>CM037879.1:184141823-184796905 GCA_021292165.1 Shinisaurus crocodilurus | reverse complement strand
CAATAACTTTGTATTAAACATTAAATCTCAACATTACAATGAGGATGGTACCTCCCGCAAACTGCATGTTTGATGGTCCCTTCCTTTTTAAAGCATTCCTTCCCCTGAATACATGCTGCTATATATCTGCAACATACAGTATTAAGTACCCCCACCCATTTACCTTTGCATCTGTTTATCTGCCTGTGGGAAACAAATATTTAACTAGGGAAAAAATGTTTGCATACTTGAGAAGTTCTTCATGACAGATATAAAGGATAGCATTCACTGCAGACTCTGGCCTCATCCATTGGCCAAGAACCAAGGGCCACTGGGAGGCTGCACCTCCTTCTCTCCCAGGTTAAACATCACACATCAACCTGGCCCCATACATCTGCCAGAGAAGGAACAGCTACAGGGACCTGTTTCACCTTCCTTGCCAGAAAGAACACCTATAAGAACTTTGAAACTAAGAACTGGTGCCTGAGTTTTGCTTCCCTCCCCCCATACCTTTTCCTTTTAGATTGTAAGCCTGAGGGCAGGGTCTTCTTCTCTCCTCTTCCTCTTCCTCTTCTCTTCCTCTTCTTCTTCTCTCCTCTTCCTCTTCCTCTTCCTCTTCTCTTCCTCTCTCCTCTTCCTTTCCTCTTCCTCTCCTCTTCCTCTTCCTCTTCCTCTTCCTCTTCTTCTTCTCTTCTTCTTCTCTTCTTCTTCTTCTTCTTCTTCTTCTTCTTGTATTCTGCTGCTGCTGCGCTAGTCTTTTTTGGTTGAAGAGCAGGGTAAAAATGCTGTAAATAAATACACTGTTGATATAAAACACCCTGCCCATAGCCACACTGCAGATGCTCCTATTTACTGGTTAATTCCTTGAGCAAAAAATATCTCCATTTGTACAGTTGTCTTCAGCCATTGTGGTCACCAACTTTCAAAACTTGCGAATTCTCCTGCTTATTGCTGGTCAAATCACCAGGGATGGGGACTCGGACTCGAGGACTCGACTCGTGAGTCGGACTGAGTCCCCCCTCTGACTCGACTCGGACTCGACTCCCAATATTTTTAATGGGGCTCGAGACTCGACTCGGGACTCGAGACCAAGGACTCTTCAACATCCCTGGGCTGTGCCAGAAGGAGTGGAGAGGAGCGTGGTTGCCGGCGAAGAGCGCATGGAAGTGAGGTGCCGCCGCTGCTCGGCCACTATGGACGGCTACAGGAGTGCAGCCCCAACAGTGTGTCAAGATTTATTTTGATTGATGTGTTGCGTACTTGGGAGAGGCAGAAGAAGGACCTGAGATTACTCTGTGCGGCTGCTCTGAGTGTGTTTCTGGTTCCAGCAAGTTCATCACCAGTGGAGCGGGTGTTCAGTGAGGGTGGAATTGTGATGAGACCTCACCGTTCCAGAATGGGGGCCAAACATTTAGAAAAATTGTGTTCTTCAAATGCAACATGGATAAGTTTTAGGAAACTATCCATGTAGCAAGTTTATTTTTAAAATCATTTCCTAAAATGCAACCTTTCAGACATTTAGGTTTGGCTGCCTCTGCCTGCCTGTTTGGGGTTCCCTGCCTCCTCTGCCTGCCTGGTCTCTTCTTGACCAGTTCAACAGTTGAATTGTCCAAGACAAAGGCCTGGCCTCTGCCTGCCTGCTTTGGGGTTCCCTGCCTCCTCTGCCTGCCTGGTTCTTTTGGGTTGTCTGCCTGGTCTGTTCTTGCCAAAATCAGTGGCAGAGTTTTGAAATAAAAAGGCACACTTGTGCCTAGAATTTATTTAAGCCACACATCTGAAGTAGCCTTATTTTGTTGGGAAAACCCCCCATTGATTTAATAGGGACTCGTGGAGTCAGCATTGGGAGTGACTCGTGACTCATGAGTCACCATTTTGGACCAAGGACTCGGACTCGAGACTTGGGTCCAAAGACTCGTGACTCAACTCGTGACTCGAGACCAAGGACTCTTCAACATCCCTGCAAATCACCCAGCTTATTGCTGGGTGATTTTCATTTTTGACCAACAGGAAAGAAGCTTCTGAAGAAAGCCTGGCCTGAACAATACCAGATGGCACCCTCCTTCCCAAACAGAGGTAGAGGTGGGAAGGCATACAGGAGGCCTAATAGGCATCTGTAAACTCTGCACCTTTTCTTTGGAAGTGGTGGCAAATCTTGGGAGCATCGCATTCTGGGGAGGAGAGGTTGAGCCAGGGTAGGCCGAGCTGTGTTGTCAGCTCCTTGAAGACCACTGCGTGTAGAGACCATTCCCCTGGGTCGAGAGTTTTCTTGCTGAGCCAGTCAGCTTGGACATTTAAAATGCCTTTTAGGTGTTCTGCTCTGATGGAGTGTATGTGGGACTGTGCCCACCTGAATAGTTTCATGGCCTCTCCCTGCAGGGCTTCAGATTTCATATCCCCCTACTTGATGTAAGCTTTGGCCACAGTGCTGTCTGTCCTGACTAGGATGCCTTGGTCCTCCAGTTGGGAGGCAAAGTGACACAGAACTAGGCCCTTTGATACAATTTCATTTATTCATGGCAACCATATATAGGTTATAGCCAAAAAATTACAAACATATAGACAGGGATAGTTAAGGCATTCTTAAAAACTATAAAACATTCTTAAAATGGTTAAAAACTCTTAAAAACTATAAAACATTTTTAGAAATGGTTAAAATATTTACCCACAAAAAAGAGGCTACAGAAATGTTTGGTAGTAATCACAACACAGTACAGAGTTATATATACATTAGCATTACAGATTCTAAAGAGAACCGTTGTCCTCATAGTCTGTTCTAAGTTTGGCTGCTTTCACTGCGAATCTAGCTGTATTAAGCATAACAGACTTGGCTGTATTTGATGACAGATATATAATTTTATCCAAGTCATTACAGTTAGAAATGGGCTCTAAACTTCTCCTCAAATATTTATCTCTTGGGATTTTATACAACCTACAGTGCAGCATATAGTGTATAGCATCCTCAATCACCCCGCTTCCACAGATACAGAGGCGCTGCTCCCTAGGGATATTCTTGTGTCTCCCCTCCGTAAAATTAGTTTTCATTGTTTGAAATCGCAGGGCTGTAAAAATGCAGAGTTACAGAATGGGGGACACTTGGCTCAACAATACTACAAGTGAGAAGGATCTTGGAATTGTGGTAGATCACAAACTAAATATGAGCCAGCAATGTGATGTGGCTGCAAAGAAGGCAAATGCTTTTGGGCTGCATTAATAGAAGTATAGCTTCCAAATCGCAGGAAGTGATAATTCCCCTTTACTCAGCACTGGTTAGGCCTCATCTTGAGTACTGCGTCCAGTTCTGGGCACCACAATTTAAGAAGGACGTAGACAACTGGAGAGGGTTCAGAGGAGGGCAACAAGGATGATGATAAAGGGACTGGAAACAAGGCCCTATGAGGAGAGACTGAAAGAACTGGGCATGTTTAGCCCTCAGAAGAGGAGACTGAGGGGAGATATGATCGCACTCTTCCAGTACTTGAAGGGATGTCATAGAAGAGGGCCAGGATCTCTTCTCGATCATCTCAGTTTGCAGGACACGGAATAATGGGCTCAAGTTACAGGAACCCAGATTCCACCTAAACATCAGGAAAAAATTCCTGACTGTCAAGAGCAATAAGACAATGGAATCAACTACCTAGGGAGGTGGTGGGCTCTCCCACTCTGGAGGCATTCAAGGTGCAGCTGGACCGCCTTCTGTCAGGGATGCTTTGACCTGGATTCCTGCATTGAGCAGGGGGTTGGACTCGATGGCCTTGTAGGCCCCTTCCAACTCTACTTTTCTATGATTCTATGAAGGGTTGGGTAATTTCAGACAAATATTTCTCCTCTCCATAGTATGTTTCAAGAAGAGGAAAACTAGAAGAGAATCTAGATGCTCCAATTGCTTCCATATCCTGTGAGGCGTAGTATTCTTGCATCTGTTCCTTAATAAGTTTCCTACTACACTGTATATCACTATTCTAAGGCTATAGGGTCAAAGCCAAGTTTCCCTCAGATTTGCCTCACATCTTGTCAGCCATGTATTTTTATAAGTAGAACTTCTCTGTTCAGCTACACAGCGGGTTATCAATTCGTTAGTTTAACACTTCAGTTTACAAAATAGAAGCACACCGCACGCAGAATAAAATAAATTATTGGGAGACCCAGTACAGTTCTTAAAAATTTATTCTGTAGAGACTCTAGTTTATTTATCTGTGTGGTCCCCCATATCTCAGCTCCATATATAATCTGAGGTATAACCTTCACAACAAACATTTTGACAGCTGGTACAACTGCATTTCTCCTTTCACCCTGGCAAATTTTAAGACAGTCTGCAGGGATTTTTGTGCTTTCAAATTAGTAGCTGACAGATGACTGTTTCCATTCTGAGAAAAGCAGACCCCCAAATAATTAAATTGTTTGACCTGTTCCAGTTTATATTCATTCAATGTCCATTTATGTTTGGGGGGGGTGTTTGCCAAAAACCATGGGTTTGGTTTTTGAATAATTCACGCATAGTTGTTCCTTATTGCAGACTTCCCCAAAGACTTTCAGCAGTCTTCTCATGCCTGTTAGGTTCTGTGACAAGAGAACCATATCATCTGCATATAATAATATGTTAATTTTCCAGCCCCCCAAAGTTACAGGGAAATTAGAGTCACTGGACAGTTGTGTGATTATATCATTTACATAAATGTTAAACAAAAATGGGGCCAGCAGACAGCCTTGTCTCACACCTTTTGTTGTTTCTCTCTTCTGTTAGTTGTCCATCTTTGCCTGCTCTTACTTGGATTGTATTCTCAGAATATAAATTCACAATCAAAATCAACAGGCGCCTATCCATCCCTAGACTCCATAATTTGTGCCAGAGCCCGCCTCTATTTATTCTATCAAAGGCTGAAGTTAGATCTACAAAAATAGCATATAGATACTTCTTTGGGGAGCTCTCTCAAATGGTTTAGTATGAAATACTGATCAGTAGCTGATCTACCATGACGAAAGCCAGCCTGCTCCTCACCAATAACATTATTTTGATCTGCCCAGACTTCAGCCTTTGATAAAAGATAACGTGTGTATAATTTAGAAGAGACATCCAGCAGGCTAATGGGACGATAATTGGCTGGTGAGGATTTGTCCCCCTTCTTAAAAATTGGGACCACAATACTTTGTCTCCAACCATTGGGAAATTTCCAGACTGAGTTGATATAGGTAAAAAGCTTTGCTAATATAGAGGCACACCAATACAGATTGTCCAAATATATCTCGGGGGGAAGCATATCTTCCCCAGGTGCCTTCCGCCTGTGTAGGCTTAAAATTGGCTCACGCTGGCTCAGCTTCTCTGAGTGTGGAAAGCTAAGCAGGGTCAGGCCTGGTTATTACTTGGATGGAGACCCCTCCTCTAGTTTCCTGCATTGAGCAGGGGGTTGGATTCAATAGCCTTGTAGGCTCCTTCCAACTCTATGATCTATGAATCTATAATTGCTTCACCTCACTTGCTGATACTGCCGGCCACATATCAGTTTCTATAATATTAGGAAGCTGAGAAAGTGGCAAGTAATTCATGATCAAAGCCAGCATCGAAGTTAAAAGCTTGCTTAAAATAAGTTTCCCATGTTTTAGGCATAATATGTGCATCTAATCCATATTTATGTTCTTTTAATTTGCAAGCAACCAATTGCCAAAATCTTGCTGAATCATTAGTAGTTGCGACCAGTTCTATATCTGCCCATACCTGTGTGTAATAGGAGGCTTGCTTTTGCCGCCTTTAGCAATTTCTTATATAAGCGATGCTTCACCGTCAGCTCCCTCAGCAGAGGACTAGAGGCTCCACCATGAATCCACACAGAACTAGGCAGATGGCCCTGAGCTCTAGGAGATTGACACTGTTATTCCTCCTCTCCTGAACCTTGGGCATGAAGGTTCCTTGAAGATGCTCCCTGACCCCAACCTCTCTTAGACAAAGGGTAGTATCCAACACTGCTGGTCTGCTTATGCTATTGATGTAACACTGGCATAAGTGGCGTAGTGGTGAGTGTTGGAATGGGACTCAGGAGATCCGGGTTCTAGTCCCCGCTCAGCCATGAAACTCACTGGGTGACTTTGGGCCAGTCACTGACTCTCAGTCTAACCTACCTCACAGGGTTGTTGTGAGGATAAAATGGAGAGGAGGAGGATTATGTAAGCCGCCTTGGGTTCTTTGCAGGAAAAAAGGCGGGGTATAAATATAATAAATAAATAAATAAATAGTGGAAGCCCGCAAAGCTCATCTAAATTAAATAAGGGACAGAGATAATAACTGGGGTCACAAAGGCTTATATTTAGTGATATAAGAAGCCTAGCCTCTCCATGGGCTTGTGCACTCCCCGCTCCTCTATCCATGTTGCCAGGAGTAATTTGGAAGCTTCTGCTTTTGACTGATCACAGCTTACTGTATCCTGCAAACCTAGAACTGTGGTTAATCTTAACTATGGTTCATTTAAACAAGCCAGCTTCAGTGACCACAGCTTAAAGTTGGCTTGTTTGAAATAACCATAGTTAAGATTAACCAGGGTTTGCTGGGTTCAGATGACATGGCAAGCTGTGGGCAATCAAAAGCAGAAATTAAAGTTCACAAACTCCTACTCATGGCCATGCCAGAGGAGAAGAGATGGGAGGAGCATGCAAACCCGAGGGGATGCTAGGCTCATTCATTTCTCACTAAACCAGGGGTGGCCAACTTGTGGCCCTCCAGATGTTTTGGCCTACAGTTTCCATCTTTTCTTTTCTTTTTAACACTCTTTATTTTTGCAGGCAGGTACTTGGTTCAGCACCAGGGTAGACTTGAAGGCCAGGGAGGGGCTGGTTGCCGTGGTCTATAGGAATTCTCTCTCTCTCTCTCCAGGCTCCCTGTCTGTCTGACTACTGGTCTGGAGTGTTCACATCTTGTGTTGGGCTAGCAGGACAGATTAGGGATTCTGTTGATGTATTGCCCACCCCGCTGCTCAACAGACTCCCTATCTGAGCTGATGGGAGGTAGTCTCAGTTGCGATGCTGAGGTCCCCCCAGGGTGTTGGTCCTGGGGGACGTTAACATTCATGTCGAGGGCATCCTATGGGGCAGCTCAGGATTTCATGTACTCCCATGACAACCATGGGACTGTCCCAACATGTCATCTGCCCAACACATGTAGCAGGGCATACTTTAGATTTGGTTTTTTTTCAGCTGGGCATGAGGATAGTGATCTGAAGTTGGGGAACTTTGAATCAGTCCCTTTGTTATGGTCAGATCACTGCCTGCTAAGATTAAAACTAACAGCGGCTTTCCCCCTCTGCAAGGGTGGGGGACCTATTAAGATGGTCCTCCCCCAGAGGCAAATGGACTGGATGGTTTCCAGAGAGGTGTTGTGGAGTTTCTGGCTGATATGGCTGGCGGTCCTGTTGAATCCGTGGTTGAGCTCTGGAACAGAGATGACCTGGGCAGTTGACACAATCACTCCTGCGTGCCCTTTCTGTAGTAGAGCTCGTACAGCTCTGTGGTATACCCTGGAGCGGAGATCAATGAAACAAAACAGGAGACAGCTTGAGTGCAGATGGAGAAAAACTCCTAGTGCATGCAATTGAGCCCTGGTATGTGCCTATAGTCAGGTATATTTAGGGGCAGTGAGGGCAGCAAAGAAACATCTCACTGCCTCTATTTAGTCTGCCTAGCAGAGCTTTTTAGGGTCATCTGGAGCCTATTATATGCTAGCTTCAAGGACATCCTAGACCCGTCTGAGGCCTGCTGCAATATATTTGCTAGGCACTTCCAGAAAAAAATCTCTTGCATCTACCGGGACTTAGACTCTAGCCTGGTCAAGTTTTTTGGGATCAATTTCAGTTGGTACAGATCAAGGATGTTGACAAGGTGCTTGGACAGGTTTATGCAACCACATCCGTACTGGATCCTTGCCCCTCTTGGCTTATAAAACCCAGCAGGGAATAGCTGGCTGGGCCAGGGAGGTGATCGGTGTGTCCTTGCAAGAGGGAGTGGTTCTATACTGCTTGAAACAAGCAGTAGTGAGGCCACTCCTGAAAAAAACCCCTCTGGACCCAGATCTTAACAACTTTAGGCTGCTAGTGAATGTTCCTTTCCTGGGCAAGGTCCTTGAGCAGATGGGGAGACTGATTATCTGGATCCATTTCAGTTGGGGTTCAGGCTGGGTTTTGGCATGGAAACAGCTTTTCTCGCCCTGTATGTCAGGAGAGACTGGGGGAGTGTGACCCTGTTGATACTCCTGGATCTCTCCACGGCTTTTGATACCATCAACTCTGGTATTCTGCTGGGGTGGATTGTCTGAGCTGGGAGTGGGGTGGTGGTACTGCATTGCAATAGTTCTGCTCCTACTTGGATGGATGGCTCCAGAAGGTGGTACCTGGGGAATGTTGCTCGGCCCTGTGGATTTTCCAGCATAGGTTTCCTCAGGGACCGGTCTTATTCCCCCATGCTATTTAATATCTACATGAAACTGCTGAGTGGGGTCATCCGGAGTTTTGGAGTGTGTTGCCATCAGTACACTGATGATATGCAGCTCTATTTCTCCTTTTCATCTCCAGCATGTGAGGCTGTGGATGTGCTAAACCGGTGCCTGGCTGCAACACTGGACAGAGTGAGGGCTAACAAGCTGAAGCTCAATCCAGAACAAAACTGAGACGCTGTTAGCGGGCAATTCCTTTGACTGGATGGAGGGGGTTCAATCTGTTCTGGATGGGGTTGCACAGCACTCCCCTTGAAGGAGCAGGTTTGTAGCTTTGGGGTCCCTCCTTGAGCCATCTTTGTCACTTGAGGCTCAGGTGGCCTCAGTGGCACAGAGTGCTTCTACCAGCTCCGGCTGGTGGCCCAGCTATGCCTCCACCTGGACAGGGATAGCCTGGTTTCAGTAATCTACACTCTGGTAATCTCTAAGCTAGACTACTGCAATGCACTCTACATGGGGCTGCCCTTGAAGACTGTTCAGAAGCTGCAGCTTCTGCAAAACCTGGCAGGCAGACTAATAACTGGGACCAGAAGGTCTGAGCACATAACACCAATTCTGGCCTGCTTGCGTTGGCTGCCTATATGCTTCCGAGCCCGATTCAAGGTGCTGGTTTTAACCTATAAAGCCCTACACGACTTGGGACCACAATACTGATGGAACGCCTCTTCCAACCGCAATCTACCTGAACACTATGCTTAACATCTGAGGCCCTCCTCAGCTCAACTGGTGGCAACAAGAAGGCCTTCTCAGTAGCAGCCCCGATTATGGAACGATCTCCCCACTGAGGCCCGCCTGGCGCCAGCTCTATCCTTTCGGTGCCAGGCTAAGACTGCCCTCTATGCCGAGGCATCTAATGACATTTAATAGTCCTAAATGGCACATGGGGGGTGGCTTATGTCAGCTGTTTTTTTGTATTAACAAAAAAATAATAGTAATAGTTGTATTAACTTGTCTTAGTTATTTAAATTGTTTAAATTCAGTTTTTAAATTTTTGCAGTGATATCTTATGATGATTTTATACTGTATTTTATGAATTGTTCTAAACCGCCCAGAGAGCTTCGGCTATGGGAGGTATAGAAATAAAATAAAAAATAAAATTTCAAGAATATTACAAAAGTACAAGTATATAAAATGTGTAACGTAAATTTCATAGATTTCATAGATAGAGTTGGAAGGAGCCTACAAGGCTATCGAGTCCAACCCCCTGCTCAATGCAGGAAACTAGAGGAGGGGTCTCCCATCCAAGTAATAACCAGGCCTGACCCTGCTTAGCTTTCCACGCTCAGACAAGCTGAGCCAGTGTGAGCCACATGCCCATCTCCCTCCCACCCCAAATATTCCATGTGTACATGTTTAATTCCAAAAAAGGTAAGTAACAGTGAAGTTCATGTTTTGGATTTTGGATAGTTGTGATTACTGAGCATTGTTGTCTATTCTTATCTTCACAAGTTGTTCCAGAGAGAGCCATAAGTTGCTGGTGGTTTCATTGTCTCTTCTAATGTGCTGAATAAACATATACGGTACCATGTTTCCTCACAAACATCTTTGGCTCTCATGTTTTTCAGAGCTTTAAGGTGCTTTGTTAACTTTTCCATGAGGGCAATGTTCCATACCCTTTCCAACCAATCATCGAGGAAACTGGCTATGCCTGCTAAGGCTGATGGGAGTTGTAGGCCAAAACATTTGAAAGGCTACAAGTTGCCCATCCCTGTGCTAAACCATAGTTTATGATGTCCAAACACAGCCATTGACTCCATCATAGTGGGTCAATGGAGCATAGGAACTGAGAGAGCTTCCTCCTTTGACAAGCACAACTAAACACTCATGTATGATTATTAATAAGAAATAGACACCATTTCAGTAGCTCTAAATAAGAATTTGGAAGTCAAATATACTTTTAATGTTTGTGAAATCCAATTAAATTATTTTAGTAAAAAGAAGCAGACAGAAACTCTGTGAAGCATTATTTTCATATGGAATATAAAAACTATAAGCACACTAAAATTTAGAAATAGTCTGTATAAATATCTGATGCAAAAACGATCACAGACACAGACCCTTTTATTCAACTGAACATCAGTGTTGAAAGATCCTGTACATGCAGGTATGTGGCTTGTGTGCAAGGCATTCATTGGAGAATGAAGTAATGGCCGGAGGTTTCTGTAATTCAGATCCAAGATGTGTTCTCACTGCATTTCAGGTTTTTCTTATTGTTGAGATTGTCCTAAATTCATACAAATTCAAGTTAATTTTGTCATCCTACTAACATTTAATTTGACTAACAACAAGATTTATACAGGGAATGCAGAGAGAATTTTAAAAATCAGTAGGGGTATAATCCTATGGCCGCTAGACAGAGTTTAGATGGCTGTAGGAGAGGTCAGAGTCCGAGGTCAGAGCTGGGACTCTGACATCAGAGTGCCCTCCCTCCGCCCTCACAGCTGGCATGGAAAGAACCGCACTGGCTGCAGCTCGGAGTCTGGAAGACTGACCTCAGAGCCAGAGGTTTGTGGGTGTTCCAGGGGATGGGGAGGGGAGGAGAGGAGAGGAGAGAGGCTCCGCCATGATACGTAGTATCATGGTGACACCTCAGCCTCTCCTCCTCACACTCCGGAGGAAAAGATTTAGATGGCCGAAATCGGATGTTTAAGTCTTTTGTAGGGTGGGAGGAGCGCAGAAGCGACTTATTATAGAATCATAGAAAAGTAGAGTTGGAAGGGGCCTACAAGGCCATCGAGTCCAACCCCCTGCTCAATGCAGGAAACTAGAGGAGGGGTCTCCCATCCAAGTAATAACCAGGCTTGACCCTGCTTAGCTTTCCACACCCAGACAAGCTGAGCCAGTGTAAGCCACTAAATTAATCACTAATTTAGTACAAACATGTTAGAAATCTAACTTATCTCTTCAAATGGAGTGCATAACACTCTGTCATACACACTGAGTTCAAGCCTGCTTTACTACCATATAAAAGACCAAACAATATCTGCCTTGAAATCAGGTAGTATGACACAGCAAGTTATGGCAAATACAACAGGTATTTATTATCATGGCAAGTTATTGATATTATAAATAAATAAATAAATAAATAAAATAGTACTAATCAGACTGCATAGAAATCTAGTTTTCGTCTCATGGAAAGACACTGCATCCAGACATTACGTTCTCCACTTCTCCAACCCAAAGTTTGAAGGATTGGCATTGGCTCCTGGTTTGATTTTGCTCCTGGTTAGACTTCTGGCAGCCTTTCCACTCTGCAATGGTGAGGGAACCTATTAAAATGATTGACTCCCAGAGGCTAATGCAGGGAAGGGGAACGTGTGACTCCCCAGATGTTGTTGGACTGCAGCTCCCAACCATCCCTCACCACTGGCTATGCTGGCTAAGACTGATGGGAGTTGTAGTCCAGTAACATCTGGAGGGTCACAAATTCCCACCGCTGGGCTAACAGATTCCAGAAGGCTCTATGAGATTTCCCTGCTACTATGGCTGGTGCTCCTGTTGATACCCAGGTTACCTGTGGAATGCAGAGAACGTGTATGCTGTGTGTGCACGCACACGCGTGCACAGCCCCAGGCCTCCAGCTCAACACCGCATGCAGCCCTCAGGGCTGTAACCTTGCCAACCCCTGCTTTATACCTTTGAGGGGTGGGAAAGAGGGACTAGAGAGAGAAAGAGGGAAGGAAGGAGAGAGAGACCAGAGAGAGAGAAAGAGTGAGCTAGTGTCAGAAGGAAAGAAGGAAGGAAAGAAGGAAAAGAAAGGAAGACAGAAAGAAGAAAGAGGGATGCTTTGACCTGGATTCCTGCACTGAGCAGGGGGTTGGACTCGATGGCCTTGTAGGCCCCTTCCAATTCTACTTTTCTATGATTCTATGAAGTTTATGCTTTTTGGATGTAGGACTCTGGCAGGATATGGACTGCACCTCACAAACACTAGGAAGAATGCATTTGATTTGCCTAAAGAATGGCACGTTTGATCAGGAGGGCTTTAACCTGAATCTTGTGGGGGATGGAGATGAAAGTCCAGAGCTAAGGACTACAGAAAAGGGCTCATGCACTATAGCAGGAACTGGGAGAGTAGCTGTAGGGAGGCCTGTTAAACCTCTTAAGAATGCAGAGAGGTCATCAGAACATAAAGTTCGTGGAGAGAGAGAGAGAGAGAGAGAGAGAGAGAGAGAGAGAGAGAGAGAAAGAGAGAGAGAAGCCAGAGTGAGTAGCACACACACAGGGTGCACATTCATTCACACACAGAAACACAGATAAGGGGGGCACTCCCAACATTTTTGTGATTGGCCCCCCACCCCCCATACTGCAGCCAATTTGTGGTGCTGCCCAGGGTACTATTTTGAAATGCTGAGGGTGCCCATGGATCGAAAAAGGTTGGAGGCCCCTGCCCTACTGGAATCCACTGTATGCAGGTGCTATCCACAATGTGAGTGGCATTATTCAGGAAATATATGAATTACAAAACAGGAAATCACCGGTTTAACTGAACTCTTTTCTTGGGCAATTTAAATCACCTTGATTTAAATCAATCCACACTGAGGCAACGCCACACAAATTCCAACTGATTCTTTCAAAATGCTTGCTTATGGACAAATGTAGTCTAGCACAGTCATCTTTATATTTGGAACTTGAGAATAAAATATGAACAAAAGACTGATTTATTCATCCTAGTCAACTTTTCCAACTGATAATGAATTTCTAATTACCCTAGATTATTTTAAAAGATAAAACTTCCAATTTCAGTCTTAGTTATAAAAAGGCATGTTTTTCAGTTCTCCTTTGAAAATATTTTAGGCAATCTCAGTTGATTTCTTTCACAAGCCATCAACTGGTGAGGGAAAGAAATCGAGAGATTGTGCAGGAGCAGACAGGTTCCCCTGTGGGGATGTGGGGATACTGTGTATGATTTAGGATGAAAAGCCAAATGCCTGTCTCATAATTTATCCAAACTATTTTACCTGGCATAAGAATTCCTAATCTCTGCTGAATGGCCTCCAAATGAGCAATGTATTCAGTTAATGAATGTTCAGGATCTTTAGATGAAGCTTGAGAAGCAGAGCAGAACCTACAGGATATAACAATAATTCAATCTTCCCATTTAACAGAATACCCAGTACACATGGACACATAAGCACACAGGAATAATAGTATCTCCTTTGCTGGAGGTTGTCAAGCAGAACTAAAAGACTCTTCATCAGGGGCAATCTTATAAAATGCAAACGTTGCAAACAGACTCAGCCAGCTTACTAAGGCTATCATTCATACATCAACTTTTCTTATGTATTTTTCCAGCAATAGCTCACAAATTTCAAGAGGCAAACTGAACAGTGCTGAACAGTTCTATGCTGAACCGTTTAGGGTACCTCTTTAGGGCAGAGTTGCCATGGAAAAAACCTCAAGGGAAATTCCAGCAATGTACACAGTGACTGGGTTCGCACAACATGCTAAGCCTCCATAGATTAATTGCTACTAAGGCTTAGAGTGTTGTCTGAGCCCCACAGGGTGGTCTATAAGCCAACCTAGTGTGGCTCATAAACCACCCTGCTAAGCTTGCGCTAGGGTTTAGAAATCCCTAGTAGGCTTAGGGTGTCATCCGAACCTGGATGACGCACTAACCCTAGCGCAAGCCAAAAGGGCACAGAGGACCTTGGCCAGAGTGGCAAACAAGGGTTGCTGCTCTGGCCAAGGTGCTCTGGCTGATGCTGATGTCCTGCATTTCCAGGAGCGTGTGGGGAAGCTGCCAGGGTCCGCCGCCCGCCTCCTTCCCAAGCAGGAAGGGGGTGGGTGGCAGACCCTGACGCTACTGCATGCTGCCTCCTCCTCGTCCAGCCCCACTGGGGGGGGGGGAGGCACACGCAGCAGCAACAGCAAGTCTGCCACCGGCCCCTTCCCTGAGCCCACAGTTGCTAGGGAGTGTCCCATCAGCAAGGATTGGCTGCGCACTGTCAACAGTGTGTAGCCAATCCCCCCTGTTGAAGCCAACGCGCTGCTCCCTAGCAACAGCAGGTTAAATCCACTCAGGAAAGGGGTGGGCGACAGACCCCGCCACTGCGCGTGCCTCCTTCTCACCCAGCCCCAAGTGGGGCTGGATGAGGTGGAGGTGTGGGGCAGCAGACCCCGGCTCACCCCCCCTGACCCCGCTAGTTGCAGCACCTGTGGGTGCTGCAACAAATGATTACAGAGGGACAAAGGGGGGAAAGGCCCAGGGACCAGCCCTGTGGCACTATTTCCTCTTGAGGAAACACAGTGTCATGGGGTTCATTGCCCTTGCTCAACGTGGTCGCAATCCAGCCCCACCGAGCAAGGGAAACTGATAACTGGTGAGAAGTGCCGCTTGGGCATTTCTCGCCAGCTGTCATCACTGCTCTGCTCCACTCAGTCCTCCTGCGCTGTCCCCTAGGATACCAATGGGGGGACTGAGGGGAGAGGCAGTGCCTTTGGACCCCTGCTGTGCCCAACCATTAGTCGGGCACAGCCGGGGCCTGGGGCAACTTTAAGCCCACAGAGGCTTCAGAACTCTGTGGGCTTAAAGTGCCATGGGAACCCAGCCAGTGCCTCTTTTTTCTGTGTACACGACATCTTTGTATCACCACATGTGAGAACCAAGAGGCGATGGTTTAGAAGTGGGGAACCTTCTTCAGCCCAAGGATCAAATTCCAATCTGAGAAAGGTCTCAGATTCCACCTGTGGGCAGGCCCAGAGACAGAATGGGCAGGGCCAAAATATGCTTCTTACCAATGTTAAGCCTACTCAGAAGCAAGCAGGACAAGTCTTTTCATGTCTACTCAGCAGTAAACAAAACTAAAATCACTCAGCAGCACTTTCAAATAGCATCCCAAGTACCTACGCCTCTGCATAGTAGCTTCCTCCAGAGGCTCTGCTCCTCTCCCTTGCAGGGAAAAGCTCTTAAAGGAAGCTGATCAGAGATAAGAGCAGTTTCCTGCTAAGTGGCTGAGAAAGTGTTAAGACAACCAGCAAAAACACCAGGTAAAAGGGAGGGGGGAGGACAGATCAAAGGTAAGGGGGGCAGGTTTTAAAAAGGAGATTTGTCCACTGGCAAGGGTTCATCGCCTAGATTAGAGAGCCCCATTGGTCAGATTAAGCCCACGGGCTAGAGATTCCCTGCCTCTGGCTTAGATTTAATACAAGCAGTTGGATGCGGTATTTGTTTTTTCTTTGACTGGCTGAGCTTCCAACTGCAGCTTCTGTAGGAGATCACCACATCTACTATGTGGTCTTTCTTAGTGAGAAAGGAAAAGGGAACAAGAACATTTGTGTGAAGAAGTTCCAGGGCAGGCATGGGTTAAACTGCTAAAATCTTATCCCCCTTTTTGGGCATCATTCCTTGGGCTAGGTCTGTGAAACTGCAGTGATTTACTACCTGCTAAACAGATCTGTGCCGAGCAGTCCTACACTCAAGGCCATATGGTCTGACCACCTCAGTTGGCCCAAATAAATTACAGCTAAAGGCTCTGTGGGAAGATGCTCCCTCCTTCAGATGGGCTAACCTTTGATTAGCTAAGGAAGATATGCTGAGTTGCCAAAGGTGCAGTTAAAAGAGGGCCCAAGGAGCTGTTTCATTGTGTGTATTGGGTGAGTCCAATGGGTGTGTCATGGCAACCTGAGATCCTGGCTGGACAGCTGCCCTATAGGAGACCCATTGCTTTGGTAATGTACAGGGTAGGTTATTGTTGTTTTGCTCAGGGGTATTGTACTAAAGGTTCCGTGTAACAATTAGTGTAACAATTAGTGTAACGCTTCCCATCCCCTCTCAATCCTTCCCTCTTTTATGTTCTTTTAATACATCCCTTTCTACTTCCAGTTTGTGTGCAGTTTCTTCCAGGTAACCTCAGTGCTAGTTTCAGTGCCTTTGGGCCAAGTGACTTACTACTGAATCTTGTTTCAGGTTGGGGAGAATGTAACAGAGGGTGGCAGCTTGTACCCTTATTCCAGTCACCCCATTATATTTGTGAGGCTCGAG
This sequence comes from Shinisaurus crocodilurus, assembly GCA_021292165.1. Taxonomy (NCBI): domain Eukaryota; kingdom Metazoa; phylum Chordata; class Lepidosauria; order Squamata; family Shinisauridae; genus Shinisaurus; species Shinisaurus crocodilurus. The sequence goes on along the minus strand of CM037879.1, from coordinate 184,780,472 downwards.
GCTTCCCTACTTTGAGCTGTAGTGGATGACTTAGGGGTGGTGGCAGCCTACTGGTTAATTTGGCCCCTGCCCAACCTTCAGGGAGGTTGGGTGGATTCCCTCCTTCCTTCGCAATCTGTATAGTAGTTCAATTTCATTTACAGTTTATTATTGCTGATTTTTCTCTCTTGGAGCACCCGAGATCCATATGAATCTTTTCTATTTAAAAAGATGCTTATTCTTGAATTTCTTTATCCCAAAAGGTTCTTTTTATCTAATATCTCATCATCAGGCGATCACTCGTGACCGAGTAAGATTGTCTTCCGGGATAAGAGGAGGAAATTCTAAAGAAGATTGTGTAGGCTCTAGCGATGGGTCCGTAAGTGACTGTGGAGGCCAATTCTAGATCCACACAGCTTCCCACAGTGAGGACACAGGTTACCAGATAGAAGATGGTCCTGTAAAGGATTCATTTGACGTGCTTTTCGCTTAGCACGTTTCTCCCTTTCACCTTGCACTCGGGCTTCTTCAAAGTCCATGGAACCTTTGTGAAAGGCCAACCTCCATTTAGATCGTTCATGGGCCAGAGCTTCCCAGTTTTCGATGTTTATATTGCATTTTTTTAGATTAGCCTTATGAACATCTTTAAACCTCTTATATTGACCACCGATATTCCGCTTTCCATCCTTGAGTTGGGAGTAAAGTAACTGCTTTGGGAGACGGCAGTCAGGCATTCGAACAACATGACCGGTCCACTGAAGTTGGCGTTGAAGGATCATTTTTTCAATGCTAGTAGTCTTTGCTTCTTCCAGTACACTGACATTTGTTCGCCTATCTTCCCAAGTAATTTGCAGGATTTTCCGGAGGCAACGTTGATGAAACCTTTCAAGGAGGTGGAAGTGACGTTTATAGATAGTCCATGTTTCGCAGGCATACAATAAAGTTGGTAATACAATGGCTTCATAAACCAGTGTTGTGGTAGTGGTGGTAGTGCATGTTGCTCCCAACTGCTTCTGCTACCTGTTCAGTTGTAATATCTCGGTACTTCTGCTGTTTCCTTTTGCACCCTCAGCATTCTAGTACCTATCCATACTCACAAATATGCCAGTGTTTTACCACTCCCCACTAAGTTTATTTATCTATTACATTTCTATAGTGCCCATTAGCCGAAGCGCTCTGGGCAGTTCACAAAACAAGCTTATCCACTCATCATTCTTGCACACAGAGGAGTGCAATGTGTGGAAGAGGCCACTGATTGTCTAGATTTCGTTGAGTACATCTGCACTAGCCATTCTGTTGCAGTGCTCTACATTTTATTTTGTTCTGGTTTGTCTGGGATTCTCCCTCAGTGTCCCTCTACTGCTCTTTCCCCCCCATGCCATATATGCTTCCTTCTTTTTGGACTATGGGCTGTTTGGAGTTTAGACAAGTAGTTGGTGTTTAAAATAAAATGCATGCACACAAAAACAACCTCCCATCATTTGCTGGAGTTTAACCATGAAAAATGGATTTGGAAGTAGTTGGGGTTGTGCAATGCCAAAATATACACCAGAAAAACAAACAAACCCACGTGGAGATGGGTAAAAAAAGCACAACAGTGGATAAAGAGTTATGGAGCAATGGCTGAGAGATATCACAGAAAATAGTAGTCCAGACAAATATCATATGAATAATACCAATGCTTAGAACATATATAGTGGATTAGAGCATGGATGGGCAGACTCCAGGCTTCCAGGATCTATTTTGTTTTTCACTAAAACCTCGAGATTCACCAACTGGAGCCTGGTGCAAAAGAGATACACATAAAAATGCTTTACAAAAATGAATAAATAATTTTAGTTGTCCAATAGTAAACTAAAAGAAAATGAAGTAGAACAATAATTGGAAGATGAAGTGCAGATTTTACAAACTGTTTGCAGTGCACATTCAGATACAGATTGCACAAAAGCAGCTGGTGCAACCAAACACAAAGAACCATTTAGATGTTGTTGAAACAGAACTCATTAGAAACAAAGCTCAGTGTGTTTATGGTTAAGTCAAACAATAAATACAATCTCATTATATTATATAATTATATAGTCATTTAGAACTATGTATTAGTTAGGAAACGTTCATGCATGTGTGAGGAAGACCCACATACATGAAAGCAAGTTTTACACTAACCTATTATGCAAGTGATGTGGTGATTTAGGTGAGCAGTTCACAAGTCTCATGAGGTTGCTTCTGTTGCAGTATCCAGCTTCTTTAGTAGCATTACCTGGGAATGGCTGTTGCTGCTTTAGTACCTCTGTTCTAGCTCTGGGATCTGAATTGAACAATATATAGTGTTTCATTTATATCCTACTTGAGAGCCTCAGGGAAGATAACATTGATAATAACAAACAAATAAAAACTATGGTCAGTTAAGACAATTCCATTCTGTAGGAAGGAATATCTATACTGAAAAAACAATAAAGCATTAATATATGATGCCATCAATACCGCAACAGGAAACATTCAACCATTTAATAAACCATTAAACTATCAGCAATTACAAGAGCATTGAACTGATTCTTCTTTGAAATCCACTGAGCCGGCATTTTTATTTTATTTTCTTAACAATGGAACAGAAACAGTGCTTATGTTTTCACAAAAGATACCATCACTGTTTAATAATGCTTGGAATATATTGGAAATATAATTTCAGTCATATTCAGTAATTTAAGTTATTGAGGATTTTGTCTGTGGTAATCATTTGCAGACCTTGCTCCTTTTGTATAACCCAAAATCAAGTTACTAGAATTGAAATAAGACTATAAATAGGACCAAAATCTTTCCACCATCTCAGATTATTTAATCAGACAAGATGGAAGAAGAAATGCAAAGAACTTTCTAGTTACAGGTAAATAACATGCACCCAAACCAGTTGCCCAACTAAAATGTTCAAAAATACATAATGTGAGCACTTCAGATGTAACAATTCCACAGTAAAATGCCCTCAACTGAAACACAACTAAGCCAAGTGCTGAGCTCTCCCATTTCCTTCTATATCCTGCTTTCTGCACTATCTAGAACCAATATATTTTCTGAATTTGGATGGCTACTCTTTCCACAAGAGGGAAGAATAATTTCTCTTAGCAATTATACTTTTTGAAGTATAATTCCACCATTTTATTGTGGTACAATAACATTTTATGCTATTTATTCAGAAGTAAAGCAACAGGAGTACATCTACTACTTCAGTTTGTTTACTTGTGCATAGAGAAAAATTATTAAGAAATCGTAACAAATCTGAAGGATTCCTTCAGAAGTTCTCACATGAGTTGTGTGCAATGGTAGGAGAAATGGCTTCAGGCGTCATCTCTTTCCTTCCTACTTTATGCCATTTTTTCATCAGAAACTTTAACCTGGGGTGGGGTGAGGAGGAGACACACAAATTAATATGCAAAATAGTTTAAACAGCCTATGACATGACACTACTGCAGTGAATACAGGAAATAGCTTGATACAACTGCTGTCTAACACACTTATCTGGTATTTCTAAGGATCACATATGTCATCCTCACTTCCTTTGGAGAATACTGGGATAATAAATTTAGAAGAATTTTATCCCCTTGAAAAAAGATCAATAATCCATTCTGAAAAGCAGCAACTGGAAATAATTTTTTTAAATATAAACACTGTGAGGTTTGCTTACCTTGATATTGCAATGACCACTCTGACTGCAGATCTGAACTTAGTAAAAGAACGGTTCCGTGATTCAGACACATTCAGATCAGTAGGAGAAGGATAAATGCCCATGCGCGCTATCAGGGACAGCGTTGCTTGCTCACATTCTTGGAATCCACCCAGAAGCAGCAGAAGGTATTTTTTCTGATAAACCAGAGCTTTCCTAAAGCTCTCAGCTCTCAAATACTTCCTATATAACTTTTGCATCTGAATAAATAAGAAACAGAACATTTTGGTTATGCTGGATTACGAAACCAATTACAAGAACTTCAAATTTACTTCAAAAATTATTTCCTGTAATTTGTCTTGGGTTCAGGGTAAGAATAGTTGCAGCCAGGCAGAGCCCTGCTCTTGGAGTAGATCCTTTGAGAGCACTGCTAGACGGAAGGGGTCCAAGCTGAACTAAGCTCTCCCACTCTGGAGGCATTCAAGGTGCAGCTGGATGGCCATCTGTCAGGGATGCTTTGACTTGGATTCCTGCATTGAGCAGGGGGTTGGACTCAATGGCCTTATAGGCCCCTTCCAACTCTACTTTTCTATGATTCTATGAGTGCAGGGATTCAGGAATAAACTAAGCCAAACAGACCTAGGTGACCGAAACAGTCCCAGATGTAGGATTTCCATGCACAGAAGCTCCAAGCTGACTTGGGTTCAAGGATACAAGACTAAGTCATGACAAAGCAGAATCCCAGCTTAGTGGAGATGTTCTATATTTCAGGATCTCACATTGCTGGGGTTCAAGTCAAACTAAGTCCAGGGATTCAGGAATTAACTAGACAAGAAGGAGTCCCGAACAGAAAAGAAGCTTTCCTCAAACAGGGTGTCTCCCTTCTGCCCTTTAGGGGAGATGCTTCAACCTCTGAACACCCCTCCCCCTTCGGTTAGGTTCTCACAGAGAGGCTGCCAGCTTTCTACCCTGCCAAGGCCAGAGCTAGTAGCTCGACAGGATTAAGTTGCCTGCCGCTTGCTTTCCTCTGAGAACGCTGACAGAGATAAGCTCACACTGATTCTGACATTCCACAGGCTGAATAGGCCCAAACCCTCCTGCACCACTTCTGATCAAATTCTGGATATAGACTATAAGGCACACTGAGGTGCTGGAACTGGGGCACAACATCACTCCTTTAGAGAACACCAGCACTATGAGAATGGTGTCCCTGTTGTACCAAGAGACATACACTTTCCATGTGCAGTAATAGGCTTTACTGGATGACTGCCATCCCAAAGCCAACAAGGTGACCAGTAGCCAAATGTGCTTAGCCACTCCTGCTCAGCCTCCAGGCTGTTAGGTGAAACATTCTGGAATTTGGATGCTGAACTGCACCTTGCACTAGTAAGTTGTTGCAGCTTAGAAGAACACAGTGGTGCTCTACTGACATCACTAGGAGCTGCAGAAACCACAGTCTCCACAGCCAATGTGGCAGTAGCAGGAAGTCCTTTTTCTTGTTTGTTTGTTTTGTTCTTGTAACACACACTTAAAGGAGACTCTGTTGTTAACCTTCAGGGAAGGCAGGACAAGGCACAGGCCATTCCAGTACAAAAAGAAAGGTAGAATCAAAAAGGGAATAGAGAACTATGGACCTGCAATGTGTGTGCAATGTTTGTTTTCCTGCCTCAGATCAAGTGTAAGCTGGTTGCGCTGTTGGAAGAAAAAGTTAGAGGACTGGAGTGCCGAGTGCCAACCCTCAGGAGTATAAGAGAAAGTGAAGAGCTCTTAGACAGAATGGTGGAACTACAACAGCAAAGCGAAGTACAGGAGCCAGAAGAACAACAGCAAGCTGAGGCAGAATCGGAGAATGCTGAGGCGAGGAAAAATGAAATAGAGAAAAATCCCTGGAAAAGGTAATTGTTGGGAGCAGAAGAAATAGAAGACATTCTGCACCAGTGGAAGCAGTGGAACTGATTTCAGGTACTTGAGGACGAGACCGGAGGACAGCCTGCAGAGGTAGAATTACAGGACAACCCTCCAAGAAATCCCTGACTTGTGTTGCTGATAACTTCCTTTTACATAAAGTGGAGGAAGGAACTAGAGGATTGACTTGATTCTAACCAACAGAGATGAGTTAGTGGATAAAGTAGCAGTTACAGGAACTCTGGGGGAAAGTGACCATGTTATACTTGAGTTCTTGATTCTAAAGGAAGCAAAAGCTGAGTGTAGCCAAACGCGTACACACTGCAAAAAAACAAGCCTCATTTTAAAAAGGAAAATAGTTTTATTCCCCACCACCCTTCACCTGAAACCAGGATTTGCAATGCTCCAGTCAAGGAAAGAGCTTCAGCCCAGGAAAAGGTATATTGCTCTTGGATGTCCTTTAACATCCTCCAGTAGCCCCCACCCCTGCTTCCTTTCTGTGTGTATGTGTGTAATTTGAATCTAATCCTTAACCTTTTTTTGTGGTTGGAGCACCAGCCCCCTTTCTGCAGCCTTCCTGTTTGGCAAGGATCACTAGGGCATCTTTTGAATTGGTTCATCTCTGGTGCTTCTTACTCAACCTGCCTCCCTGCCCCGACCCGTGCTCAAGACAAACTCTTTACAGAGCACAGGGTGACATTCCAACATGTTGCCCCACCAGCAGTTTCAGAGGTTTTCATAGGCAAGACACCAGAAAGGCTGCAAGATCACTGAATGTGGGGAAGGATATGTTTCGGAGGAGATACAAATGGGAAATGGCTTACCATTGATCCTTTCCTTCTCTCCATCCATCTGTACATGGTGGCCAGGCCCAGCCCAGAGGATGACAATGAGCATAAAGCCACGTGGCACGGCAGACACTTTCTCCACAACTCCAGAAGGTGCCTGTCAGATAGATCCAGCTGCCTTCCCAGCACCAGATCACTTAAAATGCCATCCTGAGACAGTGGGTGAGGAAGTGGGACAGCCCCCATCCCCTGAAGCTGTCCTCCTGGTGGACAGTAAGTCCAACCGATTAAAAAAAAACAACCCTCCCTAGCCCCAGGTGGATCTCCTGTCGCTGTCTAGGACACGTTGGAGGGGAAAAAAAGGGGAGGCACCAAAGAAGGGAAAAACATTTTAAAAGATTTTTAAAATGAAAATCAGGAGACGCTGTTGATGCCCTGCTACATAGAATCATAGAAAAGTAGAGTTGGAAGGGGCCTACAAGGCCATCGAGTCCAGCCCCCTGCTCAATGCAGGAATCCAGGTCAAAGCATCTCTGACAGATGTCTGTCCAGCTTCACCTTGAATGCCTCCAGACTGGGAGAGCCCACCACCTCCCTAGGTAGTTGATTCCATTGTCTTATTGCTCTGACAGTCAGGAAATTTTTCCTGATGTTTAGGTGGAATCTGGGTTCCTGTAACTTGAGCCCATTATTCCGTGTCCTGCAAACTGGGATGATCGAGAAGAGATCCTGGCCCTCCTCTGTGTGACATCCCTTCAAATACTGGAAGAGTGCGATCATATCACATGGCTGCAAGGTAGGGCAGATCTGGTGGAGTGGTGGACCCACCCAAATAGGATCCTATTCATCAGCTAGCCCTGCCTCTTTACTCCATGGGATGGGTTATCCTGAAGGGTACCAGATGTCCTCCTGCCATTCTTCAGCTTAGTTGGCTAGTTACATTATAAAGCTCTAAACCAGATGTGGGCAAATTGTGGCCCACCAAATGTTTTGGTCTACAAATCCCATTAGCCCCAACCAACATAGCCAATGGTAAGGGATGATAGGAGTGTAGGCTAAAACATCTGGAAAGCCACAAGTTGTCCACCTCTGCTTAGGGCCTTTATATCAATCAATCAGAATTTATTAGTCAGCTAATCATAATGCATACCAAACAGGAGACGGTTATTTATTTATTTATTATATTTATACCCAGCCTTTTTTCCTTCAAGGAACCCAAGCCGGCTTACATAATCCTCCTCCTCCTCTCCATTTTATCCTCACAGAGTCACAACAACTCTGTGAGGTAGGTTAGGCTGAGAGTCAGTGACTGGCCCAAAGTCACCCAGTGAGTTTCATGGCTGAGCTGGGACTAGAACCCAGATCTCCCGAGTCCCAGTCCAACACTCTCACCACTACACCTCACTGGTTGAAGGAAAATACATAGAGTATCATATCAGAAACAATCCTAATTGTCAAGCATTAAAATTCTTATATTAAACAATAGTGTTTAAGAATTTGGCTACTATCAATTGGCTACTAATGTTGACATGGATCCCATGAGAACAAAAAGCAAGCAGCAATCAATCTGATCTATCAGGAAGTGTCCTTCTTAAGGGAAACAGTGAGCATTCCTTTGCACCCTTATAGAAAATACAATACAACTGTGTATGTGCAAGAGATTCAATTTCACCTGAATTACAAGGACAAAGTAATTTGTCATGAGTGGCATGAGTGGAGCTTTTTGAAAGTAACCATCCATAACCATAAATGGCATTGCAAGCAATACACCTAGCCACCCCACCCCCAAAGTCTCTTCTATATTTGGGCATAGATAATGATCTCAAATAAAGAGCAAAGTCATTCAGGTTTGGAATTCACAAGCCATGAGTCAAAGGAGAGCAGACATGTTGATAGAGCTGACATTCTGTTTATTAATATCCCACTAAACCTTTATAAGTTGTAACTGTTATAAATAACGTCCTATATTGGATTCCAGTTCCATTGTGGTCCAAAGACTGATACAATCCCTATCCCTAATTAACAGGTTATAGTCTTCTGCAGACCGAAAATCTGAGATTCCAAAGGATGTACAACAATCTATCTATCTATCTATCTATTTATATTATTGCTGCTGTTATTTATTTACAACATTTATATACCACTGCACATCTAAACAGAATCCAGAGTGGTGAACAATAAAAAGATAAAAACAGATAAAAATAATAAAACAGTATGTTAAAACAGAATCAATAAAAACTGTGGCTGGTCAGTCAAGGAAGGCTTCCCGAAATAAAGATGTTTTCAGGAGGCACTGAAAATAATACAATGTTTGTGCCTGCCTGACCTGCAGAGGCAGGAAGTTCCAGAGAAATTGAGCCGCTACACTGAAGGCTTTTCTCCTGGTGGACTCCAGTCAGGCCACAGGTCCATGTGAAACCACCAGGAGCATGCCATCTGATGACCTAAGTGACTGGGCAGGTTGGTAAGGGAGAAGGCGCTCTCTCAAGTATCCTGGTCACAAGGTGTTTAAGGCTTTATACACTAGTACCAAAACCTTAAACCTGGCCTGGTAGTGAATAGGCAGTGAATGCAGTTCCCTCAGCAAAGGAGTTGCATGCTGAAAGGGGGCAGCTTTTAACAACAGCTGAGCTGCTGTATTCTGCACTAGTGCCAGTTTCCGAACCAGGCTTGAGGGCAGCCCCAAATGTAATAATTTATCCACGGCTACCTGAAGGGACAGTAGGTAACCGATTACAATGCCTCAAGTGGTGGCAGCTTGCTGTAAAATATGTCAACTAACATCTTGGTCAATGTATTGCCATACATTTTCATGATCAGGAAGGCAATTTTTTTTTTTGATAAATAAGTAGGTTGTTGTCAGAAAGTAAAGTGTAGGAAGATAAAAAGACTGTGAAGAAAAAAATGGGAAGATATGGGTTAAGTACTGAAGGGACAACAGTGTTGAGGAGAGAGAATGGCAGAACTGGTATGAAGTGCTAGGGAGTCTGAAGGGGTTTGTAACACAGGAAGAATTTTCTCCAGTAGGACAAGCCTATGGCACCTAGACAGCATCTGCGGGGCCAGGGTTATTTCGGATTGCCAGATCCAAGGTCGGAAACAGTGCTCTGACCTCAGAGCTGGGAATTGGCGCTCCGACCCCCTCACAGTGGCATGGAAAGAACCACACAGGCTGCTCTCCGAGATCGGGAAAGAGACCTCGGAGAGGGGGCATTTTGGTGGTCAGGGAGGGGACTGGAGGGGCTGGGATACGAGCTATCCTGAGGCCTCTCTAGCCTCCTTCCCTTCCCTCCGAAACACCCCAGTTAGATAGGCAAAAAAGCCTGTCTAGAGAAATATGCTGGGTGGCTGGATGGGGAGGCAAGATGGCTTCCACCACTCCTCCTGCTTTGCATAGGATGACCGTAAGCCTCTGGGATCGGGGGCTTACAAGCATTGCGATAGGATTGCACCCTAAGCAAGATAAACTGGTGGTTCCGGATCTTTTGTACAGAATTTGCTTCCTGACTTTTTCAATAGTAAAAGAGTCACAGAAGACAAGCTGCTTGTTCTGAGATTTCAGGCCCAAACAGAAGTCCCTTTCCCCTTGGTCTTAGCACTCCAGATCCTCATCTGTTCACCTTTCCCATTTCCAGAAAAATACACTCTATAAGTTACTGGGGTTGCACTCCCCCAAAGGAACAGGTGCATAGTTTGGGGGTACTTCTAGATTAGGGGTAGGCAATGTGGCACCTGTGGGCACACTGGTGCTAAGACCCCCAACAGCACCTGCCAAGACCTCGCTTGCACCTCCCCATACACACCTTCCTCAGCCCCAAACCGTGATTCAACCGCACTGCCCACTTTACCTCTGCAGTGCAGAAGCCCTAAGGAGGAAACAGGAAGTCAACTGATCAAATCTGCTAACTTCCTCCTTAGGGCTTCATCAGTGCTTAGGTGAAGTAGGCAGTAGAAGGGAATAACAGTTTGGGGCTGAGGAAGGTGAGTGCCCCCCCCCCCGAAAAAAGAGATAATAAGGGTGGGGAGAGTGAAAAGGAAAGCAGCGGTAGGTGGCAGAAGCAGGGGGTGGGAAGAAAGAAGAAGGGGGCAAGAAAAGTGGGAATCCAGGCGATGGGGGCCCAAGAAAAATGAGAACCCCAGGAGTAAATGTCCACGGGCCAAAATGACAAATGTGCCCACGGGTCCGAAAAAATAATAATAGAAATGTGCCCGAAAAGGTTGCCTACCCCTATCCTAGATTCATCTTTGTCACTGGAGGATCAAGTGGCCTTGGTGGCTAGTAGTGCCTTTTACCAGCTGAAGGAGCATTTGTAGTAATGCGCACACCCTCCGCTGTGACCAAGCCAGCCATGCTGTGTAGTGGACAGAAGAGTGTGAAGTTTTATTGGTGATTCATATTTTTATTATTGTATAGCTTTATTGTTATATTTTATTGTTGACTGATGGTACAATACTGGATGGTTCACCGCTTTGAAACTTTGTGGAAAGTGGTAATAAATCTGATAAATAAAAAAATAATAAACAACACTGTTGATGTGGATGAAAGCAGTTGAAATATAGAGATAATATTCAGGTAAATTTTACCTTTAGATTGGAAGATGCCATAGTTGACTTGTTTTCCATCACAAAGTCTGTTTTTGTTGCATCATTCTCTGTTGCTTTCAAACCATTCTGCAAAACAGATTTCTCCTCCTGACATGCAATCCCTTCTGATTCTTGCATGGAGTTAATAATACACGTAGGGATGACCTAAACATGACATTTAAAGAATGACTGGTCAAAACCCCTCAAGATTCAATACAATACAAGCACTGACACATTCATTCAATAACAATCAAGTATATTTTAAAAATGAAATCCCATTGTGGCTGTGTAAAATTTTCCCAGCACATCCTTACCACACCAAAACTTCCCACACATTTTCAAAATCCACTCACAGAACAAGCATACCCTCAACCACTCAGAACATCACAAACTCCATTCATCCAACCAGTCAAACACAACCAACCCAACACAATCACAAATTTTAACTTGTGGTTATAATCAGCCACTGGTCACATAAAGTACATCAGGCTTGCCAACCCACCAAGCAACACAGAAAACAACTACTTCTGTTAGTTCATACTTTATCTCTCACCTGGAATGTTGTAATCACTTCCCCCTCTGGCTCTCACCCAGAGGGAACCCCATTTCTAGCTACCACAGGCTCCCACCCTGGGCAGAAACAGCAGCTCTAGCATATAAGCCTTTACCCCCTTTCTCACCCAGGGTGGACAATAAGCTCATAAATCCCAAGAACACCTGCAATCAAATAAACAGGCATACAAACAGAAGAGAGAGGGGGGGAAATGAGGGGCACCCCTGCCCTTGGGGCATCTTGAAGGAGTGAACCGAAGGGGCTTGCCCCCTTTGGGGATGCCCCTGCTGGGGTGACCTGCCAGTAGTGGCCCACTGCGGCACAGCGGACCTGTTTAAATCTCCCAGGAACTTGCAGGTTACCAATAACTCAGCCTCCTTGCTGCTTCTCTGGCAGGTGTTTCCACTTTGCCCAGTCTCAGGGTGCAAAGTGACCAGTCCTTCTCAGTCTAGCAGCAGGCCTGTTTAAATCTCTCAGGAGCCTGCAGGTTGCCAATGGCTCAGCCTCCTTGCTGCTTCTGTGGCAGGTTTTTGCCTGTCATTCTTTGACCTATCTTCTTCCTCCTGCTCTATGGGACGAAGGATTTCCAGGAGGTCTCATAGATCCTGTTAATGTAACACCTTCTGGAACCCAGGATCATGTGGCTTAAAAGCTACCTGAAAGACTGCCTTCTCCCATATGAGCCTGATGGCTTAAGATCTCTTGGAGAGGCCTTTCTTTTGAGACCGTCGCCTTCAGAGGTGCATTTGGTGGTGACCCGAGAGGGCCTTTTCATTGGCCACTCCCAGGCTGTGAAACTCCCTCCCAAGGGAGGTTAGGTTTACTCCCCCTTGGCTGTCCTGCCAGCAGGCAAAGACTGCTTTATTCAAGAAGGGCTGGGTGCTGTTGGGTTGGATGCTGTTTTTTATTTTCTATTCTGTAATTATGTTTTTAGTCTATTTTAATATATTGTTTTACTGTTTTAATTAAATTGTGTCTGTAAGCCAGCTGCCTTGTGCCATTTTTTGGTAGAAAGGCGGGGTTTAAATCCAATCAATCAATCAATCAATCAATATTAAAATAATGGTGACAACTTCCTCCAGGTAGCCCACTTTCAGCAGGGATCTCTTTCCCATTGCCAAGCAGCTAATCAGAGCAATTATGAATCCAGATGCTGTATGAGCCCCTGTGGGAGGAGGTGTGATAATGTGAGATGGAGTATCCTGGAGAACCAGGAGCAGCATGGCCAGTAAAGAACCAGTAGGACCACAGAAACCCTTTCAGCACAGATTTTGTGTAGGACCCTGGATGGCGGGCAGGGGGGAAGCAAGAATGCATAGAGCAGAGATGGAGGCCAGTTTGACGTTAGTGAATCTATCGCTTCTGTTCCCTTTCCTAGCTTTGAAGAACCTCTGGTTTTGTGGTTGGCTGGTGAAACAAACAGGTCCACAATAGGTAATCCAAAGCATTTCTAGAGCACTGAGAAGGTGGACCGGGTCCAGACTCCACTCTCCTGGGTCTAGGGTCTTGCAACTGAGCCAATCTGCTGTTATGTTCAGGGTTCCCTTGATGTACTGGGCTGTGGCTGATGGATTGTTGCTCCTTGCCTTGTATTTTTGTCGTTGTATTGGCCGTTCTTACTAGGGGATGAGACTGTTGAATGCTGGGTGTGAAGGCTTGAAATGCTAGGGTGACTGCACAAAGTTCCTCTCAGTTGGTGCTGTGGGTCACTCCAGAAGCCCTGGATAATTTTGCTGTAGCAGTGGGTTCCACACCCTTGAAGGCTGGTGGCAGGGGTCACAATTATCTGATGAGGGTCCTTGAGGGGGACTCCAAGACAGGTGCCAGGGTCTCCATGCAGAATTTGTGGTATTGTACAAATTTGTTGAAGTATTTGAGATCCAAAATTGCATGCCAGTCTCTTCCCTTCTTTGGCATTACAAAGAAGATGGAGCAGATGCTGGAGAACCTCTGAGTTGTCAGGACTGGTTCTATTGCCCCTATTTCTAATAGGTGGGTGATGGCCTCTTTGATAACCCTTTGCTTCTTGACGGAGCAGGAGGGAGATGGGCGGAATTTGTCCCATGAAATCTTTAGTAATTCTATTTTATGACAAGTTTGCAATGCCGACTGCTCTGAGGTTGAGACTTCCCAGGCAGGCAGGAATAATTGAAGCCTTCCTCCCACTGGGGCGGAGATGGCATCAGAGCTGGGGCTTGCCATCTCTGCGCTGGGTAAAATTAGGCTGGAATTAGGATGGTGGATGAGATGTTCCAACCTAGGGAATTTGGTTCTATTCCAAGCAGGCTTATGTCAGGATCCGCTCCTCCAGGGTAGCACCACAGCTCCACCTGGTGGCAATGCTACCTCCTTGCAGGAGCGAGCCCGGGGTTTGTAGTCGCTCGCAGGGTGTAGCCTCCTGCTCCTGGCTGCTCTCAGGCCAGCTAATGCAGCCCAGCTGGGAGCAGCCAGAAAGACCTATATAAGGGCTGCAGTTTGACTTCAACCTTTGCCACAGCAACACCAACCTCTGTGTTGCCTGCAGCTGGTTCCTGCTTCCAGCCTTGTGCCACCCATGACTGCTCTTGACCTACGCTTCTGCCTCTGGCCCTTGCTCTGCCTGGTACGTGCTTGGACTCTGTTTGTGCTTTGGACTTGTCTCTCTGCCTCTGACCCTTGCCTGGACTCTGCTTGACTCATCTTCTGCCTCTGGCCCCTGCTTGGACTCTGTTACCCTGACCCGTGCTGGACCCTGTGCCTGCTGCCCAGCCGGACCTGCCTTCTGCCTCTGGCCTGTTTGGACTCTGTTGCCTGGAACCTGTGCTGACCCTTGGGCCTACTACCTGTCTCTGCCTCCATCTTTCCTGGCCCTGGTGTTCCAGCCCTGAACCCTTGCCGCCCATGCCCTGGACCTTACAGCTTACCACTCTTGAAATCCCTAGATCTTTGGTTCTTTTGGGATGAAAGGAAAAAGAGGAAAGTCTGGACTCTCTTCCTTTTGGGGAGCAGAGGGTATGGCCGTATGCTTATCCATTGTCTCCACTAGGACATCCCTTAAAGCCTCTTCACCAGAGGTGAAATCCCTTGAAGAAAACAGGGGTAACAGTGATTCTGGAGGATGAATCTACAGTCCAGTGCTTGAGCCATAAGCAGCAACTAGCTACTAATTTGCTTCTGTGTCCCTGGCTGAGAACTGCAGAGTATCAGCTGACATCTTGGGCAGCTTTTGGATGTACTTTTGCAATCTAGCCACATCTAGATTGTTGTCCTGAGCTAGGCCTCTAACCACAGAAAGGATGCCCCAGCAATCACTGAGGAGGTGGATGCTGCCTGCAGGGCAAAGGTAGTCACTTCGTGGGTTTTCCTATGGTCTAGATCAGGAGTGGGCAAGTGTGGGAGGTCTGGGGGCCCCTCGGCTTTTCCTTTATTTAAAAAAAAGAAAGTAGGGCAGATACATCAGCTATAATAGTATCCTTTATTTTCTGCATAAAGTCCTTTTGGAAAAATATGGTAGGGAGCTCAGAAAGGGAGAAGTGGTGCTCTAAGAGTGCCCTGGAAAAGGCCCCTACCTGATCCTGGGTAAGCTTAAGAAGAGAAGTTGTACCAGCATTTTCATCAGGAATTTCCTGACACTGAAGGGAGATCAGCCTGGCTTGCGCTGCCCTTTTCCACCCTCTGATGGTCAGCAAAATTATTGCTGAGAATGATTACCTTGGTTTACAATGTTCTTTTGCACCCTCTGGTGACCCATAAGATTATTGCTCTCAAAAACTGAGGTAGAAAAATGCTCTGATTTTGCAGAATCCTTGATGTTTTGGACTCCCAAAAAGACGGGCATGGTGGAGAGTGAGCCTTGACTATCCACAAAGGAGGATACTTCAGCTGAGTGGAGGTTAGAATCCCTATCACAGCAACAGAGAGAGTGAACAGGACCCATTGCAGAGAGGATCCAGGATATGGCTGCCTTAGGAGAGGGATGACTCACTCATCATCATCATCATCATCATCATCATCATCATCATCATCTATTTGTATCCCGCCTTTTTCCCAACACTGGGACCCATTCTGTTTTAATTGTAAATTCATACAATTAAAACAGAGATAGAAAAATACAAAAGTTAAAAATAGAATTTAACCATCAATAATATTAATAAATTACGTACGTGTGTGTGTGTGTGTGTGTGTGTGTATACACACACACACAGTAATACCTTGGATTGCAAGTAACTTGGTTTGAGAGCGTTTTGCAAGACAAGCACATTTTTAAATATTTATTTAATATTTTTTTTACTTGATATACAAGCGACGTCTTGCAATACAAGTACTGTAGTACGGCTTAAATTAAAAATCTATGTACAAATTTTTTTGGGGGGGGATTTTGTTTTGATATAAGAGTGTTTTGGATTACAAGCATGTTTCTGGAACGAATTATGCTCTCAATCCAAGGCATGACTGTATATATAATTTAAAACAATACAATATACATAATATAAAATACAGCATTCCATTACATCACAGGCTAGACACTCTGCGCCTGTGGAAGCAGTGGAGCTATGGAACCGCTTCCATGTACTTGAGGACGAGAGCAGAGGACAGCCTGCAGAGGACGGATTATCGGGCACCCAACGTGACAGCGAGCAAGAGGCTGAGGGTCAGTCAAGTGGAGGCAATCAAACCAAGGCCTACAGCAAGAGGAAGAGAAGAGTACTCGTAGTGGGAGACTCCCTCCTGCGGGGGATCGAAGCCAAAGTATGTCGCGAAGACCCATGGACTCGCCAGGTGTGCTGTCTCCCTGGGGCACGGATTAAGGATGTGACAGAGCAGCTGCCGAGGCTCATGCAGCCCACCGACACATACCCCTTTCTTCTCTTCCACGTGGGTACAAATGATACTGCCAAGCGGAGTTACAAAGAAATCACGGCAGACTTTGAAGAGCTGGGAAGGGAACTCAAGAACTTCGGGGCCCAGATAGTTTTCTCATCCATCCTTCCAGTACTTGGAAGAGGCATAGAAAGGGAAAGAAAAATACTCCGAGTGAATGACTGGCTACGAAGGTGGAGCCGACGTGAGGGATTTGGATTCTGGGACCACGGGCTACACTTCCTGGAAGATGGACTGCTGGCAAAGGATGGGTTGCACCTCACAAGGACTGGGAAGAATGTGTTTGGCCACAGCATGAGGAACTTAATCAGGAGGGCTTTAAACTGAATCCAACAGGGGAGGGAGACACAAACTCGGGGGTACCAATGGAAGAAGGCCTCTATGCCACAATGGAGAGAACAGCTCCAGCGGTGCCCATTGATAGTCTACCACAAAATGTAGGGGGAAAGTCGGACTATAAAGCACATAATCTTCAATGTCTCTATACTAATGCCAGGAGTATGGGCAATAAACAAGACGAACTTGAACTCTTGATACATGAGGGCAAGTACGACTTGATAGGGATAACTGAAACCTGGTGGGATGACTCCCATGACTGGAATACAGCAATTGAAGGGTATAACTTGTTCAAAAGGAACAGAAGCAACAGAAAGGGAGGTGGAGTTGCACTGTATGTTAAAAATACGTATCTCTGCACAGAGATACAGGAAGAGGAGCTTGGCAGCCCCATTGAGAGCATCTGGGTTAAAATAAAGGGGGCAAAGAATAAAGCGAACATGGCGGTTGGAGTCTACTACCGACCACCCAATCAAGGAGAAGACGAGGATGGAACTTTTGAAAAGCAAATTGCCATTGTTTCAATGAGGCACGATGTGGTAGTAATGGGGGACTTCAATTTCCCTGATATCTGTTGGGAGACTTATTCAGCCAAACATGGCCCCTCCAAGAAATTCCTGAGCTGTGCTGCTGATAACTTCCTCCTACAGAAAGTGGAGGAAGGAACTAGAGGATCGGCTATCCTTGACCTGATTCTAACCAACAGAGACGAGTTAGTGGATAAAGTGGCAGTTTCGGGAACTCTGGGGGAAAGTGACCATGTTATACTTGAGTTCTTGATTCTAACAGAAGCAAAAGCTGAGTGTAGCCAAACACATACCCTGGATTTTAGGAAAGCCAATTTTAACAAACTCAGAACAATGATTAGTAAGATCCCATGGCAAGTGACTCTCACGAGAAAGGGAGCCCAGGAGGGGTGGGAGTTTTTAAAAAAGGAAATTTTAAAGGCACAATTGCAAACAATTCCCACAAGGAGAAAAGGCAGAGGGCAACAGAAGAAGCCAATGTGGCTTCACAATAAACTCAAAGATGACCTGAAAACAAAAAAGGACACGTATAGGAAGTGGAAGGAAGGACAGGCTACAGGGGAAGAGTACAGGCAGGTAGCACAGAACTGCAGGAATAGTGTCAGGAAGGCTAAAGCTGAGAATGAGCTAAGGTTAGCGAGGAATGCTAAAAGCAACAAAAAAGCTTTCTTCAGATACATGCACAGTAAAAGACAGAAGAAAGAACTGGTGGTTCAACTACGCAATGAGGATGGCAAATTGATAACAGAAGACAAAGAAAAGGCAGAAGTGTTCAATTCCTACTTCGGCTCGGTCTTCTCCCAAAAGAGGGTCTATGACCCCCCTGGCAAACCTGAAGTGCAGACTGAAGGGGCAGAATTGCAGCTTGAGATTGATAGGCAAATGGTCAAGGAGCACCTGATTACTCTGAACGAGTTTAAATCTCCAGGGCCTGATGAGCTGCATCCTAGAGTAATAAAGGAACTGGCAGAAGAACTCTCAGAACCACTGTCTATTATCTTTGAGAAATCATGGAGGACAGGTGAAGTGCCAGACGACTGGAGGAGGGCAAATGTTGTTCCCATCTTCAAAAAGGGCAAGAAGGAGGAACCTGGGAACTATAGGCCAGTCAGTCTGACATCAATCCCCGGGAAGATTTTTGAGCAGATTATAAAGAAGTCAGTCTGCAAGCACCTTGAAAACAATGCAGTGATTACTAGAAGCCAGCATGGATTTGTCAAGAACAAATCCTGTCAGACTAATCTGATCTCATTTTTTGATCGGGTAACCTCCCTTGTGGACTGTGGGAATGCTGTGGACATTATATACCTGGACTTCAGCAAAGCTTTCGACAAAGTGCCTCATGATATCCTGATTAGTAAGCTAGCTAAGAGTGGGCTAGATGGAACAACTATCAGGTGGATCCACAATTGGCTAAAGAATCGGACTCAAAGAGTGCTTATCAATGGTTCTTTCTCAAACTGGGGAGAGGTAACGAGCGGGGTACCACAGAGCTCGGTCCTGGGCCCGGTGCTCTTCAACATTTTTATTAATGACTTGGATCAGGAGGTACAGGGAATGCTTATCAAATTTGCAGATGACACAAAGTTGGGTGGAACAGCTAATACTCTGGAAGACAGAAACAAAATTCAAAGTGACCTCGATAGGCTGGAGCGCTGGGCCGAAAACAACAGAATGAAATTTAATAGGGATAAATGCCAAGTGCTGCACCTAGGGAGAGGAAACCAAATGCAGAGTTACAGAATGGGGAACACTTGGCTCAACAATACTACAAGTGAGAAGGATCTTGGAATTGTGGTAGATCACAAACTGAATATGAGCCAGCAATGCGATGTGGCTGCAAAGAAGGCAAATGCAATTTTGGGCTGTATTAATAGAAGTATAGCTTCCAAATCGCGGGAAGTGATAATTCCCCTTTACTCGGCACTGGTTAGGCCTCATCTTGAGTACTGCGTCCAGTTCTGGGCACCTCACTTTAAGAAGGACATAGACAAACTGGAGAGGGTTCAGAGGAGGGCAACAAGGATGATAAAGGGACTGGAAACAAGGCCCTATGAGGAGAGACTGAAAGAACTGGGCATGTTTAGCCTTCAGAAGAGGAGACTGAGGGGAGATATGATCGCACTCTTCCAGTATTTGAAGGGATGTCACACAGAGGAGGGCAAAGATCTCTTCTCGGTCATCCCAGTTTGCAGGACACGGAATAATGGGCTCAAGTTACAGGAACCTAGATTCCACCTAAACATCAGGAAAAATTTCCTGACTGTCAGAGCAATAAGACAATGGAATCAACTACCTAGGGAGGTCGTGGGCTCTCCCACTCTGGAGGCATTCAAGGTGCAGCTGGACAGACATCTGTCAGAGATGCTTTGACCTAGATTCCTGCATTGAGCAGGGGGTTGGACTCGATGGCCTTGTAGGCCCCTTCCAACTCTACTTTTCTATGATTCTATGATTCTATGATTCTATGATTCTAGTTCCAAATGCCTGCTGGAACAGGAAGGTCTTTGCCTGCCTCCGGAAGCTTACCAGGGAGGGCACCACTCTAGCCTCCCTGGGGAGGGAATTCCAGAGCACTGGGGAAGCCACCGAGAAGGTCCTCTCCCGTGTTCCCACCAGGCGTGCCTGTGATGATGGTGGAACCGAGAGAAGGGCCTCCCCTGAGGATCTCAAAGTGCAGGCAGGCTCGTAGGGGAGAATACGGTCTTTCAGATAACCTGGACCTGAGACATATAGAGCTTTAAAGGTCATAACCAGCACTTTGAATTGTGCCCGGAAACAGACTGGGAGCCAGTGAAGCTGTTGTAAGAAAGGAGTTGTATGCTCCCTGTAGCCAGCCCCAGTCAGCAGTCTGGCAGCAACTCTTTGAACCAGCTGAAGTTTCCGAACACTCTTCAGAGGCAGCCCCACGTAGAGTGCGTTACAGAAATCCAAACGAGATGTAACTAAGGCATGTGTCACTGTGGCCAAATCAGACATCTCCAGGAATGGGCGCAGCTGGCACACTAGCTTTAACTATGCAAATGCATTCCTAGCCACCGCTGAAACCTGGGCATCCAGGTTCAGGGCTGAATCCAGAAGTACACCCAAGCTGTGAACCTGTGTCTTCAGGGGCAGTGTATCCCCATCCAACACAAGCTGACTCCCTATTCCCTGATCTGCCTTCCAACTGACCAGGAGCACCTCTGTCTTCTCTGGATTAAGCTTCAATTTGTTTGCCCTCATCCAGTCCATTACTGCTGGATTACCCTAGGTAGTTGGTTCCATTGCCGTATTGCTCTAACAGTCAGGAATTTTTTCCTGATGTCCAGGTGGAATCTGGCTCCCTGTAACTTGAGCCTATTATTCTGTGTCCTGCAATCTGGGATGACCAAAAAGAGATCCTGGCCCTCCTCTGCATAACAACATTTCAAGTCCATTACAGAAGGAGCTTCCCTTGCTGCTGAGGAAGTTGCTGCCAGTTGGTTTTAAGCAACTCTAAATGCTTCCTCTTTTTGTGCTCAACCTTCCCTGCTTGTTTGTCAGTGGGAGCTTTGGAAAAGAAGAAAGGTCCGTCTAGTGAAAGGACATAAAACAACAGAAGGAAGAGGGTATGTTTTAAACACATACAATAAGAAAAAAAACAGAAGGGTTGCAAGAAAACAGCAGGGATAGAAAGAATTAAGAGGCTTTAAGAGTAGAGAGGAGGGCCTGAGCTAAGCACAAAGTAGAGGAGAATAAGCTAGCTTCTGCCCCAAGCAAAGGCAAAAAAACCCCTGAGGAGTGGCCTACAGGGGAGAGGATAGTAGAGAAAAATTAAGTCGCATGGTTCCTCCAAGGAGTAGGAAGAATTAGCCCACAGTTGGATACTTCCTACGCCAACAAGAGAATGGGCTTTGAGACTACAATGAAGACTTTTAGTAAAGAAAAAATAGACATATCATAGAATCATAGAGTTGGAAGGGGCCTACAAGGCCACTGAGTCCAACCCCCCACTCAATCCAGGAACGCAAGTCAAAGCATCCCTGACAGATGGCTGTCCAGCTTCACCTTGAATGCCTCCAGTGTGGGAGAGTCCACTAACTCCCTAGGTAGTTGGTTCCATTGCCGTATTGCTCTAACAGTCGGGAAAGAGATCCTGGCCCTCCACTGTGTGGCAACCTTTCAAGTACAGTAATACCTCGGATTACGAGTAACCCGGTGTGCGAGCGTTTTACAAGACGAGCCAAAATTTTTCAAAAATTTTGGCTCGATAAACGAGCACGGTCTTGCAAAACGAGCACACCGGGTTGCTCGCTGGCTCAGTGCCTCGCCCTGCTCCGCCAGCTCCTGGGCGCTCCCTGGCAGGGAGCCAGCAAAGCACTGCTTTACCTGCCAGGGAGCTGCATGGAGGCCGCTCGCTCTGCGGGTGCCTCGTGCGCTGCCGTGCCAGCTCCCAGGCAGGGAAGTGGTACGGCAGCGCGAGGCACCGGCAGAGCGAGCGGCTGCGCCACGCCTCCCCTCCACGCGGCTCCCTGCCAGGGAGCTGCGTGGAGGGGAGGCACGGCCACGAGCCAGCACAGCAGCGCACGAGGCACCCGCAGAGCAAGTGGAGGCGTGGCGCAGCGCGGCTGCTTGCTCTGCAGGCGCTTTGCGCTGCCGTGCCAGCTCCCGGGAATTCATTCCACAGCCATTTAATCACTGCTTTGCCAGCTCCCTCCATGGGGCTCCCTGCCAGGGAGCCAGCAAAGCAGTGATTAAATTGTTGTGGAACGAATCATCTGAGTTCCCATTATTTCTAATGGGGAAACTCGCTTTGATATGCGAGTTTTTGGGATTACGAGCATGGTTCCGGAATGAATTACGCTCGTAATCCAAGGCATTACTGTACTTGAAGAGTGCTATCATTTATTTATTACATTTTTAAATCACCCATCTGGCCAATCATATCTCTTCTCAGTCTTCTCTTCTGAAGCCTAAACATGCCCAGTTCTTTCAGTCTCTCCTCATAGGGCTTTGTTCCCAGTCCCTTTATCATCTTTGTTGCCCTCCTTTGAACCCTTTCCAGTTTGTCTGCATCTTTCTTAAAGTGTGGTTCCCAGAACTGGACACAGTACTCAAGATGAGGCCTAACCAGTGCTGAGTAGAGGGAACTAGTACTTCCCGCGATTTGGAAGCTATACTTCTATTAACCAACCCCTTCAGGGTAACTTATTCACCACTCCTTTTAAGTTTTAAAAGGAAACAAGTTTATTTAATTAATCTCAACCCTCTCCAATTCTCCCAGACAAGACTCCCACTCCCAACTCCACTCCAACTTCTCAACCCTCTCCCAAAAACCCCTTTCTCCCCGTCTCTTCTCTCTCTCCCCCTCTCGCCTCCTGAACAGCACCACCCACTGTTTATATAACACAGACTTCACCCCCCTTCTCACTCTCTCAGCCAATGAGCAGACATCTCAACATTCCACACTCCTCTCACACACCCTCCTCCCCTCACATACTTACAGCTATAATGCTTTGCCCATGGGCAAGGGCATGACAAGGGCCAGGGCCGGCGCTACCGCTAGGCAAACTAGGCGGTTGCCTAGGGCGCGTGGCTGAAGAGGGCGCAGAAATGCTACGCTCCTCTTCGCTGCCGCCGCTGTTGGACCACCCCCCTTCGCCACCGCCACCGCTGGGCTGCCCCCCCACCGGCACCGCCGGGCTGAACTCCCTGCCCCCCGCCGCTGCCGGGCCGCCCCCCGCTGCCGGGCCGCCCCCCCCCGCCGCCGCCACCACCACCCAACCCCCCCCGCCACCTACCTTCTCCGCGCCGCTTCCGGAGCCCCGCCCGCGCTGTTTTGGCGGGAGGAACCAGGGCAACAGGGCTTAAACAGCCCTGTTGCCCTGCTTTCCCCAGCCAAAAACAAAGCGCGGGGGTCCCGTCGCGTCACTTCCTCCTTGGAGGAGGCGGCGGCCAGGGCAGGAGGAAGGTAGGTGGCGGGCGGGGGGAAGGTAGGTGGCGGGCGGGGGGTTTGCAGAGCAGGGCTGCTTTGCTCCGGAGCACTCCCCATGGCACGAGAGGGGGGGCTAAATATAATTTCGCCTAGGGCGCCAAACTGCCCTGCACCGGTCCTGACAAGGGCCTTCAAAGGCATCTGCCTCAAAATGGCCTGGCGGCCTGATCCAACAAAAAAAGTAAACAAAGAATAAATAAGGATAAAGAGAGAAGAACAAAAGAAGAGAAATAGATAGAATAAAATGTTAAAGTAGGCAAAGCCTCAGCAAAAAAACTTGAATAAGTCGAGAGAAGTTCCCTCTCTTGTCTAGCTACAATGGTAGTCAAAGAGGAACTGAGGGAACCCACGGGAGCATGCTCAGTGAGACGGTGGGGGAGGGGTTCCCGCTCAATTTTTCCTTAGCTTTAGAAGTTTCCTGAATCATCTCAGTGCAGGCTCAGAACCCATATGTATGAATGCACAGAGACCATTATTTATTTATTTATTATATTTTTGAATTGCCCATCTGGCCAGTCATCCGGCCACTCTGAGCGATGTACAGTCTAATTAAATACAAGAAAAAACAGAGCGTCGGTTAGTCATGGGGGGGGGGGCAGTCCAACTGGAGCAGGCCCTGATGTTCCCTCTGCCTGCTCCTGCTGCCTTCGCTGCTCCTTCTTGCCCACAGGGCCCTTGATGTCAGTTAGCCCTGGGGGGGGGGGGGGCAGTCCATGAAGAAGAACATTGATCTCTAAAGGAAGGCATCCCAAGGTCCATCACACATTCCCACAAGTCACTACTAAATGTTTATTCCTAGCTATCTGAAGATCTAGGGGACAAGCAATGCTCAATCTCTTTGAAAAACCATGCCTGTTTGGATATTCATCTTCTGCAAGCTCCTGCCTAGCCTATTCTAATTCCAGATTATTCAACATTGAGGAAGAAAAACCTTTCAGGTCCTATGAAAGAGATAGTTTTAGGAATGAAAATTGACACTGGACTAAGCCTTTCTTCTATGGAAGAAGCACATGGATTAGTTATTAGAGTTCAAACACATTTTAGGCAATCTACTACCAGGATCTACCACCGTAAGGGACAAGGCCCAAAAGACAGTATCAAGGCTGTGCCCCAGAGGCTTTAATTAACTACAGAGCTAGCAAAATTGGGCTACTACTGTGAGAGTTATTAAAGATCTTACCATCAAGACATGCTACCAGTCATCAAATATCTGAATCTTCTGTCATGAAGATGGAGCAGACTTAGAATAATAGAATCATAGAAAAGTAGAGTTGGAAGGGGCCTACAAGGCCATTGAGTCCAACCCCCTGCTCAATGCAGGAATCCAGGTCAAACCATCCCTGACAGATGGCTGTCCAGCTGCACCTTGAATGCTTCCAGTGTTGAGAGAGCCCACCATCTCCCTAGGTAGTTGGTTCCATTGACTTGTTCTCTGTTCCTCCAGAGGACAGGACTAGAACGAACCAGTGGAAATTGCAGGGAAGCAGATTTCGGCTAAACATTAGATGAGACTTCCTAACAGTGAGAGCTGTTCAGCAGTGCAATAGATCACCTCAGGAGGTGGTGGGTTCCCCTTCACTGGAGGTATTTCAGCTGAAGCTGAATAGCCATCTCTCAGGAATACTTTAGCTGCACCCTGCGTTGTAGAGCCTGCATTGAGCAGGGGGTTGGACGATGATTCCAAGGTTCCTTCCAACTCTATGAACATTTGTCTCGATTCCTATACAGAAATTCTGTGTGGTCACTGAAATGCAAACTCCCTTTGTTTGAGGCAACATACCCACAATAGGAATTTTAAGTAGATATCAGAGCTTGAAATAGTTCAGATATTTAGGATAAAGCTGTTCCTTTATCACACTCAAAAGGTGGTGAAAGAGGCTAGCTGCTTTGTCTGTTTTAAAAAGTATTATACACTGTAGTTGTTTTTAAGCATTAACTAGGTATGAATAACGGTTTACGAAAATAAAATATACCCTCTTACCAGAGGTTTGGAAGAAGCCAGTAATTCTGCTTTAAGTTGAAGTATATGCAACAAGACTGCAACCACTTCATCATTTGATGCAGGCCACTTAATGGTTCTGTTAAATATAGGGCAGAAATAAAAATAAGTTGTAGGTTAGGTGGCTATCCCATGGAACAGACAGGGACTCTGTACATCTGAAGTCTGAGTCATTTGGCATAAAGACCGCAAGGACAGGTTGATTACCTGTAACTGTAGTTCTTTGAGTGGTCATCTGTGCAGTCACACACATGGGCTCTGCGCCTGCGCGGAGGCCATTTCGGAATTTTCTTAAGCTGAGGAAAATTGGGTGGGAGCCCCTCCCCCACCGCACATGCTCCTTAGCGCGGCTCCCGCCTTTTCCCTCAGTTCCCTGAGACCGCCTATTGCGAGACTTGGGACCGAGAGATTTAAAAAGGTTTTACATTTTGACCTTGACATCGGTCCTGACATCGACATCGATAATGAAGTAATTTGCAATCATAAAATCCCAGTCGGATATCCATCGAACTCAATGCAGAAACCAAAGCGGGGTTGGATGGGTGGGTTGTGTGACTGCACAGATGACCACTCAAAGAACTACAGTTACAGGTAAGCAACCTGTCCTTCTCCTTTGTGGTCTCTGTGCATCACACATAGGGGCAGAGTAGCAAGCTGACTTACCGGAGGAGGGTCGGTGTCAATAGTCAGGAGAGGCGACAGTTACTGAAGTATGGAAGCCAAGACAGCTCTGCGAAACACATTCTGTGCCCTGGTCCGGAGATTGAGTCGGTAATGGCGAATGAAAGTTGATGGTGAAGACCATGTCGCCGCCCGACATAATTCAGGAAGTTGGACTCCTTTCCCGGAGGCAGTTGACGTCGACAGTGCTCTTGTCGAGTGCGCTGTCACTGTGCCCGGTAAAGGGTGTCTTTCAAGTTCATATGCCAATTTTATGGTATCCACAATCCAAGAAGCAAGATGTTGCCTTGAAAATGGTTTTCCGAGACTAGGTCAACCATAGCCCACAAACAGTTGTTGGGTTTGTCTGATCGATCTTGTGCGCTCCTGGTATAAGGCTAGCGCCCGATGGACATCGAGACAGTGTAAAGTTGTCTCCAAAGGCGATGTTGGTGATGGGAAGAAAGCTGGAAGCACTATATCTTGTCCTAAGTGAAACTCGGAGACAACTTTTGGCAAGAAGTGCATATCTGGTCTAAGTATCACCTTGTCACGATGAAAAATGAGATATGGTGAATCAATCCTCAAAGCTCCGTCTCGCAGAAGTGATAGCGACTAAGAATGCTGTTTTCCAAGAGAGTAACCTGCTATAGTTGCCATCGACTCAAATGGTTTCTTAGTGAGCGTCGTCAACACCAGTGGAAGGTCCCATCCTGGTATCAAACTTTTAGTTGGTGGATTTAGATTTCTGAGTGCTTTCAGAAATGGTTTTACTGTCGGATTCGTAAATATTGATCCGGTAAACGTGTTCACCTTATATCACGGCTTAGACTTTGATGGAGGAATACTTCAGCCCGCACACCATCAAGGAATGCAGAAAATCTAGTACAATCTAAATCAAACAGGATTTTGGATCTTCATGCAGATTATTTACAAATTTAGTGAAGGCATTCCACTTGCGAGAACAAGAATAATAGAAAAGCAGAGTTGGAAGGCGCCTAGAAGGCCATTGTGTCCAACCCCCTGCTCAATGCAGGAATCCAGGTCAAAGCATCCCTGACAGATGGCCATCTAGCTTCACCTTGAATGCCTCCAGGGTGGGATTGCTCACCACCTCCCTAGGTAATTCGTTCCACTGTCTTATTGCTCTAACAGTCTAAATTTTTCCTGATGTTTAGGTGGAATCTGGGTTCCTGTAACTTGAGCCCATTATTCCATGTCCTGCAAACTGGGATGATCGAGAAGAGATCCTGGCCCTCCTATGTGTGACAACCCTTCAAGTACTGGAAGAGTGCAATCATATCTCCCCTCAGTCTCCTCTTCTGAAGGCTAAACATGCCCAGTTCTTTCAGTCTCTCCTCATAGGGCCTTGTTTCCAGTCCCTTTATCATCCTTGTTGCCCTCCTCTGAACCCTCTACAGTTTGTCTACATCCTTCTTAAAGTGTGGTTCCCAGAACTGGACACAGTACTCAAGATGAGGCCTAACCAGTGCTGAGTAAAGGGGAATTATCACTTCATGCGATTTGGAAGCTATACTTCTATTAATGCAGCCCAAAATAGCATTTGCCTTCTTTGCAGCCACGTCGCATTGCTGGCTCATATTCAGTTTGTGATCTACAACAATTCCAAGATCCTTCTCAGTTGTAGTATTGTTGAGCCAAGTGTCCCCCATTCTGTAACTCTGCATTTGGTTTCCTCTCCCTAGGTGCAGCACTTGGCATTTATCCCTATTAAATGTCATTATGTTGTTTTCGGCCCAGCGCTCCAGTCTATCGAGATCACTTTGAATTTTGTTTCTATCTTCGAGTATTAGCTGTTCCACCCAACTTTGTGTCGTCTGCAAATTTGATAAGCATTTCCTGCACCTCCTTATCCAAGTCATTAATAAAAATGTTGAATAGCACTAGATAATAGACAGTGGTTCTGAGAGTTCTTCTGCCAGTTCCTTTATTACTCGAGGATGCAGCTCGTCAGGCCCTGGAGATCTAAAGTCGTTCATAGTAATCAGGTGTTCTTTGACCGTTTGCCTATCAATCTCAAGCTGCAATCCTGCCCCTTCAGTCTGCACTTCAGGTTTGCCAGGGACATAGACTCTCATTGGGGAGAAGACCAAGCCGAAGTAGGAATTGAACACTTCTGCCTTTTCTTTGTCTTGTTATCAATTTGCCATCCTCATTGCGTAGTTGAACCACCATTTCTTTCCTCTGTCTTTTACTATGCATGTATCTGAAGAAAGCTTTCTTGTTTTTAGCATCCCTCGCTAACCTTAGCTCATTCTCTGCTTTAGCCTTCCTGACACTATTCGTGCAGTTCTGTGCTACCTGCCTGTACTCTTCCCTTGTAGCCTGGCCTTCCTTCCACATCCTATTTGTTCTCAGGTCATCTCTGAGTTTTTTGTGAAGCCACATTGGCTTCTTCTGTTGCCCTCTGCCTTTTTTCCTTGTGGGAATTGTTTGCCATTGTGCCTTTAGAATTTCCTTTTTTAAAAACTCCCACCCATCCTGGGCTCCTTTTCTCATTAGTCGCTTGCCATGGGACCTTACTTATCATTGTTCTGAGTTTATTAAAATTGGCTTTCCTAAAATCCAGGGTACGCGTTTGGCTACACTCAGCTTTTGCTTCCTTTAGAATCAAGAACTCAAGTATAACATGGTCACTTTCCCCCAGAGTTCCCGAAACTGCCACTATATCCACTAACTCGTCTCTTGTCGGTTAGAATCAGGTCAAGAATAGTCGATCCTCTAGTTCCTTCCTCCACTTTCTGTAGGAGGAAGTTATCAGCAACACAACTCAGGAATTTCTTGGGAGGGGCCATGTTTGGCAGAATTTGTCTCCCTCCCAACAGATATCAGGGAAATTGAAGTCACCCATCACTACTATATCATGCCTATTTGAAACATTTGCAATTTGCTTTTCAAAAGTTTCATCCTTGACTGGGTGGTCGGTAGTAGACTCCAACCGCCATGTTCGTCTTATTCTTTGCCCCATTTATTTTAACTCAGATGCTCTCAGTGGGGCTGCCAAGCTCCTCTTCCTGTATCTCTGTGCAGAGATACGTAGCTTTAACATACAGCACAACTCTACTCCCTTTCTGTTGCTTCTGTTCCTTTTGAACAAGTTATAACCTTCAATTGCTGTATTCCAGCCATGGGAGTCATCCCACCAGGTTTCAGTTATCCCTATCAAGTCGTATTTGCCCTCATGTATCAAGAGTTCAAGTTCATTCTGTTTGTTGCCCATACTCTGGCAACAAGAGACATCGAAGACTATGTGCTTTATATTCCGACTTTCTTCCTACATTTTGTGGTAGACTATCATTGGGCACCTGGTTTTCTTGCCGCTAAAAGAACACTTTGAACTGCAGTAGAGAATTCCTCAGCTTGTGTCACTGTATCATCCACGCCGTCAGGTTCAATGACTGTAGGTCCGGGTGCATGATTCTGCCCTGGTGCTGAGTGAGTAAGTCCCGTCTGAGTGGCAGCAGTACGTACTGGCCTCAAGATAGACGAAGTAGATGGATGAACCAGGGTTGACATGGCCACCATGGAGCTATCATGATGCACCTTGTCTGGTCTTGACAAATTTTCGATATCACCCGAGTCAGTAACGGAATTGGAGGGAAAAGATAGAATAGCCTCCCATTCCAAGTCACCATGAATGCGTCAGATATCGACCTCGGGTCCGATGCTGTCCTGCTGTAAAACAGAGGGCATGCTGAGTCGTTGCTGGTGGTGAACAAGTCTACTTCTGGTTCTCCCCACTGCTGAAAAATTGTTTGAAGGAGTCCACGGTGCAGTTGCCATTCGTGAGACTGCATCAACACTCTGCTCAGCATGTCCGCGAGAACATTTGACTTTCCTGCTATGTGAATTGCGATGAAAGACATGCCTCGGGGAATTGTCCATTCGTAGATCTTTAGAGTCAAGCGCAGTAAGCATGTCAATCTCGTGCCTCCTTCCTTGTTTAGATATGCCACAACCATCATGTTTATTTATTTATTTCATTTTTATACCACCAATCGCAGAGATGGGTCTTCTAGAGCTTGGAGGGCTTTCCATACTGCCAGCAATTCAAGGTAATTGATGTGCATAGTCTTGTCCTGATTCGACCAAGTGCCTTGTACTGTATGCTCATTGGAGTGGGTGCCCCAGCCTAATAGGGATGCGTCCATCGTCAGAAGGTGCGTCATTGTGGATGGATTGAAGGTCATGCCTTCGGTGAGATTTGTTTCGTATGTCCACCACCTGAGAGAATCTTTGATTTTTCGTGGCAACCAAAGGCGCTTTGATGGCTTGTCTGTCTCTGGACTGAAGTTGTGAATGAAGTAAGATTGAAGTGGTCTCATGTGTAGCCTTGCATATCGGACCACTGATATCGTGGAAGCCATGTGGCCTAGAAGATGCTGTACGGTGTGCGCCAAACAGTTGTTCAGGCGAATTAGTCTTTTGGATGCGGTATTTTTTGTACTCTGATTTGTGGTAGGTACGATGTGCGAGAATTTCTAAAGGGGGGAGGTTCAAGCGGACGAACACACCCTGTTCGTCTTATTGAACCCACCCACGAACCACCTCTCCCCCGTGTGCCCACGAACGCCCGCCGCGAACCCCCACCTTCTGTCCAACCCCACCCACCTTCGCTCCCACCCAGCAACCTGGGAATTCCCAGGTTCAGCACTGACGTGGCGGAGCTCCCGTCGCGTCACTTCCTGGTCCTGGCGCTGCATCTGTAACGTAGATACCAGGGCAACCCACCTAAAAAGGCCATGGGTTGCCCGGGTATCTACGTTAAAAGTGCAGTGCAGCGCCAGGACCAGGAAGTCACACGAGGGGAGCTCCGCGGCGTCACTTCCGGTTCCTGGGAAATCGCGGGGGAACAGAAGATGTGAGGAAGATTGTGGACGGAGGAGGGGAGATTGTGAACCCAACCCATAAACAAAGGTAGGGCTGGCGAATGTGAACGTGCGGACGCACACGGATTTTTGCTTATTTCACACCCTTAGACTACACCCGACCGTCAATTGCATTCAGTTTTGCTCCAATGAACTGAATGTCTCTTACAGGTCGAAGGATTGACTTCTTCGAATTCAAGCAGAGTCCCAGTTCATCTAAAAGATAGTGTATGACAGCACTTGTCGAAGTGCGGATTCTGATGATGCTACTATCAAGCAGTTGTCGAGATACGGGAAGATGGTGATGCCCCTTGCTTGGAGACTGGTGCATATGACAGCCATGCACTTCGTAAATACTCTCGGTGTGGTGGAGAGGCCGAATGCTAGTACTACGAACTGGTAAGCATCTTGTCCGACTTTAAACCGAAGGAATTTCTGACTGTCCTTGTGGATGGTGATGTGGAAATACGCATCCTTGAGGTCGATGGATGCAAACCAAGTGGTCTTGTGTAGAAGTGGTAAGATCCATGGGAGTGTGACCATGCAGAACTTCTTTGGTGGAATAAAGAGGTTGACAGTCCGAAGGTCCAAGATTGGCCTGAGTCCTCCCTCCCTCCCTCAGAGGAGGGCAACAAGGATGATAAAGGGACTGGAAACAAGGCCCTATGAGGAGAGACTGAAAGAACTGGGCATGTTTAGCCTTCAGAAGAGGAGACTGAGGAGAGATATGATCGCACTCTTCCAGTACTTGAAGGGATGTCACACAGAGGAGGGCCAGGATCTCTTCTCGATCATCCCAGTTTGCAGGACATGGAATAATGGGCTCAAGTTACAGGAACCTAGATTCCACCTAAACATCAGGAAAAATTTCCTGACTGTCAGAGCAATAAGACAATGGAACGAATTACCTAGGGAGGTGGTGGGCTCTCCCAATCTGGAGGCATTCAAGGTGCAGCTGGACAGACATCTGTCAGGGATGCTTTGACCTGGATTCCTGCATTGAGCAGGGGGTTGGACTCAGTGGCCTTGTAGGCCCCTTCCAACTCTACTTTTCTATGATTCTATGATCCTTTTTCTGTACTGTAAAGTACCTGGAGTACCTGGACCCTCCTCCAGGTTTTGTTCAGGAACCGGTTTTATTGCTCCCTTTCGAAGCAGAGAAGACACTTCGTCAAGTAGTACTGGTGTTGGCTGAGTGGTATTGACACCGAAGAAAGGAGGGAGGACTCGAGACTCGATCTGGTATCCGTGTTGAATGATGTTGAGCACCCACTGATCCGTAGTGATGTTTTGCCAGGATCGGAGGTGTCGACACAGACGAGAGCCGAAGACAAGTTGTGGAGCAGGTGGAGTGATGATGGTCGGACGTCAACAGAAGTCAAACACACTGCTTGTTAAAGGCGCCTCCTTTGTGGGAGCCCCGGTACTTCTGCAGTGCCTGGGGCTGCTGGTTACGAGGTTGATGATTTCCACCTCGGAATGGTTGAGAAGACCGGAAAGTCTGCGTGGAGTATGGAAATCGTCCCCAGCGTCTCTGCCTGTAAGGTCGTGCTTGAGGCTGATGTGAAAGTCCCATCTTTTTTGCATTAGCCAATGCTTTTTGCACTGCATCCATGGAGTCGTCTGTCAACACGTTAAATAGGCCCTCCCCGTCGAAGGGCAGATCTTCTATTTGTGCCTTTGAATCCATAGACAAATTCGTAGATCTCAACCAGACATGCCTTCGCAGTGCAATAGATGCGATCATGGATGGAGCATGGCTGTCAGCTTGGTGTCTTGCTGTGTTCATTTGAAGAGCAGCCATGCTCGTAGCCTCCTTGAAAAACTCGTGCCAGCTCACGTTTTTCGTCGGGTAAATAATCACATATCACCGATCTTTTCGGTTATGAACATTTGATACCTGGCCATAATGGCCTGGTAATTTGCTATTTTCAAGCCCATCGAACTTGAAGAATAGACCCTATGGCCATAGGCATCTAATCTCTTTCCTTCTTTGTCAGCTGGGGTAGAGTGTTGTTGCCCTCCGTGAGATTGGGCCGACTTAACAGTAATTGAGTCCGCCGTTGGATGTGAGAAAAGAAATTTGGCATCCTCCTCCCACACTCTATACATTGTCTCAAGTTTCTTCGACGTGGGATGAGCAGTTGCTGGGGTTTTCCATGTTGCCTGAACTGTGCCAATCAAAGTTGGTAGAAAAGGCACTAGAGAGTTTTAGATGTTTGGGTGTTTTGAAGTATGCCAAAACTTGGGTCTTTAGTTTTTGGTTCCTCTATCTTAGTTTCAATCCCCAACGCTGCAGTCATTCTGGAGATGTGCTCACCAAAAGTGCCCATGTCCTCCGATGGAGAGGCAGAGGCTTTGGACTCGACCTGAGCATCAGGTGATACAGAGTGAGTCGAGTCCGAAATTATAGAGTAGAATAATCTAAGTTTGAGGAAGATTTATTATGCACAGTCTGTTGGATTTGAGGAACAGCAGTCTGTGTTTTAGGCAAATCAGTTGTTGGTTGTCCATGCACAGATGTAGCAACTCGCTCCATCTGTGCTGGTCAAGATGGAGGGGTGCGTTGCCTGGATCTAGGTGAACAAGATCTTCGATATCGTGGAGGAGACTCCACCCGCTCTCAGCGTCGAGGAGACTCACAATATCGTTAAGTATATCCACTTCGATGTGGCGAATGGTGTCGGGCAGTTGAGCGATGGTATGGGTCCACATACACGTAACTTGAATAGTATGAGATCGATGTCGAAGCTACGGAGTATACTGAGCTTTCCCTATAGAAAGGGGAACGAGATCGATGGTGCGATCCGTGCCTTCCTGCTGTACTTGGAGATGGCAGTATGACATGATGCCGAGAGGATCCTCGAGATAGGTTTCGGGATCGAGACTGAGTTCGAAGAGGCATCTGTACAATCTGGCGCGTCTCTAGCGGAGACTCTACGATCTCCCCCTCAGACACAGACATTACGGCTGGTCTTGAGATCGAAAGCTGGGTGTCCAAGGGATCTTGAGGCACCTCTCTTGGCGGATCCGATTTTGGCATCAGAGACTCATGCCTCTGGGCTTGTCTCATTGGGCTTGAGGATCGAGCTGGTATAGTAGCAGCGCTAGAACTCTCTGGTATAGCCGCCATTTCGGCCACTGCCGATCTGGGTGCACTCAAACATCACTCTCTCTCGTTCTCTTTCAGTCTTTTTTCTTTCTTCTTTCTGAGCTCGTCTTTCGTTTTATGGGCCTTCTTCACCAGTTTTTTAGCCAGATAGGCCTCCCGAGACATAGAGGATTTTGACTGAGTCTCAGAGGTTACTGTATGAGACGGTGGGGTTCATGGTTTGGATCCTCCTGGTCTCTCCTCTGGAGTAGGCGATATCGCTGAGAGGGATTGCCCCCACATGAGGGCCCTCAATTTAGTCACTCGGTGTTTCCTGGCCTGTTTAGTGAAGGCCTGACAGTGTGTGCAAGTCTCCATAATATGGGACTGCCCGAGACAGAGCAAACATAAAGAATGCCCGTCGGTGGGAGGGATTTTTGTCCCGCAGCGGACACATTTTCTAAATGGTGCCTCAGGAGGCATCATGAAAAAGGAAAAGAAATAGAGTTGGGAGAGAATGGGGAAGAGATTGGGGATAGTAACGATTTTTTAATTAAATTATTTTAAAAGAACAAGGAAACGGAGCAGTAGTTGAGAAAAAGTATGAAGAAAGTTAAAACTCAGCAAGGAGAAGATCAAAGTGAGAGAAATTCCGAAGGACAGCCACTTGCAATGGCGGTAGAAGAGGAACTGAGGGAAAGGGCGGGAACACGTGGGGGAGGGGCTCCCTGCCGAATTTTCCTCAGCTTAAGAAAATTCTGAAATGGCCTCCACGCAGGCGCAGAGCCCATGTGTGTGATGCACAGAGACCACGAAGAAGAACTAGAACTGTTTGAGGCAGTTAACTAACTTTATAAGGAATAGTGGTTAACCAGCCATGCAAAATTAATGTACACCAGCCAAACCTCGATATTATTTTGTACAGATATCTTTTTATAGTTTCCATGAAACTACTGAAGACCATATTTTTTTGGAAAAAGACCCTTTTTTGGAAAACCAAACATTCATCTAGATGGAGCATATGGTAAAAAGAGGTCTAGCAGTGTCATGCAGCTGCCAATTTTAGGTCTGGTTAAGATCATTGTTTAGTGTTATATATGCAAGCAGGTGCAAGCCTTGGGCTCACATATACCCCTCTCTCATGTGTGAAGGAAGGATTTTAAAAGATGTATCTTTATTAATGTTTTCAGCAGAAAAACAACAGCTAAAATAAATAGAATCAAACAAAACAATACATACCAATCCAACAGCTAGTAATTATTCTACACCATTGCACAGTTGATTCACAAAACATAAAGCTTCCAATCCTGGTTTAGAGCAGCTTTTCATTCATCTGAATACAGGAGACTGGTTTGTGCAAATCACAGTTAACAATTTCGGACAGGCCACAGTGTGTGCATCTTCTTAAACGCTAAGGAAATTTGTGCAAATTGCGTAACTTTACGCAATTTGCGTAAATCGGGGTATTTTGTCTGTTTTGCGCAAATAAGCACTCAAAAAGCATGTGGATCTAGTGCAATTTGCATAAAATCGGCCAATTTTAGGCAAATCAAGCGAGATTCACGTGCTTTTTGGGTGCTTATTTCCACAAAACGGACAAAATACCCCAATTTATGCAATTTGTGTAACTTTATGCAATTTGTGCAAATTTCCTTAGCAAATTTTAAAAAATGCACAAGCTGCAGCCCGTCTTAGAGACGGAAGTCTGCGAGTTGGCTCGACTCGCATCATAGCAAGTCGGCGGCAATGCAGGGCAGACGAACCAAAATGGGGGGGGGGGATCATGAAAATCTGCCAGATTTTCACCCCCTTTCGGATTCCTCACACATCCCTAACCAGGATCAAACCACAGTCTCCTTTATTCAGAAGAAATGGGGCAGTGTGGCTTGCTCCAAACTAGGACTGGAAGCTTTAAATCTCCTCCTCTTGTGCATGATTTAGGGAGGGAGGGAGGGAGGGAGGGGGGAAGTGCCTGAGCTTACTTGGCTGTAGCTCAGTGATCTACCACATGTTTTGCATGCAGAAAGCTCCAGTTTTGATCTTGGCATCTCTGGGTAAGGCTGGGAAAGAATCCTGTCTGAAACCCTGGAGAACAATTGCCAGTCACTGTAGACAATACTGAGCTAGCTGGACCAGAGGTCTGACTCAGTAAAGACAGCTTCCTATATAACCATAGTTAGCATGATATCTGAACTGGGCCCTTGAATCAAGACTACACTTAACAAATTTTATCCAGAGAAACTAATGCTTCTTCTTGATACAGAGTCAATGTCCAACTACTAGAGCTTATCAGCACATTAGCAAGTAATGGAAACCATGACTCAACAGCTGTGTTCCCCCAGTTTCTAGAAGACATTTCCAAAACTAGGAATATAATGGTTTTCATTAAGATCCTTGTAAAATACTCACTTGTCTACAGTTTTATATATGAACTCAGAAAGATAAGCAGCAGCAAAGAGCAATTGTTCTCTGATGTTTTCTAATTTCTGCTGTTCCACATGCGGCATGACAGTATCAGTTGTAAAGCTTAAGTTGGAGTAACTATTTTCTGAAGGACATGAAGTAGGTTTGTGTTGATTTTTATGATAATTAAAGATTTTTTCCTGTCCCTTCAAGTCTTCTAGTTTTTGTTGCAATTCCTTGATTCTTCCAGTGTTCTGCCAGTGTTGTACTTTGAACTCATGCTATTAGAATAAAGAGTATATTGATTTGCAATATATCCAATATACATATACACAGAAAAAATAATAACAAACTGTAGGAAAAGTTAGTGTCTCAGTTCTCCCATGTTGTGAGATCTATTGCCAACAAAATACACTGTAGAAAAAAGTTATTTGAAATATACTGTTATCAGTTTGTTTATTGATCAGCTATCTTGAAATAATAATGTCTTAACTCAGTTCAACCCTTTGCTCTAATTTGCACATTCAAACTGTGAAGAAAGGCTGAAATAAATTGAAAAACAGGAAAGGATCTTGATAAAAAGGGATTTAGCCCTCATTCATCCTGGGATAAGTAATCATGTGAAGAGTAAAAGATTTATCTGTGATATACGAAGATGAGTAGAGTACAGCGTTCCTTACAAACACACTAATAAATTTGAATAACCCAAGTTAGGTAATAAAAGCGTGCCACAAAAGTTATTTGTGGCCATCTTTTTTTGTAGTGTCAAAGGATGGATTTTCAGGATAAAAAATCCTGGACTGTATAAAGAAGCAGCAAGCCCTATGAAATCTATTATGCCATAGTTGCAGTAAAAATAGGAAAGAAAACCACCTCACATGCTCTTACCTGACTTCCTTGAGCTTCCTGCAGTTCCTTTAGTTTGTCATATTCTGTTTGTTGTTCCTGCCTTCTCTCTCTTACCGCTTGTTCTGTCCTGTTCTCCTGATCTCTTCTCGGTGCCCTGAGGATTGGCTGCAACTGTTCCCATTCCTTTTTCATTTGTGCCTCTTTCTCCCTCTGTATCTTCAAAACATGGATAATATCCTGTTTTTGATTTTGCAGAGTAGCCTGTGTAAGCTGTAAGCTGGTGTAGTTTTGTTCTTTTTGAGGTTCTTCACAATACTGTTGCATTTCATCCATTTGTTTCTTAGAATTAAGTGCCTGCTGCCGTGTCTTCTCAATTATGGCTAAAAGCTCCCTAGCATATGACCTCTCTATATACAACTGAGCTTGCAGTTCCTGCAATAAATCTTTATGCTTACAAGACCCACATTCATTTATTCTCATGCTCAGTTGTTCTGTCAAAACACGTTCATGGTTCAAAGCACTTAAAAGCTCTAAACTGTGGTTCTTCTCAACATCTATATTTTTCTGCAGTTCCAACAGTTTATTCTGATCTTGAGATAATAAAGCCTCACAGCGAGAATGCTCAATTTGAAGTTCTTTGTGGAGATTACTGTTTGCTGACTGTTCATGCTCTAAAGCCACAGACAACTGGTTGTTTTGAATGCACTGTAGTTCCAAGGCAGCTTGCAACTCCTGTAAGAGAAGGAAAAATTTGCCACCATCATACCTTAATGTCAGTGAGTATATGAAGAAAATTGACTGGGAAGATTTCCAAGAAACCCAGTTTATAAATTAAGTTTAAAGAGCAGATTTCAATCCAGAACACTACAATTTGTTAATTCTAATTACATTAAGGAACACTGGATGTATTGTGACATACGCATTGAACATCTGTTCAATGTTAGGAAAGCAGTCTCCAAGCAGGGCTGGTGCTACCATTAGGCCAACTAGGGCGCAGGGCTAAAAGGGGCACCAGAAACGCCTTGAAAAAAAATACAGCACTCTCAAGTGGGGGGGGGGACGGGCGCTAAATATCTGATCTTGCCTAGGGCACCAAACTGCCTTGCACCGGTCCTGTCATCAGGGCCTGCTCCAGTTGGACTGCCCCCCCCTACAGGGCTAACTGACATCTACAGCCCTGTGGGGAAGAAGGAACGACGGAGGCTGGAGCAGGCCAAGGGAACATCAGGGCCTGCTCCAGTTGGACTGCCCCCCCCCCACAGGGCTAACTGACATCTACAGCCCTGTGGGGAAGAAGAAGGAGGCTGGAGCTTCTTGAGTCACAGAGAATTACAGAAGTAATAATTAATATTCCCCCTTCTTCCCTCCCCATTCCTTTTTCCTTGTGTGTCGTGTCTTTTTTAGATTGTAAGCCTGCGGGCAGGGACTGTATTGTTAATTGTTGTAAACCGCC
This sequence comes from Shinisaurus crocodilurus, assembly GCA_021292165.1. Classification (NCBI taxonomy): domain Eukaryota; kingdom Metazoa; phylum Chordata; class Lepidosauria; order Squamata; family Shinisauridae; genus Shinisaurus; species Shinisaurus crocodilurus. Next base: position 184,741,985 of record CM037879.1, on the reverse strand, counting down.
CAGAGAGCTTCGGCTATTGGGCGGTATAAAAATGAAATAAATAAATAAAGTAAGTAAGACAAAGCCACAGTGGTTTTCTTTCCTATTTTTACTGCAACTATGGCATAATAGATTTCATAGGGCTTGCTGCTTCTTTATACAGTCCAGGATTTTTTATCCTGAAAATCCATCCTTTGACACTACAAAAAAAGATGGCCACAAATAACTTTTGTGGCACGCTTTTATTACCAAAGGAATAGTCCATCTGCCTCCAGGTATGGAGGTGTTTTCAGATATAGGCTAAGCACTCCAGAGGACAAATTGCATCTATAACATAGCACTATAAGATTAATGATCGGCTCACGCAATACTTTGTATTTATTTTTTTTTATTTTTAAAAATGTCCTAACCATCTCCAAACAAGCACTTACATGGAAAAATGTATTGTGTGAACTGAAGAGTACTGGATATGGCCAGTAGCAATTCAAATAGAATCATAGAAAAGTAGAGTTGGAAGGGGCCTACAAACTACACTTCAATATCCCCCCTAGCTTGGAGACTACTCTTGCTGATGCAACAGGGCCACACTGAGATAAAACTCCTTGAGAAAAACTGGATTGCATTAAGAGTAGGTAGTTCAAGCTGCTTAACTCCATTCAGGAAACCTCTTACACATGGGGGGCAAACGATGGGATGTTCTCCCAAGCGCCAGCATGCTACCTACGGCCACTGCCTAAATAATTTAAATGTGTTCATATGAAATACATGGAGATGGCTGTCCTGCAAAAAGCCTGGTACTTCCAGAACCCTGGTTTGTGGGTGATTTGCTTGGCATCCATCCACTGCTAGCATTCACAACATAGTATTAAACTTCTGCAATATACTGCTGGGTTCTAGCCAGTGACTGCTAAGCCTCTCCATTCAACTTTCAAGCATGAAGCCCTATTCAGCCGTTCTTCTTAGAAGCAACATGTGAGGAAAGGGAGTGCTCCAGACCCACCCCTCTCCATTGTCACATTGCCGTCTTCTACTCGTGGTGAGCGACTTTGTATCCATGGGGGCTCTCCACGTGATTAAGAACCCTGGCAAATCAGTGTTCTTATTTATTGATTTATTATATTTTTGAATCACCTATCTGGCCAGTCATCCGGCCACTCTGAGCGATGTACAGTCTAATTAAATACAAGAAAAAACAGAGCGTCAGTTAGCCCGGTGGGGGGGGGGGCAGTCCAACTGGAGCAGGCCCTGATGTTCCCTCTGCCTGCTCCTGCCGCCTTCGCTCCTCCTTCTTGCCCACAGGGCCCTTGATGTCAGTGGAGGGCCCCCATGGATACAGGAGGCTCTCCTCTTCACAAAGTCACCCTCTACATGTACAACGTGACGAGAGTGACAATGGAGGGGGCGGGGCTAGCTTGCTCACCCTTCTTGCATATTTAAACAACATGCTTAGAGAACACCTGAATAGAGCTTGAGTCAATTGATTTACAAAGGGTTCTATTCCCTCCATCCATTAGGTAATACTCATAATTTGGTGTCAATTGACTTTTTTACCTAGTGCACCACCTAAAATTAATCTCTGGCTTTGCTAATATAAGGACTGTCACCTTTCTCTGTAATTCTGCTTTATGCTGACTCAGGAACCTGTGTGATTCATCCAAGGCAAGAATCAGATCTGAGTTACAGTCAGCCTTTATGTTTTCAGATATGGAGAGCAACCATTGCTTCTCTCTCCCAGAATGCATTGCTGGTGCAATGTAATACCTGCTACATCTACCTATGACTAATTCATTCAGTCTACAAATCTCTAATTGAGTCTAAGACTGCAGGCCTCATGGCCACATCTGTTTTGATTTTTGGCCTTTACCATTTCTTCTTCCATCCCCTGCTTTTTGTACCACCCAGCCTGATGAAGAGTTCTGGAAAATTCAAAAGCCTGCATACTTTTGTGGAATACTGGTTGGTCATAATAAAGGTATTGCCCAACAATAGATTTTGGATTTTTTTTCTCATGGACCAGCATGGCTATCTTTGTTTTTGTTTTTTAACTGATTTGGTTTCTGAGACACTTAAGACAACAGGGCCATGCTATCTGATAGTGGCTATCGGGTTCCCAAGCAGGAGTCTGCTAAATAATTTATTTCTATTTATTCAATTTATATCCTGTCTTCCAATAAAAATAATGCTCAAGGTGGCTAACAGTAAACAAAAAACTTTGCCTAAGTAGTGATGTAGTGTGACAAATTTTATATTAATATATATTTTTATGGAAAATTTTCCATTTCTAAAAATGCATGTTTTCATAAAATCAATTACTAACATAAAACATGGATACAATATGTCCAACCAGGCAGTTTCAAAATTTCTCTATCCTAAGGAAGTGTGTGTGTACATACCATGCACAGTTTTTTGGTTGTGCTAAAATGAGTATGCTATCAGTTTTCAGTGTCTTCCATTTTTTGTTTAAATTTAAATGATGTAAGAGAAGTGCACTGTTTACTATTGAATTATCATGTCTTAAAATATTTGTATTCCAATAAAAGTAATTTCCAAGTAAAGCTTTGAATTTGTTTTAACATCAAATTTACTTTATTAATGTTTTTCCTTAACAAATATCTCAGTTCAACAAATTTTGGCTGTTGGAAAACCTGTGAGATTTATACAACATGTAAAATGAACATGGTGTGTTATTTTAGTTTTGTTTACTTTAAGTCCAACATGCTTGCAATCAATTTAAGACACTGGAAATTTTTCTCGAAAACTTATGCCACCCACAGACAAGTGCATTGCACTTCATCAGGATTCTGTGAGGAGCATGTGATAGAAGAAGCTTGTGATGAGCAATTTTTGGAAAGTGTTTAGAAGAGCTACTGCAAGTGCTCTTATTTGCCCTGGCTCATGGCACTGAATCTATGCACACACTCATGGAAATCCACCATTAAGCTCATCTCATGGGGTCAATCTGGCACTTTTGCTGTAACTTTGCTCACTTGTCCAAAGAAAAAAGACGATCTTCCATTTGGCTATGTCCAAAGCTATGCCCAGATACAGGAAAAAACCAGACTAGCATGAATGAGTTTTTACATGGATTTGGGCTGCAATCCTATACCCACTTACCTGGGAGTAAGCTGCATTAAACCATGTGGGACTTCAACTGAGTAGACACGTATAGGATTGCACTGTTGGAGAAGCTGCTGCCCAGTCCTGGAACCTTCCCATCCATCATGTCCCAATCTCATCGACTTGGGGTAGAATAAAAGATTTCCTGCTATTCTGACCCATGCCTTGCTGGAAAAATCCATTAACACCCCCCCCCCCCAATAAATTAGTATGTGTTCACTGATGAATCTGGGTTTCAGGGATGCTTTGACCTGGATTCCTGCATTGAGCAGGGGGTTGGACTCGATGGCCTTGTAGGCCCCTTCGAACTCTACTTTTCTATGATGCTATGATTCTTTGGAGAATGCAAGTAGGATTTGGAGTGATAGAAGAATAGAATACATAAGGTTGTGTAGCAATGAGGGCTACCATTTGCACACATTATTTTACCTCTATTGCTTTTGACTTCTCATCGTCTCTCATCTTATGCTGATGCTGCTGTTCGTCCAACATATTTTGTAGTTCTTTTTCTTTAAGTTGTTCATTCTGCAAGTCTTGAAATACAGCTATAATACCTTTCTCCTTATTTTCCAGTGCAGATCTACAACATAAAAGAAGTTCCTTCTTGAGAGAGGGAGTGGTACTAGCCTCTTTGAAAGAGGATGCAATCAGATCACTCCTGAAGAAACCTAACCTGGACCCAGGACTACTATAGGCCAGCTGCTAATATCCCTTTTTGGGAAAGATGCTCTCGAGAGCGGTTGCCAATCAGCTCCAGGCATTCTTGGATTAAGTCGATTTTCTAGATCCATTTCAAACCAGCTTTGATTGGAATGGAAACAATCCAGTTTTGGAATGGAAAACTGCCTTTGTTGCACTGTGGGATGACCTTTGCAGAGACAGAGATACATAGTTTGCAATGCTCTTAGTTCTCTTGGACCTCTCAGTGGCTTTCGGTATCATAGACCATGGTATGCTGCTGGATCAGTTGTCCGAGTTGGGAGCACTGTTTTACAGTGATTCCATTCCCATCTGGATGGCTGTTTCCAGAAGGTGGTGCTAGGAGAGTACTGCTCTGTTCTATGGCAATTACGTCATGGGGTTCCACAGGGATTAATCTTATCCCCCATAGTATTTAACATCTTATTAAAATTAATTAATTTGTTACATTTATATCCCACCTTTCCTCCAAGGAGCCCAAGTTGGCATACATGATCCTCCTCTCCATTTTATCTTCATGACAACCCTATGAGGTAGGTTAAGCTGAGACTCAGTGACTGGCCCAAAGTCACCCAGTGAGCTTCATGGTAGAGTGAGGACTAGAACCTGGGTCTCCCCAGTTCTAGTCTAACACTCTAACCGCTACATGAAATCACTGTGGTAGGTTATTTAGGGATGTGGGCTGAGGTGTCATCAACATCCACGACACTCAGCTCTACCTCTCCTTTTCATCTAATACAGGTGAGGCAGTGTATGTCCTAAATTGGTGCCTGAGCAAGGTAATGGATGGGATGAGGGCCAATAAACTGAAGCTCAGTCCAGACAAGATGGAGGTACTGTTGGTAGGTGGTTCGTCTGCCCTACTGAGTGGTGTTCAACCCATTCTGGAGGGGATTGCACTACTTTTGAAGGACCAGGTGGACAGTTTGGGGGTGCTCCTGCATCCATCATTGTCACTTGAGGCACATGTGGCATCAGTGGCTAGCAGTGCCTTTTATCAGTTTAGGCTGATAAACAGCTACGACCCAATCTAGACAGAGATAGTCTGGGAACAGTTATTCATGCTCTGGTAACCCCCCACTTAGATTGCCGCAATGCATTGTATGTGGGACTTTGAAAATATTCAGAAACTTCAGTTAGTCCAAAATAGAACTGCTGGGCTGTTAACCGGGACTGGAAGACACAATCATGTTATGACAGTGCTTTGTCAGCTACACGGGCTTCCAGTCTGTTTTCAGGCCCAATTCAAAGTGTTGCTGTTGACTTTTAAAGCCCTAAACAGCTTTGGACCAGAAGATATAAAGGGACATCTCCTCTTGTATATACCTGCCAGGACCTGTAATTTTCGGAGGCCATCCTCCAGGTGCCCCCACCAAAGAAAGTTAGCTGGGTTGCTATAAGAGAGATTGTCTTCTCATTTATCATGTTGTGTTTATGGAATGTCTTCCCCAGGAGGCCTGCCTGGTGCCCACACTGTTCTTTTTGGCATCTGGTGAAGACATTTCTCTTCTCCCAGGCATTTTCAATTTTTATTATTGTGATTTTATTTTCAAAGGTCTTTTAAATTATTATAGTGCTTGTTGTTTTTAACCTGTTTTTAATCTGTGTTATTATATGAGCTGACCTGAGAATCTTTTGTTATAGAGTGGCATGTAACTATCATAAATAAATATATAAAACATTGTTTTAAGAAATAATTAATCTGCTAGCCTCGATCATTTTGCTCCTTCGGCAGACAAGGCCTTTAGCAACTGAACAACACCACAAATATCACTTTACATAGTGCTTTTTACAATGAAGGTTATAACTCCCATCTCAGGAAAAATACGTCTTTTAACATTTGTATCTTTTCAGCATAAGTTCACTGATTGATATAAACAGTGAATTCTCAAATCTGTTTACACACAGCTGAAGAAATAACTTTTACTCTTGACTTGACCAAGAAACAGAAACCAAGAAGGGGCTAAGGCAGATAAAATGGTAGAGATATGTGGAAAGGGGGACCAAGGTAAAAAATCAGTTCCAACAACAATGGAGCTGTTAGATTGTATGGTAAGAATTATCAAGAAATTAAAACTAGATGTAGTAAGCAGACAAATACTTGAAAGCTAAACATAGTCAGAAGAGAATTGGAGTGTTGGGTATAACAAGAGAATTTTGGCCTAAAGGCATCCCAGAACATAACTTAAGTTTTACACTATAGGGCAGGGATGGCCAGTGGTCAGGAATTATGGAAGTTGTAGTCCAAAACATCTGGAGGGCACCAGATTGCCTACCTCTGCCAAAGGGATCTGATACAAAATGGCAGCAGGGAAGAACTTCACAATAAAATGTTTGCTTTGAAAATGCAGCAGATTATTCAAAACACAACCTGGCTGTGCAGACTCCACTTGGAAGTCCTTACCTGTACTTAATTACTTCCTTCTGGAGTTCCTGTAATGATTTTTCTAGCTTCTCATTTGTTTGCTTGTTTTCACAGAGTTCCGATTTCAAGTTCAATATTGCAGTGTGTTCCTGTTTCAGTAGTTCATGCATCTCAGAGGCCTTATCTTGTTCACTTTGTAGTGAAGCCTGCAAGTCACTTGCAATGGATTTCTCCTGCTGAAGTTTATATTCTAATAATTCAACTGAGAACAAGTTTTAAATAATCAATGTTTTAAACCTATCAAATCCATTCACTTAACGTAAGTATAGAAAAGCATTAAGTAATCATTTCCCACAAGATAATTTTTAAGGTTGTTGACCAATTAAGAGGATTTAAACACACACACACACACACACACACACACACACGAACACAATATATCATTAAATCGCTGGACGGACATGTCTGTTGCAATGTTTACTTCACCATTTGTTTCCTTTCTATACTTGCTTCAAATCAGGCCATAAAAGAGGCACCTATTCATTTCACTTACTATTAAATTCCATCTATCCAAGGCACACTTAATTTAGAAATCCATTTGAATTAACAGGATTTAGTGCCACTTCTCATGTTGATTTTTCACTTAAAATTATGCTCACATGACTAACTGAAAACACAATATAGAAAGGATTTTATGTAAGTCCACATGACAAGAATGTATAAGAGATGCATTCTAATAACTCCTCCATTTATGGAACTCACTTTTCAAAGAAAATTGCTATAGGGGAACCCTAGATATCTTGTGGAACCCCAGCAAGACCATTCTTCTTGGGCTAAATTTTAATGGTAGAGTTAAAAGAGGTATGAAGTTTTCAATTTGCTATACAGTATATCATATTTTCTCTTACATTCTCCCAAAATGATCTCAGATAACATTTATAGCAGTTATGTATAATACTTTGTTGGGGCCTACATAAGTCTGGCCTGGAGATCAAAGAGCAGTGCGGAAGGGGTCACGCCTCCCCCTTTAAAAGAAAGGTTTAAGTAGCAAAAATTGAGTAAGTTGGGTTCTGTCCCCTGCCCAAGTGGTTGTGGTCAATATAGGGTTCTACAGAGAAAAGAATGTAATGGCTCTGACCATATGACAACACGGCATAGCTCTGGCAGGGGCACCCCATAGAAGCAGCAAGTCCTTGAGCTGAATGAGCTTGAACATATCCATCAAGTTTGAGTTCCACTATCTGGTAGGCTACCGTTATCATCCAGACTACCCAGGAAGCGAGGCGCTGGGAAGAGACAGGGGAGCACTTACCGTATTTTTCGCCCCGTAAGACGCACTTCCCCCCCAAAAAAACTAGGTGGAAATGTCTGTGTGTCCTATGGAGCAAATATAGTAAAAAATAATAATTTTTTTTTTTTTTTACTTTCCTCTGCTGGTCTGGAAGAGCGGAGGACTCCTGGGCAGGGTGGGGAATCCCCGCCTCTCAGCTGATTCCCCGCGGAACAGCTGATTAAAAAAAAAAAATAATTTATTTTATTATTTTTTTTACTTTCCTCTGCTGGTCTGGAAGAGCGGAGGACTCCTGGGCGGGGCAGGGGAAGCCCCTGCCTCTCAGCTGATTCCCCGCAGAACAGCTGATTAATTTTTTTTAATAATAATAATAATAATAATAATAATAATAATAATAATAATTATTATTATTATTATTATTATTATTATTATTATTATTATTTTCCTCTGCTGGTCCGGAAGAGCGGAGGACTCCTGGGCAGGGCGGGGAATCCCCGCCTCTCAGCTGATTCCCCGTGGAACAGCTGATTAATATATATATATATATATATATATATATGGTACCATACGGTAAGTGCGTCTTATGGTCCGGTGCGTCTTATGGAGCGAAAAATACGGTATTCTTCTTCCCATAACAGATAAACAGATGTGGTGACTTCCAAAGGATTCCGTTCTCACCAAAGCTCTTTGTACATCCAGAGTATGCAGAGTCGTCTCCAATGCAGAAGATGAGGACAGAAAAAAGGCAGGCAACACAATGTCCTTGCTGAGGTGAAACTCGGAAACCTCCTTAGGAAGAAAAGCAATATCTGGGCAAAGAACTACTTTTTCTTTGTGGAAGACCATGTACAGGGGGTCGATCCACAAAGGGCTGAGCTCACTAGAGTGACAGGCCAATGTTATCGCCACCAAGAAGGCCAACTTCCAGGAGAGAAGGTGAAGGTCAGTTGTGGCTAGTGGCTCAATGGTTTCAATGTTAAAGCTTGCAGCACCATCGAGAGGCTCCACTGTGGAATAGGAGAATGAGCAGGCAGTGGAAGATTGTGTTTCCCAGAAAAGCTGCCTAACTGCTGGGTGCAAAAAAACAGAAAAACTGTCGATCAGCAAATGAGAAGCCAAGATAGTGGCCAGATAAACTCAAATAGAAGAGTATTTTAAACCATTCTGAAAAAGCAAAAGCAGAAAAAGCAAAACATGCTGAAGAGAATAATTAACGCCCTCCACTGACATAAAGGAGAAAAACAACTTCCACTTCCTCGCATACGAAAGTCCAGGGCTGTGGAGTAGGAGTCGAAGGAAATTTTGGGTACCTGGAGTCGGAGTCGGCAAACAATGCACCGACTCCGACTCCTACTAAATTTAGATTGGAATTTAAAAAAAAAGACAGCCTTTTTAGGCCTAAATGGAGAAATGGCAAAAAAAACTTGGTGTTTCTCTGGAAAGAGAGAGTATAAGGAAACTTATAATTGAGGAGGCCAAATGTAAAAAGGAAGAACTACAGAAAGTTCTGAAAGGACGTTTTGTCTTCCTTAAAATGGATGCATGCACACGTCACAGAGTCAATTATTTTGCCATTAATGTTAGATTTGTGGAAGAAAACAAAACAATAACACGGACCCTCGGATTAAAGGACACTCAGGCACATCACACCAGTGATTACCTTCAGAAGTTAGTGGAGGGTGTTCTAGAAGATTTTGAAATTAAAAAGGAACAGATTTTATGTGTTGTGACAGATAACGCTTCTAACATGTTGAGCACAATTGAGAAGATGAACGCAGATGAAGAAGGTAACAAACAGATATTAGAGTTAGAGGAAGACAGCTCTGCAAGTATTGGAGAAAGTTTAGAAACTGAAGAGAATGCTGACATTTTTTTAGACAACTTTGTTGAAGCAGCATTGAAGCTTGCTACTATTCATCATATGTGATGTGCTGTTCATACACTGCAACTTGCCATAAGAGATGGATTAAAAGATCGCCATGCAGCTACACTAATTGGCAAATTACGGTAAGTAACTGTTGCAGCCAGGGCCCCGAAAACAGATGCAATTTTGAAAAGACGTGCAAGAAAAGGAGCCATTTTACAACTCGTTGGGGAAGCACTTATTTAATGGTGAAGCGTTTGCTTGAACTTAAAGACTTCATAGAAGAAATGGACAATGAAAATCTTGCATTAACTGAAAGCCAGTGGACACAAACAAAAGAGCTGGAGAACCTTCTTTCTCACCCCTTCACTGTCACCAAGAGGTTGCAATGTGACGATCTAACCCCGGGTAAATTCCTCTTGGAATGGAAGAGCCTGTTATATCGCCTGAACAAAAATGGAGGGTTAATAGCTGAGGGCACTGCATCTTCAATGATGAAAAGAGAGAGTCTTTTGCTGGAAAATGAAATCTTGTTAGCGGCTATTTATGTCGACCCAATGAGCCGACTTTTGTTGAACAGTGAACAGACTGCTACTGGGAAAAAGGACCTCTATGATGTAGCAGTTCGCATGAAGGGATTACGACCTGAAATACCTCCACAGGAGGATGAAGTTCTTTTAAGCAATAGTGGTAACTCAGGATCATCTTCTTCAAACGAAGAATTAGACTTTGATTCCTTCTTAGACAAAATGGAAGTTGCTAAAGGAAAGCGACGTCGCATAAGCGTTACAGAACCAGTAAATGTCCAAATAAAAAAATTCCAACAGGAGTTTTATAAAGCACTAAAATAAGTTGAAAAGTATGATCGCTCATCAAAACTTACTGTTGAAGAAGCCATCCTTGTTTATCCAGAGATCGTTAGTGATGTGGCCAGAATAGTTACTGCAATGCCACCCACCCAAGTCAGTGTCGAAAGATTATTTTCAGCCCTAAAAATAATAAAGTCTGACTTAAGAGCCTCTATGAAAGAGCAAGAGGAAGAGAAGAGTACTCGTAGTGGGAGACTCCCTCCTGCGGGGGATCGAAGCCAAAGTATGTCGCGAAGACCCATGGACTCGCCAGGTGTGCTGTCTCCCTGGGGCACGGATTAAGGATGTGACAGAGCAGCTGCCGAGGCTCATGCAGCCCACCGACACATACCCCTTTCTTCTCTTCCACGTGGGTACAAATGATACTGCCAAGCGGAGTTACAAAGAAATCACGGCAGACTTTGAAGAGCTGGGAAGGGAACTCAAGAACTTCGGGGCCCAGATAGTTTTCTCATCCATCCTTCCAGTACTTGGAAGAGGCATAGAAAGGGAAAGAAAAATACTCCGAGTGAATGACTGGCTACGAAGGTGGAGCCGACGTGAGGGATTTGGATTCTGGGACCACGGGCTACGCTTCCTGGAAGATGGACTGCTGGCAAAGGATGGGTTGCACCTCACAAGGACTGGGAAGAATGTGTTTGGCCACAGCATGAGGAACTTAATCAGGAGGGCTTTAAACTGAATCCAACAGGGGAGGGAGACATAAACTCGGGGGTACCAATGGAAGAAGGCCTCTATGCCACAATGGCGAGAACAGCTCCAGCGGTGCCCATTGATAGTCTACCACAAAATGTAGGGGGAAAGTCGGACTATAAAGCACATAGTCTTCAATGTCTCTATACTAATGCCCGGAGTATGGGCAATAAACAAGACGAACTTGAACTCTTGATACATGAGGGCAAGTACGACTTGATAGGGATAACTGAAACCTGGTGGGATGACTCCCATGACTGGAATACAGCAATTGAAGGGTATAACTTGTTCAAAAGGAACAGAAGCAACAGAAAGGGAGGTGGAGTTGCACTGTATGTTAAAAATACGTATCTCTGCACAGAGATACAGGAAGAGGAGCTTGGCAGCCCCATTGAGAGCATCTGGGTTAAAATAAAGGGGGCAAAGAATAAAACGAACATGGCGGTTGGAGTCTACTACCGACCACCCAATCAAGGAGAAGACGAGGATGGAACTTTTGAAAAGCAAATTGCCATTGTTTCAAGGAGGCACGATGTGGTAGTAATGGGGGACTTCAATTTCCCTGATATCTGTTGGGAGACTTATTCAGCCAAACATGGCCCCTCCAAGAAATTCCTGAGCTGTGCTGCTGATAACTTCCTCCTACAGAAAGTGGAGGAAGGAACTAGAGGATCGGCTATCCTTGACCTGATTCTAACCAACAGAGACGAGTTAGTGGATAAAGTGGCAGTTTCGGGAACTCTGGGGGAAAGTGACCATGTTATACTTGAGTTCTTGATTCTAACAGAAGCATAAGCTGAGTGTAGCCAAACACGTACCCTGGATTTTAGGAAAGCCAATTTTAACAAACTCAGAACAATGATTAGTAAGATCCCATGGCATGTGACTCTCACGAGAAAGGGAGCCCAGGAGGGGTGGGAGTTTTTAAAAAAGGAAATTTTAAAGGCACAATTGCAAACAATTCCCACAAGGAAAAAAGGCAGAGGGCAACAGAAGAAGCCAATGTGGCTTCACAATAAACTCAAAGATGACCTGAAAACAAAAAAGGACACGTATAGGAAGTGGAAGGAAGGACAGGCTACAAGGGAAGAGTACAGGCAGGTAGCACAGAATTGCAGGAATAGTGTCAGGAAGGCTAAAGCTGAGAATGAGCTAAGGTTAGCGAGGAATGCTAAAAGCAACAAAAAAGCTTTCTTCAGATACATGCACAGTAAAAGACAGAAGAAAGAACTGGTGGTTCAACTACGCAATGAGGATGGCAAATTGATAACAGAAGACAAAGAAAAGGCAGAAGTGTTCAATTCCTACTTCGGCTCGGTCTTCTCCCAAAAGAGGGTCTATGACCCCCCTGGCAAACCTGAAGTGCAGACTGAAGGGGCAGAATTGCAGCTTGAGATTGATAGGCAAATGGTCAAGGAGCACCTGATTACTCTGAACGAGTTTAAATCTCCAGGGCCTGATGAGCTGCATCCTAGAGTAATAAAGGAACTGGCAGAAGAACTCTCAGAACCACTGTCTATTATCTTTGAGAAATCATGGAGGACAGGTGAAGTGCCAGACGACTGGAGGAGGGCAAATGTTGTTCCCATCTTCAAAAAGGGCAAGAAGGAGGAACCTGGGAACTATAGGCCAGTCAGTCTGACATCAATCCCCGGGAAGATTTTTGAGCAGATTATAAAGAAGTCAGTCTGCAAGCACCTTGAAAACAATGCAGTAATTACTAGAAGCCAGCATGGATTTGTCAAGAACAAATCCTGTCAGACTAATCTGATCTCATTTTTTGATCGGGTAACCTCCCTTGTGGACTGTGGGAATGCTGTGGACATTATATACCTGGACTTCAGCAAAGCTTTCGACAAAGTGCCTCATGATATCCTGATTAGTAAGCTAGCTAAGAGTGGGCTAGATGGAACAACTATCAGGTGGATCCACAATTGGCTAAAGAATCGGACTCAAAGAGTGCTTATCAATGGTTCCTTCTCAAACTGGGGAGAGGTAACGAGCGGGGTACCACAGGGCTCGGTCCTGGGCCCGGTGCTCTTCAACATTTTATTAATGACTTGGATGAGGAGGTACAGGGAATGCTTATCAAATTTGCAGATGACACAAAGTTGGGTGGAACAGCTAATACTCTGGAAGACAGAAACAAAATCCAAAGTGACCTCGATAGGCTGGAGCGCTGGGCCGAAAACAACAGAATGAAATTTAATAGGGATAAATGCCAAGTGCTGCACCTAGGGAGAGGAAACCAAATGCAGAGTTACAGAATGGGGGACACTTGGCTCAACAATACTACAAGTGAGAAGGATCTTGGAATTGTGGTAGATCACAAACTGAATATGAGCCAGCAATGCGATGTGGCTGCAAAGAAGGCAAATGCAATTTTGGGCTGTATTAATAGAAGTATAGCTTCCAAATCGCGGGAAGTGATGATTCCCCTTTACTCGGCACTGGTTAGGCCTCATCTTGAGTACTGCGTCCAGTTCTGGGCACCTCACTTTAAGAAGGACATAGACAAACTGGAGAGGGTTCAGAGGAGGGCAACAAGGATGATAAAGGGACTGGAAACAAGGCCCTATGAGGAGAGACTGAAAGAACTGGGCATGTTTAGCCTTCAGAAGAGGAGACTGAGGGGAGATATGATCGCACTCTTCCAGTATTTGAAGGGATGTCACACAGAGGAGGGCAAAGATCTCTTCTCGGTCATCCCAGTTTGCAGGACACGGAATAATGGGCTCAAGTTACAGGAACCTAGATTCCACCTAAACATCGGGAAAAATTTCCTGACTGTCAGAGCAATAAGACAATGGAATCAACTACCTAGGGAGGTTGTGGGCTCTCCCACTCTGGAGGCATTCAAGGTGCAGCTGGACAGACATCTGTCAGAGATCCTTTGACCTAGATTCCTGCATTGAGCAGGGGGTTGGACTCGATGGCCTTGTAGGCCCCTTCCAACTCTACTTTTCTATGATTCTATGATTCTATGATCTGGCAGAGGCAATTCTCTTCCTTAGAACTCTACATTGAATTGATTTGCATTTGCTAAGCCTATAACTACATTTCAAGATTAATATAAACCATTTCTAGGCTTTACAGATTTTGTTTTTGGTTCATATAGATAAGCTTTGTTTTTGTTCTAAAACAACCAAATAATGTGGTTTGTATTTGTGAACTGGTAAAGTTCCTGTTCCTGATGTTTATGCCTGCTGCTACTATCCAGCCACTTGATTAATTAAATTAATTTAAAAAAATTAATAAAACGTTGTTGTTTTCATTGTGTTTGTCTTTTGCTTAAACTGTTCAATACAGTAGACTGTTGGCTTCCCAGCCAGTAGTCCTGTGGTAATGACATGTATGTTGCCTTTCTTTCCTTCAAGGAATGTATAAAATACATTCGCATATTAATACAGAGGAGTCGGAGTCGGGGAGTCGGAGTCGGAAGTACAAAAAAACTGAGGAGTCGGAACATTTATCTACCGACTCCACAGCCCTGCGAAAGTCTAGTGGACGGCTTATGGAAAGCATCCAAAACAGCCTGAATAAAGGGTTGAAAGATTTGTGACAGAAACGCTATCGGTAACAGCAGCTAAATTAATGATAGCTAGGAAATGGAAGGTTCAACATGTTTTTTCAATTACTGAATGGCAGGGCTTTTTTTCTGGTGGAACTCACCGGAACTGAGTTCCAGCACCTTTTCTTCTATTAATTGTATTACAATTTAATCGCCATCTACTCCCGAGGAAATGTAATCCAAGAGTTCCGGTACCTTTTTCTCCAGAAAAAAAGCACTGCTGAATGGTATAAAGAGGCATGGGATATCACGCTAAATTAACTTGTATTATTAAGTGTCAAAAAGGACAATTGGAGAAAGACACTTTTGTGATCATTTGGGGTAAATTTTTGGATTATGTGTTGGTGAAGGGGAAGGGGAATGAACCTTGTCAAGATTTGTTACATTTTTGGAATATAGAATAATATCTTATATATATATATATATATATATTTGGGGGAGAAATATAACTTGGTCCCAAGAGGTGGGGGGGTGCACAATGTTTATGTTGTATTTTTGTTGTATTCATTAGTAGTTGTAAGATTGGGAAAAAATTAATAAAACATATTGAAAGAAAGAAAGAAAGAAATGCTATCGGAGCCTCCATGCCATCAGTCAGAGGGTGGAAAGGTCTGGATGCAACACCCGTCCTCAATCCTGTGTAAGCAAGGTCGGTATTGTCTGGACACAGACAAAGTCCATGCCCACCCTGCATAGAAGAAGGATGAACCACATCTGCCTCGGCCACCACAGGTTGACCAGAATGCAGTCAATGTTTTTCACTTGCACCATCACTAGGACCTTCATCAGGAGAGGAAAGAGGTAATAGAAGCTCCTCATCCATCCCAGGAGAAAGGCATCTCCTAACAATCCCTTGACGATTCCTTCCTGACTGCAGAACTGGCAACAAGCAGTGTTCGCCTGTGTTGTGAAGGGCGAACAACTGCAACAATGGCCACCATGAGACCGAGGAGATGCTGGATGGTAGAAGCAACCACAATAAGGTTGGAATAGATATTCCTTGCCAAGGTAAATAGTGTGGTTACATGATCCCAAGGAGGGTAAGTACAACCCGAGGTCGAGTCCAGACTTGCTCCAATGTATTGGCTGGTCTGTGTTGGAGTCAGAGTTGATTTCTCCTGATTTATGTAGAATGCTGGCATGTGGAGGAGGTCAAGAGTTATAGCTACAGCATGACAAAGTTCAGCCCTCGCTGGCAATTACAAGCAGCCAATCGTCCAGATATGGATATATTTGGATCCCCTGGGTATGTAGGGATTGGGCTAACTCTTCCTACAGAGGAGGATCTGGGAACAGATTCTGAGGAAGAGGGGGAGGAGGAGGAGTTGGAAGTGCAGGGAGAGGCACCTGAATCTTCCAGGCCAGGAGCCTTGGAGATAAACTCTACAGGCAGGGAGGATCAATCGGTGTCAAATTCCTTGGGAAAGCAGTCTGAGCTCTCTGATCGGGAGGAGGGTGAATCAAGCATCACTAATCAGCTGATTAGTGATGACATCAGCTAAGGAGGATGGACCAACTGAGGAATGTCAGGTGCTCTAAGAGATTGGTCTTTAAGAACAAGGAACCGCCTTGGGGGTGTGGGTGCGGGTAATTTGAGTCTGGAAGGGAGGAGAGGTTCCCAGTTTGGAATCAACTTCTCAACAATAGGGCAATCTTCCTTAATGACTAGTATTCTAACTAAGTTTGTCTCTTTTGTGATTGACTCTGCAAATCACTTCTTTGTAATTCTAAGCCAGTTTGCTAGGCTGGCTTAAAGCTTTTCAATTAGAAGCCAGTGAGTGGACCCTCTTGGAAGGAGGAGGGGAAGTACGACCTAGACAAGGTACAAAGGTGGGCGCATATTATTGCCACGCACTTGGTAAATACTCTGTGAGCTGTTGCAAGGCCAAATGGAAGCACCCTGAACTGGTACACTTCTGAACCAATGGCAAATAAAAGGAAACACTGATATGTGCATTCGATCATGATGTGAAAATAGATGTCCTTCAGATTGATTGAGGCAAACCAATCTCCTTCGTATAAAAGGGGCAGTATCGCAGCTAGGGTAGTCATCTGGAACTTCTTGGGGATGATGAATGCATTGATATCCTGGAGATCCAGGATCAGCCGAAGTCCTCTATCCTTTTTGGCACCATAAAATACTGGGAGTAGAAGCTGTTCTCTAGATGTTGAACAGGAGCACAGCAAATCGCACCTTTCTGTAATAGCAATTCCACTTCTGACTGCAGCACTTGCGGAGGTTCAGTGGTCTGTATGCCAAGAAAATGAAGAAGGATGTCGATCTCGATCTGGTAGCCCCTGTAGATGATGGGGAGGACCCATTGTTATCAAGGTCCAGGCTTGGAGAAAATAAGATAGTCAAGTTCCAAAGAGTGGGTTGCAGGAAGAGGGATGAAGAAGAGATGGGGAGTCAAAGGCACAGCTTGTTGGTAGATTCACCCTTCTTAAGGTTACTATGGTATGTGGCAGGAGGATATTGGTGCTTTGACATGGAAGATTGCGACGAAAAAGGACGATCCTTGTGCTGCTGTGGTTGAAAGAAATTAGGGTGGCAAGACCACCAGCGTTGCCAGTATGGAGGCTACGTAGGTTGGTTCAAGCCCATCTTCCTTGCTGTGTTCTTAGCCTTTTGGATAGAATCCATGGCCTCACTAGTTTTTGAGTTGAAGAGGCCATCACCATCAAAAGGTAATTCCTCAATCCTGGATCGGGCCTCCTGAGACAAGCCCGCAGAACGCAACCATGCATGGTGTCATAAGACTATGGCCCCGACCATAGCCTTAGCATCACAATCTGCTTGATGGAGCGAGGTGTTTATTTGCTGTCTTGAAAGACGAATGGCTTAAGATTGGAAGACCCTAGCCAATTCTCGCTGGTCCTCCGGAACGTAGCCCCAATATTGAGAGCCAGTGTGGTGTAGTGGTGAGAGTGTTGGTCTGGGACTCGGGAGATCCGGGTTCTAGTCCCCACTCTGCCATGAAACTCACTGGGTGACTTTGGGCCAGTCACGAACTCTCAGCCTAACCTACCTCACAGGGTTGTTGTGAGGATAAAATGGAGAGGAGGAGGAGGATTATGTAAGCTGCCTTGGGTTCCTTGCAGGAAAAAAGGCGGGGTATAAATATAATAAATAAATAAATAATCCCCCCCATAAAAACAGTTGGTACCGAGACATGGCTGCCTGGTAATTAGACACTAGGAGGCCAAGCATTGCTGAAGAATAGGTCGAGTTGCTTGCCTTCTTTATTCACGGGGGAAGAATGAATGTTATGTGACCAACCTTGGGAGGCTTCCACAATGATTGAATTTGGCTGCGGATGGGCAAATAGATATGCGGTGTCCTTTTCCTGTACTTTGTACATGTGCTCCAGGCATTTCAATGTTGGTGTCATGGATGATGGGGCTTTCCAAGACTACTGTTGCACTCTCTGGAGCAATTAGGGAGAAACAGTATTGCCACAGGGGTCGAAGATTCAGTAAAGACCACATCGAACACTGGGTCCTTGAGTCTTGGTACCGGTTGCTGGGTCTTGAGGTCCAAGGACCACGCCATTCTAAGGATCTGGGCAGAGAAAAGCCCCATGTCCTCTGACATAGAAATGGGGTCCTGCGTTCCCACTGTGCCAACCAGCAAAGATATGGATGGAGCTGCTGAAGAGTAAGAATCTGAATGATAATCCTCACCTGTTTGGCAGAAGAGGCCAAAGAAGTAGATGACAGTGCCCCTTCATAAGTCATATCAGACACTGGTCTTGGGAGGCGTGTTGCAAGTGGAAGAAAAACATCTCTATCACGAGGTCTGCTTATTGTCTCAGAAGGGGCTGATCGGTACCTAGGTGATACTGGTCCCAAGTATCAAGCCTGCTCATACTAAATATCACGATCTCTCTTCATTCGTCAATCATCCCAGCAATAAGATCTGTTTGGAGGCAAGGACCAGTCTGACTGGTCATCCCAGTCCAAGAAAGGGAAACACAAACATTCTCGAGATCCATACTGTGCCACTCATAATAACAATGTGCCCTCAGATCAGGTGATACACCTCCGCATCAGTGAGGAAGTGTAGGGGAATCAGTGCAGGCCCCATGATTTCCTCAGTCCTGATTTCATCCTCAGAGGTAGATGCAATCAAGACCGATTCCTGCATTGGTACTGACTCAATCCTCAGGATGGGTGAATTAAAGGAGCGGTGGTCGTGGAGCTGGTATCAGTGGAGTCCGAGGATGCGGCTTTGGCAGCTGCTCATGCGGCCTCTTTACCTCCGTCTTTTTCTTTTAGGGGTCTGACAACTTAGAGGTTCTTGCTTTCTTCAATAGCTTTTTGGCAACCAAGATAATCAAAGACCGCCCAGGTGCTGGAGGGTTCACATGACCCGTGGCTAGGGCTGGGGCAATGGGAGAGAAAGAAACCAAGACTCTCTGGGGATTGTGCTCGGTCCATGGATGGCTTCGGAAGCTCAACTGCTTCTAAGGCCCATTTCCAGAGCACAGTCTTAGAATCATAGAATCGTAGTGGTTAGAGTGTTGGACTGGGACTCAGGAGATCCGGGTTCTAGTCCCCGCTCGGCCATGAAACTCACTGGGTGACTTTGGGCCAGTCTCTGACTCTCAGCCTAACCTACCTCACAGGGTTGTTGTGAGGAAAAATGGAGAGGAGGAGGAAGATTATGTAAGCCGCCTTGGGTTCCTATCAGGAAAAAAGGCGAGGTATAAATATAATAAATAAATAAATAAATAATAAATTATTAATAAATAAATTAGACATCCCAAATAAATAGAAAAGTAGAGTTGGAAGGAGCCTACCAGGCCATCGAGTCCAATCCACCACTCAATGCAGGAATCCAGGTCAAAGCATCCCTGACAGATGGCCGTCCAGCTGCACCTTGAATGCCTCCAGTGTGGGAGAGCCCACCACCTCCCTAGGTAGTTGGTTCCATTGTCTTATTGTTCTGACAGTCAGGAAATTTTTCCTGATGTTTAGGTGGAATCTGGGTTCCTGTCACTTGAGCCCATTATTCCGTGTCCTGCAAACTGGGATGATCGAGAAGAGATCCTGGCCCTCCTCTGTGTGACAACCCTTTAAGTACTGGAACAGTGCTATGATATCTCCCCTCAGTCTCCTCTTCTGAAGGCTAAACATACCCAGTTCTTTCAGTCTCTCCTCATAGGGCCTTGTTTCCAGACCCTTTATCAGCCTTGTTGCCCTCCTCTGAACCCTCTCCAGTTTGTCTACGTCCTTCTTAAAGTGTGGTGCCCAGAAGTGGACGCAAGTACTCAAGATGAGGCCTAACCAGTGCTGAGTAAAGGGGAATTATCACTTCCCGCGATTTGGAAGCTATACTTCTATTAATGCAGCCCAAAATAGCATTTGCCTTCTTTGCAGCCACATCGCATTGCTGGCTCATATTCAGTTTGTGATCTACCACAATTCCAAGATCCTTCTCACTTGTAGTATTGTTGAGCCATGTGTCCCCCATTCTGTAACTCTGCATTTGGTTTCCTCTCCCTAGGTGCAGCACTTGGCATTTATCCCTATTAAATTTCATTCTGTTGTTTTCGGCCCAGCGCTCCAGCCTATCGAGGTCACTTTGAAGTTTGTTTCTGTCTTCCAGAATATTAGCTGTTCCACCCAACTTTGTGTCATCTGCAAATTTGATAAGCATTCCCTGCACCTCCTCATCCAAGTCATTAATAAAAATGTTGAAGAGCACTGGGCCCAGGACCGAGCCCTGTGGTACCCCGCTCGTTACCTCTCCCCAGTTTGAGAAGGTACCATTGATAAGCACTCTTTGAGTCCAATTCTGTAGCCAATTGTGGATCCACCTGATAGTTGTTCCATCTAGCCCACTTTTAGCTAGCTTGCTAATCAAGATATCATGAGGCAATTTGTCGAAAGCTTTGCTGAAGTCCAGATATATGATGTCCACAGCATTCCCACAGTCCACAAGGGAGGTTACCTGATCACAAAATGAGATCAGATTAGTCTGGCAGGATTTGTTCTTGACAAATCCATGCTGGCTTCTAGTAATCACTGCATTGTTTTCAAGGTGCTTGCAGACTAACTTTTTTATAATCTGCTCCAAAATTTCCCCAGGGATTGATGTCAGACTGACTGGCCTATAGTTCCCAGGTTCCTCCTTCTTGCCCTTTTTGAAGATGGGAACAACAGTTGCCCTCCTCCAGTCATCTGGCACTTCACCTGTCCTCCATGATTTCTCAAAGATAATAGACAGTGGTTCTGAGAGTTCTTCTGCCAGTTCCTTTATTACTCTAGGATGCAGCTCATCAGGCCCTGGAGATTTAAACTCGTTCAGAGTAATCAGGTGCTCATTTGCCTATCAATCTCAAGCTTCAATCCTGCCCCTTCAGTCTGCACTTCAGGTTTGCCAGGGGGGGTCATAGACCCTCTTTTGGGAGAAGACCGAGCCGAAGTAGGAATTGAACACTTCTGCCTTTTCTTTGTCTTCTGTTATCAATTTGCCATCCTCATTGCGTAGCTGAACCACCATTTCTTTCCTCTGTCTTTTACTATGCATGTATCTGAAGAAAGCTTTCTTGTTTTTAGCATCCCTCGCTAACCTTAGCTCATTCTCTGCTTTAGCCTTCCTGACACTATTCCTGCAGTTCTGTGCTACCTGCCTGTACTCTTCCCTTGTGGCCTGTCCTTCCTTCCACTTCCTATACGTGTCCTTTTTTGTTTTCAGGTCATCTTTGAGTTTATTGTGAAGCCACATTGGCTTCTTCTGTTGCCCTCTGCTTTTTTTCCTTGTGGGAAATGTTTGCAATTGTGCCTTTAAAATTTCCTTTTTTAAAAACTCCCACCCATCCTGGGCTCCTTTTCTCATTAGAGTCACTTGCCATGGGACCTTACTTATCATTGTTCTGAGTTTGTTAAAATTGGCTTTCCTAAAATCCAGGGTATGTGTTTGGCTACACTTAGCTTTTGCTTCCTTTAGAATCAAGAACTCAAGTATAACATGGTCACTTTCCCCCAGAGTTCCTAAAACTGCCACTTTATCCACTAACTCGTCTCTGTTGGTTAGAATCAGGTCAAGGATAGCCGATCCTCTAGTTCCTTCCTCCACTTTCTGTAGGAGGAAGTTATCAGCAACACAGGTCAGGAATTTCTTGGAGGGGCCATGTTTGGCTGAAAAAGTCTCCCAACAGATATCAGGGAAATTGAAGTCCCCCATTACTACCACATTATGCCTCCTTGAAACAATGGCAATTTGCTTTTCAAAAGTTTCATCCTCGTCTTCTCCTTGACTGGGTGGTCGGTAGTAGACTCCAACCGCCATGTTCGTCTTATTCTTTGCCCCATTTATTTTAACCCAGATGCTCTCAATGGGGCTGCCAAGCTCGTCCTTTAACATATCTTTAACATACAGCGCAACTCCACCTCCCTTTCTGTTGCTTCTGTTCCTTTTGAACAAGTTATATCCTTCAATTGCTGTATTCCAGCCATGGGAGTCATCCCACCAGGTTTCAGTTATCCCTATCAGGTCGTATTTGCCCTCATGTATCAAGAGTTCAAGTTCGTTCTGTTTGTTGCCCATACTCTGGGCATTAGTATAGAGCACATCGAAGACTATGTGCTTTATAGTCCGACTTTTTACCTACATTTTATGGTAGACTATCATTGGGCACCGCTGGAGCTGTTTTCTCCGTTGTGGCACAGAGGCCTTCTTCTATTGTTACCCCCTAGTTTATGTCTCCCTCCCCTGTTGGATTCAGTTTAAAGCCCTCCTGATTAAGTTCCTCATGCTGTGGCCAAACACATTCTTCCCAGTCCTTGTGAGGTGCAACCCATCCTTTGCCAGCAGCCCATCATCCAGGAAGTGTAGCCCGTGGTCCCAGAATCCAAATCTCTCGCGTCGGCACCACCTTCGTAGCCAGTCATTCACTCGGAGTATTTTTCTTTCCCTTTCTATTCCTCTTTCAAGTACTGGAAGGATGGATGAGAAAACTGTCTGTGCCCCAAAGTTCTTGAGTTCCCTTCCCAACTCTTCAAAGTCTGCCGTGATTTCTTTGTAACTCCGCTTGGCAGTATCATTTGTACCCACATAGATGAGAAGAAAGGGGTATGTGTATGAGCTGTATGAGCCTCGGCAGCTGCTCTTTCACATCCTTAATCCGTGCCCCGGGGAGACAGCAGTCTGTCAGACCTATTGCGCCTGGTCTGCTTAGTGAAGGCCTGACAGTGTGGGCAAGAGTCAACAGTATGACCCTCTCCCAAACAAAAAAGGCAAAGGGAATGACTGTCTGTGGCTGGGTGTTTGCTGCCGAACTGCACACATTTACCAAAAGGGACCTTCAAGGCCATAAGCTTTGAGGCGAGAGAGCAATTAGAGGATTGCAAGACAAATGAAAAGAAACAAAATATTAAGGGAAATACAGGGGGAAAACACGATAGCAGAAAAAGAAACAGAATTAAAAAACCCTCAGCTTTTTCCAGAAAAAAATTGTCAAAAAACAATGAGAGAAGTTCTTCACGAGGCAACCACAATGGCGGGCAAAGAAGAACTGAGGGAATAGGCAGGAACCCGCTAGGGATATACGTACTAGGACAGTGGGGGAGGATTCCCGCCAGAAATTCCTCAGCTATGGAAGTTTCCTGAACAAGGCTCCACGCAGGCACAGAGCCCATGAAGAACCTACCACAGCAGGAAAAAGGCCCTCTGTCTTGATACCTGGCGGTGGGTTAGTGATCTTGCATCAGAATATTAAGGTAATACTTACATGGGAGACGGCAGGAATGGGAGTTAGTTAAATAGAACAAAGCCCATTCTATTGCAAATCCTATGAATGTGAATGCTTAATAAAGCTGATACCCAGGTCTGGGTGCAAAGTTTTTATACTTTAGCTTTTCTTTTAGCAATCACAAAGCCTATTTAGCCACTTACGTACTGGGGTTTTATTGTTTACTGCTCATGGTTTTTACTCTGTTTATGTGTTTTAACATATACTCTCTGGCAAGCACTGCTTATGAAATTAAGAAATGCTGAAATTAATGTATGAAAGGTTGTCAGGTCTGACTATATACTATATTCTCTTGTATGTGAATACAAACAGAAGTGCTTGCAAAATGAAGGATGCTTACAGCCTTTCTGATTTATTTTCCTTTTTTTAGTCAAATGAAAGAGTGATGAGAAGTAAAGAACTTTTGGCAAACTTCCATGAGATATTACCCTGTCTTCGAAGCTGATGTTCTTGTTTACTCCCATGATTCTCTGTATTAATAAGTGTTTCCTGGAGTTGCTGCAGCTTTTCCTGGCTTTGAAGATGCATAAGTCGCAACTGAGCTTCAAGGTCTTGGATTTCAGTAAGCAAGCTATTCCTGTCTGAAGACAAAAGATGCTCCAGAACTATCTTTTGCTGCTGCTCCTGAAATGAAATCAGGAATAATAAAAGAACATACTGTATATTTTTTAAGGATGTAAGTTCACAAGTCTATTAATTTGTTTTTTCCACAACAAACCACAATTTTAAAATCATTCAAGCTAAGGTTTATACCTCATAATTAAAGGGGCAGAATCTCTCAGATAAGGGCAAGAACAGCATGGTTCTGCTTCCCTCATGAGAGATATGATAAAAGTAGCTCAAGCCACTGCAGCTGACATGGATCCATAAGACAAGCCTGTTAATTAGGTAAAATTAAGAAGTTTAACCAAATTGCATTCTAAATGCAGAATTTCATTTTCTTAGTACAGCTTTTGGATTATTATTTTTTGGTGCAGGCCATATATGGAAGTCAGTGAACTTCATATATGTAAGGATAACAGTAGCCAGAGATAATTATTTGAAAATCCTTTTGCTCCTAAAAGGAGATGTTTGTTGTGAAGTACAGATAAAGAAAACCTTTTTGTCTATTTTTTTACATCTGAAAATAAGGAAGACCCCTTATTGCTTTCTTGGAGTTGCTTTGTTACAACTCCAAGATGACCAAGGAGAATAAAACAGAGTAAACATGTGAAAATTCTCATACTTGTTGTTCCACTATACGTTCCAGCTTTTCTACTAATGATCCCTTATCTCCAGATCCAGAATTGTGGAAATGTGACTGCAAGTAGCTTTGTAACACGTTTCGTTCCTTTTCCAATACACACTGGACTGCTTGAAGTAGTTCGCCCCTCCAGTCAAAAAACGCAGATGACTTTTCCTACAAGAAAACATTTCCCCAAAAAGCTATAAAGTTTTTTGTATTTTTGTTGCTGCTGCTGCTTTCATATTTTCTCCTCACCTTACACTTGATTAAACAGTGTTCCATTACTACAAATATGGTCCATTCAAAGCACAACGCATTGCCACCCCCACACCATTATACAGATGGCCAGAGCAACAAACATGCCAGCATGCCCCTACATGCATTCTTAGGAAGCATCTGGGCCAGAAACCATAAAAGGATGTGCCCTCTAGCAAGGGAACACCTGAGAAACAGTAGCAGTTCCATTTCCTGATCTGACTTGTCATCAGGAATGGCACTATTGCTGTTTTCCTTGACCCATGTGTTTGAGACACTACAAGAGAACCAAGCAGCTTCAATTGCTCCTATCTGCCTCTACAGCATCTTCCTTTGCCAGGCTCATTCTCCACTGTCTGTAAGAAAAGTGCTCAACTTTTTGGAAACTATAATATAGTAATAATGATAAGTAGACTTTAACTGAAGTAAAAATATACTTCTATATGTATACCTGTTCTTCTTTAGCTGATACTTTGTTGAGGTAATCCTTCAATGACTGTACTGTATCGAGTAAGGTTAGTCTCTCTCTTCGCCATCTCTCCACTGATGGAACCTGTTCAACATTTTTATCATCATCAAGAGGTAGAGATTTTTCTGACAAAACCAGTATTTTGTAACTCTCTTCATACACCATCTTCAGCACATTCTGAGAAAGAGCAAAACAGGTTAGCCGATGACAGTAGCCCAAATTCATCAAGGCATCTACCAACTGAAATAGGTCTGCTCTCTTGCAATTTGCAAACAATGGCTTGGATCCTAACTTATGCTCACTTGGTGGGAGCATCCCTACTCACAGGATACTCCTGCTGGCAGAAGAGGTGGAGAACCTATTTTTGCTGAGTCCCTGTCCACCCTGCAACCACTTGCACCTCTGAAAATCTGCTTCAGAGGGTTGGGGGACCCTGTGGAACAGTGTGGGGAATGACATAGGGGGCTGCAGAGGTGAGGGGAAATTGGTGAAAATTGCCTCCCCGCTTTCTTCCTCCAGCAGAAGCCTCCATTAGTTCAGGGTCCCTTCCATAGATGGAATGAGCTCTCCTGTTTGCAGAAGAAAACTCAGGACACAACCCAATATAGGCACTGGAGCACAATTTTCTCTATTATTACCACAGCATAGTCCTTCAGGGAAAAATAAATACTGCAATTGTTCAACTTTATATGAGAAAATAAAAAATCCAATGCATGATCCATCACATTTAGTAGACAAAATATCCAGGATGGATGAATTTATTTATTTATTTAATTTATTATATTTATATCCCGCCTTTTTTCCTGCAAGGAACCCAAGGCGGCTTACATAATCCTCCTCCTCCTCTCCATTTTATCCTCACAACAACCCTGTGAGGTAGGTTAGGCTGAGAGTCAGTGACTGGCCCAAAGTCACCCAGTGAGTTTCATGGCCGAGCGGGGACTAAAACCCGGATCTCCCGAGTCCCAGTCCAACACTTTCACCACTACGCCACACTGGCTCTCAGGCTCTCAGCATTTTGAATGCCAAAATGTCCTTAGCCAGTCCTGAAGAGTTCAGCTTCATATGTATGTTGTCACTCAAAACAATTGGCCTGGATGGCTAATTCATGGCCACACTAAGAGGCTCTCCACTGACCTAAACTTTCCACAACAGAAGCATGTGCTAATATATATATATTATATATATATATACTGTGAATATCAAAAAGTTATAACAAAACCAAAATCTAAAAGCAGTAAGAAAAAACATTTTAAAAAGGGAAGTTTACATTGCATAAAGGTTAAGTATATCAGTTACAATGAATATGGAGAAGCCCACTAAAACACTTCTGACAACACATAAAGCGGGGGGAGAGCCCAGAGGGAAGCCTCAACATTTCAAAAAGGGGTTACATTGCAGGGGGAGGTAGAGCAGGTTTCAATGCTCTTAATCAGTATACTTGAATTCTCCAAGCAGACACTTCGGCACCATAAGAAAGGGCCATTCAACACCACAGGATGGGACCATTAAGCAAGTGGCTTCAAAGGGACCCCACCCCACAGGGGGAAGGTGGCAACCCACCTGATTGGCCACCCACCTGAGGAGGGTGGCAACCCACCTGATTGGCCATCCACCTGAGGAGGGTGGCAACCCACCTGATTGGCCGTCCACCTGAAGAGGGTGGCAACCCACCTGATTGGTCACCCACCTGATTGCAGAGGGAGGGGCTACCTGAAACCCAAGGTATAAAACACCCTGCGCAAGGGAACTGAGTTGTTGGACCTGATCAGCAGCCTTGCCCCATGCTTGGGGTAAGGGAACGAAGGGATCGGCAACCCCGGGTAGCAGCACCCGGCGTACTCCAGCTAGCTGAAATCACTGGCCGCTTGGGTTGACCGGACCCCCGGGAAACCAAGCTGAAATCACTGGCCGCTTGGGTTGACCGGACCCCCGGGCAACCAAGCTGAAATCACTCACTAGCCGCTTGGGTAGACCGGACCTCCGCCGGGAACCCAGCTAGCAGCATGCGGTTGACCGGGCCTCTGCTGGAGCCCGAGCTGAACTAACTAGCTGAGAGCCCTGAAATCACGGTGTCCTTGAGACTTCTTGCTTGCTACTTTGTGCTGTACTGATAAGCTGTATTGCTGGCGTGTGTCTGGGTTTGTGACGGTCATTTTGTAAATAAACTTGTTTTATAAAAGATACTTTTGTGGCTATAAGTTATCCCTTTGTTCTAGGCTAAGGGTGATAGTCGCTGGGGGACCTCGGAGAAGGCC
Organism: Shinisaurus crocodilurus; assembly: GCA_021292165.1. Taxonomy (NCBI): domain Eukaryota; kingdom Metazoa; phylum Chordata; class Lepidosauria; order Squamata; family Shinisauridae; genus Shinisaurus; species Shinisaurus crocodilurus. Next base: position 184,714,571 of record CM037879.1, on the reverse strand, counting down.
CGCCCCCCAGGACTCGCTACCCCCTTAGTATTGAACCCGCGCAGAAGACCAGGTTGGCGGTCTTCCACTGAATACATATGGAGTTTATACACTTATGGTGTGTGTGTGTGTGTATATATACACACACACACACACACTACTGTCAATAGAAATATTTTATGCATAAGTTTCAACAAAGGGAAGCCAAATATCCTAAATTTATCCATGCGTATATGGCGTCTAAATACCACCCATTCGAAGGTTTAAAGAGTCAATAGATCTTCAATCCATTGCATTATTGGGGGTGGCTGTTTATCCTTCCAGTGTTGTAATATCAGCCATTTAGCTGTCATAAGGGTGTGGAAAATCCATTTCCTTTGACCTTGCGTTAGATTCCAAGAAGCGGGTAGTTAAGTAGAACATGTACATTCGTAAATATTAAAGAGTTTTTCAATATTAAATTTATCCATATTATAACCTCTTCTCAGAAGGAGGCAGCTGTTGGGCATTGCCAGAACATATGGGTGAAGGAAGCATTAGCTGTATAACACCTCCAACAGTTACCTTTATTGAAAAGGCGTTGTGGCATCCAATATACATGGAACAGAAGCTTTAGCTGGATAAGATGTAACCTAAGATCCACTGACACTTCTGAAATGGATGCTAATGCAGCATTCCATTGGTTAGTCAAAATAGGGCAGTCTAATTCACTATTCCATTCTTGCTCAAGACCCTGTGTATCATATTTATTCACTGACAATAAGTATTTATACAACCATATTGTAGGTGATATGTCTGATCAGGCTTGACAAGTAATTCTAAAAGTGGAGGAAACTCTGAAGCCACTAAAGCTGCAGGGCTGAACTTAGATTCTAACAAATGTTTCAATTGAATGTATTGCCATTCAGCCACTGTGGGCAAGTCATATTTAGCACAAAAGGTGGAAAATGACAGAAAGTGATCATCTCCCACTAACTGATCCAGTGTAAAAAATCTACTTAAGCATCCAGGTCCGCCATATAAATGTTCTCTTACACATTTTTAATTCTGGATTTCCCCATAAGGTTAATTTGGCAATATCTGATTTGGTAGTAGTACATGGGAGCCTCAGGACTCCAATAGATCCCAAGCTGAACATGAGTCAGCAGTGAGTTGCAGCTATTAAAAAAATGCTAATGTGATTTTAGGCTGCATCTATAGAGCCATAGCTTCCACATCATGAGAATAGTTCCACTTTAATCTGCACTAGTTTGACCTCATCTGCAACAACATGTTCTGTTCCAGGCATTGCACTTTAAGAAGGATGTAGACAAACTGGAATGGGTTCAAAGGAGGGCAATGAAGATGGCTATGGGTATGGAAAACAAGTCCTTTGAAGAAAGGTTGAAAGAACTGGGTAATGGGTATGTTTAGCCTGAAGAAGACCAAAGGGGCACAACATCACTCTTCAGATACCTGAAGGGCTGTCACACACGAGGGAAAATACTTGTTCTCTGCTGCCCCAGAGGGCAGGACTAGATCTCATGGGCTTAAGTTACTAGATGGTAGAGCCACTCAAGAATGGAACCAATTACCTGGGTTCCAAAGAAATGCTAGAATGGGCAGGGCTGGTGCCGGATGAGACGGTGGTCTCTCCCTTGGCTGGAGAGGGAGCAGCTGGACAGATATCTGTTGGGGATGTTCTAGTTCTGGATTTTCTGCATCAGGCAAGGGACTGGACTAGATGACCTACAAAGCCCTCTTTAACTCATGATTCTATTCCTGACCTCATGCCCTAGGCTGCCATTTGTAGACTTAGACAAGGGACATTTTCAGATCATATGGAACATTTTTTTTTATTGCACTGCTTTGCTGAAAAGCCTGCTCCTAGTCTAAGGAAAATAGACTTTATGTCTCTAAATCAGGGGTGCAGAACTAGGTTGTGGTGGTGAGCCAAACTGCCTCCTCCAAACCCTCTGCAGGCCAGATTACATTAGTTGGCGTGGCCATGCCCACTGACATCATCCGGCACCAGCCCTGCCCATTCTAGCATTTCTTTGTGCTGAGAGAGGCATGGAAGTGACTTGGCTGGCACCTGGAAAATTGGTTGCTCCTCCCAACGCTGGCCAAGTCTAGCTTCCTCAAGGATGTCATGTACCATGGAAAGTGGCTTGGCCAAGTCTCCTGCTGCCTGCATTCTTGCTGTTATCTCTGCTCTCAGATCAGAGATAACAGTGGGGAATACCTCCGGAGGGATTCATACAGGGGACAGGGCTTGGAGGCTCCATGGGCTGGATTGGGAAGCCTGGTGGGCAGGATGAGGCCCATGGGCTGGAGGTTCTGCAACCATATTCTAAATCAGGCCCATCAGAAATTAAAACTGCCACCCTCTGATGGGAGCACAGACCATTTATCTGCATACGTGGATTGCGTAAGGTAGTACATCCTAGAAACTTTAGACTTCTGAACACACACTGCTATATATTTCCTTATCCCAGTGATTCCTAAATTATGTAGAATGCAGTGCGTTCTTATCCATACTAAATATTTTTCTGTACTGTGAAAATGAGGATAGAAGAATAGAGATTTTATGGCACAGCAACATTCAGGCTAGACTTCCCCAGCCTGCTGGCCTCCAGATCTGTTGGGCTACAAAGTCCAACAGAGTTGTACTCCATCACATCTGTTGGGCAGCAGGTAGGAGAAGGCTGCTACAAACCATATCACATCTATCATACACTGGGATGAAAATTAATGCCACACACTGGGAGAGTCCACGTGACACAATAAGCCACACTGTGTAGAAAGCTACAGAGTGTGGCTTATAAGTCATCCTATCCCCGATGTGCCCAAAAGACTATTGGGCACATTGGGGGTAGGATACCTCCTCCTCCCCACTTGGTCCTCCTGCGGGGATTGCAAGGGACCCTGCAGGAGCACCGAGTTTTCCCCACTGCTGTTTGTCAGTGGCAGCGGGGAGGGAGGGAATGGGGGAGCGGCCATTGCTTCAGCCTACATGGAAGTAGGCTGAAGTGATGTCTGCCTCCCACTGCTGTGCCCAGCTGAAATTGCTGGCGGTGGTGGCAGCCGGCGGTGGGAGCTTCTTCCCTGCCGGCACTGCCAGCCTGAAATAGTGAGCAAGCCTGCTTTGGCAGGATCAGCAGCAGCCACCCTGCATTGCTGCCAATCCTGGCAGAGTGGGCTTACTTACGAGCAAGCACTCTCTGCCGAGATTGGCTCGGCTCCCCCTTGTCCAGCGCCATTGCTGCCGATCTCGGCAGAGAAGGCTTGCTTGTGAGCTGAGTGGGAGCTGAGCCACGCTGTGCTCAGCCGACTCACGAGTCAGCCAAGCACAGTGAGGCTTCTGACAGCCACCCCCAAGTGTCGCTTGGGCACTTCGGGGGCTGCTGTCAGTGGCACTTGCCTGGCAGCCTCTTGGCAAGAGCAACAAAGCTTTCTTGCCAAGCAGCTCTGTAGCGGTTTGGCTCAGCCCAGGGGTTGTTGTGTTGTCCGGGTTCAGATGACACGGCAACCTCAGGGGTGGCTAACAAATCTACAACAAGCCATGGACTGTCATGGGCTTATAAGCCACCCCGAATAACCCACAGTGGGTTCGCATGACACGACAACCCCCCATGGCTTATAAGCCGGGGTGGGTGGGTTGTCGTGTCGTGTGACCCCAGTTAGTGTGTCTACAATTGAAGAAAGGTTTGCTGAGCATTTAAAAAACATCCATGAACACTCGAACAACACATTTAATATTAAGGAGAAAACTTATGCACACAGTTTGTCATGTGCTCCTTTTTACCATTCAGTATGGACACCCCTGTACAATTTTTAGCTGAACCAGGTCAACTTCCTGCCTGTGGTTTTTGAGAGATGCATTTGACAATGATTGGAATACTGGTTTGAGTTCCGGCTTTGTTGCTCTGGCATTCCCACCTTTCGCCATTGGACTATCAGTTTAGATTTGAAGTCAGAGGTGAAGTCAAAAACTCTAAATGAGATCCCTGCATGCAAGTTGGGTTGCCATTTCAGTGAGAAAAGGGGTAGGGGATAGGGAAAGGCGCTCCAGAGTACTTAGGCAACAAAGTATCTAGAGTTCATAGTTAGAAACCACAACCTCCATGCCAAAAACAAAAAACAGGTAACAGAAATGTGTCTATAGAATAATAGAATAGTAGAGTTGGAAGGGGCCTATAAGGCCATCAAGTCCAATCCCCTGCTCAATGCAGGAATCCAAGTCAAAGCATCCCTGACAGATGGCTGAAATGTAGATATTCACATTCACATTCAGCTTAAAACAAAATTTTGTACAGCCTCTAATTATAGGCTGGAGTTGGAGCAGGACAATGGCTAGGATAATTAAAAAAAATTTGTTCAAAGCAAAACAAGATAGCAGCAAAGCTTGCGTTTACTTAATGAGGCACTAACTTTCACAGAATTCACACTTCAAAATCCAGAAGTGGAGTGTTACTTTGAACAGGCTGCAGGATGATGTGTGAACTGCACAAGTAATTTGCAACATTTTCAGATAATTTTATTTTCAGATTAAAAAATGGTAAAATTGGCCACTCTCAATATGGGAAGAGTAACTTTTTGCAAGAGACTTGACAGAAGCAAACCTCTTCTCATGAAATGTCTGAATATGTTGCTCTGGACCAGTGAAGCCAAGTGTTGTTTTTTCCTGAAGTACATCTGTTGCATATGTAAACTGGGAATGCTGTACAAATGTTCTAGCAATTCAGGAGCACATGTCCAGACTCTGACTCAGCTGTGGCAAATTTTCTCTCTGTGCTCTCTTTACACTTAAGGATATTTTTAAAAGAGTACAGAACAGATGAAAATATTCTCTGTAAACAGGAGCCCCCCATCTTTTATTCAAAACAATGAAATAATATTTCATATTTTAAACATTGCTATTTCAATTTAAAAGCATGGGATACGTGCAGCAGTTTTTTTTCTTCTTCTGAAAAACCTGTTCAGAAGTTTTTCTACCTTACTTTACCTTCAACTGTTGTGAAAACAATTCTTTTTCTTTCATTGCTGGTTCACTAACATCTGAAACCATTCCAACGCATTGCAGATAAGCCATGGCATTGCCATCTTGGTGTATTGTAGTTTCTGGCTCTTCCCAATTAAGCTGAAGTACTAAATCTGAACTAGTATCTGAAAAACAAAACGGAAAATAGGTTTTATGCACAGGGAACCAGGATGGCTTCCAGAAATCAACACCTATTTGAGCTAAATGGACCAGCATTAGCTTCATCAGTTGAGTTTCACTTGGACTGTGGGAGCGGCCTTGCCCTCCTCCTCATCAATGGGATGAGCCTGGCAGAGAACCTTAGCTCCCTGGATGACATATATACTCACTAAGGAAAGGAATCATAGAAAAGTAGAGTTGGATGGGGCCTACAAGGCCGAGTTCAACCCCCTGCTCAATGCAGGAATCCAGGTCAAAGCATCCCTGACAGATGGCTGTCCAGCTGCACCTTGAATGCCTCCAGAGTGGGAGACCCCACCACCTCCCAAGGTAGTTGGTTCCATTGTCTTATTGCTCTAACAGTCAGGAAATTTTTCCTGATGTTTAGGTGGAATCTGGGTTCCTGTAACTTGAGCCCATTATTCCGTGTCCTGCAAACTGGGATGATCGAGAAGAGATCCTGGCCCTCCTCTGTGTGACAACCCTTTAAGTACTGGAAGAGTGCGATCATATCTCCCCTCAGTCTCCTCTTCTGAAGGCTAAGCATGCCCAGTTCTTTCAGTCTCTCCTCATAGGGCCTTGTTTCCAGTTCCTTTATCAGCCCTGTTGCCCTCCTCTGAACCCTCTCCAGTTTGTCTACATCCTTCTTAAAGTGTGGTGCCCAAAACTAGACGCAGTACTCAAGATGAGGCCTAACCAGTGCAGAGTAGAGGGGAATTATCACTTCCTGCGATTTGGAAGCTATACTTCTATTAATGCAGCCCAAAATAGCATTTGCCTTCTTTGCAGCCACATCGCATTGCTGGCTCATATTCAGTTTGTGATCTACCACAATTCCAAGATCGTTCTCACTTATAGTATTGTTGAGCCACTGTGTCCCCCATTCTGTAACTGTGCATTTGATTTCCTCTCCCTAGGTGCAGCACTTTTTTTTTTTTACAATACAATTTATTTATTACGGTCATAGACCAGCAGGTAGGTGCAGCACTTGGCATTTATCCCTATTAAATTTCATTCTGTTGTTTTCGGCCCAGCGCTCCAGCCTATCGAGATCGCTTTGAATTTTGTTTCTGTCTTCCAGAGTATTAGCTGTTCCACCCAACTTTGTGTCATCTGCAAATTTGATAAGCATTCCCTGCACCTCCTCATCCAAGTCATTAATAAAAATGTTGAAGAGCACTGGGCCCAGGACCGAGCCCTGTGGTACCCCGCTCGTTACCTCTCCCCAGTTTGAGAAGGTACCATTGATAAGCACTCTTTGAGTCCAATTCTGTAGCCAATTGTGGATCCACCTGATAGTTGTTCCATCTAGCCCACTTTTAGCTAGCTTGCTAATCAGGATATCATGATTCATGAGGCAATTTGTCGAAAGCTTTGCTGAAGTCCAGATATATTATGTCATAGAATCATAGAATCATAGAAAAGTAGAGTTGGAAGGGGCCTACAAGGCCATCGAGTCCAACCCCCTACTCAATGCAGGAATCCAGGTCAAAGCATCTCTGACAGATGTCTGTCCAGCCGCACCTTGAATGCCTCCAGACTGGGAGAGCCCACCACCTCCCTAGGTAGTTGATTCCATTGTCTTATTGCTCTGACAGTCAGGAAATTTTTCCTGATGTTTAGGTGGAATCTAGGTTCCTGTAACTTGAGCCCATTATTCCGTGTCCTGCAAACTGGGATGAACGAGAAGAGATCTTTGCCCTCCTCTGTGTGACATCCCTTCAAATACTGGAAGAGTGCGATCATATCTCCCCTCAGTCTCTTCTGAAGGCTAAACATGCCCAGTTCTTTCAGTCTCTCCTCATAGGGCCTTGTTTCCAGTCCCTTTATCATCCTTGTTGCCCTCCTCTGAACCCTCTCCAGTTTGTCTATGTCCTTGTTAAAGTGAGGTGCCCAGAACTGGACGCAGTACTCAAGATGAGGCCTAACCAGTGCAGAGTAAAGGGGAATTATCACTTCCCGTGATTTGGAAGCTATACTTCTATTAATACAGCCCAAAATTGCATTTGCCTTCTTTGCAGCCACGTCGCATTGCTGGCTCATATTCAGTTTGTGATCTACCACAATTCCAAGATCCTTCTCACTTGTAGTATTGTTGAGCCAAGTGTCCCCCATTCTGTAACTCTGCATTTGGTTTCCTCTCCCTAGGTGCAGCACTTGGCATTTATCCCTGTTAAATTTCATTCTGTTGTTTTCGGCCCAGCGCTCCAGCCTATCGAGGTCACTTTGAATTTTGTTTCTGTCTTCCAGAGTATTAGCTGTTCCACAGCATATGTCCACAGCATTCCCACAGTCCACAAGGGAGGTTACCCGATCAAAAAATGAGATCAGATTAGTCTGGCAGGATTTGTTCTTGACAAATCCATGCTGGCTTCTAGTAATCACTGCATTGTTTTCAAGGTGCTTGCAGACTAACTTTTTTTATAATCTGCTCCAAAATTTTCCCAGGGATTGATGTCAGACTGACTGGCCTATAGTTCCCAGGTTCCTCCTTCTTGCCCTTTTTGAAGATGGGAACAGCAGTTGCCCTCCTCCAGTCATCTGGCACTTCACCTGTCCTCCATGATTTCTCAAAGATAATAGACAGTGGTTCTGAGAGTTCTTCTGCCAGTTCCTTTATTACTCTAAGAAAATTAATTGAGACAGGAAAACACTTCATTCATTCATTTATTATATTTATACCCCACCTTTTTTTCTTCAAGGAACCCAAGGCTGAATTATCTAACAGTCAATCATTCACACCTCTCAGGAAAGGTAAGAAGGCTCATCTGTCTCACAGTCCGTTAACAGGATTTTAAAAATGTGTGTGGAAGACTATCCTATCCAGGAACCACCGAGAATGGACATTTAAAGGAAGTTCTAATTTTCCTTTCTTCAGTGGTTCCAGAGTGGGGCAGTCTTGATTCTGGGATATAGAAAAGCAGTGCACCCCAATGGTGGAAAAGCCGAAAAACAAATATCAGCTCAGGAAGATAACTAGACATGCGTGAATATCCCACTGTTTGCACCAATAAGTCTTTACAAATGTTCCAGCTGAATGCTTGCAAAGGCTCAAAGGTTTTCTGAGTGTTCAGTGCAAATGTTTGCAAAATGCCTACGCCTGCCTTCTCCCGCCCCAAGGCCATGAAACTTACCTTGAGGCAGGGGAAGGGAGAGCTGGATGTACCCAGGCCCTAGTGGAGTATGTTTTCTCACCAGGAAGTCTGGGACTACAAGTATCAGAATCCCTGGTGGGACTGGTTAAATTTCCAAGGGAAAAGGAGGGGCCTTATGCTTGGAAGAAGGAACTCTGGGACTTTTAGTCCCAGTCCAGTAAAGGATGTGCCTCTACCTCAAGCTAAGTTCCTGGGACTTGCAGGAGGGGAAGCAGAAGCTTATAGGATCAAGGCAAGCATAACCCTGCTCACAAGGCTATATTTGCATTGTTTGTGCTCAAGCATCAAGCAGGGTGCTCGCGAATGTGCGTAAACCTTGCTAAAAAGCTTGCAACGTCCTGAGACACAGTCTTCTGCAGCATTCATCTGCCAAAAGCAACATCTGAGGAGGAAATGCATCCATGTGGTAATGTCTGGTAAAGAAATGAACCAATTTCCAAGTCTTTCACACTGACTCAATAATGGGCAGACCTGGCTATGTTGCTGGGGTTGCAGCCCTCAGGGGAAAGAACAGGTTGCTTACCTGTAACTGTGGTTCTTCGAGTGGTCATCTGTGCATTCACACATATGGGCTCTGCGCCTGCACGAAGCCTCGTTTCGGAAACTTCTACAGCTGAGGATTTTTGGTAGGAACCCCTCCCCCAACGTCCTAGTACACTTCTCCCTAGCAGGTTACCGCCCATAACCTCAGTTCTCTGAGACCGCCTATTATGGCCTCGGAACCGAGATAATCTCGGTGTCAGCATTGGTATAAGCACCGACTTCGATACCGAAAATATATCCACTTCAGGTACTAGCATCAGACTCGGCATTGACACCGAAGCAGTGGGTGGGTTGTGTGAATGCACAGATGACCACTGGAAGAACCACAGTTACAGGTAAACAACCTGTTCTTCTTCGTGGTCTCTGTGCATCACACTACATGGGTGATTTAACAAGCTGGCTTACCGGAGGTGGGTAAGGTGTCATTATTGCAAAAAAATGGACACAAGCCCTGTACAAATGAATAAAGCATTGGTCTGGGCATGGCCATTCAGTTGACAGTGGCAAATAATGTGGATGGAACCACCTAAATAGTTGCACAATCCCAGTCAGTCAAGATGACATATTGTCGGAGCACCACAGGGATTGCAATTCCATGGGCAGAATGCACTCGAAGCTGGTTAATACTATGCCAGTTGCTTCTGTGGATATTTAGCCATGGCAGTTTCCTGTCAGAAGTTGCCCGGGGTAGAACAGGGAACCTTTGAGGTGTGTGTTATTGCCCTGTGCGTAAGCCACTCAGCTGCATCCTGGAAGATCCCACTGTGCGAGCTCATAAGGCAACTCAATTGTGGCAACAGTCTAGGAGGTGGGGCATTGAGATGAGATGGGATAGCCCACACATGCATAGGAGAAAGCCGCGATTGCCTGAAAGATACAGCCCATGACTTGTAGATCGTGCAGTTGGTACAGCAATAAATCTCATGTCTGGTGCTGGAACCGACGAAGCAGTGGGCAGAAGCAAGGCTAAGGTCTGGGACAGTGGAGCAGAGACAGACAGAAGAGCAGCTTCATATTGCGGAGCATATGAATGTTCCAATTGGCAGCAGTTAGGTGAACGAAGAACGTGAACGATGTAGTACATTTTACGTTCTTGTCCGTATCTCCAGTCCTTATACTAATAGAGTCCCTAGGAAGTATGGACCAATCAGATTTCCTGTCTCATACTGAGAATTGGAACCAAGTGTAACAATCCATATCTTGCCTTAGAAGTGAAGCCTGGGACATCATCAAAACCACCATTTCGGTACAGAATACAGGATCGGGGGTGGGGTGGGGGTGAAGCAGCCTGGTACTGAACAGCACAGCCCCTGTACAGAGCTGGATGCGAGGCAGGCTGGTACCAAACAGCACAGCCCTTCTTCAGAGCTGGAGGCGGTGAAGCAGCCTGGTACCGAACCACCCTGTTCAGAGCTGGAGGCGGTGAAGCAGCCTGGTACCGAACCGCACAGCCCTTCTTCAGAGCTGGAGGCGGTGAAGCAGCCTGGTACCGAACCACCCTGTTCAGAGCTGGAGGCGGTGAAGCAGCCTGGTACCGAACCGCACAGCCCTTCTTCAGAGCTGGAGGCGGTGAAGCAGCCTGGTACCGAACCGCACAGCCCTTCTTCAGAGCTGGAGGCGGTGAAGCAGCCTGGTACCGAACTGCACAGCCCTTCTTCAGAGCTGGAGGCGGTGATGCAGCCTGTGATGAGTTTGCTCAATCCATGGTTAGGATCCAAGGCAGCAATTAGAGACTGAGGCTGAGAAGAGGCTGAGGCTGATTAGAGGCTGTGAAATGAGGCTGCATGTCCAATCCTGTGGCTGGATGTGGGAGAAGGCACTGGAAACATACAAGCGAGTGCCCCTTTGTGAGAAGAAGTTTAATTCTACACACTTTGTAAAAAGCTCCCCCCCACACACACCAATGGCCTGAGGGAAAGGAGCAACAAAAAATCTCACTCACTGTGTAAACAGCTCCCTCAGACCCAATGGCCTGAGGGAAAGGAGCAAAGGTATCTCACTCACTGTATAAACAGCTCCCTCAGACCCAACAGCCTGAGGGAAATAAATGACGGTAAAGTCATGGAGAAAGAATAATTTACATACTATGAAGTAAAGTAAAATCACAAAAAGAATTATAAGAAAAATAAAACCTCAGCAGTTATTAAAAAACGTAGTCCAATGGACTAAGAAGTCTCCTACAAGACCTGGAGTCCCAAGTCACTAATATATAACCATAGGTAACCTCCTATGGGCAGGTTACCACAATGGCGGTCGAAAGAGAACTGAGGGAATGGGCAGGAACCCGCTAGGGAGAAGTGTACTAGGATGCTGGGAGAGGGGTTCCCGCCAAAATTCCTTAGCTATAGAAGTTTCCGAAACGAGGCCTCGCACAGGCGCAGAGCCCATATGTATGATGCACAGAGACCACGAAGAAAAATAGGCTGTATTTCCATCCAGTAGAACCCACCCCAAAGATTGATAGGCTCAATGGACACAACCCCTAATCCATCTAGTTACCAGAGAAGAAAAAACCTTGGACCCCCCCCCCCACACACACACACACACAATGGAAGACTCTGTAAAGTTAGTGAATAGAGACACAGACTTCTGGAACTCCCAAGTCACTAATATATAAAAATGAGAACTCTCCAACATCCAGTTTATGCCATTCCTATTCATTAGGATGTGGAAGATTTAGACAAAAAGAAGACTGAACAATCTCCCTGGACCTATTGAACAAGGAATTGTTGGTTTTTGGAATAAACAAAAGGTCTGCCTGCAAAACCACTGTCCTTATGTACAGCCCTTTGCTGACTGAGAGCACATTAAGTTTTGAGGCTATGCACAGATGTAATCCTGACCAGAAAGGCAGTCTTGATGGCTTTAATTCACTATGGCAGGTGTGTTGAACCTATTTCAGCACAAGGGCTGAATTCAATTTCAGAGCAGCTCTCAGGGGCCACATTTCAGTAGTGGGCAAGGCCAAAGGCAAAAGGGGTGGGAGCAAAATACTACCATATCTTAGCTTAAAGTTCTTACTGACAGTAACTAAGCCTTAGGAGAGGCATTTCAACCTTTTAGAATGGGGAAAAACTGAAACCACCAAGGTCAGGGGAAAGGTGGGTGGGGCTAGGGGAAGGCGGCATAGTCATTTGGGGAATCCCAGAGGGCCAGATCGGGACTCCAGGTATTTGGCCTGCAGGCCTGAGTTTCTGAAGCCCTGCCCTAAGAGAGGCGGCCAAATATTTGAATGGGCTTTGGTCAATGCTGAGATGACAATATTCAGGTTTCAAGTGAGAAATCTGTGGACAGTGGGCAAGTTTCTGTGGACAGTAGGTAAGTGTTCCCTCTGGAAATCTGCTCACATGTAGATAGTGTGGAAGACACTATTTTCACAACCCAATATGCTAGAGACAGCAGCAGACTGATACCTCAACATACTAGTACCTAGGTCCTTGTCCAGTCTGTCCTGAAGGAATTCTAGAAAATAAGAGATCTTGATATCCAATGGACTGCTGCTCTTTACCCTCAATCAAAAGGAGGTTTGCTAAATCACATTATATACCTTACTGATGGACAGCTTATGTGAAAAGAATTGACATCATGCTCATCGTGTAGCTTCAGTATACTAGACACTGCTGATCCACCCCCAAGGTTGTTAGCTGTAAAACCTCTGGTTGAAGGTGAATCACTGGGTCCAGACTGAGAAGATTCTGTATGGAGTAAGATGCCATGGGGCAGGGGTCCCCAACCTTCGTGAGCTGGTGGGCGTATTTGGAATTTTGAGAGTGGGTGCTCTCACAAAGCAGCTGCCATGGGGGGGGGGTGCTTTCCCATTCACAAAATGACTACCATGGTGGAACTGACCAGTCACAAAACACCTATTTCCCAGAAGGCTGCAGCTACCTAGCATTTTTATTTTCTAAGAAAATGCCAGTTTGCATTCTGCTCCTTACCACCTGCTCTTGGCCACTGCATCACCCGAAGAGTGTTGAAATAAATACAGGAACTCACAGTTGAGTAGTACAAACCCAACATATGCTCCCAAACTGACCCAAGCTAAATCCCAGGAGGCATCACATTTGAGAATGCCACTGAAATAAGTGAAGTATGGCTCAATTAACTTACTGCTGCCATTTTCAGTACTTGCATTCTCAAGTCTGGACATTGTCGATCTTAGATCATCTTGCAACTCAGGTGGCATCAGAGTGAAGCCTTCAGCATCTCTCACCTATTCAGAAACAGATAAATGAAAATGGAATAAAAATTAAAAATTGCTCCACAACATTTATTTTATTAATTAAATTTATATTCTGCTTTTCCAATAAAAACTGCTCAAGGTACTAACAGTGATAAAAACAGATAAAATACAGAGTTGTTATTATTAAAACAAAAACAGAGAATTGAAAACACATTAATAAAAAAAGAAGAAACAGCATTTAAAACAGGGGTGCTGAACCCCTTTCACCCCAACGGCCAAATTCCATTTTGGAGAAGCTCTTGGGGGCCATATTCCAGTGGTGGTCAGAGCCAAACATTACCAGCATATTTTAGCTTAAAGCTCTTATTGCCAGTAACTAAGCCTTAGGAGAGGCATTTCAACCTTTTAGAATGGGGGAAAAATTGAACAAAAGATGGGAAACCACCAAACAATTGGTGGCTAGGTGGAAGGGGGCATGGCCAGAGGAAGGGGGCATGACCATGTGGGGAACCCTGATGGGCCAGATTGGGCCTGAGGCTCTGCACCCCTGACTTAAAATCTACTTCAGTAACACGTCAGCTTAAAAGCCAAATGCCTGTCTGAATAAAAATGTATCTGCCTGCCAGCAGTCAATGAAGTTAGGCTGGCTTCCCTTGGCAGGGTGTTCCAGAGACTGGGAGCAGCCATGAAAAAGCCCTCTTGTGTGTTCCTGCCAAATACCTCTAATTGTGGTAGGTCAAAGAGAAGAGCCTCTCGCAAAGATCTTTAAACCTGGGGAAGAATGGGATAATTCTGTTTTTCAAACAGCCTGGTCCCAAGTCATATACAGGTTTCTAGGTCATAACCAGCACTCTGAATTGTGCCTGGAAATGTACTGGTAGCCAGTGAAGATAAGAAGGGACTCACATCCTCCTTATAACCAGCCCAGTCAATAGTCTAGCTGCAATATTCTGAACCAAGTGAAGGTTCTGAACACTTTTTGAAGGCAGCCCCACATATTCCAAACACCTCCAAGAATGAGTGCAATTGGCACACTAGCTTTAGCTGTGCAAATGCACCCCTGCCCACCACAAAATCTGGGTATCTAGGCTCAGAGCCGAGTCCAGGAGTACACTCAAACTGCAAACCTGAGCCTTCAATGGGAGAGCAACCCCCATCCAACACAGGTTTAATCCCCATTCCTTGATCTGCCTTTTGACTGACCAGGACAAGACTCTGTCTTGTCTTGATTCAGCTTCAATTTGTTCACCTTCATCTTGTTCCAACATCAGACACTGATTTAGAACTTGAACCATTTCCTTGGATTGGGTTGGAAAGGCACATACTAGCGGGACTGAACCCCAAAACTCCAGACAATCTTTCCCATATATATAATAGCACAAGGGACAAGATGGTACCCTGAGGGACAGCATAGGTCATAGCATTGAACAAGAATCCCCCAGCACCACCTTCTGAAATCGCCCCTCCGGGAGGGACTGTGAAATGATGCATTTAAGTCCTATCCTAGCAGCCCAGAATGATACCATGCTCAATTGTATCATGGAAACTGCTGCTTGACTTTTCCCATAGGAGTGAATAGTAATGAATAATTTTGGTGGGAACCCACTCCTTCCATCACAGTGAGGATGCTCAATGGGCTCAGTCTCACCATTGTTGTCCAGTTCTCCAAGACTGCTGCAAAAGTCACTCTGTATAACTCTTGTAACTGGTAAGTATGCTCCAGACGTCTAAGCAGCAGAGAGAGGACTCTTAAGGGGGATGCCAGGTTAAGGGGAAAAGCGGACAACACAAGGTCTTAGTTTAGATGAAAGGGCAAGACAACCTTGGGTAGGAAGGCCATCTCCAGTTGGAGGACCATGTTTTTGTGAAAGTTAAGGTAGAGCGAGTCTATGTGCAGTGCACTCAGCTTGCTGGCCTGACATACTGACCAAACTGCCACCAAGAAAGCTGTCTTCAATGTAAGAAGGCGAAGATTGTAGGGAGCAATTGGTTCAAACAGTCAGGACATAAGTCCTTTCAGGACCACAGAGTGACTCCATGCAGGAACAGGTGATTTATGAGGTGGGCACTAGTTCAAAAGCCCTTTCATGAATCTAACAAGCTAATGAATCATGAATCTAACAAGCTAATGAGAAAAACAAACAAACCTGAAATCCCATCAACTGCAACATGGTTGGCAGAAATTGCCAACAAACAAACATTTATTGAAGAAAAGGCTAGATCCTTGGTATAAAGCAGAAGCAGAAACTGTAAAACAAGTGCAATGACCACCAAAACGGATTGATGAGTTGGTCAACAGCAAAAACAAACAAACTGATCCTGCTTGGCTGCAAGTGACTTCCACGTGGAAAGTTCCTTGGCTGCTTCTATCACCCTATGGATATCCTGAGGTAATTAAAGGGGGGACATATCCTCCATGCTACGAGACAAAGAGTGAGGAGGTCCAGGTGGCAAAAGTGGCCATGGCCCAGTGTGAGTAGGTCTGGAGTTAGAGGCAGATGGACTAACATTCTGTGTGATACAGTTCGTGCAGTCCCACCGTATCTTCAGGTGCATTCTTATGATAAGCGCAAATAGGCGAAAGAGATAAAGGAGACCCCCCGCCCCGGTAGAGAAATGTATAACCCAGGGACGCTGAGTCCATCCTCCTGCTGCAGAACATCCTGCATTGCTCTGGCAAATATGTCCAGCAGGAGCATGCTCCACCTTGCAAAGAGTGACACTGCAACTCTGTGGGACATCCACCCGTGGGACACCTAGAGACTCCAGCTGAGGTGGTTTGCTACCACATTGGCCTCCTGTTATGTGGACTGCCATCAATGATATGCACTGCAATATGTATCACATCCAGAGGTCCATAGTTGGATCAACTAACATGCAGAACCAGGTGCCCCCTTTGCTTGTTGATATAAAACACTGTAGTGATGTTATCTGATGCAATCTGTACAGTATGACCCCAAAGAATGGTTTTCAATGCCTGGAGCACCTTTCACATGGCTAGGAGCTCAAATGGGTTGATATGACATTATTTCTTCTTCCGAGACCACAGCCCTTGGATCTACATATAGGTGGCCACATCTGAAGGTGCCCCATTGGAATATGAAAACTTTCATGGTGACTAACTGGGATGAATAAGGTGTGCATAATTATTATGTAATAATAATTTTAAAAAGGGCATCCTTGCGAGGGGTTTCAAGGCTGAGTTCACTATGCAAGGGAGTGACTCAGCTGCGGTAAATGAATGTACATCTGGGATCCAACAGTCTTGAGCCCAACAATCAATTTTGTAAGTCTCATATTGATGTGAGATAACATGTTAATTACAGTGGTAATGGCCATCAAACTGGGGAGCCTCTGAATGTGGAAAGCCATGGTAATGTCCTACTGAGAAATGTTTCACCATGGCAACTAGAATGCAGAACCTCTTTACTGCTAGGTAAGTAGTAGAATCTAACATTGCACCTATAAATTGAAGGCACTGGACCATGGCCAGGTGTGACTGTGATCGATGCACAGAACTAGGGTATCTAAAAGACAGAAAGTAAGAGCGACATGGCAAACCAGGTGAGTGTGGGTAGAGGCGACAAGTAGCTTGTCTAGGGGAAGACAGAAACCCCATGGAGGCGGAGGTGGGCTGCAATGATGATCCCTAGCTTGAGGTTGGCATATTAATATCTATCATCCTGGGGTCCTCTCAGGAGCATTGCAGGGCTGAGCATCTGATGGGGGGGGGGGCAGTGCAAATTGCACCATCCCCGGTAAATGATCCAAGCCAACTCCATAGGCTGATTTTTCCCATGATGGCAGGGGAGGGGGGGGGGTTGAGAGAGAAAAAGGCAAGGTCCATTCATCCCTTTTGAGGCCTGAAAAAGCAATAGGTGTGGGAGCCAAAAGGGGAACGAGATCAACTCTTGAGGCTCTTTCCTGCTTAGGCTGCAACCTTCTTTGTTCCATCTTCTTTCAAGTCTGCTCTAAGGGGCAAACAACCCGCTTCCAAATAGTGTGGAGGCAGGAGAGAAAACTGCCCATAGGAAGGAAGTGGGAGCTCCTAGCCCAGTTTTTTAGGCTAGTTTTCTTCAGTTAAAAAAAGATCCTGACCCCTGCTGGGCAGCACACCCATGTCTGGACAACTGGATGATGCCAAAAAGAGAAAAAATGGTGCTACCAAACAAGTATGTTTTGTGAAGACGGGCCCCACATCAAATTCTCCAGTGTCTCTGGCCACTCTAGAGTTCCAGCAGATGGCAAAGAGAATCACTTACTGTGCTAGTCTATGTGGGGAGATGCTAGCCCAGAGAGGAAGTTCTCTTCAGTCACTACATTCTACCTAGACCAGGGCTCTCCAACCTTGGGTCCCCAGATGTTGCTGGACTACAGCTCCCAGAATCCCTTGCCATTAGCCATGCTGGCTGGGTATGCTGGGAGCTGTAGGCCAGCAACATCTGGGGACCCAAGGTTGGAGAGCCCTGACCTAGACGATTCCCAAGTCATGGGTAGGATTTTAAGACATTCCTCCTGTCCTTGGCTTCCTTGGACACCAAGTACTTTAGAGCAAAGAGATTTAGGGAGCAGCTGCACTTTCTTCACAGTGGTAAAGCGTTGTTTTCTCCCAACATCTCCCCGCCCTTTCACTTCTCAAAGAGGGGAGCAGATCCACATCCTCTCCTGTATCTGAGAGCCTGGTCACTAATTATTTGGCCCGAGAGTGGAAGAGATTTTGAAAGCTTCAAGCCCTGCTTGTGGTATCTGGTTTGGTTACTGTGGGAAACAGGATGCTGGACTAAATAAATCTTTGGCTTGATCTAGCAGGGCTGCTTTTATAGCTCACATGCTATAGCTTTTATAGCTCACCACCACCAAATACCCTATGAAGATGTTAATGTCTGCACAAAGTGATCCTACATTCAGTACAATATTTCTCATAATAGATCCCTCCAAGGTTAAGTTGGTTCAATCCCTTGCATAGCTTAAATCAATCTCATTTACTTTCAAGAAAGCTAGTTAGTTATATACAAGTAATTATTAAAAGGGCATTGCAATGTATCTCAGAATTACCTTTACTTTACAGACTGGAGTTCTTGATGAAATGATAAAAGCTGGCTACTATGACACAGTATGTATTATTCTCCACTCATTTAGTTTCCATGGGAATGACTGAGGATGCATGACTCAGCAATAAACCAATGTTAAGTTTACAAAATAATCGATCACTTACTGAAATATTTTCTGGCACACCATTGTACTCAGTAACTGAGAAGGTAGATCCTGGGAATGCTGAAGACTGGAAGAGACTGGCTGCTGTTTCCTTATTATCACTAGAATAGGAAATGGGACATTCCAACAATCCAGGGGTATTGCCCTGGATGAATGAGTTCTCTGGGCACAGACTTTCAAAGCCTATGCTGTGCATACCATCAACTTCTGAGACGGGTGTTAAAGGAAGACTTGCTAGGAGCTCCATGCTATTCTGTTTTCTCATAATCTCAGGTGAGTCCCATGAAGTCTTATCCATGACTATATGTTGAAAGTTATCCATTATCTTTTCAGCGAGTTGTGTGCTTTGGGAAAGATGATTAAGTTGCCACATGTGTTGAAAAAGTGGTTGTATATTTTGCTGTTTTTTAACAGTATTTATTTCTGCTTCCTGAATCAAAACGATGCCTTGTAGGTTTTTATCTTGAATATTAAGATTTTTGCTGGTGGACTTCAGATCAGTCACAGTAGTATCTTTCTCCTGTAAAACAACACAAACATCCAGTAACCTGCCTTAACATGAAACCTCTGAACATTAAGGCTGAGACAAAACAGAGGGAGAGGTGCTCTTCACATTTTTGCCCCCAAGAAAAGCCCTCCCTTTTCAGCTGAGGGGGACAAACTCCAAAAGGGGCAAAAATGTTTGAAGCAGAACTTCATGCTTCCCAACACACATTCAGGCAGTGTTCCTGTACCTGGCATTCAGGCAGTGGCAGCAATAGGGCTCTCCAACCTTGGTTTCCCAGATGTTGCTGGACTACAGCTCCCAGAATCCCTTGCCATTAGCCATGCTGGCTGGGTATGCTGGGAGCTGTAGGCCAGCAACATCTGTGGACCCAAGGTTGGAGAGCTTTAGAGTGAGCCTATTTGCAGCCCCGATCAGCTGTTTTTTCTGAATTAGCTTTGTTAGTCCTCAGTAACTGATTATGTGACCTTATTCTAGGGCTGATCTGTAACCAGGGGATCTGTAGAAATAGGTTTGCTTCATGAAACCCCTCTCATGTGCACGCACACACACACAAGAACTCTGTGTAGTCCTATTCAATATTGGTTAAAAAAGGGGGGGGGGAGATTTGAAGGTTTCAAATATGGGAAGAGTTATTTGAAATAAGTCCTTTGGTCAAGAAAGCATTTATATCTACCCAACTTCAATATTTCCATGAATATTTTATATACTTTGCCCAGCAATTTTGGTAATCCTTTGAATCTGACACTAAATACTTACAGGCAGGGTGAAGATTCCCAGTCTTGTTTCCCTCCCACTCACCACTGCTCACCTGATGGCCTGCCTGTTAATAAGTGTGGATCTATATTCACAGAGATCACCTGTTCTGAAGCATCTGCAATGGCTGCCAGTTCATTTCTGGGCCCAATTCAAAGTGCTGGTTCTTATATTTTAAAGCCCTAAACAGCTTGAGACCTGTTTATCTCAGAATGCATGACACCACACTCCACACTGCCATCTTATATCTCTCTTATTTGGGAAGAAGTGTAAAAAAGAATGTTCCAAATGCCTACAACAGCTGCTTAGTATACTCAAACCGTTCATTGTTTCTGGTAATGCGTGGCCATGCCTAATTTGTCTGATACAGAAAGCTGTATTGTGATGACCTAGAGTAATAAACATTAAAACTGTGATGAATGAATACACAAAGCTGTGTTTGGTTATTAATCTGGGATGAATATATAAGGATTCTTATATTGGCCATTCTATCACAACAGATTCTGTGTCTCAACTAGTTACAGTTGCTTTGACTCAACTATGTATCAGAAGGCTGACACATCTCTAGGCATGTGGCACCCAACTCTCCACTCTTACCACTATGATAGCACAAGCTCTCTTGGTATAAACTGTAGAATCTGTGGAAACTGTACTGAAGGATAGACTAGTACAAGTGGTTTTTGCCTGATGCTGAAGGCACCCTCATAGCAACATAAAAGTTCAGTAGGACTATCTAACAAAAGCTATAAAGACACTCTCTGGGCCTAGCAAATATGAGTAAGCTGCATTCATCCAGATCAGTTTACTATTCATATTTAGCATGGCTTAATAAGTATTAATTGGACTTCTATGTCAAAATTTGGGAATTCAGCCTGATCCACCATTGATCACCAAAGATCTAGTTACAGAGATGTAGACAATTTGTTGTACTTGTAGTGTGGATGCAAGTTTACCTTGGCTTGTGAGACCAGCCAAGTGACTGGGAGTGCAGATGGCTACACCTGTCAACCCTGCCCCTTCAGGAAGGGCAGTAGGACAACTTTAAACTGCATCTGTATATATCTAGGGGGGAGAAACCCTTATTGACAGTAACTCCATGCACATCTGGGTTTCTCTTAAGCCACTCATAGTAATATGCTAATTATCCTGTTTAATTTTAACCTGTATTTGGACATTAAAAATACATACCAGTTGATCATTATAAGAAATTCTAACTGATACTGATAGCTTGTTGCTTGGTGTGCTCTCTTCTCCTTCTTCCTCTGTTTCTTCGGAAGGGACAAAGGCACCAAGTTTTGGCACCAGCTTATGAAGTTTAGTTTCTTTCTGGTCATTATTTTGATCCTTTTCCATGTAGGATTTCAACTGTGAGTGAAAAAGATCTCTTTCAGACCTCAGTGTTTCTAGTTCTTCCACCTTTTTCTCAGTCTGAGACTTGAGTTCTGCAACAGCAGACTGAAGTTCACTAACCTCTCTCTGATAAATGGCCTCTTTGTCATGCAGTGTTTGAGCCAATACATGTAGTTCATTTTCTAGCTGTACATTTTCTTTTATATGCTGTACTTCGACTGTCTGCTCTGCATTCTGCTCTGATACTATTTGGAGCTGTAGTTCTCTTTCTAAAACCTTTGTTTCTCTCTCTCTCAGCTTATCTTCAAGTTCCTGAATACAAGTAGTAGTCATAGTCATTTCAGTTTCTCTTTGTGATAAACACATCTTCAGGAGCTTGTGTTCTTCCTGTAATTCTTTATATTGTAGCTGTAAAGCAGTTAGCTCAGTGAACTGCTGTCTAGATGTTTCCTGGACATTTTGAAGGTTTTGTTCTAGGATTTCTACCTCTGTTTTAAACTGAGATTGTTTTTCTTCAGGCAGCTGCTGCAAAGTTTCTCTGTCTGCCAAAACGATTTCTAGTTGTCCCTGAAGCTGATTCTGACTGGAATTAAGTAAGAGATAGTTGTCATCTTCACTGCTTTCCACCAGATGATTTAGTGAGCCTTTCTTCAATTTATTTTGATGGTTCTCCTCCTGCTCTACTAGAGCAAAGTTATTAAGATAGTCATGGCCGTCACCCGCTTCATGACACATGGGTGCAAGAAGTGCTAACTCCTTTTGTTGTTTCTCAATTACTCTGTGAAGCCGTTCTATTTCTTCTGTTTTATCCCTAAGCAACTGTTCCTTGTCACCATTAAGATGTTCTATAACTGACTTCATGTCCTCAATTTCAAGCATTTGTTTTTCTAGAATCTGAAACACCAACATGCATATAAGGCTTAGTTTTGATGAAGAACATATTTGTTATTGTTCTATTAATATATTATAAATATACTATATTTAAATTTTATGATAGTGAATTGCCTTGGAGTTTCTTTTGGGTCAGAAGGCATGGTATAAATGCTCTTATAAACACATACATACACCCTATGCATTATTTGTGAGCCCACTTTATGTTTTTCAATTTAGGTAGAACAAACAATTAGTGTAACCTTCTTTATCAACAAAGCATTCTATACTGCACCCATGTTGCCCCAAGAGTCCTGAGTCACAAGACACAAGTTATTTAATCAATTTTTATACCGCTTACCATATCTTAAAAATATCTCTATGCGACAACTTTCAGAGATTGTCGTTTCTTTCAAGAACAATTTCTGACTTCTACTAGGTACAAGGAACAGAAAAGCAAAGGAAAAAATATCCACAATACAAAGCACAAAGCACTAACCACTTCCTAATCAACTTCATTGAAAACAAAGGAGATTGGAGAAAGGAGAATGGATTCACTTCCATTCATTATCAGTACTTAGGGTCACAGTAAATCAACCTAGAATACAAAGTGTAGATTCAGTTACACTCTTAAACAAACAAACAAAAATACAAAAGAAGGCTGTTGTCACTAAAACTCAAGGGGATGTTCTCTTACATTTTAATGTATTAACCACAGTTTTTCTTCAGTCTCATAGCAACCTTACATTTGTTTTCCAAAAAAAGCAAAAAAAAAAAAAAAAAAAAAAGGCATGGCAACAGCGAAGCCACACATTCAGTTCCTTTAAATTTAAGGTAACTAATGGAAAAAAGCAGTACCCACACGTCACTTAGGAAACATGTGGTTGTTCAATTGAAAAACAACTGTTTTTCTAACCTACCTGACAAGGTTGAAATGGAGGAAGAGGAGGAGGAATATGTAAGCCACCTTGGGTTCCTTGCAGGAAAAAAGGCGGGATGTAAATATGATAAAAATAAATAAATAAAACTGTTGTGGTGAAAATACAGCAATTTTGCTATTGACATCAAGCAAATTAACTAAGATGAAGAAACCTTCTAAGCAGCATTATTTATTAACTTGTCTTTATACTTTGAGAGGCAGTAAGCAAGTATCTCAAGCTTTATTTTTGGAGTGCATGCTTAAAATTTGTTTACAAGTTTCAGAAGTGGCATGGAGGCCATTTCAAATTGCCCCACATTGCAGCTATTACCTGTGTGGGCAACCCACTTGTGTAGATTATGCAGATCAAGCATTTTCCAATTTGTAATTACAAATAGCATTAGTTTGTAGTGCCATAGTGAACATTTACTTATTTGCATGATGAAATGTTGGCTATGACTAGCTATAGGAAGATTTAAAACTGTCCACAGGTAGCAACAGTAACTGAGACAAAACTTTTCAGCAGAGAAGACAGAAGCATTCAACTGGGTAGATTTGTCTTATTTTAACCCCTGAGCCCAAACACCCACCCAGAGAACTGAAGAAAAATATACATAGTCCTCCAGCCAATGGATGGGGCCAAAGAGTCAGTGGAAGATTGCACCCATACCTCCAAGAAACATCACAGCAGAGGGAATACCAGCCTGGCCTCAACCTTCAGCCAGAGCAGCAGTAGCTGCAAGAAGCTTGCTTCTCTGTTCCCTGCCAGAAAGAACTTGCTGCTCCAACTGCCAGTTGCCCTATGACTCCAGAACTGAAGGGCCAGTGGACTAAAGGCTGCTGGTGTGAGTGCGTGCATGCGTTTTATTTTGTATTGTATTATTGCAATCTGTTGTACGCTGCCTTGAAGATCTTTGGATCAAAAAGCAAGGTAAAAATAAATCATAGATGAAGCTTAAATTCTACAAGAATCTACGTTGTTGGCTGCTACTAGAAGTGTCACTTCCAGTAAATCCAAGCCTGAAAAGGCAATTAGCTTCCATAAGCAGACAGCTTGTCTGAGGTATGACTTTGCCAGGTCTGTGCTGGAATGCTGGCTCTTATTATGAGGTAAATTTAATGCCACATTTTGACTATTGACCATTTTCAGACTTTTCTAGTAATCATTGAGTCTTTGGCTACATGTGTACCATTTGTCATCTCTCTGGGTGGTCTGGAAGTACCACAAGTATTTAGAGGCATTCGAATGACTACATGGAACCTTCTAATATTAAACAGCTAGTAGAAATAGATGCAGAAGGGGGCGGGGCTTCTAGCCGAATGGAGTAGGACGGATACTGAGAGAGCTCCGGTCTGAAAAGATATGAAAGAATAAATCTCCCCTGAAATAATAAGGATCCTGTGAGTAACATTCTTCATTCAAGCTTGAATAAGGCAAAGGGTTGTTTTTTCGTTAAAATTTTAAGGAGAAACTGTTTTGTAATCTCCCTTTCGGTATTTCTGGGCTGGTTGCCAAATGTCCAGAGACCGTAAATATAAAATACCATCTGTCTGGGAGAGAAAGAAAACACATCCTAGTGACTTCAGAGTGTCACGGTTGGATAGAATACAGTCAGAAGAGAAAATTAATTCTAAAGACAATACGGAGATAAAACAAGATAAGATCAGCCGTAGTGCTGAATCACTTAGAGCAGGAAATTCCATCTCAGCAGAAGGTGGGGTCTGCTGTTGCTGTAGTGATACCAAAAAACCCGAAAGAAACCATGTCGAGTGAAATGATGGCGCAGATCCAGAAGCTTCTAAAAGAAAATAATGAAGAGATAACAAACCAGTTGAAGACCGAGATGAAAGCAAACAATAAACAAATTGTAGCAGATGTGGCTGTGGAATTATAAAAATCAATTGCTGAAATAAAAACAGAATTAAAATCTGTGAATTTGAAAATGTCTGAGATGGAAAAAGGGATAATGGCAAATAAGTCTGAAATACAAGAACACAATATTAGGTTTGATCAGATTGAACTGAAATTGATTGATTTGCAACATCGGGAACGCAGATCTAACATACGCCTTCGCGGGTTTCCAGAACAGAGTGGTGAAACCTCTAAAAGTTTGAAAGATAAGAGTGCTTGAATGGCTAAAAAGTCTTGCTCCTGGTATCAAATGGGAGCAAGAGGATATTGAAAGGATCGATAAGAGTTACTTTCAAAAGAGGAGGAATGAGTCCCAGAGACATTGTTATAAAATTTACATACTACAATAAGGAGGAGTTTTTTATGGGTGCAATCAGGCAAATTCCGGGACAATTGATGGTTTCTTCAACACCAGTCCAAGTTTTCAACGATTTGTGTGCTCAAACAATAAGTTGGCGGCGGAGTGTGAAACCCTGCACAGCGACTTTGAAGAAAAATGGGATTTCTTACACTTGGGGTTACCCAGTTTTTTAAAGATTTTTTATTGGGAAAAAATTCTACAAGATAACATCTTTGGAGCAAGGTATGCAGTTGCTGCAAGAATTGGGCTTACAGGGAGAAGATGGAGCAGCTGGACAAGGAATGCCTGGGCCGGTCAGAAACACAGACATACAAGAAACCCTTGGTGCAGTTGGAGGAAAGGACAAATAACTCTTCTCTTTTGTCTCTTATCCTTTTATTAATTCTTTCTCTCTCTCTCTCTCTCTCTCTCTCTTTAATCATTAATTTCCCCCCCCTTTTTAAATTCTATTTTATTTTATTTTATGTTTTTTACCTGCTCGGCTGAAGAAAAGGGGAGATAGTGGTTTTTTGTTGTTGTTGTTGTTGTTTTTTGTTGTTGTTGTTTGTTTTGTTTTGGTAAAAAGAGACCGGAAGGAAGTAAATGATTGGAGTTCGTAGGCGGAAGTCTCAACCTCCCCCCCCTTCAAAGGCTCTAGAAGCTGTGTGCGGGGCGATTATCCCTGGGATAAGAGAGGGGGGAATGGAATTAAATGTGTGGGTGGGGGTGGGGGGTTGTGGTGATATTTATGTTCATGCACAGGGACCAAAGTTGGTTGAGCAACAATAAAATAAGATGGACCCTAAGTTAAGAGTTTCAACGTTGAATGTCAAAGGTCTGGGATCTATTCTGAAAAGAAGACGGATTGAAGCACTTCTAAATAAAGATAAGGCGGACATAATATTTCTACAAGAAACACATCAATCAAAAGAGGGAGTAAACGAACTTAAACTAAGATGGTCTATGATATACGAGAAAGCATATGGTTCCACCAAGTCAAGAGGTGTGGCAAACTGGCAATTATTATTTCTAAAAAATGTGGTTTTATTGTGAGTAAAGTCAAAAAGGATACTAGGGGAAGATATATAATGGTATATGGAGCATTAGGAGGGGAAGAATATATATTAGTTAATGTATATGCCCCAAATGTAAATCAAGTAGAATTTTACCAAGAAGTATTAAAGGAAATGGGTACAAAACAAAATGAGTTAGCTATTATAGCTGGTGATTTCAACATGGTGATGGACAAAAAGATAGATAGGTCTAATCCCACGGTAGAAGAGAGGAAAAATAATATAACTGTATTAAATACAGTAATTAACGAAGAGGGAATGGTAGATGTATGGAGGGGTGTAAAAGGAGATGAAAGAAGTTATACATATTATTCACCTGTCACAATTTTTTTTTCTAGGATTGACTATATATTTGTTTCTAAAAATCTGATTTCAAGAGTAATGAACACGGAAATTGGTATTATAAAAGTGTCGGATCATGCAATACATAATATGGATGTTAAGATAAATAAGGATTATAAAGAAGCTAAAAGATGGAGGTTGAGTGGTAATATTTTCCAGTACAAACATATAAGAGACAAGATAGAGAAGGAATTAAGAGAGATTTGGGAGATTAATTATACAGGAGTTTGTAGCGACGCAGTAGTTTGGGACACAATGAAAGCTGTTATGAGGGGTATTAGTATAAGAGAAGGATGTATATTAAGGAAACAACAGGAGGCATTTAATAAAAAGCTTGAAGAGGAGATAAGGGAGTTAGAAGCTAAATTTCTAAAGGAAAGGGGAAAGCAGATTTATGCAGAACTACAAGCTAAGAGGAAAGAGAAAATAAAGATATTGAAAGGACACAGAGAAATTTGATTTATATGAAAAGAGCTTACTTTGAAAATAGTAACAAGAATTCTAAAATGTTAGCTAGATCCACACACACAAAAAACGGGGGGACAATATACCGTATTTTTCGCACCATAAGACGCACTTTTCTCCCCCCAAAAAGGAGGGGGAAATGTCTGTGCGTCTTATTGAGTGAATGCTGAAAAAAAAACCAAATTATTTCCCCCCCTACCTTCCTCTGCGTGCCTCCAACCGGTCCAGCGGAAGAGAGGAGGGCTCCTGCGGGGGGAAAAAACTTGGCAGCGGCACCCCACCCCCCCGGCAGCAGGGAAGCGAGCGGTGGAAGAGAGGAGGGCTCCTGCACGCTCCCAAAAACTTTGTCGTGGCAGCAGCACCACCACCACCCCGGCAGCAGGGACGCGAGCGGGCAGGTGGCGGAAGAGAGGAGGGCTCGTTCGCGGAGCAGGACAAGGCCGCCCGCTCCCCAAAAAACTTTGCCGCCGCCTCACATCTGGCCTGATCCCGTTGGCAGGGGCGGACCGATTTCGATCTTCTGAGCGGCGCGGAGCGTTCTCCGTGCCGCTGCTGCCGCTGGAGTCGATGCCGGAGCCGCTGAAGCCGCCGCCGCCGCGTCACATCCGGCTGCTTTGGCGCGCTGGACCCCCGTGCTATGATTTTGGCGGGGGAACCAGGGCAACTGTTGCCCTGGTTTCCCCCCGCCAAAAACATAGCGCGGGGTCCAGCGCACCGAGGGACCAGCGCGGCCGGCTCGCCACAGAGAGCGCAAGCCGGCGAGGAGGCAGGTAGGCCCGCGTGAAAGCAGTAATGGTTATCAGAAAACAAGGAAAAAAAGATTCATGTGCAAATTATTGGAAAACTAATAGCAATAGAACAAAATAATATCTCCATAAATTTATTTATTTATTAACTGCTTTTTTTACCCCTGCATTTCTTAAAAACAATAAAGCATAAAACTCAAATTACAATATCGCCCCTCCCATCCCCGCAGTGATATTATAATTTGTGTTTTATTCTTCTTTATAACCTGTTTCGGATTGTTTTTAAGAAATGCAGGGTTAAAAAAGCAGTTAATAAATAAATAAATGTATGGAGATATTATTTTGTTGTCATTAGTTTTCCAATAATCTGCACATGAATCTTTTTTTCCTTGTTTTCTTCCTCTAAAAACTAGGTGCGTCTTATGGCCCGGGGCGTCTTATGGAGCGAAAAATACGGTAGTTGGAATAATAAAGGATAAAAAAGGGAAAGGACATAATTTGATGAAGGAAAAATTTAAAAAAATTCATGAATTTTATTCAGAATTATATAAAGCAGGAATAGGTGATGAAGATAGGATTAAAGAATATATGGAAAAACATATGAAAATGAGAATACAAGAAGAAGATAGAGACACGATGGAGCAACCATTCTCAGATTTGGAGATAGATTTTGCTATAAATAAATTAAAAGAGGGCAAGACCCCAGGAGTAGATGGATTAGGGGTGGAATATTACAAGGTTTTTAAACATATGTTAATTCCAAGGTTGAAGGTATTACATAATAATATAATGGAAGGGGAGAAATTCCCCCCTCATGGAAACAATCTATGATTATAGTAATTCCAAAACCAGGAAAGGATTTAACAGAACCAGACTCGTATAGACCCATTTCGTTAATAAATCAAGACGCAAAATTATTCACTGCAATACTAGCGAGACGAATGAATAGGTTTATGAGTCAGTCAGTCAGTCAGTCGATCACTCGTGACCGAGTAAGATTGTCTTCCAGGATAAAATTTTACAAAAAGGTGATTTTAAAAGGAGGAAAATTCTAAAGAAAATTGTGTAGACTCTAGCGATGGGTCCGTACGTGACTGTGGAGGCCAATTCTAGATCCACACAGCTTCCCACAGTGAGGACACAGGTTACCAGATGGAAGATGGTCCTGTAAAGGATTCATTTGACATGCTTTTCGCTTAGCACGTTTCTCCCTTTCACCTTGCACTCGGGCTTCTTCAAAGTTCATAGAACCTTTGTGAAAGGCCAACCTCCAGTTAGATCGTTCATGGGCCAGAGCTTCCCAGTTTTTTATGTTTATATTGCATTTTTTTAGATTAGCCTTAAGAACATCTTTAAACCTCTTATATTGACCACCGATATTCCGCTTTCCATCCTTGAGTTGGGAATAAAGTAACTGCTTTGGGAGACGGCAGTCAGGCATTCGAACAACATGACCAGTCCACTGAAGTTGGCGTTGAAGGATAATTTTTTCAATGCTAGTAGTCTTTGCTTCTTCCAGTACACTGACATTTGTCCACCTATCTTCCCAAGTAATTCGCAGGTTTATGAGTAAATATATAGGGGTGGACCAACACGGATTTAACTAGAAGAGTATTAAATATAATATATAGTATAAAGAAAAATAATGTTAAAGCGGGAGTATTAGCATTAGATATTTTCAAGGCCTTTGATTGTGTGGAATGGTCTACGTTAAAAATGATAATAAAAATATGGGGTTTGGAACAAGATTTAAAGGAGTAATTAATCTCATAATTATATGCTCATAATATATGCTCATAATCTCATAATTATATGCTCATAATATTACAAATGTAGTGGTAAATGATGGTATTACAGAACAAATTTCCTTAGACCGAAGAACTAGACAAGGATGTCCCCTTTCCCCTATTTTGTTTGCATTAGTGATGGAAATATTAGCAAATGTAGTTAGAGAAGATAGAAATATTTATAGGGATGGGGGTAGGAGATCAAACTAAAATAAATCTATTTGCAGATGATACTTTATGAACAATTAAAAATCCTATTGAAACAATGGATAGGTTGAAGAACCACTTGAAAGAATTTGGAGAAATAACTGGGCTTCAGATGAATTGGGGTAAATCTAAGATTTTATTGTTTAATTATAGTAAAAAAGAGGAGAGTGAAATGTTAAAGAAAAAATATAACATTAAAATTACAAATGTAATTAAATATTTAGGCATAGAAATTACACAAGATATTGATAAGGCAGGAGAACAAAATTTTAGAAAGTTAAAGACAGAGGTTAAAAATAAAATAGAGGAGTATAAAAAAAATTGGACTTTCATGGTTTAGTAGAATAGCGTTGGTAAAAATGAAGATATTGCCTAAAATAAACTTTTTGTTTAGGATGCTACCAGTAAAGATTACAGAAAAAGAAATTAAAGATTGGCAATCAATTATTAATGAAAATTGTAATGGAAGGAAAAGATCAAGGATTAATAAATACAGTTGGTATAAAGCGCAAAAAATAGGTGGTTTAGGTCTTCCTAATATAAAGTGGTATTATTTAGCCAACCAAGTAAGACATATTTTGGATATTATAGCAGGGAAAGACAAAATGTGGTTGGAATTAAAATAACGAGAATTAGGAAACATGATGGTGAATATATTATTTAAGAAAAATATAAATAATATTATAAAAGGACTAGAAAATCCCTTTTTGAGGAGTATGTTAGAGAGTTGGAATAGTACGAGGAAAATTTTTACACCAGAGGTATCCCCGTTAACTCCAGTAGTGGTCATGGAGGACTTTCCAGAAAATGTAAGACATCTAGAAGCTATACTAAGGAGAAAAAAGGTGATTAAATTAATGGATTGGGTGGGAAAATTGAAGACTAGAGAACATATAATAGAAATAGTAGGAAGAGGGAGGGAGAATTTCATGGTTAAATTCAATGCAATTAGAACTGTGGTTAAAGAAGTGGAGGACAAGAAT
This sequence comes from Shinisaurus crocodilurus, assembly GCA_021292165.1. Lineage (NCBI taxonomy): Eukaryota > Metazoa > Chordata > Lepidosauria > Squamata > Shinisauridae > Shinisaurus > Shinisaurus crocodilurus. The sequence continues at coordinate 184,684,060 of CM037879.1, read as the reverse complement.
GGACAGTGAAATAGAACTAACCAATTTTGAAAAGACAATTTTGACTAGGGAAGCTATAGAAGGTAATGTTTCAACAAGAGGCACAACAAAAGTTTTATATACGATGTTACAAAAAGAAGAGCATAAAGATTCTCTTAAAGTGTTATGGGATAATGAATTTGATGAGGAAATATCGAAACAAAGTTGGAAAAATATTTGGGATAGACGTATTGTAAGAGTTATGTCAACTAGGATAAAAGAGAACTTTTATAAAGTGGTATGGAGATGGTATTTAACTCCAGTAAGATTAAATCGGATAGATAACAATTGCTCCGCATTGTGTTGGAGAGGATGTAATGTAAAAGGTACATATGCCCACATGTGGTGGAGCTGTAAAAATGTTCTGGAATTTTGGCAGAAAGTATTTGCAGAAATATCAGAAATAATTGGAATGGAATTAGAAGTCTGCCCAAAATTAGCATTGTTAACAATTACAGAAAAGTTAGTTCGTTTAAAAAATACAAAATAATTGATTGTGAATTTGTTAACAGCAGCTAAATTAATGATAGCTAGGAATTGGAAGGTTCAACATGTCTTTTCAATTACTGAAAAGAGGTATGGGATATCGCGTTATATGATAAATTAACTTGTAATATCAAGTGTCAAAAAGGACAATTGGAGAAAGACACTTTTGTGAACATTTGGGGTAAATTAGATGCAGAAGCTTCTAGTATTGAACAGCTAGTAGAAGCAGAAGCTTCTTATCTCCCACTCTCACATGCAAAGGAAGTGGAAAGAGGAGGGAGTGCATGGCTGCTGGATCTCATAAAAAACCATTGTTTGTTATGTCTGTAATGAGTGTCTATCTAAATTTTTAAAAACAAATCCTTAAATACCACATCTTTACCTTATATATATTAACCAATTTCATTATTTATTTGATTTTATTTATACCCCACCTTTCTACCAATGGTGGCTTACAGAGACAATTTCAAACAACAAATATAGAGCCATGGTTTGTTACCTCATTTTCCTTGCTGTTTTCTATCTTATGTTCTAGTCTCACAATCTGCTCATTCAAATGATCAGTTTCTTGATTCTTTTCTTCAAGCAAGGACATCAAAAATTGCAGAATAGCCAATTGACTATCACCTATGTTCTGACTTTGCATAGTAATTTTTTTAATGTTTTCCTAGTAGAAAGAATTCTGTGTTAGACAAATCAATCTACTAATATTACCACCAACACGGTTTCTTTAGCGCCACTAGTAAAAGGCTAACAAAAGCATACTGGCATGATGATATTTCATACAAGTTCCACATGTTGTAGAGTATATTATCTTCTGAAAAGAACAAGGTGCTTCAGTCATATGTAAAACCAATATAATATCTCTTATGTTTGATCTCTTCCCTCTTATGGAGGGAAAACATAGACATTATAATTCTGGAAATCTTAGTACTCCAGATATTGCTGTGTTGTTTCACCAAAGTATTCCTTTTCAACTAAATCAGCCTTTTTTACCATTCTATTCCAATTTATTTATTTATTTGTTATATTTATACCCCGCCTTATTTCCTGAAGGGAACCCAAGGGGGCTTACATAATCCTCCTCCTCCTCTCCATCTTATCCGCACAACAACCCTGTGAGGTAGGTTAGGCTGAGAGTCAGTGACTGGCCCAAAGTCACCCAGTGACTTTGTTGCTTAAGGAGAATGTTAACGGTTGGGTATAAGCATGTACCAGAATCTGTTGCCTCTACTAAACTTATATTGAAGAGGTGCATCTGGTATCAGGAATTTCTTCCCCTCATGAGATGAAGGTACTACCTAGCATTATGAGATCACAGCCTTGTTGGAAACTGTCTTTAGCTTGCTGGTGCTGTGATATGTTGAGCAAGACTAAATATTACCATTTTAATTACATCCAAGGTTGGCATAACTGAATACTAAAGATTACAGCAAATTGGGCCCCACATTGAAGGAATCAGTAAAAGTGGTTGTTGGAGAGAAAACACCTCTGAGTTTCTGTTTTCAGGGATGAAAGTCTTGGTTAATGTTGGTCACAATACCGGTAATTATCCAAAATTAGAAGAATTCCCAATCTCCATGACTCCTGGAGGTATTTCAGTTTCTTCAGGAAGAAGCATCTATCCTTGGATAAGAGGCAGGGTCCAATAGCTTCAAATGCTTTGGGGGGGGGATGGGCTTCCCCACCCAACCTATAAAGGACTGGAAGAGTGGAACCACCCCATAAGCCTTAAAACTGATTTCCCCATCCACAAATAAAAAAGTAACTGTAAAGAGAAACTGAGAGGACAGGACAGGGGGAAGTTTACAGGGATTTCTCCCTGTCACTCTCTTATGTACAGCGAAGGCAGAAGCATGTGCAGGACCCCTGAACATAAGTGGTAGATGGAATTTCCTCCATAGAGAACAGGAATTTGTGGTAAGTAATTGTAGTTTTCCCCCTGACATTCCAAAACCTTTGGGACGTAAAAGAGCAGTAACATCCTAGGTCAGGTGTCAAGGGAGGAAGACTTTAAGAAGTTACAAGTTTCTGTAACACCCTTCTCTGGAAGATGGCTTCCACCAAGCTGGTGTCATTCTTGTAATACCTAGAAACTGATGACACCCAAAAGCTGAAGTAGCTGCCCCTTTATGGAGTGAGGCGTGATTCCAACAGGCAGGCAGATTACCTAGCTTCTCATAAGTGAATACTATGCAGTCCCTTACTTATCTAGAAATGGCAGCCTTTGAGACTTTCTTCCCTGCTGAAAGGAGACAAATAAGGATTCAGACTTGTGTGTAGCTGCTGTACTATCTAAATAAAATTGGCATCTGCACATGCAACATCTACCACTGCTTTACCTGTTGGTAAGCTTAGTTTAACATGGGGTCTGAGCTTGAGCTCAGACTTACAGATGTTCTCACGTTGCTAGCATATTGCAGAGCAGCCAAAAGCAGGAAGAGAGAGAAATACAACTATACCCACTTCCTGTCAGGGCACAAAAAGAGGGAGTGACCTCACAGTGTCCCCTTTCTGCACCTATCTAGCAAAACATGAATTGTTGGTTTGACTGCATTTGAATATCCCACAATACCGGCTTACAGCAAAAGAAGGAAACTTCTGCCAGTATGTGAAAAATTAAATTTCCCATGGATATGAACAGGTCAGTATGGAGCACCACCTTGTTTTCATGGAAGACTGTGGGTTAGAGGAAAGCACCCCCAATTCTAGTCATTATAATGGTAGCCAAAAGCACTGTTTCCAGGATCATGACTCTAGGACCAAGGTTCTTAAAATTTGGTCTGCAGACCACTGGTGGTCCACGAATTCCATTCAGGTAGTCTGCAAGAAAAGTTGCAGAATAGTCATCTGAGGGATGACTGCTGAGGGAGAGCTGGGACGGCACAGCTCATCCCGTCGGCTCCACTGGGACCAACTGCCATTTGGCTCCTCATCTCCCTGAACTGCCATCTATCAGCCCCGCCTTATTTCCTGAAGGGAACCCAAGGGGGCTTACATAATCCTCCTCCTCCTCTCCATCTGCAGCCATTCCACCTGGCGGCTGCTGTGGGAAATGTGGGACAGCAGGACTCCTTCTATCGGCTCAGCTGGGACCAATTGCCATTTGGATCCTCCGTTCCCTGAACTGTCTTCTCAGTGGACTTACTACCTGGTTATTACACAACTAGGAAGGTTTACTACCTGAATTTGCTTGTTATCCTCTTCCTGTATCTTTTTTTCTTCTGTGTCATGTCTTTTAGATTCCAAACTTGAATGCAAGGCCTGTGTTATATTTTAATCTTGGCATAGATCCTCAATATTTTTAGGCACTTTATAAGTAATAGTAATAATATATATTATAAATAATAATGCACTCCCAGCACATTTTTAATGCTACCACTTGCCTCTTGGTGTCCTTAGAAGACCTGCTTGGAAGAAATTCAGAATTACAGAATCTCCTGGTCCCTAATTTCTACCAGGAAGCTTGGCCACCTGAAGATACACCTGCCAAGTATTACAGTACACATTGTTAATGGAAACTCTCCTGGAAGGCAATAACTTCTATTGGTTTTTGAGGCACTCCATTCCCTTTGAACAAGAGGTCTTGTGAGTTGAACTCCCCTTCTGAACAGGATGGTGACAATTGTAATCAGATGTCTGTTGGGGTAGCATGGATCATCCCCAGTGATAGACACCATGGTGTAGGCCAGGGCAAGGTGAAGTTTGGGATATCTATCTGAAGAGAGACATGAATGGCTGATCCAGAAAGGGGAGCAGTACACTTTGAAGGGGTTGGAATGGAAGCATGACCACTCCAACAGATCCTGATACGATACAATCAGATCCAGGAGCTGGACTACAGGCATTATATCACCCTTGCTGATTTCTGCAATATAGACACCATGATTTAAAGCTTTTGCTCTCTCTTGGGGCAGGATCACTTTGGATTGCAGTGTGCAAGGCTACTCCTAGGTGCATTAGCAACTGAGTCAGATTTTGCACACAAAGCATTTCAGTATGATCTGCACAGCCAGATGATCTGGGAGGAGAGTGAATTATTAGTATACAATCCAGGTACCGTATGTATAAAGGTACACTAATTTGCCACTCTGGGGGCAGAGATGAGGCCCTGTGACTCTTCCTGTTAAGTATGCCTCAGATAGATGGAGGTCACAAAATCTTATCTGGAGATGGCAGTTTTAACCAGTAGAGATGACAGGAACTATAGACTTCCATGTTCCCATTTGAAAATGTTTCTTTGTACATCCATTTTAAATCCAGAATGGTCCTTACTTCCCCATTCATTCTGGAAAAAATGTCATACACTCCTGAGCATTGCTGGTCCCTTAGATCTACTTGATTGGCTGGATGTTCAGTAGATGTTGCATTGTCAGATTCATCAGGTGATGTTTGTTGGGGGTCTCTGCTTTTGTTGAGGCAATGAATTTGTCCCAAAGTTGTCAAGAAAATTATAGCACATATCCCTGGGAAGCCATCTCCTGAACCTAGATTTTTGACATTTTGTGTAACCAACTGGGAGCAAAGAGAAAGCGATCTCCAATGGGGATGAAAAGCTGGGTCCTTCTAGCATCAGCTGGAACTTTGTTTCTTGGTGTTCTTGGAGAAGAAAAACTGGGAGGAATGTAGATCCCCACATTCCTTTGCCAGATGGTTTGGACCTGGACCACTTGTATTTGGCTCTATTGTACATTTTGCTGCTCTGATGTCTGCTTTGAGAGATGAAAAAAATGGTACGGTTCAGGCTTCAGTGGTTTGTAGTGCCTTCTTTTTGTCCCTGGTCTCAACAAGTACAGACTTTGGGGGTTCCCTAGAAGGTTAGCACTGGCAAATGGGGTAAAGGCAAGGTGAACCTGGGAGTCCAGATCTATCTACTAGTTCCTTAAGTCATATGTTCTACTTGGCCACCAAGCAACCAAGATAGCGTTGGCTCAGGACTTGAGCTGAACTGCATCTAGGGACATGTCAGCCAGGTGTGCAGCAGAGACTGAAATCCTTCATAGGCCATCCTTAGATGGTTGGGTGTTGATTCCATAGCAACAAATTCCTCAGTCGATAGGTATACCATCCTTCCAAACCAAACTAGTTACTGAAGCCTGAAACGTTACCACTGAGGCTGCTTGCAAAAAGTGGCTTCCACGGTCATCTCCTAGATCCTTGAGGCCCATTCACCATCTGATGGTAGGACTGCAATTTTAGGCAGAGTCAGTGGGTTGTAATGCAGCTAAGCACCAAGACTTCCATTGCTTTTGGATACCTGTAAGATCTTCTATCCATTCAACACTGCTACACCCCAATGCCAGTTCTGACTACCTCCCTTTCATGCAGGGCAGGCAAGTGCAATGTCAGAGTCCTGTTCACAGCCCGGCCACCGAGCTCAGGCACTGGAGTGGCAGGTACTCAGGCCTGGAGGATTCTTGCAGCAGACACATTTTGGGGCATTATGTTGCCTTTCAAAGCCCTCAAGATGGCAGCCCAGTGCCAAATAGCACTTGTCAGGACCAGGAAAAGTGCATACACCTGGGGCCTTCTTGAGTTCTTCACCAACCTTGCCAAGCCTCAGCAGAGAGCAAGCACACCCTGAGTGTCTTCAGTAGGTTAGGGCTCTTATTACCACAGAAATGCAAGGTGTGATTCCAGCTAGGTGAGGTGAGCCCTGCAGCCATAGCCACTCTTGCTCCATACCCTCTGCTACAAGGCCCCACAAGGGAAAGAAAAAGCCTATTGCTGAGCAGAACTTAATGTAAGTGCTGGTCGCATGCCATCATCATCATCATCAGGCGATCACTCGTGACCGAGTAAGATTGTCTTCCAGGATAAAAGGAGGAAATTCTAAAGAAGATTGTGTAGACTCTAGCGATGGGTCCGTAAGTGACTGTGGAGGCCAATTCTAGATCCACACAGCTTCCCACAGTGAGGACACAGGTTACCAGATAGAAGATGGTCCTGTAAAGGATTCATTTGACGTGCTTTTCGCTTAGCACGTTTCTCCCTTTCACCTTGCACTTGGGCTTCTTCAAAGTCCATGGAACCTTTGTGAAAGGCCAACCTCCATTTAGATCGTTCATGGGCCAGAGCTTCCCAGTTTTCGATGTTTATATTGCATTTTTTTAGATTAACCTTATGAACATCTTTAAACCTCTTATATTGACCACCGATATTCCGCTTTCCATCCTTGAGTTGGGAGTAGAGTAACTGCTTTGGGAGACGGCAGTCAGGCATTCGAACAACATGACCGGTCCACTGAAGTTGGCGTTGAAGGATCATTTTTTCAATGCTAGTAGTCTTTGCTTCTTCCAGTACACTGACATTTGTTCGCCTGTCTTCCCAAGTAATTTGCAGGATTTTCCGGAGGCAACGTTGATGAAACCTTTCAAGGAGGTGGAAGTGACGTTTACAGATAGTCCATGTTTCGCAGGCATACAAGATCCAATCCAGAATAATATCATCTTCCTCTGATGCTCCTTCATCTGAGAGTAGAAACTCCAAACACAAGAACTCCAAACTCCATATTGAGTTGCCCGTGGATTGGGGGGATTCAGCCTGATGCATCAGCACAGGTGGATATACCTTGCCCACCTTAAACACTGGGCTAGGTAAAGGGATAGATTAAACACATGGAGTGGACAACACTACTGTAGTGTTCTCACCAACCAAATCAGATGCTTTCCTCGCTTCATTTAACATAAGATGGTGAGCTATCAGAGGAAGAACTGGATCACAGATTGAACAACCAACAAGCAAGGGGGAGACCAACCTGGCCCCATACATCAGCCGGAGAGGGAGCAGCTGCAGGGAGCTCGCGTCACCCCTCCCTGCCAGAAGGAACACACAGCTCCAACTGAAGTTCCCTGGGGCAGCATACTCTGGCCTCATCCATCGGCCAGAGAACCAAGGGCCACTGGGAGGCTGCACCCCCTGCCTCCCAGGAATAACATCACAGCAAGGGGGAGACCAACCTGGCCCCATACATCAGCTGGAGAGGGAGCAGCTGCAGGGAGCTTGTTTTGCACTTCCCTGCCAAAAAAAGGAAAAAAAGAAAAACCTATAAGAACCTTTTTAATTAAGAACTGGTGCCTGAGTTTTGCATTCATCCTCCTCCCTCCCAATCCCTTTTCCTTTTGTGTCATGTCTTTTAGATTGTGAGCCTGAGGGCAGTGACTGTCTTATTATTAATCTCTGTAAGCCACTCTGAGAGCCTTTTCTGGCTGAAGAGTGGGGTATAAATGCAATGCAATCAATCAATAAACAAACAAAGAAACAACCAGGACTTTCTATTTCCCATTGTTGTATTTCCTGTATTGTTAGCCAAGAGTGTCACATCTTGCAGCTCTCTTAACAGCAAGATGAATGGTGAAGGGATGCCTGCACCACTCCCTAAAGGCTGTTTTCCCACAAGGAGTGACCCGTTGGAAATGAAGCTCTCACTAGTTAATTAGCAGTTCTACACTCTACCAGACAACATTCTGGAAGAACTCTACGTAGGGATGGGCAAAGCTTTCAATTTCAGTTTTGCTCACTTCATAATTTTTTCAACCTTAAGTTCATTTTACCTACTTTCTGCATCAATTTGTAATGTTTTAATTATGAAAATTCATACACATTTTCGTGCACATATCTCCTAATATACATATTTTTGTATGCACTTTCCCCTAATATATGCACTTTTGCAAGCAATTTCCCCTAATGTAGTTTTTTTGTGCATTATTTTTACTAATATACTTTTTTGTAACCATTTTTTGAGTGGAGAATGGCATCACAACCTACTGAAGCGAGCAAATATCGAAGACAATTGTGTTTTAGGAAGTACGAATTAGATAAGCGCACATTAAAATTTCTTCCCTATTCTACTGAAAGGTCACCCATTTGCAATTATGCCTCCTGACAATGTTGGAAGGGGTGGATAAGAGACAATTCTCCCCCCCCCCCATTTTTCTTTTTGAAGCTGTGAGATTGAGCCAGTAGGCAGGGCAGGTCTGGGAAGGTGAAGGAGGCCCATCCCCAGATAAGTAATTGCAGCTATTGGACCTTACCTCCTGTACAAAAGAAGGTGCCTCTTCCCAAAGGTTCTTGAAAAATTGAATTAATGAGTTAATCACATAACTATGAAACATGGGCCTCTAGACAGAACATTTCTCTATAATTTATACACACTGCTTCCAGGAGGAGGCAGTTATCTTTTTAAGCAGAAAACACTCATGAGACACGTGCTTTGAAAGAGACATATGCTTTGACATGTGCTAGAGAGTGCAATGGCTCTCTGCTAGGGTATAAATATGATACATTTAGAACTATAATTTGAATTCCACGGTTCCTCCTAATATACTTTGTTCCTTACAGACCATGCTTTGATGCTTGTGGGTTCCTTGTATCTATTTGTGTCTTCGTATGCCTGTTTTCCTGAAAGTTGAACTCTAAATAGGTTTGGGTTGGGGAGCCAGCCAGACACAAAAACTCTCTCCCACAGCATTTCCACCATGGACTACACATGTGGCCAACCCATGGCCTGCATGTGCAGCCAATGGAAACCCATCCACTATACCATGCTAATAGCAGTGGAGAAACAGCGATCTTCTTTGCTGGGGAAGAGTTCATTGGGATTGCCAGGTGGGGGAGGTTAAAACCTCTCACCCCGCCAGGGATCCCTGCAGGCAAGATATCTTCAATAGAAAGACTGCATTCAGTATATCATATTAGAGTCAGTCTTTCTATTGAAGTTATTCAAAAACAAGAGGTAGCAAAGAACATATTTTATTTGATTAGTGTTCTTTGTACGGTACTTTTCCTGCAAGATGTCTGTTCTACCCAAACAATAGTATTTCGAAATTAGATGGAAAGTCTTGTCAGAACACTGATTCTAACATTTCAGCAACTTTAGATGAAAACAAACACACAGACACACGCCTTCCCTAGTGTCCTTTCTTAAACTGAAATATTGAGTTGAATGGCCATGCAATCATGCATGTCATCTTCTTCTTATGTGCAAATTCACCCCACCTTCCCATCTGTGTTTAAAGTTACCCTGGTTAAAATAAAGCAGGGTATGCTCCTAAATTTATTCCAAAACTTGGCTTTATTTAATCATCCAGCACTACCACATCAAGTTCTCCCAAACATGGAAGAGTTTAAAAAACAGGTTCCAGTGTAGCGGCCAGGAGAATAGTGCTGGCTGGGAAAAACATCCCCTTACATTCATCCATCTGTCTGTGAACATCCTTACTTAAGATGGGATAATAGTTCTAGAATAGAGTTGTGAAGATTACATCACTAATGGAACAATCTCTTAACAAATGATTTTTCCTTAAAATTAGGTCTTAGACATACGTTCAGGTGTGTATTTTCTTCTTTGAGCTGGATTATTTTGGTGACGTTAACTTTTTTTTCCACTTCTAACTTTGAACTCAATTGCAAGACCTCTTCATTTTTATTCATTAAATTTTCTTTAAATTGTTCGAATTTCTCTAACAAATTTGCAACCTGAAGCAAAAACAAAACAAACAAAAATCAACTTTGTTTTACAAGTGTCTCTCAAGAAGTTACTCTCTTAAATTTTCCTGTGAACACACAGTGGCAAAACTCCAGATTTGTAAGGGTCCACAATTTTTGGCTGACCTTTCTAGCAAAGCCAAAAAGTTGCTGCCCCTGCTGTTTTTGCTCAATAGAGATACTCACAGTACCTCCACTGTGCATTAGCCAAGGAACATAGAAAACTCAAGTTAAGCATATTTGTCCCTCTAGCCCAGTATTGTCTACTCCAGCTAGCAAAGGCTCTCCAGTATCTCCAGCAGAGCTCTTGAAACACAGCAAGTGCTCTACCACTGAGCTATTGTCCCTCCTATGAGAGTGGTGGGAACATGTCATAGAATCATAGAAAAGTAGAGCTGGAAGGGGCCTACAAGGCCATCGAGTCCAACCCCCTGCTCAATGCAGGAATCCAGGTCAAAGCATCCCTGACAGATGGCTGTCCAGCTGCACCTTGAATCAGGGATGGGGACTCGGACTCCAGGACTCGACTCGTGAGTCGGACTGAGTCCCCCCTCTGACTCGAGTCCCAGTATTTTTAATGGGACTCGAGACTCGACTCGGGACTCGAGACCAAGGACTCGTGTTCCAAAATCGTGTTCCTCAAATGCAACATGGATAGGTTTTAGGAAGTACAGCAAGTTTATTTTTTAAAATCATTTTCCTAAAATGCAACCTTTCAGACATTTTGGGTTTGGCTGCCTCTGCCTGCCTGTTTGGGGTTCCCTGCCTCCTCTGCCTGCCTGGTCTCTTCTTAACCAGTTCCACAGTTTGAATTGTCCAAGACAAAGGCCTCTGCCTGTCTGGTTATTTTGGGTTTGTCTGCCTGGTCTGTTCTTGCCAAAATCAGTTGCAGAGTTTTGAAATAAAAAGGTACACTTGTGCCTAGAATTTATTTAAGCCACACATCTGAAATAGCCTTATTTTGTTGGGGAAAACCCCAATTGATGTTAATAGGGACTCGTGGAGTCAGCTTTGGGAGTGACTCGTGAGTCACCATTTTGGACCAAGGACTCAGACTCGAGACTCGGGTCCAAAGACTCGTGACTCGACTCGTGACTCGAAACCAAGGACTCTTCAACATCCCTGCCTTGAATGCCTCCAGAGTGGGAGAGCCCACCACCTCCCTAGATAGTTGGTTCCATTGTCTTATTGCTCTAACAGTCAGGAAATCTTTCCTGATGTTTAGGTGGAATCTGGGATCCTGTAATTTGAGCCCATTATTCCGTGTCCTGAAAACTGGGATGATCGAGAAGAGATCTTGGCCCTCCTGTGTGTGACAACCCTTCAAGTACTGGAAGAGTGCGATCATATCTCCCCTCAGTCTCCTCTTCTGAAAGCTAAACATACCCAGTTCTTTCAGTCTCTCCTCATAGGGCCTTGTTTCCAGACCCTTTATCAGCCTTGTTGCCCTCCTCTGAACCCTCTCCAGTTTGTCTACGTCCTTCTTAAAGTGTGGTGCCCAGAAGTGGACACAGTACTCAAGATGAGGCCTAACCAGTGCTGAGTAAAGGGGGGAATTGTCACTTCATTAAGTGCCATCGAGATGACGGTGATGCCGAAGTAGGGACAGTGGGTGGGTTGTGTGAATGCACAGATGACCACTCGAAGAACCACAGTTACAGGTAAGCAACCTGTTCTTCTTCTTCATGGTCTCTGTGCATCACACATATGGGCGATTTAACAAACTGGCTTACCGGAGGCGAGCAGCGTCATCAGTGCATCAGTGATAACAAGACTGCTCTTCCAAATGTGCAGCCTCACGGGCCCGAACATCTATCCAGTAGTACCGAACGAAGGTAGACAGGGTCGACCAGGTGGCTGCCTTGCAAAGATCAGGCAACAGAACTCCCTTGCCAAAGGCAACCGACGTCAATACTCCTCTGGTAGAGTGAGCATGGATTCCCAGTTCAAGGTCCAGCCCGGCAAGATCATAGGCAAATTTGATAGTCTGCACCACCCACTTAGCGAAGTGCTGGGTGGAAACCAGTAGACCCTTGTTTCGGCATAGCATGGCAAAGGAAGAGTCTCTCACTCACATTGATGGTAGGACTCCATTCTAGCTTTATAGAATACCAAGGCCCTTCTGACATCCAAATGGAGGATGTGTTCCACTGGAGTAGTCGGATTCGAAAGAATGCTGGCAGAATGGTGCCTTGTCCAAGATGGAAGTCTGAGACAACCTTAGGGAGGAAGGTGATGTCAGACAGAGGACTACTTTGTCCCTGTGAAAAATCAAATACAGACTGTCTACTCGTAAAGTACACAGCTCGCTGGAAGGATGTGCCAACATGATGGCCACAAGGAAGGCAACTTTCCATGACAGCAACCGAAGTCCATGGAGGCCAGTGGTTAGAAGGGCTTGGTTGTCAATGCCTTGGAGCCCCCAGGCTCCAAGACAGAACGATCAACCTCACTGGTGGAATCAGATTCCATACTTCTTTCAGATATTGCCTGACCAATGGTTGGACGAAGACCAAGGTTCTGGAGACTGGGAGATGGTAAGTTGAGATGGCAGCAAGATATACTGTACTTTGATGGAGGAAAGTTTTAGACGTCGCTGCATCAAGCTATGTAGATAATCTAGGACACAGGGCATTCCGCAGGAAGAGAGGGGTCCATGCCCTTGGACCTAGTGAAGGAGGAGACGTTTTTTCCATTTCCTCGCATAAGAAATGCATGTGGGTGGTTTCCTTGCCGCCTCAAGGATTGCCTGGATGAAAGGAGAAAGCGAGTCTTCATGCTGTAAGCCGAAGTTTAAGGAGGTCCAGGTGTTGGATCCGACCATTGTCCTGAGACAAAAGTGTTGGTATCGACGGGAAGCAAAGATAGTCCCTGTCGCAGTCAGAGAGCATGGGAGCAAACCAGGGTTGATGTGGCCACCACAGGGCAATTAGGATGCAATTGGTGCTGTCTGTTTGAATCCTGGTGAGGATCCTGGTCAGGAGCGGAAACGGTGGGAATAGATAGAAGCTCCCTGTCCATCGGTGTAGAAAAGCATTGCCCAGGGAATTCTCACCTAGTCCTGCCCTGCTGCAATATCAAAGGCATATCACAGTGTTCTCTAACCTTGGGTCCCCAGATGTTTTTGGCCTACAACTCCCAGCATGCCCCAGCTAGCATAGCTGGCTGGGGCATGCTGGGAGTTGTAGGCCAAAAACATCTGGGGACCCAAGGTTGGAGAACACTGGCATATCACATTCATTTCAGAAGTGAACAGGTCTACTTCTGGGGTGCCCCATCGATGGAAGATCCTGTCTCAGATGGTCGGATCGAGCTCCCACTCGTGGGACTTGTCTTTGCCTGCAATATGGATGGCAGACAGGGTGATTCCCCTGTGTAGGGCCCAGTGGAGCAGACGCAGAGTCAAGGCAGTTAGCTTCGTGGATCTTGTCCCGCCTTCCTTGTTTATGTAAGCTACTGTTTTGTAGGACCCGTATCCGGAGGCGTGTGAAGGCCACCGTCAATACCGTAGATGCCATGAAACCGAGGAGTCTCTGGATTGTGTGGAGTGTTGACCTTTTCTCCCTGTACAGTCTCTTTGCCAACTGTAATGGGAGTTGCGGAAGATGGTGAGGAGTGGAGTGTTGCACAACAGTCCTGTCTCGATGCTCTGTATTAAGCTCTGTATGATACTATACTCTGCATTATGCTCTGCATGCTGTATTTTGCTCTGTAATAGCAAGGCATGACCTTGCTTGAATTGCTAGCATGTGAGTTGGCTGCTAGCCAGGCTGATGCAATCTCCAGTAACATGTGATTGCCAGAAGGATGACACTGCACAGGTGCTATCAATTAAGCACGAGATCTGCAGCCTATCAGGCTTGGTGCTAGAATGGTATTTAAGACTAGCAAATGCAGACTGAAGTGTGGTGGTTGGTAGTGGTGGTGGTTGGTTGGTTGGTTGTGTGTGTAGTGGTGGAGTGCTGAAGAATCAGAAGGAGCAAGGAGGAGCAGAGGAAGCTGTTCAGAAAGCCCTGCTGAAGCCCCAATGCTGAAAGCTGATACCCAGGCGGAGAACTGCTGGAACTAGCACTCGGGTTGGTTGGAAATAATACAGTGCCTGTGTAGCTAAGGGGCGGGATTTCCACCAGGGAACTTGGAGGAAGGCATAGCATTGTTGTATTTCATGCTCAGCTTTGCAATAAAGATGTTTGGCTTTAACTTCCTGGAGGAGTATTTATAATGGTCTGAAAATCCTTCAAAGAACCTTTGCCAATACCTTTTGAGGAACCTGTGGCAAAACACCAACTTAGCGGTGGTAAGTACCCGCTCTCGAGGTAGGAAAGCTCTACCGGAATGGGCATTGAGAACCGCCCCTATGAATTTGAGAGTCTGTGTTGGGGGAAGCACCAATTCTTCTGGATTGATGCAAAGGCCCAGGCTGTCCAAAAGAGTTAGCATCTTCCTCAGTGTCTCGTGTATGGAGAAACTGGAAGAGTCAACAAGCAGCCAGTCATCCAGGTACGGGAAAATATGTATGTCCTGGGTACGGAGATGGGCGCAGACAATGGCAATACAGTTGGTGAAATTCACCTGGTGCGGTGGAGAGACCAAAGGGAAGTACCTAGAACTGGTAGGCTGCAGTCCCTACAGAAAAATGGAGGAAGCTCCGACTGTCCTGATGGATCCCGATGTGGAAATAGGCATCCTTGCGATTGACCGACACAAACCAGTCTCCTTTGCGGAGGAGAGGCAAGATCGACTGGAGTGTGGTTATCCTGAACTTTGGTATTATGTAGAAGATTTGGTATCGAGGAAGTCGGCTCCTGTTGATATTCTTGTGGAGGGGAGGGGGAGGCAGGAGCTGCTGAGGGTTAGGTGGTCTAGCCAAAGATGTAGATCTACTGCCTAGCCAGTTTCGTAGCCTCCATCTGAAAGATGCGGGCCAGCTCTCTTCAGTCCTCAGGGAGGTAGTCACATGTGACCCCTATCTTCTCCCAAAGGAAAAGTTGGCAGTGGGCCATGGTGGCTTGATAGTTGGCTACCTTCAACTCGAGGGTGGTGGAGGAGTAGGCCCTGTGGCCCATAAGGTCCAAGCGTCGGCCCTCCTTGTCCACAGAAGCAGAGTGTTGGTGGCGGGACCGACCTTGCGCTGACTCCACAATAACGGAGTTCGGCTTTGGATGAGAAAACAAAAAGATGATGTTCTGTTTCTGCACCCAGTACATCCTCTCCAGGCGTTTCGAGGTAGGGGGGCATGGACAAAGGATTTTTCCATGCCACCTGGACCGTCTGCAGCAAGGTTGGAAGGAAAGGGATTGTGATCGGCGCCACCTCCTCCATATATACGGTGCCAAACACTGGGTCCCTTATCCTCTCTTCTTGTGGCTGGACAGTGATCCTGAGTGACTCAGCCATCCGACAAACTTGCTTGGAGAAGTGTCCCATATCCTCCGATGGCAAATCAGGGTCCTTGGAGCTGACCATCGCGTCTGGTGAAAAGATGGAAGGCACAAGGGAGGATATCGACGATGACTCCGAGTATTAGGGAAGAGCCTCTCATAGATCTTGATGCCATCGCCACCTCAGGTTGAATTGAAGAGGCTGGAGTAGGTGTCGGAGCGGCGGGTGCTTCATAATAATAATAATAATAATAAATTTTATTTCTTACCCGCCTCTCCGTCTAGATCGAGGCGGGGAACAACAAAAATATATATTAAAAAATATATATATTAAAAAAATGCCTCGGTACTGAGGCAGTTGGTATGGAGGGCTTCAGTATCGAGGAAGTCTGCTCCTGTTGATATTGTCTCCGCTCTTGTGGAGGTGGAGGGGAAGGCAGGAGCTGCTGAGGGCTAGGTGGTCTAGCCAAAAATGTAGATGGTTCTTGATAGAAGCATGGCAGCTGGAATGCATGAGGATCGTAGTAGGGATCCTGAGGCTGACACAGGCGCCAATCTTTCCAATAATATCGGGGTTGAGATGGAAATGACCACTCTGGCATCCCATTCAGACATTAGTGATCTGGACCGGTATCTGGAATGACGGGGGGAGATGGAACCCCGTTCTTCATGACAAGCCTCCATCCAGAGAGCCCATGGGAAGAGGTATTGTTCTCCCTAGGGCAAGTGACGATACCACGGTGACGGCTGATCTCCCCTTTGGAGACTGATGAAATCGGTACTGAAACTATAGGTACCAACGGTCTTTCTTCCCCCGTCAGAGGCGAGGCAGTCGGTGTCGTGGCCTTCGGAGTGGAGGGAGTAGGGGGGGGGTTCGCCTTTGGTGATCCTCTCAACTCCTCCTTCTTTTTCTATTTCCGCTCTGGGTCCTTTGATGAGCGGGCTTTTTTAGCCAGTTTTTTAGCTGTCTGTATCAACAGAGGGTCTCTCCCTGTCACCGGGGTCTGACCGGGGAGATACAACAATGATCGGGAGAACCGGAAAAGATGATGCCGACATGGGGGCAGCAGCTGTAGGTTGTTCGACAGCCTCCAATGCCTTCCTCCAGAGAACCGCTTGGAGACAATCAGAGAGGTTTTTCTAGCCTGTCTTATAAAGGCTTGACAGTGGGGGCACGTATCGACTCGATGCCCCTCACCTAAACAAAACAGGCACAAGGAATGGCTGTCCATTGGTGGCAATTTGCTTCCAAAATGGACGCACTTATGAAATGGGGCCTTTACGGCCATCCGCTTTGCACAAGCTCCTCACAAAGAGTTCATGAAGAGAAGATAGTAAAGATAGTAAAAGAAAAAAACTAATATAAACGAGTAAAGTAGGAAAGACTGAGAATATTCCTAAGAATTTATTCCTAAGAATAAAAATATGAATAAACCTCAGTGCTGCACTCAAAGGACGCAGAGAAAGCTACCCCGAAGTACCTACACAGGCGGTAGAAGAGGAACAGGGAGAATAGTCAGGAACCCGCTGGTAGCACGCGCAGGGGGAGGGGTTCCCGCCTAAAATACTCAGCTTTGGAAGCTTCCCGAAAAAGGCTCCGCACAGGCACAGAGCCCTTATGTGTGATGCACAGAGACCACGAAGAAGAAGAGAATCCCAAATACAGTCATGCCTTGGACTGAGAGCATAATTCGTTCCGGAAACGTGCTTGTAATCCAAAACACTCTTATATCAAAACGAAATCCCCCCAAAAAAATTTGTACAGAGATTTTTAATTTAAGCCGTACTACAGTACTTGTATTGCAAGACGTCGCTTGTATATCAAGTAAAAAAAAATTAAGTAAATATTTAAAAATTTGCTTGTCTTGCAAAATGCTCTCAAACCAAGTTACTTGCAATCCAAGGTATTACTGTAATTGGAAATGTGATGTAGCTAGTAAGCCTCATCCTGAGAAGGCAGAACAAAAGAAGTCCAGGCCAAGGAGCTTCTGCCATCATCTCCTGAGAAGATCATCTATCACCCTTACAAGACTCTATTATTCCATATTTTGTTAGAACTTTCAAGAAGCAAAACCTGTTAGGCAGGACAGAGCCATTTTCATGAGAAACTGAAAATAAGTGTCCATGTTCGACTGCTAGGTAACTTCATTTTATGAGACTGTAAGGGTAGGTTTAGCATGTTTATGATGAGATTCAATTGTAACTACTGTATGTTATTTTTTATGTTAGAGAGAAATTTAGTATTTAATTTATTTATTTTTAAATATCGATTTAAATTTTAAAAATCCTATTTAAATTTTTAAAATCCAATTATTATTTTTTAAAATCATTGATATTGATTCACCCTCAATTAAAATTGCATGTCGGCTTGGGTGCCTTGGCAGAAAAGCGGTAGATAAATTCATTAAGCGAACAACCCTTTCGGTTCCCTGGGAGAACGTCCCAGGGACCATAGGATATTTCAGATTCCCTCCTCTGAGGCCGTAGACACTTCAACAACCTTGGAGGAGAGAATCTGAACAGGGATTGTTTCCCCTTGTCCCTCACAGCCCCTGTGGAAAGCACTGCGGAGGCTTCCTCACCAGAAGTTGGAGCAGAGAGAGGATGCAAATGAGAAAGGGGGTGCGGTGGGGAGGCACAGATGATCCACACCATCCTGAAGCCTCCAAGCTCCCATCTGCGACTCCACTAGACAAGCTCAAAAGCATGTCTAGTGAGAAAACAAACAAAAAGGAGGACAAAGAGGTGGCAACCACATCCATCACTCCTCCTGCTCTGCCAGGTGTCTACCAGAAGAGCATAGGATATTCAGAGTACTCCAACACCGGAGTGCTCATTTGGAAAGGATAAGCTTGCACCCTAAATAATGAAACAAATAAATCATGCTGTTTTCATTCAAAGACAAATATCTTTCATTCAAAGACTTCAAATATCTTGATATATGAATCTACACAGGTCTTTCAAAAAGAAAAACAAGGGATCATACAACTTTATAGCAGAGGTAACTATGCATTTATAAGTTACATACTTAAAACAAGATTTTCAACTACTATAAGAGTAATTGTACCATCAAAGTAGGGAAGAGTCAATTTGGTTTTTTTCCCATTGACCCTTTAATTATTCTCATTTCAACTTACTTCTTTCTTTTCTATTATAAGTTCCTCTTGTGCTTTTAATATTACATTATCCAAGGTGCCTTCTGTAAGCATTCTGTGTCTGGCTTCATCCAGTTTGGATTGCAGAGTAGAAATCTGAATCAAATTATTGTATTGTTGCTGTTGCAATGCTTCTTTATCCTATAAAACATTAACACACAAATTAATATATGTATGTAATATTCCCTTCAGACTATTTTGATTAATACTGTATGCCCAAGACTTTTATGGATCAATGACAAGATGAATTCTCTTCTATCATCTAAATCTACCATAGTCTATCTTTGCTGCTTAACACTCTCCAAATCATTTTAGCAGGGCTGAAACCAAAATGATGCCAACGTACTACAGTTTCCTTGTTATTCAGCCAAAGGAAAAATATGTGTGTCATGGCAATACATTGTGCACAAGTCTTTAGTAAAGTATCATGCCCTCCTGTTTCTAAACCGGAAGGGTTTCACAAGAGTCACTGAAGGATGCCTTTTTGGAAAGTAGAGCTGGGAGGAGAGAGAAGAATCCAAGATGTCAACTCACCCCCTTCCTATCATGGGGCAGAGTTTCCTCCAGCTGCCATGGCAATGCTACTGCTGTCTCTGGAACTGAGGGGTAAAGGGCCAGTTTCCTCACAATCAGCTTCAGTGCATCCCTGCTAATTAGCAACAAGCTGGTACTAAAGGGCATGGCACCACTGGAGGGGCACAGCCTGAGAGGCAAGCTGCTTTGGCAAAGAGTGAGGTCAGGGCCAGAAGTTATGGCCAACCAGGACTTAAAACTTCTGACCATCCTTTTAGTGGTGTTCTGAAATAGTGATCATCATACAAGTGTATTGTGAATCTGCACAGTTGTGAGAGATACGCAGCTTCCAGAAATACAGAAATACCTTGGATTGCAAGCATAATTCATTCCGGAACCGTACTTGTAATCCAAAACACTCTTATATCAAAATGAGTCTCTGGCGGGCGTGAGAAGGGCCGATTTCGGCCCGCTACACCCACTCTAGGCGAGCGGTTACATCCTTACACTATTTGTATTGCAAGACGTCGCTTGTTTATCAAGTCAAAATTTATTTTTAAAAATTGCTTGTCTTGCAAAATGCTCTCAGACCAAGTTACTTGCAATCCAAGGTATTACTGTAATTGAGAGTCATTAAGTAGAACTAATACTAATGGCAGATTTTACACCTCGAAACTGTAGCTACAACTCAATTTTCTCATATCTCAATTATGGTTCAATAATATTCAATATACATGAGGGGTCACTTTAAATTTCTTATTTGATGGGAAAGGGATTAGGTCTATTGAGTGGGATATTTGGGTGGGATATTATTCAGATTAAAATATATCCATTAAGTGGTGTTCAATACTGCCTTTTGTTACAAGTTCTCTTTCTCTAAATTCTGTGATAGCATTTATATAAATAAAGGGGATTGGGGAGACCCAAACCCATATGCAAGAACTATTGAGAAGGCTCATCAAATGGAATTCTGAGAACCTCAACTTCTAGGTATTCTAGATGCCCACAGCATTATAGCACCCTTAAATATCATAAAAAGAGAAAACCAAACTGGAACAGTCAACACCTGAGAGTAACCAACCAGAGCCCTTCTCTAATATCCAATCACGGCCAACTTAATAATGGAAGTAAGGGAATGAAATTAATTTCATAAAATGTAAGCTACCCTAAAAAATGTAAAATAGATTTCTTTCTGACTAATGCTGGAATGAGAAGCCTCTGGATGGGTGTACAGGCAATGTGTCAATGTGGCCTCTGATCATTTTTCCCCAAGGCAATGCAGCTCTATGAGGAAAAAAAATCTCCATCCCTAGGCTAAAGGAACAAAGGCTGGATAGAAGTCTGTTTGCAGAAAATACATTTATTGTAGTGGAATGCAGTAGTTACTTCGGTGAATAAAATCTCCTTAAAAGCAGAATGTAACAATTAAGTTAAAGGTAACTTCAGCTCTCTCACTAATACTAGTAGCCAATGGCTATGCTCTGCATATGGGTTTGGGTCTCCCCAATCCCCTTTATTTATATCAATGCTATCACAGAATTTAGAGAAAGAGAACTTATAACAAAAGGCAGTATTGAACACCACTTAATGGATATATTTTAATCTGAATAATATCCCACCCAAAATTTTTAAAAATGCTTCAAGCAATGGTTATAAGAGTCCCAGATTTGTGGAAGGAATTGTTCTCCTTCCAAATGAAAATAAAGATTTTGCTCATATTGACCTCTCTCCACATAACACTGATTACAAGATTTTGACATCTCTCAACCATCAAATTGGGAAAAATGATGATCTATTATTGTAAATTAGATCACCTGTGTTTCTTACAAAGAAAATACCTTCAAAATAATTGAAGGGAAATAGTTAACGATTGGATTTCATAGATTATAGAGTTGGAAAGAGCCTACAAGGCTATCGAGTCCAACCCCCTGCTCAATGCAGGAAACTAGAGGAGGGGTCTCCCATCCAAGTAATAACCAGGCCTGACCCTGCTTAGCTTTCCACGCTCAGACAAGCTGAGCCAGCGTAAGATGACTCTAGTTTTTTGTTTTCATTTTTTTGTTTTGTTTTTTTGCTGATACTAAGAAGGCATTTGATAGAATAGAACAGAATTTTATGAAGGAAATTTATAACAATTTGGTTCTGGACTACAGGTATTAATGTAGACCTACTTACAAGACACAAACAGATTTTTCCTGGTTTGGCAGAGTATCGGTTGTGAAGAAGAAAGTTCTTAATTTCTTTTTTTTGTTCTTTGCATTTGTTATACAAATTCCACAAGAGTTACAATAACATTTTAACACTGTTCAATCGGTTTATTAGGAAAAGGAAGTCCCTTAGAATTGGTGTCAACACAATGCAATAACTAAGATCAAGAGATGGGATAGCTGTTCTTAATATTGTTAAGTATTCCCATGCTGTTATTTCAGTTATATTAACCCACTGGTGAGAAACTGGGATGGATATATAAAGTATGTGAGATTGGACAGTTGGATATGAATGTGCCACTGAGCGAATGGATTCTTGGAAAAAGGAAGATAGCTTCTCTATCACAAAGTAAAGATGCAATAAGCTCTGATACCATCAAATTTGGACAAAAGGACAGGTTGCTTACCTGTAATTGTAGTTTTTCAAGTGGTCATTGTCACAACCCACCCCTCATTAGGGCCTCAAGCTTGCCCTCCTTACTGGGATCTCTGAGTGCACTTACGTAAGGTTGGGGGGGGGGTTCTTTTCCACTAGCCCTTACTCTTACACTTCTCACACTGCCTTTGGGATGTCTAATTTATTTATTTATTTATTTATTATATTTATACCCCGCCTTTTTTCCTGAAAGGAACCCAAGGCGACTTACATAATCTTCCTCCTCCTCTCCATTTTTCCTCACAACAACCCTGTGAGGTAGGTTAGGCTGAGAGTCAGTGACTGGCCCAAAGTCACCCAGTGAGTTTCATGGCTGAGCGGGGACTAGAACCTGGATCTCCTGAGTCCCAGTCCAACACTCTCACCACTATGCCACACTGGCTACCTAATGCCTCTTTGACCAGTACAATAAGCAGAGTTTCACACACAGGCTGTTTCAAACAAAGAAAAGTTTATTTTAAAATACGACAAGTTCTGGAAATAAGTGTTATGTGTAAGTTTCAGTTAATCCTACATAATGTACTATCCAGGACAAGGCAGTTTGGTGCCCTAGGCAAGATCAGATATTTAGTGCCCCCCCATCCCACTTGAGAGCGCTGTATTTTTTTTCAAGGCGTTTCTGGCACCCTCTTTAGCCCTGCGCCCTAGGCAGCTGCCTAGTTGGCTTAATGGTAGCACCGGCCCTGGTACTATCTTATCCTAGTACCAATCCTCCCTCAACAACTGTTCCCAATATCATTCCTGCATTCACTCGCTAAACTCTTAACAATCCTAATATAATCACTCAACTCTCCCCAGTCAGCTTCAGACTCCCAAACAGTACTTCACATTCCACACACTTTCACTCCTGCACTCTCTTCACAAAAACCCTCCAAGCCTGCCTGAACAGCACCACCCACTGTTTATATAACACTGGCTTTACACCCCTTCTCACTCTCTCAGCCAATCCTGTGTGGTCCCGGGGGAGCTGGGATTACATTGTGTGGTCCCGGGGGGGCGGGGGGAGCTGGGATTTCATTGTAGCAGGGAGTTGATTGTTGCATAGTCCTGGGGGGGCAGGGAATTCATTGTTGCATAGTCCCGGGGGGGCTGGGATTTCATTGTGTAGTCCCGGGGGGAGCAGAGATTTCATTGTGCAGTCCCGGGGGGCAGACAGAGATTAGATTGTGTAGTCCCGCGGGGGGGGGGGGAGGAAAGCAGGGATTTCATTGTACAGTCCTGGAGGGGGGAGCAGGAAATTCATTGTTGTGTAGTCCTGGGGGGGGGGCAGGGATTTCATTGTTGTGCAGTCCCAGGGGGAGGGAGCAGGGATTTCATTGTGTAGTCCTGGGGGGGAAGCAGGGATTTCACTGTTGTGTAGTCCCGGGGTGTGTGTGCAGGGATTTCATTGTTGTGCAGTCCCGGGGGTGGGGGGAGCAGGGATTTCACTGTGTAGTCCTGGGGGGGAAGCAGGGATTTCACTGTTGTGTAGTCCCGGGGTGTGTGTGCAGGGATTTCATTGTTGTGCAGTCCCGGGGGCGGGGGGAGCAGGGATTTCACTGTGTAGTCCCAGGGGAACAGGGATTTCGTTGTGTGGTCACGGGGGAGCAGGGATTTCATTGTGCAGTCCCAGCGGAAAAGGAACAGGGATTTCATTGCAGTAGTCCTGGGGTGGGGGAGCAGGGATTTCATTGTGTAGTCTCGGGGGGGGAGAGCAGGTAGTCGGGGGGGGGAGCTGGGATTTCATTGTGCAGTCTCGGGGGAGCTGGTAGTCCTGGGGGAGCTGGGATTTCATTGTGTAATCCTGGGGGAGCTGAGATTCCCGGGGGAGCTTTTAAAAACAATTGTACCAAATTCTAAAATCCACACGAGCGAAGCCGTGGGCAACAGCTAGTGATATATATCTTTGGTCCTGCCCCCATTACATCACGCCCAAGAATTACTGGCTTGTCCTGGTCAGAATTAAGTTCCACCTAAAAAATATCTTCTTTCTGGGTGACTTTGGGCCAGTCACTGACACTCAGCCTAACCTACCTCACAGGGTTGTTGTGAGGATAAAGTGGAGAGGAGGAGGATTATGGAGATAAAGTGGAGAGGAGGAGGGTTCCTTGCAGGAAAAAAGGCGGGTATAAATATAATAAATAAATAAATAAGTTTCCCTCTCCAGAAAATGTGTGCTTTAACTAAGGGAATCTTGGCAGGTTGTCCTCTGACTCCTTTAATTGCAACTGTTTTTTGAGGGTTTATTTCCTTTTTTTAATTTATTTAAATTTTTAATTTTTTACATCTTACAACTACTAATGAATACAACAACAAAAAATACAACATAAACATTGTGCACCCCCCCCCAGCTCTTGGGACCAAGTTATATTTCTCACCCCAATTTTTTTTTTTTTGTATATATACAAGATATTATTCTATATTCTAAAAATATAACAAATCTAGACAAGGTTTGTTCCCCCCTCCCCTTTACCAACACATAATCCAAAAATTTACCCCAAATGTTCACAAAGGTGTCTTTCTCCAATTGTCCTTTTTGACACTTAATATTACAAGTTAATTTATCATTTAACGCGATATCCCATACCTCTTTATACCATTCAGTAATTGAAAACACATGTTGAACCTTCCAATTCCTAGCTATCATTAATTTTGCTGCTGTTAACAAATTCACAATCAATTCTTTTGTATTTTTTAAACAAACTAACTTTTCTGTAATTGTTAACAATGCTAATTTTGGGCAGACTTCTAATTCCATTCCAATTATTTCTGCAAATACTTTCTGCCAAAATTCCAGAACATTTTTACAGCTCCACCACATGTGGGCATACGTACCTTTTACATTACATCCTCTCCAACACAATGCGGAGCAATTTTTATCTAACCAATTTAATCTTACTGGAGTTAAATACCATCTCCATACCACTTTATAAAAGTTCTCTTTTATCCTAGTTGACATAACTCTTACAATACGTCTATCCCAAATATTTTTCCAACTTTGTTTCGATATTTCCTCATCAAATTCATTATCCCATAACACTTTAAGAGAATCTTTATGCTCTTCTTCTTTTTGTAACATCGTATATAAAGCCTTTGTTGTACCTCTTGTTGAAACATTACCTTCTATAGCTTCTCTAGTCAAAACTATCTTTTCAAAATTGGTTAGTTCTCTTTCGCTGTCCATTCTTGTCCTCCACTTCTTTAACCACAGTTCCAATTGCATTGAATTTAACCATGATATTCTCTCTCTTCCTACTATTTCTATTATATGTTCTCTAGTCTTCAATTTTCCCACCCAATCCATTAATTTAATCACCTTTTTTCTCCTTAATATAGCTTCTATATGTCTTACATTTTCTGGAAAGTCCTCCATGACCACCACCGGAGTTAACGGGGATACCTCTGGTGTAAAAATTTTCCTCGTGCTATTCCAACTCTCTAACATACTCCTCAAAAAGGGATTTTCTAGTCCTTTTATAATTATTTATATTTTTCTTAAATAATATATTCACCAACATGTTTCCTAATTCTCGTGATTCTAATTCCAACCACATTTTGTCTTTCCCTGCTATAATGTCCAAAATATGTCTTACTTGGTTGGCTAAATAATACCACTTTATATTAGGAAGACCTAAACCACCTATTTTTTGCGCTTTATACCAACTATATTTATTAATCCTTGATCTTTTCCTTCCATTACAATATTCATTAATAATTGATTGCCAATCTTTAATTTCTTTTTCTGTAATCTTTACTGGTAACATCCTAAACAAAAAGTTTATTTTAGGCAATATCTTCATTTTTACCAACGCAATTCTACCAAACCAAGAAAGTCCAATTTTTTTATACTCCTCTATTTTATTTTTAACCTCTATCTTTAACTTTCTAAAGTTTTGTTGAGGGTTTATTTCTGAGACATTTATTAAATCCTTCCGGATCAAAGTTATCTCAGCACCAGTATCTAAACAGGACCAGTATTTCTGCCCATTAACCAGTACTTCTTCCATTAGTTCTGAATCTAAATCCAGACTCTTTTCAAGACTTATTCTACAGAACTGAGTTTTCTGAGGGGCTTCTGTCACTTGTTCCACCACGTTGACAGATTTTACTGAGAAGGGAACACTGCTTTTTGAAACATTATCCTCACAATTATACTCTTGCCACAGCAAAAACACACCCGACCAAAATTTTTATTAAAGAGGGGTTTGAACTGAACGTTCTCTCCCACAATGTCTTTATGTTGTGGACTTCGTGGCCTGACTTTTATATTCTCCTTATCTGCCACCATTTTGTCCTCTTTCCTAACAGTTTCATAGATTTCATAGAGCAGGCTTGACCCTGCTTAGCTTTCCACACTCAGACAAGCTGAGCCAGCATAATGGTTTATAGTGGGTTTCTCTAGGCATGCTATCTGCCCCTCCCCCAAGATTCAAGACTAACCAGTCTGCCAGCTCAGCATCAGAAATGGCATCAAAAACCGGTTCTTTAATCTGAAACACAGGTTGCTGGGTCTCAAGACTGAGAGACTGCACCATCCAGAGTATCTGCTCTGAGAACAGACCCATGTCCTCAGAAGGAGATGCAGGGTCTGGATTTACCACCCCAGTGTCTGGTGGTGAAATGGAAGGTGCCACTGAAGAACAGGATGTCAAGTCCCTCTGGCAATCCTCAGTTGCTGACTGCTGAGCTGGTTGTGACCCACCAAGTATCAATGGAATTACAGAAGGTTGTTGCAACGAGGTGGCCTGCATGGGAGTAGGGCAAGAACTAGAAGGGAGTATGATAAGCAGCTGTGCAGTCATTGCTGGTACCATGGGAACTACTGTTAGTACCATACCCACAGGTTGCACTGATGGTATTGTGGGAGGCAATACTGGAAGCGGAGGCAGTGGTGGAGGCTAAGAATGGGCCCTGGTCTGGTGGAGGCCTCAAAACGCTAGCCAACTGTGAACATTGGTACTGATCTGACGAGCCAGTATCTAAATATGAACATGATCGTGAACAACAGCATGGTTATTCATACCATCCAGATCTCTAATCCCTGCGCTCTGAAGAAAAATATATCAAAAACACAATCAGGGGATCCCTGCCCAGCTGTACCATGAAGGCTACTTCTCTGTGAATCAGGCCTCTGACAAGGTATGGGCTGGTGACACATCGCCAATCTCACCCTCCGAGGTAGAGGCTATGATATGGGTTTGACCCTTGTTGTCGGTACTGATACTGGTGGTAGGCGCAGAATCTGAGAATCTAGTAATTGTGGAGGTGTTGGTATTGCCAGTGTCCACTGATGACTACTACTTCTTTTCCGGTTCAAAAGAAGTCTTCAGAGCCCCCACCTTATCTAAAATCATTTCCACCACTGTGCAGCAGCCTGGTGTAGGAGGGCCAATACAAACAAGAGACCATTGAAGAAAGGGACTTCAATCCTGGAGTCTCCAAACTCTCCCCCAGTAAGTGGGAAAGGGTCTCTGACACCCCGATGGGGGGCCCTTTGACACCTTGGACATTTTTGGCGATGTTCTGCCCACTGTAGGATCCACTGCCTCCAGGGCTCATTCCCAAAGTATAGCATGGAGCCTGGCAGATGGATTTCGCCTTGACTGCTTCGTAAACACATGGCAGGAAGAACAGGCATCCACTTTGTGCTCCTCTCCCAAGCACAAGAGGCACGGGTGTGTGTGTGTGTGTGTGTGTGTGTTTGTGTGTCACACAACACTTTAAGCCTGGGGTGGCATATAAGCCACTCTATGTGGCTATTTAGCCCGGGCCACCCTATGTGCCCGATAAATGTTCGGGCACAGCGGGGGTCCTGAAGCACATCCTCCCCGCCTCAGTCCTCCCACAAGTATCCCAGGGGACACCATAGGAGCACCGAGGTTTTCCCCCTCCTTGCTGCCACTTGTCAGAGGGGGCAGGGGGGAGAGCAGGGATCGCTGACAGTCCTCACCCCGACTCACAAGTAGACCTCATGAGCTGCAGCAAGGACTGTTGGCGCTGCTGCTCCTGTCCGGCATTGAAGCTGCTTGGTGGTGGCACCAGAAGCGTGGGGGACAAGCCACATTCTCCTTGGCCTCCTCTAAAGAAGGCTGATCAGAAGGACAGGTTGCTTACCTGTAACTGTAGTTCTTCGAGTGGTCATCTGTGCAGTCACACATATGGGCTCTGCGCCTGCGCTGAGCTTCCTTCGGAAATTCTTTAGCTGAAGTGAACTGCTCCTCAGCACGGCTCCCGCCCATTCCCTCAGTTCCTCTGAGACCGCCTATTGCGGCCCCATGAACCGAGAGATAATTGTTGGTGTTACCATCCATAGTTGTGGAATCACACTAAACATATTCATTTATAACAAAAATGAGCTGGAGCTACGCACCCAGTCTCCATCGGCAGATCCATCGAAATCGATAATGACGCCGAGCGGGGACGGATGGGTGGGTTGTGTGACTGCACAGATGACCACTCGAAGAACTACAGTTACAGGTAAGCAACCTCTCCTTCTTCTTCGTGGTCTCTGTGCATCACACATATGGGCAGAGTAACAAGCTGACTTACCGGCGGCGGGACGGCGGCACACGTCACTGCAACACCGATGAGAGGACTGCCCGGCCAAAGGCGTTTGCTTCCCGAGCTCGAAGGTCAAGTCTATAATGTCTTATGAATGTCGATGGCGTGGACCAGGTGGCTGCTCTACATAGCTCTGGTAGAGGGATGCCTTTCCCAAACGCCACTGACGTAGTCTGCACTCGGGTTGAGTGTGCTCTCACTGAACCAGGTAACTCTTTGTGCGCTATCTGGTACGCGAGAGTAATTGTTTCTACAATCCATTTTGAAAATCTTTGCCTGGACACAGGCTGACCTTTTGATTTGCCTCCATAACAGACGAATAGCTGCGATGTTTGTCTGAATGAGGCAGTTCGATCTTTGTAAAAAGCCAGGGCACGTCGCACATCTAGTGCATGCATCTTCCTTTCCAAGTCGGTAGTTGGGTTCGGGAAGTATGCTGGAAGGACTATGTCTTGGCTGGTATGGAATTCAGACACTACTTTTGGGACAAAAGAAGAATCAGGCCTGACAATTACTTTGTCTTTATGGAAGACCATATAGGGAGAGTCTTCTCTTAGTGCACAGAGTTCACTTGACCTCCTTGCTGACGTGATGGCGACCAGGAAAGCTGTTTTCCATGTCAGTAAGCGGTGGTCTATGGTGGCAAGCGGTTCAAATGGCTTTTGCTGGAGAGCACGCAACACTAGTGGTAAGTCCCAGCCGGGTATTAAGTTTTTGACTGGAGGGATGATGTTTCGCAGGCCTTTCAGGAACTGTTTTGTTAACGGGTGAGTGAAGACTGTTCCTGTGGTGGTATAAGATCTATTGGCTGAAATTGCTGCCAAATACACTCTTATCAACGATAATTTTAAGCCTCTCAGCATCAGCGTGTGTAAGTACTCCAAAATTGTTTGAATTGGGCAAGTTTTTGGGTCCTGTCCAAACTGGGTCACAAAGTTCGTAAAACCTACCCATTTTCTAGCATAAGACGCCCTTGTAGATGGCTTTGCGGGCAGCTTGCAAGATACTACGGATGGCTATTGGTAGGTTTTGTATCATCAGCGTCGAATCCTCCATGCCATGAGGGAGAGGCTCTTTAGGTCTGGGTGCTGAATATTGCCTTGTGCTTGCATTAGTAGTGTTGGGATGATTGGAAGCGACCGGTATTCCCCTCTGGAGAGATGCAGAAGTTGAGGGAACCACGGCTGCCTGGGCCACCACGGCGCTATCAGGATGCAGTCCGTCCTGTCGGTCCAGACTCTCGAGACGGCCCGTGTCAACAGAGGAAGAGGCGGGAAGATGTAGAATAGATGCCCCGACCACTGCATCATAAAGGTGTCTGTAATGGAGTCTGGATCCGACGCTGCTCTGCTGCAGAAAAGGCGGCATGCAGTGTTCTCCGAGGTGGCAAAAAGGTCTACTTGTGGATGACCCCAGATTGAGAAGATCCAATGGCGTATCTCTGGATCCAGCTGCCACTCGTGGGATTGCAATGAGACTCTGCTGAGTGTGTCTGCCAATGTGTTGTCTTTGCCTGCGATGTGAATCGCCACGAGGGAGATGGATCTTTGAATTGTCCAATTGAAAATTCTGAGGGTCAGCCTCGACAATCTCAACGACCACGTTCCTCCTTGTTTGTTGAGGTAGGCAACGACGGTCGTGTTGTCTGTCACTACCTGGATGTGTTGATTGTCCAGGTGTGATTCCAGTGCCTTCATGGCCTTCCACACTGCTAACAGTTCCAGCATGTTGATATGCATTTTGCGCTCTATAGGGTTCCAAGTGCCCTGAGCTGTGTGTCCTGTACAGTGTGCTCCCCAGCCCAGGAGGGAGGCATCCGTTGTTAGAATCTTTGTTGGTTTCAACAGATGAAATGGTACACCTTGTACAAGATTTCTTCTGTCTGACCACCACAGGAGTGTCGCCTTGATGCTCCTTGGAATGGAGAGGCGAACTGAAGGACACTGTCTTTGAAGATTGTATGTACGGATAAACCAGTTTTGGACAGTCCTCATGCGTAGACGTGCATGGCACACAACCTGCACTGTTGATGCCATGTGCCCAAGAAGGCGTTGGATCGTCTTTGCTGAGCTGGTTGTGGCGCGATATACTGATTTGGCAATGGAGAGTACCTTCTCCACTCTGTCTAGGGGTAAGTACGCTCATTCGTGAACAGAGTCCAGTAGCGCTCCTATAAACTGAATTTTTCTGGTAGGAGTTAGTATTGATTTTTTGGCGTTGAGACACAAGCCTAGTTCTTCGAGCAGGTTCAGTGTTGTGCGAAGAGCTGACTTGACGCGAAGTCTTGACGAGTCCACGACCAGCCAATCGTCGAGATACGGGAAGATCCGAATCCCCCTGGCACATAGATTCGCACAGACTGCCGCCATGCACTTTGTGAACACCCTTGGAGCGGTGGAGAGGCCGAAGGGAAGAACCACAAATTGATATGCCTCGTCTCCTATTTTGAACCGCAGGTACCTCCGACTGTCTTGATGAATGGCGATGTGAAAGTATGCGTCTTGCAAATCTATCAACGCGAACCAATCCGTCTTGCGAAGTAGAGGCAGTATCGACTGGATGGTGACCATTCTGAACTTCTTTGTTGTTATGAAGAAGTTGACAAGTCGGAGGTCCAGGATCGGTCGAAGTCCTCCTCCCTTCTTCGATACTGTGAAGTACCGAGAATAGAGCCCCTCCTGGAGGTGACGTGGGTGGACAGGCTGGATGGCGCCCTTCTGCAACAGAGCGTCCACCTCCTCCAACAATGGTGGAGTGGGCTGTGTGGTACTGATGCCGAGGAAAGGGGGGAGGATGTCGAACTCGATCTGGTACCCGTGCTGGATTATTTTGAGGACCCAGCGGTCCGTCGTGATGGAGTGCCACGACAGGAGGTACGCGGCAAGTCTGTCTGTGTAGGATACTATTTGCTTTGGTTCTAATGTCATATCCTTTGGGTTTGTCAAATTTGGTGGTTTTGTCATGTCCAGTATATTTGTCACAGTCAGTTCGTCGTGTCCAGTTGATATTCCTTTTTTGGTATGGCTGCGGAGTCAAAGGCGACGTTTGCCTACTGCCCCAGTCCTCTTAGTACCCTGGTACCTTGTCTGCTGGAAAGGTCTCCTTGCTCCAGCAGTCTGTCTGTCCTGAGGACGTGTGTCTTGTCCTCTTTGGTGGTACCTTGGTCGAAAAGGAGTTGAAGGAGCAGGGAACCTGGTCCACTGCCGCGGTTTGAATTGTTTTTGCCGTGGTAGGTTCCCAAGACCCATCTTTTGCGCAGATACTTTAGCCTTTTGAGCAGTATCTAATGAGTCGTCTGTTTTCTCATTAAAGAGACCCTCACCATCAAAAGAGAGGTTTTCTATTCTGGCTTTGACATCATTATTTAGCGCTGTTGACCGGAGCCATGCATGGCGTCTCAAGGCGACGGCACCAATGAGGGACCTTGCATGGCAGTCTGTCTGATGCCTCGCGTTGTTCATTTGCATCGTCGAGATGCTCATAGCCTCCGCTTGCAGCGTGTCCCTCCTCTCTGTTGGCAGGTCGTCGCAGATGTTTCCCAACTTTTCTATTAAGAAGTGTTGGTAGCGCGCCATGATCGCCTGGTAGTTGCTAACTTTTAACCCCAGGGAACCGGATGCGTAAATACGCCTGCCACAGGTATCCAACTTCTTCCCCTCCTGGTCTGTAGGGGTAGAGTGTTGCTTAGAGGACGAAGACTGGGCTGATTCCACAATGATGGAATTTGGTGCTGGGTGCGAAAATAGAAATTTTACCCCTTCAGGCTGCACCTTGTAGAGCGACTCCAGTCTCTTGCCCACTGGTGGAATTGCCGTTGGGGTCTTCCACGTGTTCTTCACAGTTTTTAACAAATAGGGCAAATATGGGACCAGCGTGGGAGATGTCTGTGTGGCCAGGATGAAACTGTATACTGGGTCTTCCATCTCTGGCTCTTCAGTTTGTGTCTCGATCCCCAGTGCCGCAGTCATCCTCATAATGTGATCAGAGAAAGTACCCAAGTCCTCTGTTGGAGAAGTGGACGTTTGGGATTCTATTTGTAGATCAGGAGAGGTATCAGGGCAGACCTGACAATTCAGAGTCATTTTCTGAATAAGGCATGTCTGAGGAGGATTCCGCTGGTGGTGCTTTTGTTTTGGCAGTGGCACTTAAGTGCTTTGTCTTTGCCACTGATTTTCCAGTTTTTTTTTTGCTGGGGCTGGACTTGTACGGTGTCGATCGTGACGTTCGACATCGAGCGGGCTTCGGTGTCGAGGCGAGCGCTCGGTATCGGTGGATCGGCGACGATCTCGAGACCGATGATCGATGTCGACGGGACTCTCCCTGCGGCGATGGCGGCATTCGAGCTCGAGAGGGCTGCGGCGACGTCGGGACCGATCATGAGATCGACGATATCGAGATCGAGAGCTGCGGTCATCATCGAAAGAGCTGCTTCGATCTCGACGACGGCGGACGACATCGGGAGAGCTACGGTGTCGAGTCGAATGGCCAGCCGAGCGTTGTCGAGATCGAGATCGATCGCGTCGGTCCGTTCTTGCATCGATGTCGGCGCTTTCTCTCTCTCTTCGGTCCCGAGGAGGAGTGTGGCACTGCTGGCGGCGTACATCGTCCCTTCGATAGGTACGTGCATATCGATGCGAAGAGGAGCGCGAAGACGAGGACATCGATATCGAGTGGGACTTCCCGCTTCGGTGTCGAGGAGGAGTCGACGAGATGGAACGCTGTGGCGTGCGTGCGCTCTCAGGTCTCGGAGAGACTGTTGGGACCGGCGTTGGGGATTCTAATATTTCCCCATCTGAAATAGACACGACATGCACCGAAGATTCCTTGGATTTCTGAGGAGACGGAGGTGCAGAGGTCTGTCCCTTGCCTGTCGATGGCAATCTTGATCGGTGAGACGAGCTCGAAGCTGGTCTCTCGATCCTCTCCGGCGATGCCGACACCGCGCGACTCGCTGTCGAATGGGCGGGAGTTGCAGGTTTTGAGAGAGGTCGGCCATGTTTTGGGCTTTTTGCCTTGGCGACATCTCTTTCCTTCCCCTCCTGTCTAGAGCGTTTTTTCGCTTTCTTGCTCTTTTGCTGGGAGGTGGTTTCTCCCTGGGCTTCAGATTGAGGCGTAGCCACTTTAGTTGTGGTTGCCCGAGGCATAGAGGGGCCTGCTGCAGATAATGTCTGCTGCCAGAGAGAGGTCTTTAGCTTTAAGACCCTCTGTTTCCTCGTAGGTTTTGTAAAGGCCTGGCAATGCTTGCATTTTTCTACAATATGCTCTTGGCCCAAGCATATAAGGCATAAAGAATGCCCATCAGCTGGAGGCAATTTAGCCTTACAGCCAGAGCACTTCCTAAAGGGGGCTTTAAGAGCCATTATAAAGAAGAGGAAAGCTTTGAAGGGAGATTAGGCCGAAGAAAGGTAAGATAGAACAACGGGGATTAAAAAAAAAATGTTTCCCCCTATAGGACAAAGAGTGAAGGAGGAGAAAGGAGTAAAGTTGTGAGGAAAAAGTAGAGGAAAAAATACTATTTTTTTCTGTACTCAGCCGAAAGAAGAATGGAGAACCTCGAAGAAAGACTATAGCAATAGGCGGTCGAAGAGGAACTGAGGGAATGGGCGGGAACCGTGCTGAGGAGCAGGCACGATGGGGGAGGGGCTCCCGCCCAGTTCACCTCAGCTAAAGAATTTCCGAAGGAAGCTCAGCGCAGGCGCAGAGCCCATATGTGTGATGCACAGAGACCACGAAGAAGAACGTGCCCCCACTGCCTGGTGCTGCGGGGATGGACAAGCCAGGCTCTGCCCAGCATCCTCTAGAGGTGGCCGATTAGAGCACGGCTCGCCCCATGCTGCCAAGGCCTCCAGCCCCTTTGGATGGTGGCGTGGGGAGCCTCTGACAGTGCCGGGCAGGGTGTGGGGGCCAAGCCATGTTCTGCTTGGCCTCCTCCAGAGGAGGCTGATCAGAGTACAGCTCACACAGCCAGCCACCGCCAATCCCAACAAAGCAGGCTTGCTCATGACATAGCCTGTTTTGCCAGGATTGGCAGCAGCCGCCCCTGTGCTGCTGCCAATCCGGGCAGAGAGGGGCTGCTCAGTAAAAATTCTGGGTGAGGTATGAAGACCAAAAGGCAGAACTCAATACTAACAGTGCTGTCCCTTCTAGACAATGCAAAGAAACCTATTGTGACCTGACAGGAGTGAGAAGGTGTATGTTTTGGGCCCAATCCTTCAAGCATGCACTCCGACAATCTCACACAGGACATGTCAAATCAGTGAGACTATTTTATTGCAGCAAATCCCAAGGTAAAAGCTTAATGGTTACAGTCTTCAAAAATCATATAGCTATAGGCTCCATAAGTACTTCCACAACAATCCAAAGCTAGTAACTATAACCATGTCAGAGATCCAGAGAATTTGGTTTCCCTGTTATAATCTCTGTGGCTCAGAATACAGGGCAAGAGGCTGAATGATTCCTGAGGTCAACCTCCCCAGGCAATCAAAAACAAGGGTTCTAGAAGACCTAAACAAATCCAACATGCAAAGGTTGGAACCTCCGCATTACATGGATCAAGGCCTATCAAATCCAAGAGTCAAAAAGGTTCAAGAGTTAGTCCAGAGTAATCCCACACATGCAGAGACTTTGACAACCAAAACTTCCACTTTGGAATCCCCACGTTACATGGGTCCAGGCACAGAAAAGTTCAAGAGTCAGGATCAGTCCAAGCCATCTGGCAACT
This sequence comes from Shinisaurus crocodilurus, assembly GCA_021292165.1. Lineage (NCBI taxonomy): Eukaryota > Metazoa > Chordata > Lepidosauria > Squamata > Shinisauridae > Shinisaurus > Shinisaurus crocodilurus. Next base: position 184,649,117 of record CM037879.1, on the reverse strand, counting down.
TTGGCATATCAACAATGAAGATCCATTATTCATAGCAAACAAGAATTCACATTCTATGAAAAGTATAGCAGTACTTTTCATGGCAGGTTCTTAACAGTACAAAGTTCAAACAGATGAAAGTCCAAATTAGATAGAGTCCCCATGTGAAGAGGGCCTCGAGGCTCAGATGGTATTAAGTCCAAACAGAGAGGATTTCAGGCAGTGAAGATGAGAAAGTTTCTAGCAAAGGCTCCCAGCCTGACACTGGCTTAAAAGCAAAGGTGTTGCTGCAAAAGCCCTCCTCCTAAACAACTAACTGACAAGGGATTTTAGCCCATCAACAAGGTCCCTGTCCAAACACAGTGTCTCCCTTCTGCTCTTCAGGGGAGATGCTTCAACTTGTGTGGCACCTCTGACACTTCCCCCCCCCCCTTCTGTTAGGTTCTCACAGAGAGGCTGCCAGCTTCCTTCCCTGCCAAGACTGGAGCTAGCAGCTGGATGGGACTAAGTTGCCTCCCACCTGCTTTCCCCTGAGAATGCTGACAGAGATAAGCTCACACCGATTCCGACATTCCACAGGTTGAATAAGCCCAAACCCTTCCGGACCACTCCTGATCAGATTCTGGCTACACACTATAAGGGCCACTGCAGCACTGGAGCTGGGCCCCAAGAGTATATTTATAATTTATTTATTTTTTATAACTTAAGGACTTCATCTGGTGTCACTGCAGTAAGCATAAAGACCAGTGCCTCTATTATGAATTGGCAAATATGAAAGCACTTGTTGATTCTTTCTAGGTTCAGCATTATTCTTTCTTCTCCATTATTTTTCAAGACAAGTGACAGGATGTGAAGGCACGTGTTTCAATTTCTAGCAATCTCTGAACTGCTTCTTGCATGACTCTTTGCTTTGCTGGTACTATTAAGCATGGGGAGACCTCCCTCTTAATGATCTTGGAATGTGGACTTTGTAAAGTGGGAGGGGCACAGAATGGAGAGGAGGAGGGTTTAAAAAAAAAGAAATGGACGAGATAAAGACAATGCTTGGAGAAGAGGAGGAGGCAGCTGCAGAATGAAGGAATGCAGTTGAAAAGGAAGTTCAGGGAAGGCAGATATGTGGAGAAAAAGAGAAAGAGGCAGATAGAGCAGCCCTTAGCCAGAGAGGAATAGTAAACCTCCACACCAGAAGCCAGTAACAGCAGACTGAAGGAACTGGGTCAAACAACTGTTGCTGGTCTAACACCAGTGACACTGTGCTTTGTAGTGAACTATGGTTTAAAGTTAGAGTTGTTCATATCTGGTGTATATAGTTCTATATGTTATTTACAAAAAATCCTAAAGTTAAGTAAATACTGTTACAGTAATACCTTGGATTGCAAGCATAATTCATTCCGGAAACGTGCTTGTAATCCAAAACACTCTTATATCAAAGTGAGTCTCTGGCGGGTGTGAGCGGGGCCGATTTCGGCCCGCTACACCTGCTCGAGGCAAGCGGTTACATCCCTACGAATACTTGTCTTGCAAGACCTTGCTCGTTTATCAAGTCAAAATTTATTTTAAAAAATTGCTTGTCTTGCAAAACGCTCTCAGACCAAGTTACTTGCAATCCAAGGTATTACTGTATTTAGTTGTCCCTGGAGTGATTGCAATCTGCTCCTCCTCATCCTAATTATAGAAACCTGAAATATTATGCAAACATTTATTCCTCACACTTCCTAGGACACCAGGGAGCACCTGAGATGAACAGTCTCCCTTGCTCAGTGGTCAGAGATTGATAGGTCCCAAACTGATGAATACTTCTTAGATTTGGAGGGCACCAATTTACTGAAGTCAAACTTCTTAGCACCCCTCTTTGGCAGGAAGCTTCATGGGCACTTTGCAGATCATTGCAACACCCCAGACTGTGCAGTAGGCTTACAGGGTTTCTTGAATGCTTGAATCTGCCAGCACGCAGAGAAAGAATGATCAAAACTCCTCAGGCCTACATGGCCTAGAGGAAGGCCTCCAGGAGGACTTTACACCTGGTTTTATAGTTTCCTTTATAGTTTATAGTACTGTTACCTTATGCATGCACACTTTGAAAAGGCAATCTCTTTCAAATATAGCTGAGGTAAGAGCCAACTTGGTAGCCAAATTCTCTGCCCAGGTGGTGAAATTGGGTTTCTTTTTTTGGCTTGGAGGACTGGTGACATCTTGATTTAGTGTCTCTGGATGTGTATGAGGGCACTTTGGACCAGAATGAAGGGGCCTAAGGTTCCGTGGCCCTATGATCTCCCTTTCAGCCCTGCTGGGAGGGTTAGGCACTACTCCTACCCTCCTTATTCTCTCTTTCTTCTCTGTATTCTTTCTTGTTTTCTTATTTTAGTTGTATATATATCCTTTGTTTTTTGGTATGGTTCTCACACCAACAGAGAAACCCTGAAGGAGACTGACTCTCTGACACTAGACAGTGTAGGGATTGGGCCTACTAGTTCTGCAAAGGCGCCTCAAAAAGATATAAGAATAGATCCTGTTTCAGATGAAGAGGGGGAGGGAGAAGTAAAGACTGAAGAGACAAAGACAGAAGAAATAGAGATGGGGAGGATGGAAGAAAGAGCCGAGCTGTTCTTGAAACCATAGGAAACTAGAGCCGTTCTGAAGAGGAGAAAAAGGGGGAGATAGGCATGACAGATATAAGGGTGAGACATGAATTGAGGGAAGACCAATGATGAAGAGTGAAATGTTCTAAACGGTTAGTTCTGAGAAATCAGGAACCACCTTGAGGGTTTGGTTTTGGGGATTTTGGTTACTGGGAAAGGGAGCCCATTAGTGAATTCTAATTAGTCTGAAATCATCTTTCAACTAGGTCCTACTGCATTAATGAACTAATTCTATAGAAAGCTAACACAGCTTGTTTCTTTTGTTACTGATTTCTGTAAAAATGATTAATCTGTGACCTAAAGCCAGCTTCGCTTGCTTGCAATTTAGCATTATAAAAGCCTGCTGATTAGAAGAACAGTACAGTAATACCTTGGATTGCAAGTAACTTGGTTTGAGAGTGTTTTGCAAGACTAGCAAATTTTAAAATATTTATTTAATTTTTTTTTTACTTGATATACAAGTAACGTCTTGCAGCACAAGTACTGTAGTACAGCTTAAATTAAAAATCTCTGTACAAATTTTGGGGGGGGGGATTTCGTTTTGATATAAGAGTGTTTTGGATTACAAGCACGTTTCCGGAACGAATTATGCTCTCAATCCAAGGCATGGCTGTACTTGTGTTTAACAAGGAGAGAGAAAGAGGTGACCTTGACAGATAGGATATGAATTTGGGATCATGGGGGGAAGGACCCACCGCCCTCTAGAAGAGATTTGGAGACGGCCTCCTGGATTCACAGGGCAGGGCCTCCTCCACTCAAAAAGAGCAGCTCACTTGAACAGGATTAAGCTGGTCAAACAGACCAGACCACACACCTGCAACTGTTCAATATGGAGGCAGAAGACTCTCTGGCTGTAGAGAGGAAGTGGAAGGTGCCTCCTAATCTAGGTATCAGCCAAATCTTTCTTCTAAGAGAACCTACTTCCAAGCGAACCCCACTTTCAAGATGACTGAATGGTGACTTGAAAGAATCCTACTTAGACAATCCAACAAAATGGTGTCACTACATCAATTCTAAATTTATCAATCCATTAGAAATGTAAAATTATTAAATTAAATTTAGATAAAGTTACTTGTTTTAGTTCAGCTTCCATTTTTTTCAGTTTTTGCAGTTCTTGTATGAGTTTATTGGCATTTTTTGCCTCTTCCCCATTTATGCACTCCAGTTCTCTGATCCGCGCTTCCAGCTTTCCTATTTTTTCATTTCGAACAGCCAGGGCTTTCTGTATCTGCTCTCTGTCTAAGAAAAGCCTATTGTAATCTTCTGTTCGCTCTTTTAGTTCATTGTGGAGAGACTCTACCTATAAGAATGGACAAACAAAAAGGTTTCATGTTTGAGAAATGAAAAAGTTAATTTAATAGGTAACACATTCCTAGTATATTTATCTAAATCATTCGAATTTGCTTGAAAGGTCTTAAATACAATTCAAACCAAAAAGGAACTCCTTGGTAACACTTAAAACACAGAGTACAGTGAAAATGTACATCCAGCAGAGACTCCCATTGGTCCTCACTATGCTTATATAGGCCAACAGTACTATCCCCCAGTCCAGAAAAGCATGCCAAGGCATCGCTACTCAAGAGATTTACAAACACACAAGATTTCTTTCACACAAAGAAAGACTTAGGGAAAGATTTAGGGAAAGGAAATGATTTTTTCCCTAAATATCTAGGAGGGTTTCATAAAGGAGAAGAACTGTCTACCACAGCTATTGTGAAAGGAAGAATATTTTCTTCCATGTCCATCACCCTACAGACAACATAACCATTGTCATGACAGGCACTCTGCCTTACTCAGGCCTGACATCAGCAACAGGCATGGTGGGGCAAATACCAGGGCTCATGAGACCCAGGAAGCTCACCGCAGCTGACACTGGCATCTCCCCCTCTTTTTTAAACTTGTTGTTAATGGCTCAGCACATCTTTTAGCATTGGGGATAAGGAAGATAGCAGCTGTAGCCACCTGTCCCAGTGCTACAAAGAGAAGTGCTAGGCCAGGCAGCAGCTGTTATTATCTTCTTTCTACTCCCCAATGCTTCTGGGCCCTGTTGGTGCCCATTGGCAGTGGGGATAATGGAGATGATGGCAATGGCACCAGCTGAAGCTGCCCTGCTCTTTACACAATCACCCACCACCTGTCCCCATTCACCCCGGTAAGCTTTGAAAGGGGCACCAGTGGGCACCTTGCCATCAAACCTGAAGCTTGAAAACAATGCAGTGATTACTAGAACCCAGCATGGATTTTTCAAGAACAAATCCCGCCAGACTAATCTGATCTCATTTTTTGATCGGGTAACCTCCCTTGTGGACTGTGGGAATGCAGTGGACATAATATACCTGGACTTCAGCAAAGCTTTCAACAAACTGCCTCATGATATCCTGATTAGCAAGCTAGCTAAAAGTGGGCTAGATGGAACAACTATCAGGTGGATCCACAATTGGCTACAGAATCGGACTCAAGAGTGCTTATCAATGGTTCCTTCTCAAACTGGGGAGAGGTAACGAGCAGGGCACCACAGGGCTCGGTCCTGGGCCCAGTGCTCTTCAACATTTTTATTAATGACTTGGATGAGGAGGTACAGGGAATGCTTATCAAATTTGCAGATGACACAAAGTTGGGTGGAACAGCTAATACTCTGGAAGACAGAAACAAAATTCAAAGTGACCTCGATAGGCTGGAGCGCTGGGCCGAAAACAACAGAATGAAATTTAATAGGGATAAATGCCAAGTGCTGCACCTAGGGAGAGGAAACCAAATGCAGAGTTACAGAATGGGGGACACTTGGCTCAACAATACTACAAGTGAGAAGGATCTTGGAATTGTGGTAGATCACAAACTGAATATGAGCCAGCAATGTGATGTGGCTGCAAAGAAGGCAAATGCTATTTTGGGCTGCATTAATAGAAGTATGGCTTCCAAATCGCGGGAAGTGATAATTCCCCTGTACTCTGCACTGGTTAGGCCTCATCTTGAGTACTGCGTCCAGTTCTGGGCACCACACTTTAAGAAGGACGTAGACAAACTGGAGAGGGTTCAGAGGAGGGCAACAAGGATGATAAAGGGACTGGAGACAAGGCCCTATGAGGAGAGACTGAAAGAACTGGGCATGCTTAGCCTTCAGAAGAGGAGACTGAGGGGAGATATTATCGCACTCTTCCAGTACTTGAAGGGATGTCACACAGAGGAGGGCCAGGATCTCTTCTCGATCATCCCAGTTTGCAGGACACGGAATAATGGGCTCAAGTTACAGGAACCTAGATTCCACCTAAACATCAGGAAAAAATTCCTGACTGTCAGAGCAATAAGACAATGGAAGCAGTGATCCTGATTGGAGGCGGGAATTTGGTGGCTGCTTGGGGAGGTCAGGGAGGCTGCAGAACAGGACTTGGGGAGCTGCATGTTGCCCATAGGCTGCGGGTTGTGCACCGCTGCCATAGAAGAATAGCTGGAATCACATTGGTCACTGCTGCTGGTTTTCCTGTAGGCCTCACTTGTTTACCTAACAGTTGGAAAGGGAAAACATCCTTCTTCGTGGACCAAAAACCTATGGTACAAACCCTTTACAATCAAAAGATGGCACCAAACTCTTAAAAGACAAAGAGTCTATTGCACTGCGTTGGAAAGAGCATTATTATGACCTTTTAAATCGTAAATCTAAGGTGGATAATGAGATTTTTTCGCAAATCCCGCAAAAACAAATTAAAGAGGAACTTGCAATACTCCCCACTTTGGATGAAGTAAAAAAAGCCATTAATCAAATGAAGAACAACAAAGCTAGTGGACCAGATGGGATTCCTGCTGAAATCTTTAAAGAAGGGGGCCCCGAACTTGTACAACATCTTCATAAACTCATCGAAAAAATCTGGATAAGAGAAGAGATCCCAGAAGACTTCAGGGATGCCATAATTATCACCCTCTTTAAGAAGGGTGATAGAACAGACTGTGGAAACTATCGGGGCATTTCTCTCTTAGCAACCGCAGGTAAAATATTTGCTAGGATTCTCGCAAACCGTCTTCTATCTATTTCAGAAGAGATCCTCCCTGAAACTCAATATGGTTTCCGCCCCTCTAGAGGGACAGTAGACATGATTTTTACTGCACGTCAGCTCCAAGAAAAATGCCGGGAGCAGAATCAACCCCTTTATATGGCATTTATCGATTTGGCTAAGGCCTTTGATACTGTAGACCGTACAGCTCTCTGGACTATCCTTATGAAAATTGGATGCTCCAATAAATTTGTGAATATCTTGCGACTTCTCCATGACAACATGACGGCAACGGTTTTGGACAACAACGGCTCTCATGGTGCTCCATTTAAAGTGGGATCAGGTGTTAAACAGGGATGTGTTATCGCCCCAACATTATTTGCCATTTTCATCGCCATGGTTTTACATCTTGTCAAGGGGAAACTTCCCACCGGTGTGGGAATTATATATCGAACAGATGGAAAGCTTTTTAATCTCAGCAGGCTGAAAGCAAAAAGTAAGGTAATTACAACCTCCGTTGTGGAACTTCAGTATGCTGATGATAATGTGGTCTCCGCACATTCAGAGGATGATCTCCAAACTATCCTAAATGCTTTTGCAGAAGCATACGAAAAACTTGGTCTCTCACTTAACATCAAAAAAACCAAAGTGCTTCATCAGCAAGTGCAAGCCAATCCTTTGGTGATGCCATCTATCCAGCTTGGCGGGACAATACTGGAAAATGTCGATCATTTTCTCTATCTTGGCAGCTATCTTTCTGTTACAGCTAACATCGACAGTGAAATCCAGCATCGTCTGAGCTCCGCAAGTGCCGCATTTTCTCGAATGAAACATAAGAGTGTTCGAGGATCGGGATATTTGTAAGAAGACCAAAACACTGGTTTATGAAGCCATTGTATTACCAACTTTATTGTATGCCTGCGAAACATGGACTATCTATAAACGTCACTTCCACCTCCTTGAAAGGTTTCATCAACGTTGCCTCCGGAAAATCCTGCAAATTACTTGGGAAGATAGGCGAACAAATGTCAGTGTACTGGAAGAAGCAAAGACTACTAGCATTGAAAAAATGATCCTTCAACGCCAACTTCAGTGGACTGGTCATGTTGTTTGAATGCCTGACTGCCGTCTCCCAAAGCAGTTACTTTACTCCCAACTCAAGGATGGAAAGCGGAATATCGGTGGTCAATATAAGAGGTTTAAAGATGTTCATAAGGCTAATCTAAAAAAATGCAATATAAACATCGAAAACTGGGAAGCTCTGGCCCATGAACGATCTAAATGGAGGTTGGCCTTTCACAAAGGTTCCATGGACTTTGAAGAAGCCCGAGTGCAAGGTGAAAGGGAGAAACGTGCTAAGCGAAAAGCACGTCAAATGAATCCTTTACAGGACCATCTTCTATCTGGTAACCTGTGTCCTCACTGTGGGAAGCTGTGTGGATCTAGAATTGGCCTCCACAGTCACTTACGGACCCATCGCTAGAGTCTACACAATCTTCTTTAGAATTTCCTCATTTTATCCCGGAAGACAATCTTACTCGGTCACGTGTGATCGCCTGATGATGATGATGATGCATCACACACACGGGCTCTGCGCCTGCACTGAGACAATTTGGGAAACTTCTAAAGCTGAGGAGTTTTAGGCGAGAACCCTTCCCCCACGATCCTACTGAGCATGCTCCTAGTGGGTTCCCACCTATTCCCTCAGTTCTTCTTCAACCGCCATTGTGGCTCGACGCTTGGGAACATTCTCCTACGCTCGTTATAGCTGAGGAAAAACACTTGGTTTTATTCTATCTTTATCTCTTCTATAGTTGTTCTTACTATCCATTTTATATTTTCTTTATTTTATTTGTCCTATCTTCTCTCTGGATTTGCCGTGGAGACTTTTCTGAGGCTGATGCCTCTCAAGGCGGTCTTCTGAAAGTGCATCTGCTGCAGTAGCAAACTACCACCTACCGACGGCCACTTGCTCTACCTTTTTGGCTTAGGTGGGGGGCATGTAGTGGATAAGTCAGTGACACTGAAGCGGGGACAGTGGATGGGTTGTGTGAAGAAGGAACCATTGATGATAAGCACTCTTTGAGTCCGATTCTGTAGCCAAATGTGTGTGCTTCCCCATCCCTACCTGCTTAGATGGGAGTGGGTGGGGAGCAGAGAGAGAGAGAGAGGATCTACCGTATTTTTCGCTCCATAACACGCACTTCCCCCCCCCCCCAAAATAGGGGGAAATCTGTGCGTGTTATGGAGTGAATACTGTAAAAATAGTGTTAAAAAAAATTTTTTTTTTAAACTTAATTTTCCCCCCCATACCTCCCTCTGCAGGCAGGGACGGGCGAGTGCAGGGCCAGCCAGAATATTTTTTTTTCAAACCTCCCTCTGCCGCTTAACAGCTGATTTCCCGGAACAGCTGATTCCCTGGGAACAGCTGATTCCGCTCCTCTTAGCTGCTCCAGCAGCGGGGGCGGCAAACATAAACAAATATAAACACAGCAGACGAGAGAAAGGGTGGGAACCCACAGAGGCAGCAAACTCCCCCAGTCTGCAGTTGCCAGCCGCGCTGCGTTTATATTTGTTTAAGGGTGCAGAGTCACAGTAGAATACCGTGGTAAATGCTGAGCCCCAGGGCTTTGCTGCAGATTGAGGCTCCTTCCCCCTCCTTGCTGGCGAAGCATGGTCTCTTCCTGGCTCCCCCACGCCTGTAGATACCCAGCAGGAGAAACGCACCACCTTCTTCTCAGCCTCTTTGCAGCCAGAGACTGGCAACTGCAGACTGGGGGAGTTTGCTGCCTCTGGGTTCCCACCTACTGTGAGCACCTTCCCCCCTCCCCCCTTCCCCCGCCTCCTCTCTCTCGTCTGCTGCGCGTTTCTCCTGCTGGGTATCTACAGGCGTGGGGAAGCCAGGAAGAGATCATGCTTCACCAGCAAGGAGGGGGAAGGAGGCTCAATTTGCAGCATTTACGGTACTATACCTACAACTACGGTATTCTACTGTGACTCTGGATGCTTTGTATTTATTTATTTATTGCATTTACCGGTATACCCCGCTCTTCAGCCAGAAAAGGCTCTCAGAGTGGCTTACAAAGATTACAGTAATAATAAGACAGTCCCTGCCCTGGGGGCCCAACCTCACGGGATAATGTCCTTTCTGTACATGCTCCCCTGTGGAAAAAACAAAACAGGGAGTTCTGCTGTTGAAAGAACCCAAAAGATCCGTCTCTTTTTCCCCTGGTCTCTGTCTTTCCCCCCATCCTGCCAGTTTCTTTGCCTGTGAGTGGGGCTTGTAACAGGGCTTTGTTTTGGAAACACTTTATTATGATGATAAGGGAATGCCTGGAGGAGAGCTTAAGCTGTCTGCCTGGAAGTCCTTTGTTTGTGCCTTGGAATTCCGGTGTCTTATCTGATCTTGCCTAGGGCAGCAAACTGCCTACTGAATTTTCAACAAGCATGCTGCAAGCCAGTTTGTGCCACCTCCTAATTCTACATACCGGTACCATACAAGGATGATAAAGCAGAAAAGACTAGCATATAAAATTCCTTTTAAACTGGAGGTAGTAAAATATGCTAAGGAACATGGAAACAGAGCACTGGAACCTTAAAGTCTCTCCACATTTGTTATGTGATGATGGTTCTTAATGCCACTGTTGACTGCTGTTCACTTTACATGGTTGAAATAAAAATATTTTAGTTCACCATTTGGTTCAGAATACTTTTTCTTGTCAGAATATTTTTTCCTTGTTTTCTTCCTCTAAAACCTAGGTGCGTGTTATCGCCAGGTGCGTGTTATGGAGCGAAAAATACGGTATATATCTATATCTGTGTGGCCTCCAATTTGCCACTGGGCACTGCATGCAGACTTTGGGGCAAATAAGGTTGCCTGCTCCTGGTTGAGATGATCTGTCCTTGCAGAACATAAGTAATCATTTTACCTACCAGATATACGCTGGACTGTCCAGAAGCCTGGCATTTTGTTGTTAGTTTTAACTCCATTTCTAGTTTCCGAATTTCTTCCTGAAATTCATCACGTTCATTTTCCCACTCAACAGCTTGTTTCTGTCAAGAAAATGGGAGTCTTTTTTCAAGATCCTAAAATCTATTTAAATAATAACAACAACAATATTAATAATAATTCTACTTATATCCTGCCCTTCAGAAAAAGTCTCAGGATAGGTAGCAAAATAACATACAATAAACAATATTAAAACAACAAAATACAGCACATCTAATGTAATCAATAACAATCAGCAGAGAGAAACAAATACGCAACAGATATCCAGTCATATTGATTGACCACCAATAAATGATGGGGGAAAGATAGGTTTTAGCATTCCTTCTGATACCTGGGCTCCAGATTGTTTAGGGCTTTGTAGGTCAGCACCTAGAATTCAGCCCAGAAACCAATAGACAACCAGTGCAGCTCTTTTAGGATTGTGTTATATAACCCCTGGCAACATCCCAGCAGCTGCATTTTGCACCAATTGTAATTTCCAGATACTCTTCAAAGGCATTCCTGTGTAAAGTGCTTTATAATAATCAAACTGAGAGGTTACTAGAGTATAAGTCACAGTGGCTAAGCTATCTCTATCCCGTAACAGCCACTACTGGTGCACCATCCAAAACTGGGCAAAGCCACTGTGGCCATCTAGGCCTCCAGTGACAAAGCTGGATCAAGGAGTACCGCAGACAATGCACCTGACCTTTTAGGGTGAATGTAACCCCATTCAGAACAGGCTGCCTTCCCAAATACTGGACCCGAGAAACACCGACCCATAGGACCTCCATCTTGTCAGGATATGGTTTAAGTTTATTGTCCCTCATCCAAACCATTACTGCCTGCAGGCACTGATCCAGCACCTGCATGGACTCACCTGACACAGATAACAAAGGAGAAATAGAGCTAGGCATCATCAGAGTACTGCTGATACCTTGCCCCAAATCCCCTAATGACCTCTCTCTCAGTAGCTTCATATAGATATTAAATAGCATGGGGGCAGAATGGAAGCCTGCAGGACACCATGGCACAACTGCCATGGGGCTGAGCAGATGTCCCCCAATGACACTTTCTGGAATCCAGCAGGAAGGAATGGAATCACTGTTCCACCATGCCCCCAATTCCCAACCCAAAGAGTTGTTCCAGCAAGATACCATGGTCAATGGTATCAAAAGCAAAGGTCATCATTCTAGGTGACCAGCTGTTTCAGGGCCAAACCCAGGACTGCAGCCAGATTGAAATGGGCCACGATATAGATATATATTTTAGAGTTTACAAGAACTATTTTAAGGTCACTAAGAATTTTAAATGACAAGGGTATTGCCACCAAAAATACACACAAAGCATTTCCCCCCCTTACATCCATGAAAATGCGTTGGTTTTTAAGCTGTCTTTCAAGGGCTTGTATTTGTTGTCTAAAGTCAGCAACCTCCAATGACATCATAGCTAAATTCTGATTTTTGGTTAGTTGCTCATCAAGTTCCATCTCCAAGATTTTCATTTGAGCATTCAGAGTGGAACAGTCTTTTTCTGCTTGACACTTCAGTTCTGACTTTGCTTTAGTTAGATGTTCAATTTCCTTGATTAAGTCTACAATAAAGGAAAAATAGCATTACCAAAGAAATGAAGGCCATACATTTTCAAATTAGAATGAATCTTCTTTTCAGTAATAACATAAGAGCCATGCTATATCAGGCCATGGCTTATCTACTCCAGCATTCTGTTCCCATAGTGGCCAACCAGGTGCCTATTGGAAGCCCACAAGCAGGACATGAGTACAATAGCACCCTTCCACTTGTGTTCCCTAGCAACTGGTATTGGGAGACATAATGCATCCAATACTGGAGCTAATATATAGGCATCATGACTAGCAACCACTGATAGCTGTATTCTCCATAAATTTGTCTAATCCCCTTTTAAAATCGTCCCAGTTGGTGGCCATCACTACATTTTGTGGCACCAAATTCCATTGTTTAACTATGCGCTGTATGAAGAAATACTTCCTTTTATCTGTCCTGAATTTCCCACCATTTGGCTTCATTGGAGGACTCCAGGTATCATGAGAGAAGGGAAAAAAATCTTCCAATCCACTTATCTACACCATCCATAATTTTATACACCTGTATTATGGCCTCTCTTCCTCGCCCTTTTCCTAAACTAAAGAAAACCAGCTCCATAAGAACAATATTCTAGTACATCTTAATTTAATATATACAGACTGTGATATTCATTTTCCTATCACAACAGAAAAATCAGGGCTGACATCAGCACCTCATATCCATGCTCACCTGCTGTGGCACATAAGCCTTGGAAAGGACAACTACTGATAGCCATGCCATGCCACACACACATGGCTTTAAAATGCTAATCTGGAGCTTGAAGCAGTACTGGGTAGCTGAGTCTAGCTGCCATTTTAACTTTCCCCAATGTCCCCCCCCCCAATGTAATGTCACTCTGGGGCATTGTGGGAAGTTAAAATGTGGCAGCCCTCAGCCACCTAGTGCTGCTGCCACCACTGCCACCACCACTGACAGTTAAGCCCACAAGTGCCCTCTCAAAGCTGGAGTCAGCCCTGCAAAGATGTTACAAAAAACTTTTGTATAATAACCTCTGTGGTGTGGATCATAGGGGAGCCCTTCAGGAAACATCCAAATTGGCTCTACATTAATTCCTGCTTCAGAACCATTACTTTACATTTCATTTCTGAAAAACCTTGTGCTCAAATGCTTGCACTTTATTTTAGCCAACACAAATTTGTTGCTTATTTTTGTTTTAAGTAGATAAAAAAATTGTGAACACATTTAAAATAGTTTAAGTTAATGGAAATCTATTTTTGTTTGGCTACTTCTTAAACCATTTAGCAATCCAAGATTTCTGTGTATTTAATATTTTAAGTAATATAGCATCCCATTTCTTACCCACTTCTCTCTCCCCTACATTAGCAGCCAAAGCTTTATTTTGACTTATTATTAGTAACTTTTGGTCCTCAACAGATCTTGCATGTTCCTGAGTTAACTCTTGGACCTGTGCTTTCAAGCTCTCCAGTTCTACAATAAGACGGGATTCAGATTCCTCTTTCAAATTCAGGGCTTGTTCCAAGGCAAGTCTCTCTGCTAAATAGCCTTCAATGAAACCTAAAATCCAAACAATGTATAAAAGCATAATGATCAGGCACTGAAAGCATTTATGCAAGGCAATCATATAATTATACTGAAACTTAAAAGAACACAAATATAGCAAAATATATTAACAGTTACACAAACATTTTAAAATGAAAGCTTACCACACAGAGAATTAAAAGCATAAAGAAGTCAATTTCTTAATTTTATTTATTTATTTATATTTATTTAAAACATTTTTATACCGCCCAATAGCCGAAGCTCTCTGGGCGGTTTACAACAGTTAAAACCATAAAATACAATATAAAATAAATATAAAATTTAAAACCACAGATTAAAAACAAACAACAAAGCTAGCAGCAGCAGTTACAATAACGGAGTTAAAAACAACTACAAGATTAAAATGATTAGGATGATTAAAATGATTTAAATGCCTGGGAGAATAGAAAGGTCTTCACCTGGTGCCAGAAGGAATTCAAAGTAGGCACCAGTAGCTCCCTCTTCAGGGAGCTCATTCCATAACCGGGGTGCCACAGCAGAAAAGGCCCTCCTCCTGATAGCCACCTGCCTCACTTCCTTTGGCAGGGACTCTCGGAGAAGGCCTGCTGATGCAGATCTTAATTTTAATTTTCACAAATATAACTGCTTAACTTGTCAGCTGTTATCTTAGTATACTAGCCTAAAGCATGAGACAACTCATGTAGGGTGTTCTGTGCATCCTCATTCACATGTACATGCAATTAGCATGTGTACATGTGTAAAAAGCAAGATGGGTCTATGGTGGCCTTTAACCAGAGATGTGGTGTGCACACAGTGAACTTCATAGATTCATAGATCATAGAGTTGGAAGGGGCCTACAAGGCCATTGAGTCCAACCCCCTGCTCAGTGCAGGAAACTAGAGGAGGGGTCTCCCATCCAAGTAATAACCAGGCCTGACCCTGCTTAGCTTTCCACAGATAAGCTGAGCCAGCGTGAGCCTCTGTATTATGTTCTTACTCAAGTGGGGAATCACTACTTTTAAGTTGGGAAAATTAGCTCAAACACACTCACTGTAAAAAGTCCAAACACTCAGACTTTATTTTTTACACTTTTTTGTACTCTCACACACACATGCACACTCATTACAGAGGAGAAAAATATATCCACCCAGTAGCACACTGGACGCTATACTGATTCTAACAGATCTAACTAATAGAAAAGGCAAAGACTGGGGAAAATAGTGTTTGCCAAATAAGGAGGTGAAGGTAGTGTTAGGGAAGTGGCAGAGCAGGGGATTGGGAGGCTCTATGACCAGAGCAGCTCAGATGTTGGTGAAAGGGTGGACTATGGAGGCAGAAATAGGTAGAACTAGGAGAAAAAGGAAATTAAATAGAGCAAGGGATGGCTAAGTAAGGACAGGTTGCTTACCTGTAACTGTGGTTCTTCGAGTGGTCATCTGTGCATTCACACACATATGGGTTCTCTGCGCCTGCGCTGAGATCGATCGGAAACTTCTTTAGCTGAGATGAGCCGGGCGGGAGCCCCTCCCCCTCGTGCGTGCTCCTTAGCGCGGCTCCCGCCCGTCTCCTCAGTTCCCTGAGACCGCCTATTGCGACCCTCGGGACTGAAGATGATTCAGAACTTTAATATACTTCTACGAGATCAACACCTTCATTCGGGCCCGATGAGGATCGATCCCGAAAAAAACAATAGTAAAACAATTGACCCATCCCATTCCCACCTGGGCATCCATCGAACTCGATGCAGACACTGAGAGGGGAACGAGGGCGGGTTGTGTGAATGCACAGATGACCACTCGAAGAACCACAGTTACAGGTAAGCAACCTGTACTTCTTCTTCGTGGTCTCTGTGCTTCACACACATATGGGTAGATTAGCAAGCTGACTTACCGGAGGTGGGTCGGTGTCGGCAGTGAGATGGTGATCGATGATAGTACCGCTCTGCCGAATGCGTTCTGCGCCCTGGCTCGAACGTCGAGGCGGTAGTGCCGGATAAAGGTGGAGGGCGAAGACCAAGTTGCTGCCCTGCACAAGTCCGTCAAAGAGACTCCTCTGCCGAATGCCGTCGAAGTCGACATGGCCCTAGTAGAGTGCGCCTTCACGGAGTTTGGCAAAGCACGACCGGCAAGTTGATATGCCAGTTTGATAGTGTCCACAAGCCAGGTGGACAGTCTTTGCTTCGATACTGGGCATCCCTTCTTTGGAGGACCGTAACATATGAAAAGTTGTTGCGTGTGTCTTATGGATTCTGTGCGCGCTTTGTAAAAAGCTATTGCTCTGCGGACATCGAGGCTGTGTAGAAGTCTCTCGACATCCGATGATGGCGTTGGAAAAAAAGCCGGAAGCACAATGTCCTGACCTAGATGAAAATCGGAAACGACTTTTGGCAAGAAGGCTATGTCTGGCCGCAAAACGACCTTGTCTTTGTGGAAAGTTGTGTATGGAGGGTCAACTCTGAGAGCGGCTAGCTCGCTGACACGCCTTGCAGATGTAATCGCTGTCAGGAACAGAGTTTTAAATGATAGAAGACGCAAGTCTGATTTCGCCATGGGCTCGAATGGAGGTTTCATTAATGCTTTCAAAACTAACTGGAGGTCCCATCCTGGTATAATAGTCCTCGTCGGAGGGCATAAGTTTTTTACACCCTTCAGAAATTGTTTCACGAGTGGGTGTACAAATAAAGATGAACTGGTCGAGGTTGTTCGGTACGCTGTAATTGCTGCCAAATAAACTTTAATAGACGAGAGTTTAAGTCCCCGTGCCATCAGCGAGTGAAGGAAGTCGAGGACAGTCGATATCGAGCATGTTACAGGGTCTTTATCGGACATCGACACAAAGTTGGAGAAAGCTTGCCACTTCCTTGCATAAGAAAACCTTGTTGATTTTTTTCGCGCTGCTAACAGGACTTCCTTTACTGCTGAAGAGAGGTCTGTATGTATTGCTATCTGATCCTCCAAGCCGTGAGGTTTAACGATTGCAAATTGGGGTGAAGCACCCTGCCCTGCTGCTGAGTCAACAGATTGTCCTGGATGGGCAGCTGCAGGTAATCTCCCTGAGACAAATGCAGAAGGAGGGAAAACCAGGGTTGACGTGGCCACCATGGGGATATTAGGATGCAGTTCGTTCTGTCCAACGATATCTTGGCCAGCACGCGAGTCAGAAGTGGAATTGGAGGGAACAGATAGAAGAAGTCGTTGCTCCAATCCAGCAGGAAGGCGTCGGTCATCGATTTCGGATCCATAGCCGCTCTGCTGCAGAATAGTGGGCAGGCCGCATTTTCGCTGGTTGCGAACAGGTCTACGTTCGGCCGGCCCCATAGGCGAAAGAGGGATGCTAAAATTTGCCGATCCAACTTCCACTCGTGTGATTGTAGCGACACCCTGCTCAGTGTGTCTGCCAGGACATTGATTTTCCCCGCTATGTGAATAGCTACGAATGATATTCGCCGAGATAGAGCCCGCTCGTACAGCTGTAGCGTCAGTCTTGTGAGGCGCATAGATCTCGTGCCTCCTTGTTTGTTTAAATATGCCACCACTGTGGTATTGTCTGTTACAACCTGAATGTGATGGGCAGTCAGAAGGTGTTCCAGCGCTTGCAGTGCTTTCCAGACCGCCATCAGTTCCAGCCAATTGATGTGTCTGGTTCTTTCCGCCGGATTCCAAGTGCCCTGTACGACGTGGTCGTCGGAGTGGGCTCCCCATCCTAGTAGCGATGCGTCCGTTGTTAGAATTCGACTCGGTATCGATGGCCGGAAGGTTACGCCGTCGAGTAGGTTTGACTCCTTCTGCCACCACCTCAAAGACTCTCTTACGGCTCGTGGAACTGATAGACGAAGGGATGGTCTCTCCGTTTCTTGCTTGAAGGCTCGGACAAACCAGGTCTGCAGCGGTCGCATGCGAAGCCTCGCATAGCGTACGGCTGCTATGGTCGAGGCCATGTGCCCTAAGAGTCGCTGGAGTGTGCGAGCTGATGATATTGGTCGACTGCATACTTTCTTTGATAGGGCGACTATCTTTATTGCCCTTTCGTTTGGAAGGTAAGCCCGACCATCGGACGCACTTAACCTCGCTCCTATATATTGAATTTCTTTTACGGGCTGGAGGACCGACTTCTCTGCATTCAGGCAGAGTCCCAGCTCGAGTATGAGGTTGAGGGTCTGTTCGAGTGCGTTTCGAAGCTCGAGTTTCGACGATGCCACCAACAACCAATCGTCGAGGTAGGGGAAGATGGTGATGCCCCTTGTCCTCAGACTTGCACATACCGCTGCCACGCATTTCGTGAACACCCTCGGCGCGGTGGAGAGTCCGAATGGAAGAACGACGAACTGGTAGGTGTCGTCCCCCACCCGAAACCGAAGGTATTTCCGGCTGTCCTCGTGGATGGCGATATGAAACTATGCATCCTTTAGATCGATGGATGCAAACCAATCGGTCCTTCGGAGTAAAGGAAGGATCGATTGGAGCGTAACCATGCGGAATCTTTTCGGTGGGATAAAAAGATTCACAGTTCGAAGATCCAGGATCGGTCTGAGTCCTCCTCCTTTTTTCTTCACGATGAAGTACCTGGAGTACAGGCCGACCTCCAGGTCCCCTGCGGGGACCGGCTGTATCGCCCCTTTTTGAAGGAGGGTTGAGACTTCCTCCAGCAGAACCTGAGTTGGACGGGTGGTCTTGATCCCGAGAAACGGGGGGAGGACTTTGAACTCGATCCTGTAACCGTGCTCCACGATGCGTAGCACCCATCGATCCGTCGTGATGGTCCTCCACGATTGGAGGTGGTGGTAAAGTCGGTAGCCGAAGAGAGTAGTCTGAGGTGGTGCAGAGGTTCAACGCTGTCGAGGTTCAGCGTTGGAGGTATATTTGTCGAGCTGGCAAGGCAGTCAAAGACGACGACGGCCGAAGTCGCCCCCCCTCCTGCTGCCCCTAGGCCTCTGCTGTTGGTATGGTCGCTGGGGCTGGGTCTGAGATTGTGATGTTCCTGGTCTCCGGTTCCCACTTTTGTACTGGCCAGCCGGCTGGTACTGTCTGGTCGGGAAGGGGAACCGGGGCCACCGCCGTGGCCTGAAAGACTGTGGTGGTTGCTGGCGGACGAGCCCCATTTTCTTGGCCGTTGTGAAGGCCTTCTGAGCCGAGTCGAGGGAGTCATCCGTAGTGGCGTTGAATAACCCCTCGCCATCGAAAAGAAGGTCCTGGATCTTCGCCCTATCGTCGGGAGTCAGAGCGGTAGAGCGAAGCCATGCGTGCCTTCTCAAGGCCACGGACCCGATCATCGACCTGGCATGACTGTCGACTTGATGCTGGGCAGTATTCATCTGAAGCGCACCGATACTCGTTGCCTCCTTGATGTACTGAGCCGCCAGGTCTCTCTTGTCGTCCGGCAGATAGTCACAGAGGTCTCCCAGCTTCTCCGTGATATACATTTGATATCTAGCTAACAACGCCTCGTAGTTAGATATCTTTAGTCCGAGGGAAGACGATGAATAGATCCTACGGCCGTAGGAATCTAGCGTCTTACCCTCCTTATCTGCCGGAGTGGTGTGCTGCCTTCCCCCACGAGACTGCGCCGATTTGACTATGAGCGAGTTCGGGGTCGGATGGGAAAACAGAAACTTTGCTCCTTCCTCCTGGATCTTGTACATCGACTCCAGGCGTTTAGCCGTCGGTTTCAACGAGGCCGGAGTCTTCCAGGTTTCTTGCACCGTCTCCAACAATGTCGGCAAGAATGGAAGGAGCAGTTGGTTCGACTGTGTCGTTTTAAGGACCGCATAAATGTCGTCCTTTGCCTTCCCCTTCGACGATTTCGCCTCGACTCCCAGAGCAGTCACCAGCCGGCTGACATGCTCCGCGAAACTCCCCATGTCCTCCGATGGGGAGACCGCTTCTTTGGACTCCACCTGCACGTCTGGGGAGGTGGAGTGGGAGGAGGAAGCCGCCGGGTCGGAATCCGACAGATACGCCGATCCTGACGAGGAGTGGCCAACAACATCAGTCGCAACCGGAAGACTTACGAGAGTTTGTGGTTGATCCGTCGATGTCGACGCAGTTGGTTCTCTCACCACTTTCGACAAGGCACGAGACACAGCCGTATCTCAGCGGGGTGTCGGAGAGTGCCTCCGACTACGGTGCCTGTCTGGAGAAACGGAACGCCGGTGATGGTAGTGACGTTCCGACCTCTCGTGTCTTGGTGAGCGTCTCGACCTCGAGTATCGGCTCCTGGAACTCGATCCCAAGTAGTAGGAACGGGACCTCGACCTCTCATCACGGTATCGGGAGAGTCGAGACCGAGGACTCGAAGCCGTGGAGACCGAATCACGAGCCCGATAGTAGGGGGATCGTGATTGGCGGCGGTATTCTTGACGCTCCTCTGCGCGTCCAACCGACGGAGACAGCCTCGGCGGGGGACCCCTCGAGCCCGAACGGGGTCTATCTAGTGCCTTCTGCTCCTCGAGCTGGACTGGCGAAGCTCCTAGCTCTCCCTCCGACAGGGAAGCTGTCGCAGTTGCTGGCTCTTTTTTGGTCTCTCGGCCTCGAGGAAACGTGGTCGAGGCCGGAGTAGACTAGCGGGCAATCGATCCCGAAGCTCGATCCCGAGCACCAGTCAGAGCTTCCATCATTTCTACCGTACGCTTCGAGACCACCATAGTGGTCGAAGTCGATGGGACCGCCATCTCGCTAGCCGTATCCGCCATTTTCTCCTTAAGGCGTTTTGCCTTATCTTTACGGGCCTTCTTAGCGAGCTTTTTTGCTGTTATGTCCGTTGGCGGTTTTTTTGCCGACTGGGATCCCCCAGGTCGTTCCTCCGGAGCTGGGCCTTTCGCAGATAAGGATTGCTCCCATAGAAGGGCCCTCAGTTTCATTTGTCGGGCCTTTCTGGCCTGTTTGGTGAAGGCCTGACAATCCTTACAGTTCTCCACTATATGCTCCTGCCCCAGACATAGCAGGCAGAGCGTATGTTTGTCAGCGGGGGGGATTTTAGTCCCACACCGCTGACATTTTCTAAATGGTGCCTTGAGAGGCATAGTCAAGATTAGTTTAAGATAGAAAATATAGATAAGGATAAGAACGGGGGAGAGAAGGTTTTAGGTAGGATTTTTTTGGTATTTTTTTTTTTTTTTTGAAAACAAGGATATAGTTCGAAAGAGAATGAAGAAATAGAAGGTTTATGAGAGAAAATAGTGTTGAAAAAGGTAACGAGAGAAGAATAAACTCAGCTTTGAATACAGGGAACGTAGAGAAGAAGAACCTATCGACTAGTCGCAGAGGCGGTCGAAGAGGAACTGAGGAGACGGGCGGGAGCCGCGCTAAGGAGCACGCGCGAGAGGGAGGGGCTCCCGCCCGGCTCATCTCAGCTAAAGAAGTTTCCGATCGATCTCCGCGCAGGCGCAGAGAACCCATATGTGTGTGAAGCACAGAGACCACGAAGAAGAATCCAAGTAATAACTAGGCCTGACCCTGCTTAGCTTTCCACACTCAGACAAGCTGAGCCAGCGTGAGCCACAGGCCTGTTCTGGGCCAAAGACCGAACCCTGCAGCTGATAATAGTCTGTCTCCGACTGTGGCAATACCCCTGCTAGTGGTTTGGAAACACCAACAGATGTCTGTTGTAATGAGGTGGTACAAGTGGGAGTAGAACGTGGTCCCGGTGGTAGCACGGTAAACAGGTATGTAGGCATTGGTGGTACTGTGGAAACCATTGGCAGTACCATTAGTGGTATTGTGGGAACTATTGTCCATACCATGTCCACAGATTGTGTTGATGGCCTCATAGGAGTTGGTACCATAACTGGGGAGGCAGCATTGGAGGTGTGAGAAATAGACCATGGTCTTGGACAGTGGGATCTATAAGGACCATCTGTCCCAGGCCTGTTGTAACCCCAGTGGGAGTCCTCCAAGCAATATGTATGCCTAAGTGTTAAGTCCCATTGAGACAGGGAACATCTATCCTACTCTATGTACTTAGCTCTTCAGGCATGCTAAAATTAGCATGTTAACAGTGTCACTGGCTTCTCATTCTAATTAGTGTAAGGGAAATATATGCTATTGGGTTGTCATGTCTTAAAATTAGTTACACATATTTCCAGTACAAATTTCCAAGTAAAGCATTGAATTTGTTTGAGCATTTAAAAACACAGTAATGGCACAATCCTATGCATGTTTACTAGAAACCAAGTCCTACTGTGTTCGATAAAGCTCACACCCATGCAAGCTTGCATAGGATTGCAGCGTAAGTGTTCATATTTTTCAGTGAAACTTCTTTTGGCCATGGGAAAGACATTGCAGGCATTTTTACAACACTTTTTTTTAGTTTTATTCACTAAATATAAGCCAAACAAACATGGTAATTCAGTTCTATTTAGGCCAGTGGAAAGATTTCCAGAAAACTCACACATGACTGACCCAATTCTTGTTCCTCCTGGATCCTTGCTTTTCCCTGTTCCTCCCTACACATTCTGGTTCGAGTGCATACTGGATCCAGTTCACATCTCTGTGGTATACTCCTGGTGTACTGACAAGTGACTACTATTAGAACCTCAGGAAGGAAGGCAAGGAGTCTTCTCTGTAGTAAGCACCTGCACCAGGCACAGGTCCTTAGCAAAGTCTCAGACCACGGAGACTGCCTATCTGGATTCTGTGCATGAACAATTCTTTCACAAGTAGACAAAGTTCTGCCCTACTGACATCAATGAATATTCTTCCTCAGGACTCCCCGCCCCGCCCCCACAATGCCAGGGTTACCCAGGCATCTGTCTGCTGGCCTAGGTACTGAGTGGGGAGGGGCCTAGAATACCCCACAGGCACATAAACAGAAAAGAGGATTAGATTTTAAAGTACAGAAGATGTTTGACTCCTTTTATGAGCAAAGAGCTGCAATTTCTCTACAGCAATTTGCAAATAGCAGATGAGAGGAAGGACTAATATCTCACACGTTTTAAGGTTAGGAAATGCAATATGAAGTTTGGAGTTGTACTTATGTTTCAAAAGAAATTACTGTATTTCTCAGGACTAATTCACTCAGTTACTTGTTTATGGGTAGTAATACATTCCATTTCTTACTATGCTCTTGCCAACAAATCTGTCCTGCTTACAGTGGCACAAGGACAGAGCTTGAGGGATTTAGCCAGGATCAGTTCCAAAGATAAGGGCAGTAGGCAGTCCGAACTTCAAACACAGGGAGGTCCAGAGATCAGGAAGGTTATCAGGAAAATACAAGGCAGATGTCTAGGAGCTGGTGCACAGACATTGTTCCAGTACCCTATTGCCTAGAACTGAAGGCTTTTAAACCTGAGCCTTCATAGCCTCACCCAGAGCATAGCTGCAGGCCATCAATATCACCTGAGGAATTGTCTACTCACAAGTAGAGCCTTGCTCATGAGTATACCTTTACTCATGAGTCATCATTATTCCTTATGAACGCACTTCTGCATCTTTAGGTGCCTGTGCTCCCTGGGGCTAAGTAACCACTTAACAACTACCTCTGAGTCCAAGAGGGGGCTAAGTGTGTCTTGAGGGGAAAGTATGATGGCCATCTCCACTGAGGGCTCAGGATCCCCCTGATCTGCCTCAAAGTCCCTCAGCACAGGCAGCTCCTCCACGATGTTCAGCTCAAGGGACTCCAGGTCATCCTCCAAAGAGGAGAACTCCGAAAAGGAGGCAAAATCACATGGAGCAAGCATGGAATGAAGCAAACTCTGCACAGGTACAGCCACAGTGAAAAAAACCTGATTATGGAATCTGGAAAAAATGTTGTCATGATAATAGAAGTTGTTGCCACTATGCATGTACAGTACACCAGTTTCTCCATACAATTATGCCCATGGCCCAAAACAGGTTGCTCATGCACAGGAGAAAGTTACTTATGTAAATCAGATCTTAGAACTGCTTTAGATCTACAAGGTTTTAATATCACAAGGTATTTCAATTTAATTTCCCTACCTCTTGCTTTATGAAGCTCCAACACCAGCTGATTCTTCACCATATTCTCTTCATTAAAACAGTCCATTAACTCATGGTGCTCATTAACCATCTGACATGCTTCCCATTTCCTACGCTTGAATTCCTCCTCAAAGTAAATATGGCTTGTATGCGTTTCCTCCAGCTTCAAAAGATTAAATGATTTAAGATGTTCAATAAAAGGATGCACTGTACTTCTGTAACAGTTGTAGACATTTTATTCTACATGAAGATTTATAGGAGACTCTGGTAACTGACTACCCATACAACAATATACTGTTGCCCCTTTACTAGTAAGAAACTACCGTTACTCTTTATCTATAGGCTACCAAACTGCTTTGAAATAACTTTTCAATCATGATTCCTAACATAGTATAGCACTTCAAATGAAATATACTGTGGCTTGATTTTACTCATTTGAACTTAGCTTTCTCATTTTCTTGGGACCAGAAGCTGGCACTTAGAAGCTAGGATTTAAAAGAAAGCCATATGATAGTATGTTACTTGTATGCTCTCTTTTCGTTTACACTATTTTACTGTAAATTATAATAATAATATTTATTTACGGTCTACCAACCACATCAATATATATATATATATATATATATATAATACAGACAAGATATACCAGTTAGTAAATTACTGACAGCACAATCTTACTCATGTCTCCTCAGAAAGAAGACCCATTGACTGGGTTAACATGACACGACATCCCCCAAGGCTTATAAGCTGCGGGTGGTTGTCGCGCCATGCAATTCAGGGTGGCTTATAACCCCCACTTCTGGGCTTGTAAGCCACCCCATCAGCCCATGGCTTGTTGCAGGGTTTGGTAGCCATCCTTGGGGTTGCTGTGCCGTCCGAACCCGAACGACACAACAAGCCCTGGGCTAAGCCAAACCACTACAGAGCTGCTTGGCAAGAGCAGCAAGAAAGCCTTGTTGCTCTTGCCAAGCAGCTGCCGGGCAAGCACCGCTGACAGCCACCCCCAAAGTGCCCAAGCAGCACTTGTGGATGGGTCAGCCAAACTCAGCATAGCTCGGCTTCCCTGCAGCCGGCGCAACTACTGCCAATCACGGCAGAGAGAGTTTCCTCGTGAGCAAGCCCTCTCTGCTGAGATCGGCTCGCCTTTCCCTGCCCGGCATTGCAGCCACCGAGTACTGCAGCACAGGGTGAGCGGTGGAGCCTTGATCTGCTCGGCCAACTCACGGCTCAACTCCCCGTCTGCTGCTCCTTGCCACCACCACTCACATGGGGCAGTGGCAAAGAGCAGCAGCAGCACCAAATTCCCTCACCCAGCTTGTGAAGTCTCCTCACGAGCCAGGGTGAGAGATGTCAGCGATCCATGAACCCCGCTGCTGCTGGGGCTTTCGAGGCCATGGGGAAGGGGAAGCTTCAGTGCTCCCATGGTGTCCCCTGGGATACCCGTGGGAGGGCCAAGGGGGGGGAGGAGGGGGCATGGACCCACAATGTGCCCGATTGTCTGGCACACTGTGGGTCCTTGGGCGGTTAACCCACACTGCGTGGCTTATGCCACAGTGTGGGTTAAAATGTCATCTGAACCCGCCCATTGAGTCCATAGTACCGCAGTTTGAAATACATATAGGACTGCTCTTCTTAAAATTGCACTGCAAAATACAGCATAGTAATTCCCCCCACCTAACTAGTCATTAAAAGTTAATGGTAATAAATCTCTTTAGAGAATTACTGTACAACTCTGCTTCCTTTGGACCACTTTTCCTATTACCTAAACCCTTTAATCCTCATTCCCAGATGTAACCAAATTTAGGTAAACATAACTGCATTTGCTCCCATTCATCCCTCCATATCCCTATGTCTCCTCTCCCCACCTCTCCTGTATTTTCTTCCTCATTATTTATTTTAGATTGTAAATACCATGGCAGTAGGGACCTGTCTATTATTTGCTTATGAAACTCGGCAAAATGCCATCTGTACACATGTTGTAAAACAACAGTTTTCCTACATGGCGATAATGTAGGAGAAATACTTTTATTTGATATGCAGCAGCATGAGAGCCCAATGTGCCATAAGTATAATGACCTGGGTAGCTGATCCCCAATCCCTTCCATCCACTGAAGATATTAGAAGAAATATGATTTTCCTCTCACAGCTATACATATACATGTACACAGTGTTAAATTAACAAAAAATGGATATAATTTTACTTGTTTAGTTGATTCAGCAACCAATTCTAGAAGCTTTTCCACAGCAATGTGCAAACCATGACCAATTTTATGAATTCTCTCTTCATTTTCAAATATGAGGTCTGGGTTTTCAAAAATACTTTCACATAAGTGCTCACTTAGCTCAGATATTTCATAAGGCACTGAAGAATCAACGCTGTGTTCTGGTAGAGTTTGATCATAAACTTTCCCTATTTAAAAAATTGATTAATTTTAAAACACCATGGGTTTAACACACAACAACCGAGAAAAGACAATTGGTTATACTACCCTAACAATCAAATTACTAAGAGCTATATTATATTTGAACTTGAATACAGCTCTGCAGCACAGAATTATGTCACTGTGCTTGGAAACAATTAAATGTTCTTCTTCATAGTCTATGTGCATCACAAATATGGGTTCTGCATCTGTGCAGAGCCTTTGTTGGAACCTTCTAGAGCTAAGACTTTTAGGCAGGAGGTATGCTCCCTACCCATGTACATGCCTAAAGGGCAGCACTCTCATTTTTCCCCTCAGTTTCTCTTTGACTGCCACAGCTGCAGCATTGTCAAGAGCTTTCACCTGCTAAATTGCTTGTTTTTTCTGGCAACTGAGTTTTTTCTGGCAATTGAGTCTTCTCAGTTTTGCCCTCTTTCTATCTTCTAACTTATTTTATGTTCATCACTCTTTCAAACATTTTCTTTTATTTCATGTGGTGCTGACTTTGCGGGGCCCTCCAATGGCCCCAGGACCCTTTCCGTAAGTGTGCAAACTGCGGGAGTAAATTACTGCTGACAGACAGCCACAATCTCTGCCTGTTCTGTTTGGGTGAAAGAAATGTGGTAGAATCATGTACCGTAATCATTGCGAAGGTTTTACTATAGAAGCACAGTATAATCGCTCTTCCCATCTTCGTACAGTACTGTGGGTGTACAATTGTGCCCTTCAATTAGCGGACCCAGTAAAACAATCAGGATCACGACCAAGGCTGCCTCCTTCAATGGCCACAGTGTCATCATCAATTTTGCTACTGTCGTTGTCTGCTTAACTCCAACCATTGGCTAGTATCACAGTTCTGGCAGGGGTACCACACCAGGGACCTACCCCTAGAGACCCGCCAACACAGGAGTGCACCATCCCGAAAAGAACTAAGTCCAAATATCCTCCAACTACCGATACAATGACCAAGCCTAAAAAGAAAAGTAAGTCGAAACCAACAAACGGGGATGCATGTTCCCCAATGCCCATGCCCTCTCCTGTTTTACAGGATGACATGGCCGCTTCTCAGCAGGAACACTTTCTACCACCACCACCTCCTGTGATGCAAAATCCTCCACTGGTCTTTCCAGTATCTCTGAAAAAGGCCCATGTCGCTGGCTCCACTTCAGAAGGAGAGATAAGAAACTCCTCTCCCCCACCTGTTACTCTTAGACAGCAAACTCGTGAGGAAGTCTTTGTACCACTTGCTCGCTAGATTCCAGAAGGGACTTGCCTGGGACCATACTTTTCAAGACATTCTGACTATTTTACCCAGACTGGGGTTCATTCTGGCGAGAGCCTTACAAAAGCCGATACTCTCGCTCTCCATCCTATTCTTGGGAAAGAAGGTGTCCAAGGAGGAAAACCCCACCAAGGCACTACAGATAACGTCCATGGTATTTTGAACCTTACCCTCATCGGGGTTGAAGAGCCTCACCTGTATCAAGATGATCTCCATGATATGGGCCAGCTCCTTTACAGACATCTCACTCCATCTCAGCAGCCAAACCTCCCATACCGTCAATATCCCAGCCGCCAGCCATCCTGTCCACAGTGCTTCCAGCTGGCCCAATAATCTCAGCCGTCGAGTTAGCACAAACATCAGTTCCTGTCACTCGAATCATGACTATCCTTGTATCATTGTACGTGATTTGCATCCTTGTATCACCACAACTCCATCGGCTCCAGAGCTTCACCCTCCTACCATGGAAAAACCACTTGATCCACCAATGCATCAATCAGACTCATCTGAATCAGCCTCTCCCTCACCTTTTCTCCAGACCAAGGAGTTGGAGGTCATTCATATACTGAACAACTTATCCATATGGCCACATCCTTAGGACTAGATGTCCAATGAAAGGATAGCCCAGTTCATCCAGACTGAGACTATGGAACCTGTTGCAATACCTGTCCTTCTTTTCTTTCTCAGGGCAGTGAGGAGTCTTGGAAAAACCTTTATCCGCTCTGTTGATGCCTAAAGGTATGGAAAAGGTATGCCTAAAGGTATGCCTAAAGGTATGGATTCCTGCATTGAGCAGGGGGTTGGACTCGATGGCCTTGTAGGCCCCTTCCAACTCTTCCTTTCTATGATTCTATGATTCTATGAAAAGTACCACATCCAACATGATGATTGTGTCTTTCTCTTTTAGCACATGACTCCCAACATCTATCACCGACGAGTCCAGCCACAACGTTTCCTCAAAACCTCACCCAGTCCCTACCGACCAAGAAGGGCACAAACTAGACATGATGGATCATAAAAATTATTCCACCGCTGCCCACTACCATTTCTTCTTATGGCAGAAGACTGTCTCTCTGCTCAAATACCTATCAGATGACAAGGAAATGGCACATCTCTTTAAAAACGAAGCTGTAGCCTTAGTGAAACAACATGCCAACCCAGTCAAATGTATTACGGACTATGAGCAAAGTCAATGGCAGGAGCAATGGCGCTACACTACAGAGACATGCGTGGTTACAGCCTGCAGGACTCACTAAAGAGGCTAACTCCCGCATAGAGGATATTCCCATTGACAGACAGGGCATATTTAATTCAACAACAGATGACACTTTAGACCATGTCTATAAGAGCAAAACACCAGCCAAAAAGATCGGTGTGCAAACACCACAACGTTACTATTCACTCCCTAGACCCTGGAACAGGTTCCAGCACCAACTTGATTACCCGACAACCCGATACAGGTAACAGTTACGTCCAAAACAGGGTGACAGGCAGAAACAGTGTCTTTGATCCGCCAAGACCTGAGGGTCCCGACTCCCCAACCTTTGGCACCCATTTAAGTAGATACTATGTGCCCGGGAGCCACATCACTACCAATAAATGGGCTGCTGCTGCTGCTATTATTATTATTATTATTATTATTATTATACCCCACCTTTTTTCCTTCAAGGAACCCAAGGCGGCTTACATTATCATCATCATCCTCTCCATTTTATCCTCATAACAACCCTGTGAGGTAGGTTATTGCTATCATGCAATATGGGTACCTGATTGAGTTCCATTCCACTCCGCCCTTTGGCCCCGACAAGTTATGGCCCCCACCTCTCCCCTGGAAGAGGAGGTTGTCTTATTGCTTCAGAAAGGGGCCATCAAGTAAATTGATCCTCTCCAGGGGTTCTTAACCTGGGGTCCATGAAAGTCAAATAAAATAGGGTTATCTCTCTGTCTGTGAAGGTTTGTCAGTCGGTCGGTCTGTTGGTCTGCCTGTCTGTTGATCTGTCTTCATATAAATTACATATTTTTTTGTTTTGTTTTGCAGGCCTAGCTCAATTTGGAAATGTCAGAGAAAAGGAAATACAACTATGCTTACTTATCCTTTGGTTTTACTTTCATCGCTGAACGTGATGGGACACAAAAGCCACAATGTTTCCTGTGTGGTAAGGTTCTTGCCAATGGAAGCATGAAGCCAACAAAGCTGAAGGAGCACCTCACATCTGTCCATCCTGAAAATGCATCGGACAGTGTTGATCTATTTCGTGAGAAAAAGGCTCAATTTGAGAAAGCTGGAACTTTTGGCCCAATATGAAAGCCTTGTCTTGAGTTGGAAGGGGCCTATAAGGCCATTGAGTCCAACCCCCTGCTCAATGCAGGAATCCAAGTCAAAGCTTCTCTGACAGATGGCCGTCCAGCTTCATTCACCTTGAATGCATCCAGTGTGGGAGAGCCCACTACCTCCCTAGGTCATTGGTTCCATTGTATTATTGCTCTGTCAGGAAATTTTTCCTGATGTCCAGGTGGAATCTGGGTTCCTGTAACTTGAGCCCATTATTCCGTGTCCTGCAATCTGGGATGATCGAGAAGAGATCCTGGCCCTCCTCTGTGTGACAACCTTTCAAGTACTGGAAGAGTGCTATCATATCTCCCCTCAGTCTTCTCTTCTGAAGGCTAAACATGCCCAGTTCTTTCAGTCTCTCCTCATAGGGCTTTGTTTCCAGTCCCCTGATCATCTTTGTTGCCCTCCTCTGAACCCTCTCCAGTTTGTCTACATCCTTCTTAAAGTTTGGTGCCCAGAACTGGACGCAGTGCAGTACTCAAGATGAGGCCTAACCAGTGCTGAGTAGAGGGGAACTAGTACTTCCCACGATGCTTCTATTAATGCAGCTCAAAATAGCATTAACCATCTTTGCAGCAACCTCACATTTCTGGCTCATATTCAGCTTGTGATTTACAACAATTCCAAGATCCTTCTTTCTTGTAGTATTGTTGAGCCAAGAATCTGCCATCCTGTAACTGTAATTTGGTTTCTTTTTCCTAGGTGCAGCACTTGGCATTTATCCCTATTAAATTTCATTCTGTTGTTTTCAGCCCAGCGCTCCAGCCTATCAAGTTCACTTTGAATTTTATTTCTGTCTTCCAGAGTATTAGCTGTTCCACCCAACTTTGTGTCATCTGCAAATTTGATAAGCATTTCCTGCACCTCCTCATCCAAGTCATAGATTCATAGATCATAGAGTTGGAAGGGGCCTACAAGGCCATCGAGTCCAACCCCCTGCTCAATGCAGGAAACTAGAGGAGGGGTCTCCCATCCAAGTAATAAGTAGGCCTGACCCTGCTTAGCTTTCCACACTCAGACAAGCTGAGCCAGCATGAGCCACAGGCCTGTACTGGGCCGAAGACCGAACCAGGCAGCTGATAATAGTCTGTCTCCGACTGTGGCAATACCCCTGCTAGTGGTTTGGAAACACCAACAGATGTCTGTTGTAATGAGGTGGTACAAGTGGGAGTAGAACGTGGTCCCGGTGGTAGCATGGTAAACAGGTATGTAGGCATTGGTGGTACTGTGGAAACCATTGGCAGTACCATTAGTGGTATTGTGGTAACTGTTGTCCATACCATGTCCACAGATTGTATTGATGGCCTCATAGGAGTTGGTACCATAACTGGGGGGCAGCATTGGAGGTGTGAGAAATAGACCATGGTCTGGTACAAGTATCGACACAGTGACGAAGGGTATTGGATGGTAGCAGACCGGAGAAGTATGTCTTGGACAGTGGGATCTATAAGGACCATCTGTCCCAGGCCTGTTGTAACCCCAGTGTGGGTCCTCCAAGCAATATGTATGCCTAACTGTTAAGTCCCATTGAGACAGGGAACATCTATCCCACTCTGAAAATGGAGACCACAAGCAGTAGTAGCCTCAGTCTTACCAATCTGATTTAAGATCCCTGTGATTCTATGAAAAATATCCAGAAAATATTGAATCCAGAGAACCTCATCGAGATGGGGAGTGTGTTCTGCAATGCTATGGGGATCGATTTCTCCACGTATGTGGAGGGTGAAGTACCAGTACCAAAGACACATCTCGAATTCCACCCTCCAAAGTCAAGACTAGTACTAGACGATTGTCTGTGGGTACAACCCTCAGTGTTATTTCCGATGCTGGTGGCAGCTGCACTGGAATCGGAGAGTCAAGTAGCTGGGGTGGTGCTGGCAGTGTCGGAAGCAGGGTTGACACCAACACAGGTGAGTCCCATGTCAGGGTCGTGGACAGTCTATCCACTGAAAACTTCTTCTTCAGTTCTGAAGAAGTCTTATGGGCCCTTGCCTTTTTGGAAAGTTTTTATCCACCTGCCAGGTGTTGGTGGGTTAGTATGGACAGTCACGGAGTCTGTTGACGATCAAGACTCAGATCCTTAATTAATTAATTTATTATATTTATGCCCCACCTTTTTTCCTGCGAGGAACCCAAGGCAGCTTACATAATAATCCTCCTCCTCTCTCTCTTGGCAATTCGGCAAGGGTCTCTGACACTCCAACTGAGGGGACACCTTGGACATCTTAGCCCTACTGCCTCCAGAGCTCTCTCCCAAAGAACACAGAGTTTTGCAGTTCAATCACACGATGCCCGTTTTGTAAAAGCTTGACAAAACAAACAGGACTCTACTTTATGTCCTTCCCACAGACAAAGAAGGCACAGGGAGTGTCCGTCTGTTGGCAGAAGTTCTGCCATAGTGGGCACACTTCCAAAAAGGGGCCCAAAGGGCCATACACCCTCAGGCAGTCACAGAGATAGTGAATGAACAAAATACAAATAAACGAATAAACGAGACAGAAGAGAAAGGTAAGATGGTAAGAGAAAGTAAGGAAGAGAATAAGGTTAGTAAGAGAAAAAAGGAGAAAAAATGAAGGTTGGTTTTCCTCAAGCGAACAAACAGAGAAAGTTCTCTATGAGGCTGGTACAATGGCGGTTGAAAGTGAACTGAAGGAACAGGTGGGAACCTGCCAGATACCTGTGCACTGGGACGGTGGAGGAAGGTTCCCGCCCAAAATTCCTCAGGTATAAAAGGTTCCAGAGCAAGGCTCCGCACAGGTGCAGAGCCCATATGTGTGATGCATAGAGACCACAAAGAAGAATTACAGTTACAGGTAAGTAATCTGTCCTTCCTGGAACATGAAAACATTATAATATTAAATGATCACACAATAAGCATACAAGACAGTTGAAGGCTCAGATGTCACACAGAAATGATGCATTTGAGGCCACACAAGGCCCTTCCTCAATTCTAGAACTGCTACAACTGTTCTAATAAGCTGCAGCTAACCTTTTAATAGCCTTGGTCGCCCTAGTTGATGACTTACACTGGGGAATGGACTGGGGGAGTGCAATTCATTCTTCTGGACCTCTCAGGGACTTTCCATCAACCATGGTATCCTTCTAGACTGTCTATCTGGGTTGGCCTTAGGAGGCACAATACTAAAGTGGTTCTGGTCCTTCCTGAAGGAGTGGTCTCAGAAAGTGATACTGGAGAACTTCTGTTCCACCCCATGGCTATTAGCCTGTAGGGTGCAGCAAGGTCTAACCTCCATGCTTTATAACATGTATGTGAAACTGCTTGGGTAAGTTTTAGATGGGGTTGCACTCCAACTAAATATGATGTGCATAGTCTGGGATTCCTCCTGGACTCCGTGCTAACTAGGGAGCTCAAGTGGCTGCATTGTCCAGGAGTGTATTTTGCCACTATCTGGAGACCCTATCCAGATCTGCAACCCTATCTGGAGAAGACGGACCTTGCCTCAGTTATCCATGCACTGGTGATGTCCAGGATAGACTACTGTAATGTGCTGTACGTGGGACTGTCATTGAAGATGGCTCAGAAACTTCAGCTGGTACAGAATGCAGCCGCCTAAGTGTTGGTGGGGATGAGGCAGTCAGATGATACATTGCCTATACATCGCCAGCTGCACTAGTTACCAGTGCATCTCTGAGCCCAATTTAAAGTACTAGTTTTGACCTTTAAAGCCTTAAATGGTTTAGGACCAAATTATCTGAAGGATCGCCATCACCCAAATCAGCCTGCCTGCACTTTAAGAATAGCTACCAAGGTCCTTCTCACTTGCCCACCTTTGACAGCACTTAGGTGGGCATGTACACAGGAGAGGGCCTTTTTTTCAGTGGCCCCACACCACTGGAATGGGTTGCTACTGAGGGTCCATCAAGCCCCCAACATTGCAGGTTTTTAGGAAAGCCCTGAAAACCTGCTTGTTTACTCTGGCCTTCTCTGATTGTGTGTGTGTGCGTTTTATGAGATTGTATCAGTCTATTTTATTGTTGTAAGGTGCCTTGGGAGGGCTCCTGCCCTGAAAGGTGGACTAAAAATATTTTCAATAAATAAATAAAATTTAAGCTGGGGCTCTGTGGTTTGTCTTTCTATACTTTATTGCTACATATCAAACCAACAACAACCCAGTATCTGATGATTTCTTCTAAACCTCTACAAAAACTTATTCAAATAAATGTGGGATGTTTTATATGTGGTGAGTGAGAACTGAGGAAGTAAGCCCAAATCCTGCTCCCAGAAATAGGCTCTTGGAAATATTTGAATACATTTATGGAAAAGAGAAACAGATATTGGAGGGACTTATAGCATGGTCCATCCAAAGTTAAGCACTTTCAATGGCAAAACTTCCCACACTGAAATTATCAGGACTTGCTTAACATTTGGCTAGATTGCACCCTTCATCTGAATTGCAGAAAAGCCATGGAGGACAACAAGAACACAACACACCAATTCCAGGGTAAGATACCTGCACACAATTACCTTGGCCAACTCCATTACTTTTCTTTATGCTCCATTTCTCCATAGTTTTAAGTTTTTGTGTAAGTACTGTTTCTCCAATCATAATCTGACTCTCTCCTGAATCTCCAGATGCTAGGTTGTCATCAGGACAAAGACCAATCTTCTTGTAGATAAGATCTTCTGTATCTTTCGTGGTCTTCACCATTTTCAGAAGCAATTTCAAAGCTTGCTGATAAGACTCTTGCAACTTTTCCCTAAAATAAAACATAACACATTGAGCTGCTCTGTCTCTGACCTCTTTGCTGCGGATTTCCAGCTATCTAATCACCTTCAGCACTACACTGTTACAAAGCCCCCGCTGCCCCCCAATTCTGCTGTTTTGGGAAGAAGGGGCCTGTATCGGGAAGGGATTTTTGATCTTGGAGAAAAGCAAAAAAGCAGATTCCATAGAATACTGAGGCCTTGTACATCCCAAGTGGAGCTGCAGACTTCTTACAACTTTCAAGCCAGCCATTGTGCTCTGATCACCTTGATTCCTCAATGTTAACACTTGCAAATTTCAGATCTTGTCTCAGGACTACCTAGCAAGCCTCCACTGAAATATTTTCTAAGGTTCTTGTTTAAGTGAAATCGAAGGAAGAATAAAGAAGTCAACATCTTTTAAAGCTGTGAGACCCTGAAAACCCAATATTGTGTAAGCAGGATGCCCCCATGACTCTTTTGCCACGTTTGTTTAAGACAATTACCAAAATCCCCCTACCTATCTTGCTCACCTGGACCTATAATAGCTACAGATATGCAAAATAGTACCCATCAACTCCCACCACATCAGGAAAGAAAAAGGAGCTCATTGTCTTTCTTCCCTTAATGTCTAATACCTAAAAATCCATTTTTCCCCCAATGTGCGATGAGTAATCTCAGAAGAACTTGTTTTGTTTTGTTTTTGATTACTAAATCCTGAAAAGAAGGATAAAAAGAACAACCCAAATCCATAGATTATACAGAGCGGAAGAGAGGGAAAGAAGATCTCTTCCATCAAGGAGGGACCCCACAAACTTTCTGCTCAGAAGAGCAACCCCCCTTTTCCTCCTCTCTGTCTCCCCTTCAGGGAAGAAGGCTCAACAGAGCTTCCCGTCACTTCACAAGTCAGCAGATACAGAGAGGTAAATCTTTACATTATCTTCTATTTTCCTTCGAAGTGGCCCATACCCTTTCCTCCATTTTTCCTAATATTCCCATTCCAAACTACAAAACCCCTTGGCTTTGGAGCTTCCTGTCACTTTTTAATGCATCTCTATCCACTTTCTTCCAAAAATTCCTGCATTTGCTCTAACCCCCTTCTCCAAAACCCTTTCACAATTCCACACAACAGTCTGTTTCTCCCCCATTCAAAGTATCCGAGGGTGAAAATTCTTTCTCCCCCACAAATCTCTTCCCCCTTCTACATAATCAGCCCCCACACACATACAATTTTCTATGCATTCCAGTGCACCTAGCCTCAGTGTTGACTTTAAATGCTTGTTATCTTTAGCCTTCTGAGTGTTAATGTATGGTTCTAATTCCCCTGTGTGATTTTAATTCATTTAATTTTTTTCTTTAATACAGCAAAGAATTGCTTTCAAGGACCTCGTTGTTCTCTTTGAGCCTCTCAGCCTTTGGGGGCATCAGGTTTCCCTAAGCACCCAGAGTTCGATGCCAAAAGATCCCTCACATATGTGTTTGGTTTCCATGTGGTTTACAAAACATATGTCCATGTAAATTAAAGCATACTTCGTAACAGCGCACTTCCAATGTTCACTTTCCTCCTCTGCTCCTTCTGTGATATGCAGCCCATTGATCCAGTGGCTTCGCACTTCTTGCTTGCTCTGTAAACTCTGCAGTTACCCTCTCCAGTTCATTACTGTCCTCAGCTCTCAACACATTTGGCCAACTCTCCCAATGAACTAATTGCCCCTCTCATTCCAGCTCTGATTCATTCACTCCATTTGATATTTCCCTTCATGCTTTCATGGAGCTTAGCGCTTCTGGAGAAGAATAAGAGAGACTTGGCTGACTGCATTCATCATACATTCTCTCTTACTTCTTATCTGCCAACTACCTGGTCAAACAACTTTTCTGCACCCTTCTCATGCACTCCCAACTTGAGAAATCCCCAGTGTCAATTTGTTACAATTGATTCCCTATTAAGACCTGCTCCACTATGTCCCAGTTCCAAGGCATATGCAGCATTCTTCAATGCTAAAATTGAACCTGTGGAGGAAGGGGGGGCTGGCTGGCCCACCACACCCCCACCCTTTCCTACTCCAAAGGAACCAAGACCCCCAGAGATCTCAAGGTACCAGATTGCCAGCCTCAGCTGTCTGCAATCCTACTTGGATCTCTGTTGAGGGACTCGCCTTTAATTCTGTAACCTGGATTTAGTTACTGAAGCCAAAGAGCAATCCACAAACACCATGTGGGGTAAAACCAGGACAAGGTTTATTCTGGTAGCATTTTACAACAAGATTAGGGAAATGAGAGAAGCACACAAAATAAAGAGAGAGACACTTTAGTACACAGTAAAGCTGCAAAACAATAAAACCTGATTCCTTAATATCTCTCAGGCACACACCTGTTACCTGAGGGTGTTCTCTTCAAGGGTTAAATCCAGCACAGCCTCGCTGCCCGAGGGAGATTACCACACCTACCCGAAGGTCCGAGATGGGTAAAACTCCCACAAGACTTGCCTTCACTAGAGCCCTCATCCAGCTAATTTCACCAGGAGCTGCCTGGGGTCCTTGGCTTACCGCCATTACCACAGCCGGGTAGAACAAAGACCAAAACCCACGCTTTGGGAAATATACCTTTTCCCCCCCTCCCCTCCTCCCTGTAGCTTTCCTGCCTTCAGCCAATTAGAAAGAACTTCACCTGGCCAGGCAAGGGAGGGGGAACTCATGACTCATGGCTTATGGCTTTGAACTACATTTACATATGCAAGCTTTCAGCCTGGCTCCTCCGGACTTCCAGGCGCCACCCATTCAAGAGGAACTATGCACACACACACACCCAGCCTTCACACATGAGGGGGTGTTGTGTGTGTGCATGCGTGCAGGAACCCCCAAAGGCCCCTTTCTCCACACGCTAACTATGCACACCCCACCCACCCCAGCCGGTTCACACATGAGGTGAGTGTGTGTGTGTGTGTGTGTGAGAGAGAGAGAGAGAGAACCCCCAAAGGCTCTTTTCTTCACAGAACCCATCTACTTCACTCCCTCCCCTACCTTTTTTTTGCCACCAACTTCCAGTGCTCCCAATACTTTCCTCTTTCTTGTCTCACCTGGTGACTTGACTACCCCTGATATTTTCTAACTCCTCTATGTCCCCCTTGATCCCATCCTTTCCAGTTACCTGGTTGCCATCTTCCCCACCATCACTGGCTCAGCTTGTCTGAGCGTGGAAAGCTAAGTAGGGTCAAGCCTGGTTATTACTTGGATGGGAGACCCCTCCTCTAGTTTCCTGCATTGAGCAGGGGGTTGGACTCGATAGCCTTGTAGGCTCCTTCCAACTCTATAGATCTATGAAATCTATAACCCCTCCTCTCTACCACAGAATCAACCTGTCCCCACCAGCTCCTTCCCTACTGCATTTAAACTAGCCCTCTGCAACCTTTGCCAAAACTGCCTATGTTTCAGTGCAACTTTTGCCAAGAGAAAAGTTGAGAAAGAGACTTTGGCATCTGGGTTGATAACAATGATGAAAAAGGCATTGTTATTTGATAAGAGGCTGGGAAAGATATATTCTGCAACCATAACAGACAGTTAAGTCATAAGAAGTGGTGAAGCTAGCTTTTGCTTTGAGAAGATGCTGGGATAGAATATGCTTATGACACTATAGGAAGACAATAGAAAGCTTACAGCAGGTGTGATCAAAAAATCTCAACTTCAAGAATAATCTGATGAGATCTGAGCAGGCAGTGACTGACCAAGAAAGAGACCTTGGGGCTGTGGTGGGCAGCTCGATGAAAATGTAGACCCAGTGTGCAGCTGCTGTGAAAAACAGCAAACTCCTTGTTAGGCATAATTAGGAAAGTACGGTAATTGAAAATAAAACTGCCAAGATCATACTGCTTATACAAATTTATAGTGCGACCACACTTAGAATACTAAGTTTCTAGTTACCACACCTAAAAAGGGTATTGGCAGTTTTATTTTAAATTCCTTTCCTAATTATGCCTTACATGGAGTTTGCCTTTTTTACAGCGAAGACTCCTGAGCAAACTTAGCATGAAATAAGAAAGGAGGTCCTCTTTTGGATCAGTAACCTGTTAAAGAACAGAAAGCAGAGAGTATGAATAAATGGTAACTTCTCCCAATGGAGGGATGTAAACAGTATTGGATCTGTATCATGACCAATGCTTTTCAATTTATTCATAAATGATCTGGAATCAGGAGTGAGCAGTGAAGTGGCCAAGTTTGCAGATGACACCAAATTATTTAGGGTGGTGAAAACGAAAAGGGATTGTGTGGAGCTCCAAAAGGATCTCTCGGAACTGGGAGAATGGGCATCAAAACGGCAAATGCGGTTCAATGTAAGCAAGAGTAAAGTAATGCACACTGGGGCAAAAAATCCCAACTGCAAGGATAATCTGATGGGATCTGAGCTAGCAGTGACTGACCAAGAAATAGATCTTGGGGTTGTAGTGGAGCAACTCCCCTATGAGGAAAGGTTACAGCAGGTGGGATTGTTTAGCTTAGAAAAAAAGCAAGGGGAAACATGATAGAGGTGTACAAAATTATGCATTGTGTGGAGAAAGTGGATAGGGAGACATTATTCTCCCTTTCTCATAATACTAGAACCCAGGGTCATCCCATGAAGCTGAATGGTGGGATATTCAGGACAGATCCAAGAAATACTTCTTCACACAGCGCATAGTTAAACTATGGAATTCATTTCCACAAGATATAGTGATGGGGGGCAATGAGCTTATCATACTGATAACCCAATGCTCCAATCGCCCCCTGCAAATTATAACTTACTCTGAGTCTGACACAATAGCTAACAAAATTAGCATTTGAGAAGCCTCCTCTTTAAAAAGCCCAGGAACTGAGGAGGCTGAAGGCCTGACAACAGAGTTGTATAAACGAGCCATGCCAGGCAAAATGGAGGCCGAAATTGGCCCTTTTTCTTCGGAGCGGCTCGCTCAAGTCCCGTCGCGTCACTTCCGGGACCGGAAATGACGCGACAGGCGCGTTCTGTGCCTGCGCAGGGTCCCGTCACATCATTTCCGGTCCCAGAAGTGACGCGACGGGACTGGAGAAGGTGGATTGAGCGGCGCGGAGAACTTCTCCGCGCCGCGATAGGGTTGGGGGGCGCGCCCCCGCGGAGAATCGAGTTGGGGGCGCGGAGAGCCCCCGACTCAGGTTTGGATGCATCGCTACCTGACAATCAGGCCTAAACTGCTGAGAAATGGCAAAGGCAAAAAAGGTGGTAAATACCCAATGGCTGAGATTAGCAGAGGCAAGATTGCTAAGGCAAGAATGGTCTGCTACTATCTGACCCTTGGAAATGCAAATAAATGTGGTCTCTCAACAACTGAATGAGATTGCAAAAACAGCAAGTGCAGCTATGGTCTTAGGTCTAGCAGAGAGAGAAAAAGTAACAAAGCTAATATGATCTAATACAGAATTGTAGGTAAAAAATGAAAATCATAACACATGTCCCAAATTTGAGATTGAGTGATGCAGGAAACTGTGGAAAACTGAGATATGACTGGATTCGTGACAACTTGGCTAGCAGAACTTTTCCCCCAAATAAATATAGTAAGAAGAGATATAGCACGGGCTCACAGAACTCTACAAGCTAAACCTGCAATGGGAGCACACCCAAGGGATATCTGTGAAGAGAAAGCCATGGCAGGTACACACAGACCACCCAGACCAGACCCCCACCTTTCACCTGATACCACACTTGCTCACAATAGAACACACATGCATACCCCCAGGCCACTTCCCCTCCCTTGGCAGCCAAATGAGCTGTGAGACATTCCAAACAGGAGATGGGCGCCAAGATGCCTAGTGGCCACAAAGAAATGGCAAGTACTCCTAAGCAACCTAAAGTACCCGGAGAAACAGGTACTCCTGACCCGTTCGACCGGTCAGGAGGGGAGGGGGCCAAGAAGAAGGGATAAAGGAAGGGGCTTGTGGCAGGAAAAGGTTGTTGGTCGTGGGCAGCAAGCTGCGCGGAGGTCCAGGGCTTCGGTCTGACCTCAGGATCCAGCCCCGGGCAACTCCCGGTGAAACTAGCTGAATTCGCCCAGCCGCTGAGCTACGTGGCTGTTGAGGAATCAGGGTCATCCCAGGTAAACCTTGTGTGTACCGTTGCTACGACTCGCTCTATACCCTTGTCAATTACAGGCGCGTGCCTTGCGTGTTGCTTTTGTGTATGTTTTGATATGCTCAATTAAACTCTGTTTACCTATAAACAGTGTAGTGGCTCCCATTCATAAAGCTGCTTCTTTCACTGTCCTAGCGTTAAAATTGGCTGCAGCTTTTGACTAGGTGCCGCGGACCGCGCGTAAAGGGCTAACCTTGCTCTGGTTAACCCTGTTGGTACCTGAACCCACGCAAAGGACCGGCTTTGGTTCTATTTCACAATATCATTGCACACTTCACTAATGAGGCAGTGAAAGAAGCCATAATGGCAGGATCCAGATCGGGTATGCAACTCCAGTATGAAAATGACCCAGTCCAACTGTTTCAGTACTTGAGCCCTGATGATGATGATGATGATGATGATGACATTTATAAATCGCCCATCTGGCTGGCCACCCGGGGCGATGTACAATTAAAACAATGCAATAATAAAACATAACAATTAAAACAGTATAGACATTTTTTTAAAAAATCCTCACCCACCCCATATTCCCGCCTGAAATACACGTTTTTAATGCACGGCGGAAGCTCATCACGGAGGGGGCATGGCGAAGGTCACTAGGGAGGGAGTTCCATAACTTGGGGGCCGCCACAGAGAAGGCCCTCTTCCTAGACCCCACCAGCCTGGCTGCTCTGGTTGATGGAACAAGGAGAAAGCCATCTGTGGCAGATCTTGTTGAGTGGCCTACTTGATGTTGCTGGAGGCACTCCTTGAGATAAACTGGGCAGGAGCCGTGTAGGGTTTTAAAGGATCAAAACCAACACCTTGAATTCAGCTCGGCAAGCAACTGGTAGCCAGTGCAACTCCTTAAGCACTGGAGTGATGTGATCGCGCTGGCGGCTGCCTTTAACCAGGCAAGCGGCCAAATTCTGTACCAGCTGATACTCTTGAAAGATGAACGGTTTTTAACTACTATACTGAAAAGCTTAGATCTCTGGGCATACAAATGGGGATACCCAGTTAAATGCATCATTAAAATGGATGACACTACCACGATTATTTCATCACACCAGGAGGCCAGACAATTCCTTGTGCACATGAATCTGAGTCCAGGAGAGGAAGGAGGAAATTACAGTGCAGGAAAAGAGGAGAAGCTCAACAGAGAAGAAAACAACGGCAAAGAACTGGCAACTGAAGATGGGAATACAACAAAAATGCAGATTCTATGAGAATTTATTTAATGAGGTAATCTCTAATTCTAATCAATCCTCTCGGCTCCCGTGCTGCCTCCTTTATGCTGCCCCCCCGCAGGACCCCCTGCCGCCGCCGTCGCAGGACATCCCCGCC
The DNA here is from genome assembly GCA_021292165.1 of Shinisaurus crocodilurus. NCBI lineage: Eukaryota > Metazoa > Chordata > Lepidosauria > Squamata > Shinisauridae > Shinisaurus > Shinisaurus crocodilurus. The sequence goes on along the minus strand of CM037879.1, from coordinate 184,607,274 downwards.
GCCGTCCCCCACCTTCCCGCCGCCGCAGGACCGCCCCGCTGCCGCCCCCCGCCACAGGACTGCCCCGCCGCACCCCGCTGCTGCCGCCGCACCCCCCACCGCCACCGTCGTCATAACTCGCCCCCGTCCTACCTGGTCCCCTGCGTGCTGCTCCTGCTGCCGCTGCCTCCACCCAAGCTGCTCCGTCGCGTCCATCCTGGACTCCGCCCGCACTCAGTTTTGAAAAACAGAACGCGGGCGGAGCCCAGGATGGACGCGACGGAGCAGGGTCCCGCCGTGCCGGAAGTGATGCGACGGGACCAGTGGGCGGCGAGGAGGATGAGGTAAAGCCCCCTGCCCCCCTGCCATAACCCGCCCCCGCCGCCGTAACCCGCCCCCCCCGCCGTCCTACCTGGTCCCCTGCGCGCTGCTGCCACCGAGTCCGCCGCCGGAGCTGCTCTTTCGCGTCCATCCTGGACTCCGCCCGCGCTCAGTTTTGAAAAACAGTGCGGGCGGGGTCCAGCATGGACGCGACGGAGCAGGGTCCCGTTGCGTCACTTCCGCCACACCGGAAGTGACGCAACGGGACCAGCGGGCGGCGAGGAGGATGAAGTAAGCCTGCGGGGGTGGACGAGAAGGGAAGAGGATGGGCGCTGTCCACGCCCCGCCACCGGCTAAGCTGCCCCTCCTCCCCTTCCCCCCCCAGCAGGAGATGCAGGGCGGCGGGCTGGCGAGCAGGCGGCCCGTGCCCCCCCCACTGGCTCAGCCAGCCCTCCTCCCCTTCCCTCACAAGTTAGATCGGCCTGCCGGGCCGGATGAAAAGACCCGGCGGGCCGGATGTGGCCCGCGGGCCGTAGTTTGAGGACCCCTGGTTTTAAGGAAGGAAAAGGGATCTTAGGGGGAGATTTAAACCTGAGTATTTATTTATTTATTTATTATATTTATACCCCACCTTTTTTCCTGAAAGAAACCCAAGGAGGATTACATAATCCTCTTCCTCCTCTCCATTTTATCCTCACACAACAACCCTGTGAGGTAGGTTAGGCCCAGAGTCACTGACTGGCCCAAAGTCACCCAGTGAGTTTCATGGCCGAGCGGGGACTAGAACCCGGATCTCCTGAGTCCCAGTCCAACACTCTAACCACTACGCTACACTGACTGGATACAAATTCTACCAACGGGTTTTCCCGAAATACACCAGATTCTAGTCTTTCAAAACTTTTATTAGAACATGATTTAGACACATGGAGAGTAACGCACCCCATGGAAAAAGACGTTACATTTTATTCAGCTAGGCATGAGGTGTACACCAGGACTGATTAGATATTAATTTCCTCTGAGTGGACAATAGCACTGAAAACAGCTAACATTGGGTCAATCACTGTATATGATCATGCCCCAGTGTCAGTTACTCTTTCCATAATGCACTCTCAACATAAATTGTTTTCCTGGAAACTGCATCCCACCCTATTGTTGCGTCAGGAACCTAGGGATGAATTAAGAAAAGAACTAGATGACTTCTATAAATATAATACTACTGCAATTATAGACCTGCACATACAATGGGACTCTATGAAAGCACTCACGAGGGGACATTGTATGAAAGAATTTAGTCAAATTAAAAAACGAAATAATGCACTAAAAATCAACTACTCTCAGAGATCAAAAAATTCGAAGAAACGCTCAAAAAATCAGGAAGTTATTTTTAACACATTAGAACAAAAGCGAACTGAACTAAAAGCACTAGAAACAAATAAAATTGCAATCAACCTACAATATATCAAGCAAAAATGGGAGTTAGGAGATAAAAATTCCAAACTCCTAGCAAACAGGATTTAAAAAAAATACATGCAAAAAAGAAAATTTTGGTCTTGAAAACAGACTACCGGGGGGGGGGGGGGAGACGACGACACATACAATCTTAAAGCAATTCATGACCAATTTGCAAGATATTTTCAAAACCTATACACATCTGATTCACCCAGCTCTTCACATATAACATCCTATCTGGAGAAAGCAAATCTAGCCAAACTAAGCCCAGATCATCAGGCATACTTAAATCAGGATATAACCAGTAGAGGAGATCAAAAAAGCAATTCGGAAACTAAAATACCACAAAGCTCCAGGTACAGATGACTTTACAGTCAACTTCTACAAAACATATGAAGAACAGTTAATGCCCCATATACTTACTTTGTTTAATGATAGTATGGAAGGTAACCCAATGCCACAAACCTGGAAAAACTCTAGGATAATACTTATCCCCAGAAAGAATGCAGAGGAAGTTGATTCTTATAGGCCTACTAGCTTTTTTACCTGGCATTGCACAGGTCATCATTTTCCTATAGGCACTATTTGTTCAAAATTCCTTAAGTTAGCTAACCGCTGTTTTGAATCGCTCCATAGGAAAGGTCCCCCGGGACTACATAATGGAATCCCAGCTCCCCCGGGACTGCACAATGAAATCCCAGCTCCCCCGGGACAACACAATGAAATCCCTGCTTCCTCCCCTGGACTACACAATGAAATCCCTGTTCCCTTTCCCCCGGGACTACACAATGAAATCCCTGATCCCCTAGGACTCCACAGTGAAATCGCTGCTCCCCTGGGACTCCACAGTGAAATCCCTGCTCCCCCCCCCCCCGGGTCTACACAACAGTGAAATCCCTGCTCCGCCGGGACTACACAACAATGAATTCCCTGCTCCCCCCTCTGGGACTGTACAACAAAATCCCTGCTCCCCCCCCCGGGACTGCGCAATGAAATCCCTGCTCTCCCCCCCTCGGGACTACACAATGAAATCCCTGCTCCCCCCCCCCCGGGACTACACAATGAAATCCCTGCTCCCACCCCACCCCCGGGACTACACAATGAAATCCCTGCTCCCACCCCACCCCCGGGACTACACAACAGTGAAATCCCTGCTCCGTCGGGACTGCACAACAATGAAATCACAGCTCCTCCCCCACCCCCGGGACTACACAACAGTGAAATCCCTGCTCCCCCCTCTGGGACTGTACAATAAAATCCCTGCTTCCCCCCTGGAACTACACAATCAAATCTCTGTCATCGTCCCCCGGAACTACACAATGAAATCCCAGCCCCCCCCCCCCGGGACTACACAATGAAATCCCTGCTCCCCCCTCCGGTACTGTCCAATGAAATCCCTGCTTCCCCCCCCCCCGGGACTACACAATGAAATCCCAGCTCCCCCCCCGGGACTACACAATGAAATCCCAGCTCCCCCCCCTGGGACTACACAACAATGAAATCCCTGTTCCCCCCCGGGACTACACAATGAAATCCCAGCTCCCCTCCCGGGACTACACAACAATGAATTCCCTGCTCCCCCCCCCCCGGGACTACACAACAATGAAATCCCTGCTCTCCCTTCCCCTCAGGACTACACAACAATGAAATCATAGAATCATAGAAAAGTAGAGTTGGAAGGGGCCTACAAGGCCATCGAGTCCAACCCCCTGCTCAATGCAGGAATCCAGGTCAAACCATCCCTGACAGATGGCTGTCAAGCTGCACCTTGAATGCCTCCAGAGTGGGAGAGCCCACCACCTCGCTAGGTAGTTGATTCCATTGTCTTATTGCTCTGACAGTCAGGAAATCTTTCCTGATGTTTAGGTGGAATCTAGGTTCCTGTAACTTGAGCCCATTATTCCGTGTCCTGCAAACTCGATGATCGAGAAGAGATCCTGGCCCTCCTCTGTGTGACAACCCTTCAAGTACTGGAAGAGTGCAATCATATCTCCCCTCAGTCTCCTCTTCTGAAGGCTAAACATGCCCAGTTCTTTCAGTCTCTCCTCATAGGGCCTTGTTTCCAGTCCCTTTATCATCCTTGTTGCCCTCCTCTGAACCCTCTCCAGTTTGTCTACGTCCTTCTTAAATTGTGGTGCCCAGAACTGGACGCAGTACTCAAGATGAGGCCTAACCAGTGCTGAGTAAAGGGGAATTATCACTTCCCGCGATTTGGAAGCTATACTTCTATTAATGCAGCCCAAAATTGCATTTGCCTTCTTTGCAGCCACATCGCATTGCTGACTCATATTCAGTTTGTGATCTACCACAATTCCAAGATCCTTCTCACTTGTAGTATTGTTGAGCCAAGTGTCCCCCATTCTGTAACTCTGCATTTGGTTTCCTCTCCCTAGGTGCAGCACTTGCATTTATCCCTATTAAATTTCATTCTGTTGTTTTCGGCCCAGCGCTCCAGGCCTATCGAGGTCACTTTGAATTTTGTTTCTGTCTTCCAGAGTATTAGCCGTTCCACTCAACTTTGAGTCATCTGCAAATTTGATAAGCATTCCCTGTACCTCCTCATCTAAGTCATTAATTAAAAAGTTGAAGAGCACTGGGCCCAGGACCGAGCCCTTTGGTACCCCGCTCATGAGCTCTCCCCAGTTTGAGAAGGAACCATTGATAAGCACTCTTTGAGACCGATTCTGTAGCCAATTGTGGATCCACCTGATAGTTGTTCCATCCAGCCCACTTTTAGCTAGCTTGCTAATCAGGATATCATGAGGCACTTTGTCGAAAGCTTTGCTGAAGTCCAGATATATTATGTCCACAGCATTCCCACAGTCCACAAGGGAGGTTACCCAATCAAAAAATGAGATCAGATTAGTCTGACAGGATTTGTTCTTGACAAATCCATGCTGGCTTCTAGTAATCACTGCAATTGTTTTCAAGGTGCTTGCAGACTGACTTCTTTATAATCTGCTCCAAAAAATTCCCAGGGATTGATGTCAGACTGACTTGCCTATAGTTCCCAGGTTCCTCCTTCTTGCCCTTTTTGAAGATGGGAACAACATTTGCCCTCCTCCAGTCATCTGGCACTTCACCTGTCCTCCATGATTTCTCCAAGATAATAGACAGTGGTTCTGAGAGTTCTTCTGCCAGTTTATTACTCTAGGATGCAGCTCATCAGGCCCTGGAGATTTAAACTCGTTCAGAGTAATCAGGTGCTCCTTGACCATTTGCCTATCAATCTCAAGCTGCAATCCTGCCCCTTCAGTCTGCACTTCAGGTTTGCCCGGGGGGTCATAGACCCTCTTTTGGGAGAAGACCAAGCCGAAGTAGGAATTGAACACTTCTGCCTTTTCTTTGTCTTCTGTTATCAATTTGCCATCCTCATCGCGTAGTTGAACCACCATTTCTTTCCTCTGTCCTTTACTGTGCATGTATCTGAAGAAAGCTTTCTTGTTGTTTTTAGCATCCCTCGCTAACCTTAGCTCATTCTCAGCTTTAGCCTTCCCGACACTATTCGTGCAGTTCTGTGCTACCTGCCTGTACTCTTCCCTTGTAGCCTGTCCTTCCTTCTACTTCCTATACGTGTCCTTTTTTGTTTTCAGGTCATCTTTGAGTTTATTGTGAAGCCACAATGGCTTCTTCTGTTGCCCTCTGCCTTTTTTCCTTGTAGGAATTGTTTGCAATTGTGCCTTTAAAATTTCCTTTTTAAAAAACTCCCACCCCTCCTGGGCTCCTTTTCTCATGAGAGTCGCTTGCCATGGGATCTTACTCATCATTGTTCTGAGTTTGTTAAAATTGGCTTTCCTAAAATACATGTTTGGCTACACTTTTGCTTTCGTTAGAATCAAGAACTCAAGTATAACATGGTCACTTTCCCCCAGAGTTCCCGAAACTGCCACTTTATCCACCAACTCGTCTCTGTTGGTTAGAATCAGGTCAAGGATAGCCAATCCTCTAGTTCCTTCCTCCACTTTCTGTAGGAGGAAGTTATCAGCAGCACAGCTCAGGAATTTCTTGGAGGGGCCATGTTTGGCTGAAAAAGTCTCCCAACAAATAACAGGGAAATTGAAGTCACCCATTACTTCCACATTGTGCCTCCTTGAAACAATGGCAATTTGCTTTTCAAAAGTTTCATCCTCGTCTTCTCCTTGATTGGGTGGTCGGTAGTAGGCTCCAACCGCCATGTTTGTTTTATTCTTTGCCCCATTTATTTTAACCCAGATGCTCTCAATGGGGCTGCCAAGCTCCTCTTCCTGTATCTCTGTGCAGAGATACATATCTTTAACATACAGCGCAACTCCACCTCCCTTTCTGTTGCTTCTGTTTCTTTTGAACAAGTTATACCCTTCAATTGCTGTATTCCAGTCATGGGAGTCATCCCACCAGGTTTCAGTTATCCCTATCAAGTCGTACTTGCCCTCATGTATCAAGAGTTCAAGTTCGTCTTGTTTGTTGCCCATACTCTGGGCATTAGTATAGAGACATCGAAGACTACCTGCTTTATAGTCCGACTTTTTCCCTACATTTTGTGGTAGACTATCATTGGGCACCGCTGGAGCTGTTCTCTCCATTGTGGCACAGAGGCCTTCTTCCATTGTTACCCCCTAGTTTATGTCTCCCTCCCCTGTTGGATTCAGTTTAAAGCCCTCCTGATTAAGTTCCTCATGCTGTGGCCAAACACATTCTTCCCAGTCCTTGTGAGGTGCAACCCATCCTTTGCCAGCAGTCTATCTTCCAGGAAGTGTAGCCCATGGTCCAAGAATCCAAATCTCTCACGTCGGCACCACCTTTGTAGCCAGTAATTCACTAGGACTATTTTTCTTTCCCTTAAATCCCTGCTCTCCCTCCCCCTCGGGTCTACACAACAATGTAATCCCAGCTTGCCGCCCCCCCCCCCGGACCACACAACAATGAAATCCCAGCTCCCTCACCCAGAACTACAGCTCCCCCCCGTGTAGGCCCTGGCTGCAGTTCATATGAACATTCTGTTTTGACGTAGGAGAGATTTGCATATCTGCTCCTGATTGGCCCCCGTGGCAGTTCATACAAACATTATATATGTCGTTGGAGTGATTTGCATAACCACTCCTGAATCGCCCTTGCAAACATTCCAAGTGACGCCATTGGCTCTCATCTATTTCAGGCCGTACAGGCGCAGCGATGGTTTTTCGGAGATTTAAACCCACCAGTCTTTGTCCCTGGGTGATGAAGAGTATGTGTGGCAAGTTTGGGGCGGATCCGTCCAACCGTGTAGGAGCCTATGCGACGCACGCAAACCGTACACACACACAGACACACAAACTTTCATAGATGCATAGATTTCATAGATCATAGAGTTGGAAGGAGCCTACAAGGCTATCAAGTCCAACCCCCTGCTCAATGCAGGAAACTAGAGGAGGGGTCTCCCATCCAAGTAGTAACCAGGCTTGACCCTGCTTAGGTTTCCACGCTCAGACAAGCTGAGCCAGCGTAAGCCACAGGCCTCACATTTATATAGTAGATTACCCTTCTAAATCAAGATCATAAACTATTTACTAGTATCTTCACTGAAAGATTGAATGAAATAGCTCCACAGTATATCAGAAGTGATCAGTTCGGTTTTATTAAAAATAGATCTATTTCAGACCTGACCCGGAGGTAACTCAATGTAGTACACCACTGCTCCAAAAAAAGAAACATGCCGTCAATTTTGTCTGGGGGAGGACTCAGAGTTAAGGATTTACACCTTCTGCTCGATGCCATGGCTGGAGACCTGAAAAGGACACTTAAGCCCGCAAACTCTTCATTTATTTTAAGATTTATGATGCCAATTTGTAACTAAGAGATTTTTATCTACAATGAAGTACACACCTCTTACGGCGACGCTATCTTTTTTTCAGGAAAATATAAAATAAATATGGTTTAAAGCCTTCCAACAAGATCAATAAACAAGTGCTGAAATGGGAAAGAAAGAGGTACTTTAAATTTTCTTATTATTAATTTTGGGCAAGTTTATAAGAGAAGTAGCTGTGTGATAAATTTCCACAGCGTGGGAACGGTATTTGTTGTCTTTGGTGTTGGAAACAAAGAGCCAAGATGGCCACAGGGGATTTGTGATTTAAGCTGGTTGGAGAAATGATGAATAGATTTGATGCATTCGAGAAAAAAATCCTTGGCAAACTGGAACATTTAGAAGTGCAGTTTTTACAAAAAACTGAAAATGTACACTCTCATAGAAATTGGTGCTGGAGAGTCAGATATGCAAACATCGGGTTTGGAAGAACAAAGCACTGATAAGGTGGAAATGTGCCCAGAGTTAAAAAGTGACATTCTCAAGAGTGGTGGAATTGGAAGAGTCTAATAAAAGAGCAGATAATCAGAAAATAACAACTCAAGCTCAGAAGAAATACCTTGCTAATGAGGGAGAAAATCAAGTCTACAAGAAATAACTTTCTACTGAACTGGAAAAAAATGCTGTCTCACTAAACACTGTCAGGCTTGTTTTGAAGGAGTTGTTTATGGAGAACCATAAGAAGAGCCAATGTGCTGTAGTGGTGAGAGTGTAGGGCTAGGACTCCGGGAGATCCGGGTTCTAGTCCCCGCTCGGCCATGAAACTCACTGGGTGACTTTGGGCCAGTCATTGACTCTCAGCCTAACCTACCTCACAGGGTTGTTGTGAGGATAAAATGGAGAGGAGGAGGAGGATTATGTAAGCCACCTTGGGTTCCTTTCAGGAAAAAAGGCGGAGTATAGATATAATAAATAAATAAATAAGAGACACAGTACTTTCATTATTATGATACATAAAATTACTGTGTTTTCCGTGGGAAAAGGAGGGGGAGGTTAATAAGACAGATTTTGGACTATTGGACTTGACAGAAATGGTTTAATCTATATTATGCTGGTTATGGATCATTGGTGGGTTTGTTTTTTCATTTCTCTTCTTCTTTTTTTCTTTTCTCCCTTCCCTCCTTCTTTTACTTTTTTATTTCTCTAAAGGTTATAGAAATAGTAATTTAGAGAAGCTTATAAGGGTATACTTATTTACAAATGTTAGTGGCAAGGGTTTTAATAGAAAGATGATTTTTGAAGATGATGGAATGGTTAGAATAAAATAATGATTTGTTTCAGTAGTAACTTAGAACTTGAAAGATAAAACGTTACTGGTAAAATGTACTGATCTTTGTTGAAATTTATGATTAATGACTAATGGAGTGGATGTAAAAAAATGGGTTAAAAATTTGGGGTGTGAGGTACTGATGTAAGGGGGAAATATGTGGTGGTTTGTCTTTGGGTAAATGAACTTTATTGGAAAGATTTTAATTGAAAGATGATTTCTGAATAACTTGGAACTGTTAAAACAAAATAAGGATTTGTTACAGTAGTAGTTTTAGTAGTAAGTTAGTAGTTGAAAGGTAAAGTGAGTAATGGAATTGATGTAATAAAAAGGGGTCAAAAACTTGGGGTGTGGGGTATTGATGTAAGGGGGAAATGGGTGGTAGCTTGTCCTTTGATAAATGCAGTAGAGGGAAAGAACTAGGGAACTGTATTAATTAGAACCAGAAATGTTTTAGACTGTTAGAAGAATTAACATATATGTTTATTGCTAATAATTTCCTGAACTTGTGAGGTGGATGAATAAGTAGAAAAATGTCTGACAATAAAAAAAAGAGAAATTTATTTGTAAACTACAGAGTAGTGTATATAATGTTATTTATACTTTGTTGTGGGGGAAATCAGAAGCCCATTTTAGTTTTGCATTGTGTTTTTGTGATGTTTGTCTGTGTTTTATTATTTCTCTTGAAAATAAAAATTTTCGAAAATTGACCTGCACAAAATAATTAAATTAAACGATTTCCCATTGATCAAATAAACTGAAGATAAATTAAAAATTTGGATGCAATTAGGGATACCCTGGCTTGGTAAGACTGCAACAAGAAAAATGGCAATCTTACCTAAATTAACTTATTTCAAACACTCCCAATCACCATTCTAGGCAACTTATTGAAAAAATGGCAAATAATGCTTATTAGCTTTATTCATGATGGGAAAAAACCTCGGCTTCATAGTCATGCCCTATACCGAAGGACATCAGCAGGGCGACTGGGCATACCCAACTTAAGCTCATACTTTGAAGCATTTCAAATCAAACAAATGCTGCATATCATATCTAATGATGCCAACAAAACTTGGATTCGTATGATTAAGAAAGAAGAACTAAGGAACATACTATTCCATAAAATAGGGCAAATTAATACAGCTTTACCTCCAGGTAATCCCCTCTTGATTGCTATAATGGAGGCATGGAAAAAATGGGGGCTGAAATTAATACCATATCCTTCATCCCTGATGTCTTTCCTGAGTCATCCCTTATTTTTTGATGCTGATAAATGCTGATAAATTCACAGTTTCGGAACTGGGAGACAAAGGGCTTGCCTACAGTGAAAGATCTGTTTAATGACCTAGAACAAAAAAATGGACTTCAATTAAAACAATTGCAGGAAATTAAAACCAACTGGTTCAAATTGGCCCAAATTTACACATTTTACCTCAATTTCTGAAGTGAAAGCACAGGTGGTATGACCTCTAACCAAGTTTGAACTCCTACTGACAGAAATTAATCCCAACTCAAAAGGTCTGTCTGGTCTTGCAAATATACAAAATACTTATAGAAATATCAACGGGAAACACTAATGGCGTCAGGCAGGAATGGGAAAAAGATCTAGGTATCACCATTGAACAGGACCAGTAGAATTCATTGTGGGCTCTATCCCCATACAAATCGATTTCATCTAAGCTGATGGAAAATGCAATTAAAACAATATATAGGTGGCATCTCACACTAGTAAAAATCAACTATATTTACAAAGGGAGCAGCCCCCAATGCTGGAGAGGCTGTGCTCAGAGAGGGACTTATAAACAGATGTAATGGAATTGCAAAGTCATAGAAAGATCCTGGGTTGAGATATTTCATTTGGCAAGCAATGTTACAGATCAGGACATATGCAAAACAGCGGAACTGGGACTACTCTGCTTCTTTGTGGGAGACACAAAAACCTACTACATAAAGATTTACTAACATTCTGGACTGCGGCAAGAACAGAAATCACATCTGTCTGGAAGTCTACATGCAGACCAACAATTGAAAGCTGGGAAAGGAGACTTTGGGATATTGCCTTACTAGAAAAATTAACCAAAGAACTAAGGGACATGCACAATAATGCAATTGTTAATGACATTTACACATGCTGGCAACCCTGGATTTCTTTAGACAACCAGAGCGATGGGGGGATGAAACCTCCACAATCACATGTAACAATCTGGAAAGACCTAATTAATATTCCCTAGCTAAATTTAGATTTGTAGAATCTCCAGAGGAACCTTAACCATACAGCTTTATATATCTGTATTGCTATATCCAGGTCATTGTGGATAGGTTATTTCATGCTTGGTGTCAGTTGTTTTTATGTTGTATTGTTTTTTGATAAAATAATTTTTTAAAAAACAAACAAAAAACCCCAAGATATATGATGGCCACCAATTTGGACGGCTATAAAAGGGGACTGGACAAATTCATGGAGGAGAAGGATATCAATGGCTACTAGTCCTGATTGGCTATATACCCCCAGTAATAGAATTGTTTGTTCCCTTCCTGGGCAATAGGAGTCAACTCTCCTCACATCAAATGAGAAAATGTGTTTCTTGCTCCTGCAAAGGGGATGATATCAATTCAGGGGGAAAATCTTATCACTGCAAAGCTAATCAGAAAGCTGTGTGTGGCAAAATGATGAATATGACTGATGTGGTGGGTATCACCATGAAAATAGTTAATTCCATACCAGCAAGAAGTTTGCAGAGGCAACTTCAGGCAACACTTGAAAGACAAAAAAATTATCATGGAGAGCTCCTGCTCCACACAGATGAAAGGCAGCTAAACAAGGGAACAGTTTTACAAAGATTCAAAAATTTGTTGCAAGAAATCAAGAAGTACCTTTCACCTTGGATCTTGCCTTGGCCATTTATCAGCACTGAGTAAAGCACAGCACTCTCAGTGACGAGAAAAAGATCCATCCCAATTCAAAGACCAAGGGAACCTGTCAGAATTGCCTGCCTGGTGACTTGATGACTGACTGATGAGACCTTTGCCTAGCCGGTGGAGAAGAACATGGCCAATGTGGAGGAGAACATAAGAACAGCCATGCTGGATCAGACCATTCTGTTCACACAGTGGCCAACCAGCTGCCCACGGGATCCCACAAGCAGGACATGAGTACAACAGCACCTTCTCGCCCATGTTCCCCAGCAACTGGTGTACATAGGCATACTGCTTCTGATACTGGAGGAAGCATATAGCCAATCAGAACTAGTAGCCACTGATAGCCTTCTCCTCCATGAATTTGTCCAATCCCCTTTTAAAGCTGTCCAAATTGGTGGCCATCACTACATCTTGTAGAAGTGAATTCCATAGTTTAACTATGCACTGTGTGAAGAAGTACTTCTTTGATCAGTCCTGAATCTCCCACCAATCAGCTTTCATGGGATGACCCAGGGTTCTAGTACTATGAGGGAGAAAAATGTTTCCCTATCTATTTCCTCCACACCATGCATAATTTTGTATACCTCTATCATGTCTCCCGTTACTCACCTTTTTTCTAAGCGAAACACTCCCAGCTGCTGTAACCTTTCCTCACAGGGAAGTTGCTCCACCCCTTGATCATTTTAGTTGCCCTTTTCTGCTTTTTCCAACTCTACAATGTTCTTTCTTAGGTGCAGTGACCAGAATTGTACACGGTATTCTAAGTGCAGTCGCACCATATTGGCAGTTTTATTTTCACTTCCTTTCCTAATTATGCCTAACATGGAGTTTGCTGATTTCACAGCAGCCACACTGGGTCGACATTATCATCGAGCTGCCCACCACAACCCCAAGATCTCTTTCTTGGTCAGTCACCGCTAGCTCAGATCCCATCAGATTATACTTGAAGTTGGGATTTTTTGCCCCAACGTGCATTGATCTTGTTAGCGATATGCTCCTGAAAATGCTTTTTTGCATCTCTTATTGTCTGTTTGTATCTCCTTTGTGCAAACTTGTGCTTCCTTTAATTTTACTCACTGAGGCAAGACCTCCATTTTCTGAAGGAAGCCTTCTTCTCTCTAATACCTTTGATGACAGTGGGAGAAAGTCCCGTTATGCTAGCAGATTTTCACTAGCATTCCATTGGATTTAATCAATTATATCTACCAAAGGACAGGTTGCTTACCTGTAACTGTAGTTCTTCGAGTGGTCACCTGTGCAGTCACACATATGGGCTCTGCGCCTGCGCTGAGCTTCCTTCGGAAATTCTTTAGCTGAGGCGAATTGGGCGGGAGCCCCTCCCCCATCGTGCCTGCTCCTCAGCACGGCTCCCGCCCATTCCCTCAGTTCCCTGAGACCGCCTATTGCGGCCCCATGAACCGAGAGATACACGTTGGTGTAACCCCTGTTTGTCATGGGATTACACTAAATAACATATTCATAACAGAATGAACTGGAGCGACGCACCCAGTCTCCACTGGCAGGTCCATCGAAATCGATAATGACGCCGAGCGGGGACGGATGGGTGGGTTGTGTGACTGCACAGGTGACCACTCGAAGAACTACAGTTACAGGTAAGCAACCTGTCCTTCTTCTTCGTGGTCTCTGTGCATCACACATATGGGCAGAGTAACAAGCTGACTTACCGGTGGCGGGACGGCGGCCCACATCACTGCAACACCGATGAGAGGACTGCCCGGCCAAAGGCGTTTGCTTCCCGAGCTCGAAGGTCAAGTCTATAATGTCTTATGAATGTCGATGGCGTGGACCAGGTGGCTGCTCTACATAGCTCTGGTAGAGGGATGCCTTTTCCAAACGCCACGGACGTAGACTGCGCTCGGGTTGAGTGTGCTCTCACTGAACCAGGCAACTCTTTGTGCGCTATCTGGTATGCGAGAGTAATTGTTTCTACAATCCATTTTGAAAATCTTTGTCTGGACACAGGCTGACCTTTTGATTTGCCGCCATAACAGACGAATAGCTGCGATGTTTGTCTGAACGTGGCAGTTCGATCTTTGTAAAAAGCCAGGGCACGTCGCACATCTAGTGCATGCATCTTCCTCTCCAAGTCGGTAGTTGGGTTTGGGAAGTATGCTGGAAGGACTATGTCTTGGTTGGTATGGAATTCAGACACCACTTTTGGGACAAAAGAAGAATCAGGCCTGACAATTACTTTGTCTTTATGGAAGACCATATAGGGAGAGTCTTCTCTTAGTGCACAGAGTTCACTTGACCTCCTTGCTGACGTGATGGCGACCAGGAAAGCTGTTTTCCATGTCAGCAAGCGGTGGTCTATGGTGGCAAGCGGTTCAAATGGCTTCTGCTGGAGAGCGCGCAACACTAGTGGTAAGTCCCAGCCCGGTATCAAGTTTTTGACTGGAGGGATGATGTTTCGTAGGCCTTTCAGGAACTGTTTTATTAACGGGTGAGTGAAGACTGTTCCTGTGGTGGTATAAGGTCTATTGGTTGAAATTGCTGCCAGATACACTCTTATTGACGATAATTTTAAGCCTCTCAGCATCAGTGTGTGCAAGTACTCTAAAATTGTTCGAATTGGGCAAGTTTTTGGGTCCTGCCCCAACTGGGTCACAAAGTTCGTAAAACCTATCCACTTTCTAGCATAAGACGCCCTTGTAGATGGCTTGCGGGCAGCTTGCAAGATACTACGGATGGCTATCGGCATGTTTTGTACCATCAGTGTCGAATCCTCCATGCCATGAGGGAGAGGCTCTTTAGGTCCGGGTGCTGAATCTTGCCTTGCGCTAGCAGTGTTGGGATGATTGGAAGCGACCGGTATTCCCCTCTGGAGAGGTGCAGAAGTTGAGGGAACCACGGCTGCCTGGGCCACCACGGCGCTATCAAGATGCAGTCCGTCCTGTCGGTCCAGACTCTCGAGACGACCCGTGTCAACAGAGGGAGAGGTGGGAAGATGTAGAATAGACGCCCCGACCACTGCATCATAAAGGCGTCTGTAATGGAGTCTGGATCCGATGCTGCTCTGCTGCAGAAAAGGCGGCATGCAGTGTTCTCCGAGGTGGCAAAAAGGTCTACTTGTGGATGACCCCAGATTGAGAAGATCCAATGGCGTATCTCTGGATCCAGCTGCCACTCGTGGGATTGCAATGACACTCTGCTGAGTGTGTCTGCCAATGTGTTGTCTTTGCCCGCGATGTGAATCGCCACGAGGGAGATGGATCTTCGAATTGTCCAATTGTAAATTCTGAGGGTCAGCCTCGACAATCTCAACGACCGCGTTCCCCCTTGTTTGTTGAGGTAGGCAACGACGGTCGTGTTGTCTGTCACTACCTGGATGTGTTGATTGTGCAGGTGTGACTCCAGTGCCTTCATGGCCTTCCACACTGCTAACAGTTCTAGCATGTTGATATGCATTTTGCGCTCTATAGGATTCCAAGTGCCCTGAGCTGTGTGTCCTGTACAGTGCGCTCCCCAGCCCAGGAGGGAGGCATCCGTTGTCAGAATCTTTGTTGGTTTCAACGGATGAAATGGTACACCTTGTACAAGATTTCTTCTGTCTGACCACCATAGGAGTGTCGCCTTGATGCTCCTTGGAATGGAGAGGCGAACCGAAGGACACTGTCTTTGAGGATTGTATGTACGGATAAACCAGTTTTGGACAGTCCTCATGTGTAGACGCGCATAACACACAACCTGCACTGTTGATGCCATGTGTCCAAGAAGGCGCTGGATCGTCCTTGCTGAGCTGGTTGTGGCGCGATATACTGATTTGGCAATGGAGAGTACCTTCTCCACTCTGTCTAGGGGTAAGTACGCTCGCTCGTGAACAGAGTCCAGTAGCGCTCCTATAAACTGAATTTTTTTGGTAGGAGTTAGTATTGATTTTTTGGCGTTGAGACACAAGCCTAGTTCTTCGAGCAGGTTCAGTGTTGTGCGAAGAGCTGACTTGAGGCGGAGTCTTGACGAGTCCACGACCAGCCAGTCGTCGAGATACGGGAAGATCCGAATCCCCCTGGCATGTAGATTCGCACAGACTGCCGCCATGCATTTTGTGAACACCCTTGGAGCGGTGGAGAGGCCGAAGGGAAGAACCACAAATTGGTACGCCTCGTCTCCTATTTTGAACCGCAGGTACCTCCGACTGTCTTGATGAATGGCGATGTGAAAGTATGCATCTTGCAAATCTATCGACGCGAACCAATCCATCTTGCGAAGTAGAGGCAGTATCGACTGGATGGTGACCATTCTGAACTTCTTTGCTGTTATGAAGAAGTTGACAAGTCGGAGGTCTAGGATCGGTCGAAGTCCTCCTCCCTTCTTCGACACTGTGAAGTACCGAGAATAGAGCCCCTCCTGGAGGCGACGTGGGTGGACAGGCTGGATGGCGCCCTTCTGCAACAGAGCGTCCACCTCCTCCAACAATGGTGGAGTGGGCTGTGTGGTACTGATGCCGAGGAAAGGGGGGAGGACGTCGAACTCGATCTGGTACCCGTGCTGGATGATTTTGAGGACCCAGCGGTCCGTCGTGATGGTGCGCCACGACGGGAGGTATGCGGCAAGTCTGTCTGTGTAGGACACTATTTGCTTTGGCTCTAATGTCATGTCCCTTGGGTTTGCCAAATTTGGTGGTTTTGTCACGTCCAGTATATTTGTCATAGCCAGTTTGTCTGTCAAGTCTAGTTGATACTCCTTTTTGGGTATGGCGGGGGAGTCAAAGGCGACGTTTGCCTGCTGCCCCAGTCCTCCTAGTACCCTGGTACCTCGTGTGTTGGAAAGGTCTCCTTGCTCCAGCAGTCTGTCTGTCCTGAGAACGTGTGTCTTGTCCTCTTTGGTGGTATCTTGGTCGGAAAGGAGTTGAAGGAGCAGAGAACCTGGTCCACTGCCGCGGTTTGAATTGTTTTTGCCGCGGTAGGTTCCCAAGACCCATCTTTTGTGCAGATACTTTGGCCTTTTGAGCGGTATCTAATGAGTCGTCCGTTTTCTCATTAAAGAGACCCTCACCATCAAATGAGAGGTTCTCTATTCTGGCCTTGACATCATTATTTAGCGCTGTTGACCGGAGCCATGCATGGCGTCTCAAGGCGACGGCACCAATGAGGGACCTTGCATGGCAGTCTGTCTGATGCCTCGCGTTGTTCATTTGCATCGTCGAGATGCTCATAGCCTCCGCTTGTAGCGTCCGTGCTAGGTCCCTCCTCTCTGTTGGCAGGTCGTCACAAATGTTTCCCAACTTCTCTATTAAGAAGTGCTGGTAGCGCGCCATGATCGCCTGGTAGTTGCTAACCTTTAACCCCAGGGAACCGGACGCGTAAATACGCCTGCCACAGGTATCCAACTTCTTCCCCTCCTGGTCTGTAGGGGTAGAGTGTTGCTTAGAGGACGAAGACTGGGCTGATTCCACAATGATGGAATTTGGTGCTGGGTGCGAAAATAGGAATTTTACCCCTTCCGGTTGCACCTTGTAGAGCGACTCCAGTCTCTTGCCCACTGGTGGAATTGCCGTTGGGGTCTTCCACGTGTTCTTCACAGTTTTTAATAAGTAGGGCAAATATGGGACCAGCGTGGGAGATGTCTGTGTGGCCAGGATGAAACTGTATACTGGGTCTTCCATCTCTGGCTCTTCAGTTTGTGTCTCGATCCCCAGTGCCGCGGTCATCCTCATAATGTGATCAGAGAAAGTACCCAAGTCCTCTGTTGGGGAAGTGGACGCTTGGGTTTCTACTTGCAGATCAGGAGAGGTATCGGGCAGGCCTGACAACTCAGAATCACTTTCTGAATAAGGCATGTCTGAAGATGATTCCGCTGGTGGTGCTTTTGTTTTAGCAATGGCACTTAAGTGCTTTGTCTTTGTCACTGCTTTTCCTGGGTTTTTTGCTGGGGCTGGACTTGTACGGCGTCGATCGCGACGTTCGACATCGAGCGGGCTTCGGTGTCGAGGCGAGCGCTCGGTGTCGGTAGATTGGCGACGAGACCGAGACCGACGATCGATGTCGACGGGACTCTCCCTGCGGCGATGGCGGCGTTCGGTCTCGAGAGGGCTGCGGCGACGTCGGGACCGATCATGGGATCGACGGTATCGAGATCGAGAGCTGTGGTCGTCATCGAAAGAGCTGCTTCGATCTCGACGACGGCGGACGACATCGGGAGAGCTACGGTGTTGTCGAGATCGAGATCGAGATCGATCGCGTCGGTCCCTTCCTGCATCGATGTCGGCGCTTTCTCTCTCCCTTCGGTCCCGAGGAGGAGTGTGGCGCTGCTGGCGGCGTACATCGTCCCTTCGATAAGTACGCGCATATCGATGTGAAGAGGAGCGCGAAGACGAAGACATCGATCTCGAGAGGGACCTCCCGCTTCGGTGTCGAGGAGGTGTCGACGAGACGGAACGCCGTGGCGGGCGTGCGCTCTCTGTTCTCGGAGAGACTGTTGGGACCGGCGTTGGGGATTCTAATATCTCCCCGTCCGAAATAGACACGACATGCACCGAAGATCCCTTGGATTTCTGGGGAGACGGAGGTGCAGAGGTCTGTCCCTTGCCTGTCGATGGCAATTTTGATCGGTGAGACGAGCTCGAAGCTGGTCTCTCGATCCTCTCCGGTGATGCCGACACCGCGCGGCTCCCTGTCGAATGGGCGGGAGTTGCAGGCTTTGAGAGAGGTCGGCCATGTTTTGGGCTTTTTGCCTTGGCGACATCTCTTTCCTTCCCTTCCTCCCTAGAGCGTTTTTTAGCTTTCTTGCTCTTTTGCTGGGAGGTGGTTTCTCCTTGGGCTTCAGACTGAGGCGTAGCCACCTTAGATGTGGTTGCCCGAGGCATAGAGGGGCCTGCTGCAGATAGTGTCTGCTGCCAGAGAGAGGTCTTTAGCTTTAAGGCCCTCTGTTTCCTCGTAGGCTTCGTAAAGGCCTGGCAATGCTTGCATTTTTCTACAATATGCTCTTGGCCCAAGCAAATAAGGCATAGAGAATGCCCATCAGCCGGAGGCAATTTAGCCTTACAGCCAGAGCACTTCCTAAAGGGGGCTTTAAGAGCCATTCTAAAGAAGAGGAAAAGCTTTGAAAGGAGATTAGGCCGAAGAAAAGGTATAGGACAATAGAACAACGAGGATAATTTTTTTTTTTTTTTTTTTTTTATAGGACAAAGAGTGGAGGAGAAAGGAGTAAAGTTGTGAGGAAAAAGTAGAGGAAAAAATACTATTTTTTCTATACTCAGCTGAAGAAGAATGGAGAACCTCGAAGAAAGACTATAGCAATAGGCGGTCGAAGAGGAACTGAGGGAATGGGCGGGAGCCGTGCTGAGGAGCAGGCACGATGGGGGAGGGGCTCCCGCCCAATTCGCCTCAGCTAAAGAATTTCCGAAGGAAGCTCAGCGCAGGCGCAGAGCCCATATGTGTGATGCACAGAGACCACGAAGAAGAACATCCCTTGTCTGTATTTGCTCTCTGACTAAAAGGGTGTTTTCTTGAGAACTAGCTACCGTGATGATTGCGGCCGCCGCGTGAGCTGAAAGAAGGCTCGACACCGACACCATGAATATCCGGAATGCGCGGCCCGAGGACCTGATGAACATGCAACACTGCAACCTCCTTTGCTTGCCCGAGAACTATCAGATGAAGTACTATTTCTATCATGGACTCTCCTGGCCACAGCTCTCCTACATTGCTGAGGATGAGAACGGCAAGATTGTGGGCTATGTGCTGGCTAAAATGGAAGAAGACCCTGATGATGTCCCCCATGGACACATCACATCCCTGGCAGTCAAGCGTTCCCACCGACGTCTGGGCCTGGCTCAAAAGCTGATGGACCAGGCCTCGCGTGCCATGATCGAGAACTTCAATGCCAAGTACGTCTCGCTGCACGTGCGGAAGAGTAACAGAGCGGCACTACATCTCTATTCCAACACGCTCAATTTCCAGATCAGTGAAGTGGAGCCCAAATACTACGCCGACGGGGAAGACGCGTTCGCCATGAAGCGTGATTTGACGCAGATGGCGGAAGAGCTGCGGAGGCAGGTGGACTTGAAAGAGAAGAGCAAGCACTCCGTGCTGGGCTCCATCGAGAACAAGGGCGGCGACCCCAAGGCCAACCACGTGGGCGAGTGCTGCCGGGACGAGAAGTGTGCGGGGACTGTGGTAGGCATTGGGCCCGGGGCCGAGGATAGCGGGGACAGCAAAGACGTCAGCGAGGTCAGCGAGGCCACGGAGAGCACAGACGTCAAGGACAGCTCAGAAGCCTCCGACTCTGCCTCGTAGCGAGGGCCTCCGCCGTGCCCTTCACTCCAGCCGAAGGACTCACACGGTCCTCTCTTTGGCTAGCGGGGTAGGCCCCTGCAGAGGGATTGGAAATAAAAGCTTACCGAACCAGGAAAAAAAAAAAAAAAAAAGGGTGTTTTCTTTGCAGAAGCAATTCTGATTATTCTTATACAAAGCTTATTCTCCTAGATGTTTGGTCATTTTAGTCTCAATTATGCTTCCAAATAATTTATTTGGGACAAACGTTAAAATAATACATCTCTAATCTCTTGACACCTCTCCTCAGACCTTTTTTTTTTTAAACTGGTGTCACGTTGGCTAGCATCTGATCATCAGGTCCACACTGCGATTTAATGTGCTAGGGCCCCAACTCAGTTTTTCTCTAGACACAGGCTCTGGAATGGAAGCATTAATAAAAAGAGCAGACATTCTCACATGGTACTATCTGAAGGAGTTACAGCACCTGGACCACAGATAATGGCCCCCATAATAATATTATCTGCTCAAAAGATATTCTCGGTGTCGGCACATTTCCAAACTTTTATCTTGGCTTGCTTAATTTATATATAAAAAAACATACTTGAGATTTTTTTTCGTGTACTAACCTTTCATTCTTGTAGAGTTTGATATCAGATCTCAACAAGGCTATCAGAGTCTCTCCTTCCCGATTCTCTCGGTTTCGTTCCTGTAGAAGGTTTTTCAGTTCAGCACCGGCATCTTCCATCTCTTTGTTAAAATATTTGGTTTTCTCCTCTAGCTGTGGAAAATTCAACAGCGAACAAAAACATAAATATCACTTTTTGCTAGAAAAATAGCATGTAGAGTTTTTGCTTAGCAAATCATGTTCTAATACACTAAAACATTGACTTTGGCCACATTCCACATAAAACTGAATGAGTAGCACTGATGAAGTTAGCAGAAATATGATCACTAAATCCATTGTTCCAGGCAACAGAGAAAAGAGACAAGTTTTAATACTCTTTCCTTATTTTACTATTGATTTTGTCAGGTCTGGGACGTGAACAGCAAGGATTCTTGGTTGAAACAACAGGGCCAGGGGAGATGGAGGCACAAGGGCCAGAGGCAGAAGCACAGTACAGGAGCAAGCTAGGGTCAGATACTTACAAGGTGCAGTGGGGCTGGAGGCAAAAGCGTGGATCAGAAGCAGGTGAAGGTCAAGCACAGGCAAGATAAGGATCAGCATTTGTAGCAGAGAGCCAGGAACTGGCTGCAGACACCACGATGACTCATGTTGCTGTGGTGAAGGCTTGAGGGAAGAGGAAGTCCTTATGTAGGGCTTCCTGCAGCTCCTAGCTGGTTTGCATTGGACAGCCATCTGTCAGGGATGCTTTGACCTGGATTCCTGCATTGAGCAGGGGGTTGGACTCGATGGCCCTGTAGGCCCCTTCCAACTCTACTTTTCTATGATTCTATGATAAGCCTGGGAGCACCTGGAGATCTTGGGCTGAACCCTGCGAGTATAGCAATGTTGGCCAGGCTGCTTTCTGAAAAGTGTCCACCAGATCAGAATGGAGCGCCCCATACTACCCAAAATACAGCTGCTGCTTCATCCCGTCATCCAGGATAACACACCAAAGAGCATTTATAGTCCTGTTATAGTCCATCTCTGCTGATGTCTCCTCGATAAAAACAGCAGTGGCAAACTTATATAACTCATTATATCAATTATAAAAGAGGACAGGTGCAGTTGAAACATGAGTTTCTGATAAGGAAGACCAGGAACAGGCAATGCAAACAGCTCTAAAACACTGCAGGCCAATAATATCCCACTACAAAGGAAGCTGTTTGATCTAGAGGGGAGATCCTGCAGGAATAATGTAAGAATAGCAAGGAACAAAGAATGGGAAGAACAGAAAAACCAAAATATGTTTGTGGCGAATATGCTGAGAGAGGTCTTGGAACTACCAGATGGTTATGCCTTAGAGACTGAACGTGCACACCACTCCCCATGAGCACACGAAAAAGGAACGTACTAGAGGTCTAATGATACATGGATTATGATCTTTCTGGACTATTCAAAAGACATGGTGGAGGGGAGGCGAGCTTTTAAAGGAGCAAGGAGAATGGCGCATGACCATAACATAGTCTGCCAACTTCGCTTTCCTGCCGTGTTCTGTGTTTGGCATGATGGACATTTTCACTCCTTCAAAACAGTTTCAGAAACAGATTTCTTGTTGGGCTAGATGCCCCAGCAGCTCACCCGATCAAAGACTGAGGCAGTAAACTTGTTCTTGAGAAAATAGATCCAACTTTCCTACAAGTTTACTACAGATATGTTCTAGCTGTTTAAGTTGTACTTTTTATAATACAGCCTATGGATAATTATCATTTAGCCGGCCATATGATGACAATAAGGACCTAATACCGCTGAAATGGTATATGAAGTTTGATTCAATTTTTATATTTTGTCCATATGAGGTTAGTATGGACTTACTCAAGCATTACTTGAAAGTTTAACATTGTTATATTATTAGCATTTTTATTATTACCAGTTTTATTAGTATAATTATTATTACTATTATCACTACAGCTATTATTTTTCTCAATGAAAATATAAATAACGTACTGTATAGCCTCGGGTCCTATGAAGGCAACATGGATCCCGAGATTGGGTGCTCAGGTAACCACCTTGATATTTTATGGGGACCTCATGTTTATGTCTCTTCAAAGTTCAGAGTTCAGGTGGGAACCTGTGAGTTTGCAGACAAGCTGGAAGTTGGGAGAGCCATTAGAAGCAATTTGAAAGTTTAGTGATGTGCAAAAAGTGTGCTGGTGGAAAGCTAACAGGAGCTGGGAAACATCCGGTTCGGGTTAAATCATCCCTAGGGGATGAAAATGAAAATGTTTCTGATTGTCCAAATGTAGAAGAGGAGGAAATAGGCAATGGGCATATAGTGAAACATGATAGCCAGTCAAAGAGACCTAAGTGCCATAGCAGAAGATGCACATGCCAGAGACATCTGGGGAGGGACACCGTGTTCCTATGCAAATGCTAGAAGCAGTGGACTGTAGGCCAGGGATATACTCTGACGTTTGCCTCATTGCCAAGAGACAGATTCATAGCCTCCCCTCGATCCCTAAAACCCCTGAAGTACCAAAAGTTCCTAAACACCATAAATCAACTTTTGGAGATCAGGGCTATACAGTCTTTGCCATCAGTGGACATCCATTCTGGTGTTTACTCCAACCTGCTCTTCACAATGCTGGAGAGCAAGGTAAAGGAATCACAAGCAGCTAAGCACCCAAGTCTCAGTGAAAATTTCATTGTAGTAAGAGTTCTTTTTAATTCCTCTACTCTATCAGTACTTAAATTTCAAAGACCTACAGACTGCACAGTGACAAACATTAAACTCAGAACTGAGCTGAATCTTTCGTTTTCTAGATTCCTGCAGACGAGTTCAACCCAGGGCAGCAACATCTATGCCAGGGGTTCTTAACCTGTGGGGTACGCCTCCCCAGGGGAGGTATGGACTGACTCCAGGGGAGGTGTGAGTAGCCCCTCAACTATAAATTGTTTATTTTACAAGTACATAGCAGGGATGTTGAAGAGTCCTTGGTCTCGAGTCACGAGTCGAGTCACGAGTCTTTGGACCCGAGTCTCGAGTCCGAGTCCTTGGTCCAAAATGGTG
This sequence comes from Shinisaurus crocodilurus, assembly GCA_021292165.1. Classification (NCBI taxonomy): domain Eukaryota; kingdom Metazoa; phylum Chordata; class Lepidosauria; order Squamata; family Shinisauridae; genus Shinisaurus; species Shinisaurus crocodilurus. The sequence goes on along the minus strand of CM037879.1, from coordinate 184,583,610 downwards.
ACTCACGAGTCACGAGTCCTGAGTCACTCCCAAAACTGACTGCACGAGTCCCTATTAAAATCAATGGGGTTTCCCCCCAACAAAATAAGGCTACTTCAGATCTGTGGCTTAAATAAATTCTAGGCACAAGTGTGCCTTTTTATTTCAAAACTCTGCAACTGATTTTGGCAAGAACAGACCAGGCAGACAAACCCAAAATAACCAGGCAGGCAGAGGAGGCAGGGAACCCCAATCAGGCAGGCAGAGGCAGCCAAACCCAAAATGTCTGACCCTAACCCAAACCCCCCACAACAACACATCAATCAAAATAAATCTCAACACATCGTTGGGGCTGCGCTCCTGGTAGCTGTCCATAGTGGCCGAGCAGCGGCGCGCCTCGCTTCCATGCGCTCTTCACCGGTGATAGCGCTCCTTCTGGCACAGCCAGAAGACTCGTCAACAGCCCAGGGATGTTGACGAGTCCTTGGTCTCGAGTCGAGTCTCGAGTCCCATTAAAAATATTGGGACTCGAGTCCGAGTCGAGTCTGAGGGGGGACTCAGTCCGACTCACGAGTCGAGTCCTCGAGTCCGAGTCCCCATCCCTGGTACATAGCAGTGCAGCTTGGCAGTTGACCCAACCTTATTTCTTTCTACTAATCCTGGGAGCTACGCCGTTCATTTAATTGAATATGCTTTTTTTTTTAGTCCAGAGACAGAGCATAAACTAAAAAATGCAAACTCGTCCTGCCTAAGCCTAAATTTTGGGCTGTTAACACATGGGAGGCATGGGTCATAAGATTTTTCACAAGGGAGGTGTGACACCAAAAAGGTTAAGAACCACTGATCTATGCCTTTCATCCTGGCTAGGGGAAAAAATATTCAAAACCTTTTTAAAACTAATTTTGTAATTAATGCTAGTGTAGCTCTAGAGTCCTACCAAGCTGAGATGAATCAGGTCTGGTGGCTGTTGATAGAAACTGGCTTATTTGGCAGATGGGGGTATTGGTAATTAAAACAAGGAATGCCATTTTGTACGTTGAAGGCCAAAGTAGCCAATATGTTAAATGCTTGAATGCCTTTAACTAGTATTTTGGTCTTTTAAGTAGCAGCTGTGTGGGGTTAACTTTCCAACCACACTGTCAATCTGACAGAAATCCACCCCCAGCATTGGGAGGGAAACTGCCTTTGGAGCCAATGGCAGCTTCTTCCCTCTTGTGTGGGGTAGGATACCAGCTCTAGGGGGGCAATTTTTGTTGGGACTGTGGCTAGGAGGCAAAGTATTACCCCCTTTTCCCACATGCAGTGATTCTGATCCTGATCACCTCCCTTCCCCGCACTACTCTAAAAACAAAACAGAGACATGTTTAAAACATCCACACATTTAATGTATTATCTAGTTTGGCCATGAGAAAGCTTTGAAAACAAGTGCACCTTGGAAAAGGTGGCTCCTTATAATGCTCCTCAAATATATAGTCTCAATGAATGCAAAATGCAGAACCAAATGCAAACATAAATCGATTTTTGCTTTTCTTAAACTTCAAAGTGAATCTGTGCAATTCTCACCTGTTCTTTGTCTGAGTTTAGTTGCTTCAACTCTTTCTGAAGCTGCTGACAATTTTCTTTATCTTTCTTAACTTCTGAAATGTGGAGATCTTGATATTCCTGTATTGTTTTTTTATGCTGTTCCTCCATATGCAAGATTTCTCCCTGCAACACATCCAGGGCATTACAGTATTCAGCCTCCAACAAACGCCTTTGTTTTTCTAGAGCTATTGTCAAATCTTTGTACACATTAAAAAGTTGTTTTTAAGAAATAAATAAATAAATCCCAAATTATAGGCAGTTCATCTTTCCAAACAAAAGAAGCATAGGCAGACATTTGCTACCAGGCCAAATTAAATTACTATAGCTCATTTTATTTATTTATCTATTATATTTATACCCCACCTTTTTTCCTGCAAGGAACCCAAGGCGGCTTACATAATCCTCCCCTCCATTTTATCCTCACAACAACCCTGTGAGGTAGGTTAGGTTGAGAGTCAGTGACTGGCCCAAAGTCACCCAGTGAGTTTCATGGCCGAGCGGGGACTAGAACCCGCATCTCCCAAGTCCCAGCCCAACACTCTCACCACTACTACACACTGGCTCTTAATGGTGCAATTGTATACATGTTTACTGCGCAGCAAGTCCCAATATGCTCAGCAGGACGTATTTCCGGGTACAGTAATACCTTGGATTACGAGCATAATTCGTTCCAGAACCATGCTCATAGTCCAAAATACGTACATCAAAGCGAGTTTCCCCATTAGAAATAATGGGAACTCAGACGATTCATTCCACAACCATTTAATCACTGCTTTGGCCCATGGAGGGAGCCGGCAAAGCAGTGATTAAATGGTTGTGGAACGAATCAGCAGAGTCCCCATTATTTCTAATGGGGAAACTCGCTGATGTGCTGGCTCTTGGCCGCCCGACTCGCGCTGCTGCTCCAGCCGGCCGAGTAGCCAGGAGGTGGGAACTTCCGTGGAGGCGCAGCCAGGCTTGGCCGCTGCCTCGCGCTGCTGCGCTGGCTGGCCAAGTAGCCAAGAGGTGGGGGCTTCCGTGGAGGCGAAGCGCCTTGCGCACTGCCATGCCTGCTCCCGGGCAGGCTCCCGGGCTCCTGCCGTTTCAGCCAAAGCCAGCATGGGGCTTCCCTGCCTGGGAGCCAGCAAAGCGGCAGCATGAGGCACCTCCATTCGGCTCCCTGACAAGGAGCCTGCAAAGCTTTCTTTGCAGGCTCCTTGTCAGGGATCCGAATGGAGGCGTCTGCCTGCGACTCACGCTGCCGCTTTGCCGGCTTCCTACTTGGGAAGCTTTGCAGGCTCCTTGTCAGGGAGCCGAATGGAGGTGTCTGCCTGCGCCTCGCGCTGCCGCTTTGCCGGCTCCCAGACGCAGCGGCGCCGCCGCAGGGGCGCAAGGCGCCCGCACAGAAAGCAGCCTCGCCTTGTTTCGCCTCCATGGGCTCCCAGGCAGGGAGTGGCTGTGTCTCGCCTCCATGGGGCTCCCTCCCGGCTAGGTAAAGCTGGGCAGCTGGCAAGTCACGGGCACAGCGTGTGGCTCGTGCTGCGAGACACGCTCGTCTTCCAAATCGAAAGTAATTATAAAATTTTGCTCGTTTTACGAGTTGCTCGCATACCGAGTTACTCGTAATCCGAGGTATTACTGTAAATGTGTACAGGACTGCAGCATAATAGTGCAATCCTATGCATGTCCACCCAAACATCCCACTCAGTACAATAAGACCTGCTGCCAGGTAAAAGGTTACAGCCCAAGACAACTTTCCCCAATTTGATGCCCTCCAGATGTTTTGGACTTCAACACCATCTGCCCCAGGCAGCATGGCCAATGGCCAGGAATGATGGGAGTTGTAGTCCAAAACATCCAGAGAGGAAGGCTGGTCTAAGAGGTCAAGTCCAGGCAGGGGGCATGTAATTCTCTTGCTTACGCAAATCAGATCTAAGGGCAGAATCCATCCAGAGATTCCCCAGCCTGCACATTCTCTTATCTCCCCACCCGTTCCACCTGGAAAAGCTCCCCAGCTGTGGATTCCCTCTCCCCACACCATTTAAAGCCACTCATTTTGTTGCTTTGCTTATAGATTGCACATACTTCAGAGTTTATTACAAACTTACTTCTTCTTGCTCAGTTCTGAGTTGCATTCCAGCAGCTAGATGCTCCACAAGGAGCAAAGCCAAAGAGTTTAGAACATTCAATTTAAAACATAGCTAAAATGCACAGGAACCAAGGTACACCATGCCAAAGGTGCCTTAAGAACATGGAACAATTTTCTGTGACATACACTAAGAAAGCACAAAACAAGCAAGCTATGCCACTGGGAAGTGTGAAAGTCACTTGAGTGAATCATGCATTCTCCAAATACAGTAATCAAAACCAGAAATTGAAACAAAATCTTATTTTTGAGCTTTGCAAGAGAAAGTGTGTTTATATCCTTAGCAGGTACATATCATATCTTCAGTTGTGGTCATCACTAGTTTCCCCAAAGCAGGAGATGGAAGATTTTTTATGGAAAGTTGCCTTTCTAGATCCTAGTAGGACACTACTTAGGAACCTGATTTATATTTCCACATAGATAACCTTTCATGTATTTATTCAGCATAAACAAAGACCGGGTTTGCATGATCACGGAAAGAATTTTCCCTCCCAACGGGTATCAGTCACAAACCACTTAATTAGAATAATTACCCTCGCTGGGCACGGGTTGCTGTGACATCCGAACCTGGTGAGGGTGGGTGGCTGGGGTGGGTTACAAACCACCTTGAAACCTATGGATTATTCTAGGGTTTCAGGGTGGTTTGAAAACCACCTCAGCCACCCACCCTTGCCAGGTTCAGTCATCACGACAACCTGCACCTGGTGAGCATAATTATGCTAAATAGGCAGCTTGCGACCAGCACATGCGGGGATCGAGCAAACCCACCCAAAGAGTCTTGTGGCACCTTAATGACTAACAAATTTATTATGATATAAGCTTTGTCGGACTACAGCCTACTTCATCAAATGCTGTAGTACAGAAAGGTTTATTTTGTGGCTATAGTCCACAAAACCTTATGCCATAATAAATGTGTTAGTCTCTAAGGTGCCACAAGACACTTTATTGTTTTTGCTGCAGCAGACTGTGACTACCCCACTGAAATTATGAAGCATAGTTTTTAAACTAATAGTTCTTTGCTTCCTTGACTGCCTTAGAATGACAATTTCCAGAACTTTAAGGGTTAGAAGCCTTCTTATGTCCACTCTTCAATTACTCCATCTTCTCTCTTCACCTATCTTCTCACTCTTAAATTAGCACACATAGCATAAAAAACTTTTATTTACATTATGCAAATAACCATAATCCATTTTCATTCACAGAGAAAACTATGGCATAACTCAGATGTCATAATCATCACTACCATCATTATTATTTATAAGACTGCCTAATACACATTAAGTGCTATCCGAAGATAAAATGAACAGAGCCTCCCTACTGTGTGTGTGTGTGTGTGTGTGTGTGTGTGTGTGTGTGTGTGTGTGAGAGAGAGAGAGAGAGAGAGAGAGAGAGAGAGAGAGAGAGAGAGAATGTGGGGGATGCATGCCAGAATGCCAGAAGGGGCTCCATCCAATTTACAGAGCCTGTCACCGCAGCCTGTGGCAAATTCGGCCCTCAGACTAAAAATGATTCCCTACCCCAATACAGTTATTGTGAACCAGGAAGTAGAGGAGGGAATGTGTACGCATGGGCGGGGGGAAGGAAAGGGGAACGTGCAACAATTCCCAGTAGCCAATCCATGGTTTGGCTGTGACATTTGAATTAGCCTGTGTTGTTAAAACCAGAACTCAAAACCAACAGTAATAATTTACTATCCTCACTCACCTTATGGGCTTCTTCCAGTTCTGTAGCCATTATTTTAAGTTTTTCTAAGTGAACAGTCTCCAGCTGTATTTTCAGATTGTCTTGGCAAAGCTGCAGCTCTTCAGCATATTTAAGTTTCATCCCATCTAATTCTTGAACCAAAAGCATTTGATTTGCCTTATCCTTCTGAAGCAACTGTTCTCTCAAATCTACCTGTAAACCCTCAAGAGCTTGCTTATGCTCATCTCTTAGGAGTTGAATTTCAGAAAGATATGTAGTCTCCAGGGTATTCAAATTTGATAAATGCTTAGTCTCTAATTCTGTAATTTGTGCTTGATGATTATTCTGCATATCAGCTACATGGGTTTCTAGCCAAGTCTTCTGTTTCCTTTCTAATGTAGATTTGAGAGTTTCAATTTCAGCTTGGTGCTTTGTCTGTAGATCGGAAGTGAGGGACAAAATGTGTTCCTTATGTTTCTGCTGCAACTCTTTACTTTGGAGTTCCAGCTCACCAACATGCTTTTCCCTCAGCTCCTGAAGGAGAAGTTCATGTTCTCTTGTGATTTTTTTAGTCATAGCTTTGCCATCGTCCATGAATCTAGATTTAGAATGCAGTAAAAAAAACAACACTATTATGCATCACAGTTCCAAGAAAAGCTATCACACAAATCAATCTCACGTTTAACCCCAACAACACATATTTACTCTAGGGGCATTTTTGAACATGACGCTAAAAGTACTATTTGCATTTTCTTTGCCTGCAATGAGAATGTAAAGCCTAGAAAGTTCTTTATATTTTAAATACAACACTCTTCTGTTTTCTATCCCATATTAACAACAGAGGGGTCGATTGCCTCTACAGAACAAAACATCCCTTTGCCAAAATAAGGGATAGAAAGTGTCTTGGTTTAAAAACACACACTTCCATATGTGAAGACATGTGTCAATCACTAAACCAAAATTTTATAAGACAGGCCTGCTAAAACTTGTTCCTCTAAGGATAAGGTGATAGCAGGCTTCTCATGTTGAAACTCCATAGAAAATACAGACTGTCAGTAATTGTAAATACAAACTGTTAGTTTTCAATCCCCCCCCCCCCTCTTAAAACAGCAGCTACAGGACCTACTTACCTTTTTTGCCTTTTGAAACAGAAAGAGCTGATCTTTGTCTTTCCATTCCCCCTGGGACCTTAGTGTACATCCAAGTATTTCATAGATTCATAGATCATAGAGTTGGAAGGAGCCTACAAGGCTATCGAGTCCAACCCCCTGCTCAATGCAGGAAACCAGAGGAGGGGTCTCCCATCCAAGTAACAACCAGGCTTGACCCTGCTTAGCTTTCCACGCTCAGACAAGTTGAGCCAGCATAAGCCAATTTTTCTCAAGCTGAAAGGCCAGATGTATCATCCCATACTACCGCAAATAATTTTGTAACAGATAAAAAGAATATGCACATAGCCTTCCCCAGCTAAACCTCCCAAGGCAGGAACAATGGTACTAGAGTTGAAAATCGAGCCTCCGCCGGGGCAGAACGAGGCCGAGCATGGCCTCGCTCGCGCCCCAGCGAGGCCTTATCTCCTCTTCGGGGCGGCTCGCACGCTCCGCAGAGAGCCGCCCCAGCCGCTCGATCCAGCGGAGAACCGCCCGCGCTGCTCGATCGGTCCCGGCGCATCACTTCCGGGACCGGAAATGACGCGTTGTGACCGATCTGCGCCTGCACAGAGGCCCGTTGCGTCACTTCCAGGACCGGAAATGACACAACGGGACCGTCCGAACGCGGAGAATGGGGTAGGTGGCTCGTTCGAGCGGCGCTGTGCACCGCTCGAAAAAACGAGGCAGGGAGGGGGCGGGGGGTGAAATAAGGCTCGGGCAGCGTGCCCAGCCTTATTTACGCTGCTAATGGTACATCCATTGTACTGAAAATGCACATTGTTATATCAACTTGATGGTGTTACACATACATAAAATTTTTTTGTCTTCAGTACGTATGTCACATATTTGAGGTACAGCACTGTTAAAAGTTTTGCCACCCTTAAATTGCACCCCAAATGAATACCGAAGAAGGGTCTTCAGCCTGCACCTTCACAAGGCAGGCTTTGAACATCCATAAAAGAGGGCATTCTACTTTGCAATGTTTGATAAAGGTGTGGAGAGGATGTCTGCTTGCTATTCAAGATCTAGAAAAAATAGGTTGCGATGGAGACAGCATAGATACATTATAAGCAAATGTTTCCTTGTATATAAAATTACTATGAATAACACTGAGCCTTCAGGAAAGCTCAGTCTAGAGTTGGAAGGACTTTTTTTTTTTAGTACTCATTTTCCTTTGATCGCAGGCTCAGGGAGTTTCTTCGAGTCTCAGCAAGATTCGAAATTTTCGCTATTTTCGAGAAGGAGCAATTTAAAGTCTCACAACCCATTTCGCGGGGGTCAGCTTTCACTTGCTTATGAAAATAAAGGGAAAACAGCCAAAAACAGTGAGGTGAAACTGAAATGATCTGAAACGCCACCTGGTGGATAATAGCTGTCCACCTGGTGGATAATAGCTGTAACACAGAAAAAACGGAACAGGGAAAATACCCTTCCAACGCAGCTTGCTTTCTAATGCTAATTTCATGAATTTACATTCGATTAGGCGGAGCGGGAGGGAATTGCTCAAAACCAGGAGCTTTTTGAGCGAGGGAAATTAACCCTTGTGAATGCTCACTTCAAGGTCTAGCTCAGTCAATAAGGCTAAAAAAAAAAAATTATAGGAGACTGGTGACTTGTCTGACACTTTGTATTCTTAATCACCATAGTATAATAGTGGAAGACCGACAACCTGGTCTTCTGCACGGGTTCAATGCTAAGGGGGTAGCGAGTCCTGGGGCGGGCCTTCTCCGAGGTCCCCAGCGCCTCACCCTTAGCCCAGAACAAAGGGATAACTAATAGCCACAAAAGTATCTTTTAGAAAACAAGTTTATTTACAAAATTACCTTCACAAACTCAGACCCACGCCAGCAATACAGCTTATCAGTACGGTACAAAGTAACAAGCAAGAAGTCTCAAGGACACCGTGATTTCAGGGCTCTCAGCTAGTTAGTTCAGCTCGGGCCCCGGCAGAGGCCCGGTCAACCGCACGCAGCTAGCTGGGTTCCCGGCGGAGGCCCGGTCTGCCCAAGCGGCTAGCTGGGTTCCCGGCGGGGGCCCGGTCTACCCAAGCGGCTTGTGAGTGATTTCAGCTTGGTTTCCCGGGGGTCCGGTCAACCCAAGCGGCCAGTGATTCCAGCTAGCAGGAGCGCGCCGGGTGCTGCTACCCGGGGTTGCCGATCCTTCGTTCCCTTACCCCAGGCATGGGCAAGATTGCTGAACTGCCACCAGTTCCCTTGCGCAGGGTGTTTTATACCTTGGTGTTTCAGGTAGCCCTTCCCTCTGTGATCAGGTGGGTTGACACCCTCCCTGAGGGGCGGCCTTTTGGGTCAGGTGGGGTGACGCCCTCCCCCCGTGGGATGGGGTCCCTTTGAAGCCACTTGCTTAATGGTCCCATCCTATGGTGTTGAGTGGCCATTTCTTAAGGGTGCCGAAGTGTCTGCTTTGGAGAGGTATTCAAGTCTTATGTAGATGGGGCTGATATGCGAGAGCATTGACAAACCTGGTGATGCTTCCTGCCTTCCCCCCTGGGGTGATTCTATGCAGATGTTGTTTGTCCCCTTTGGCATCTGTGGAGACTGGCTGTCTCCCCCCCCCCCACGGGTCTCCTTCCCCCCTCCTTGGTGAGTGTGTGTGTGTCAGGCAGGGGGCTTAGGTTGGCTTTCTCCACAATAATTATACAAAAATAAGGCCTGTCAACACAAGACCAATGTTTGTGATCAAGCTTATCACGTAGGCTGGATGTTTGGGACAGAATACAGATTCTGTGGGTGTACCTCCCGCCTTGCTGCCAACACTCTTCCTTCCTAAACTAGCTGGGCTGTTCTCAGGTTTGGTGCTGGAGTCTCAGCTTGTTGTGCTGGGGGACTTCAACATACATGCTGAGGCTGCCTTACTGGAAGTAGCTCAGGACTTTTCCATTGTCTTATTGCTCTAACAGTCAGGAAATTTTTCCTGATGTTCAGGTGGAATCTGGGTTCCTGTAACTTGAACCCGTTATTCCGTGTCCTGCAAACTGGGATGATCGAGAAGAGATCCTGGCCCCCCTCTGTGTGACAACCCTTCAAGTGCTGGAAGAGTGCTGTCATATCTCCCCTCAGTCTCCTCTACTGAAGGTTAAACATGCCCAGTTCTTTCAGTCTGTCCTCATAGGGCCTTGTTTCCAGTCCCTTTATCAGCCTTGTTGCCCTCCTCTGAACCCTCTCCAGTTTGTCTACGCCCTTCTTAAAGTGTGGTGCCCAGAACTGGACGCAGTACTCAAGATGAGGCCTAACCAGTGCAGAGTACAGGGGAATTATCACTTCCCGCGATTTGGAAGCTATACTTGGAAGCTATACTTCTATTAATGCAGCCCAAAATAGCATTTGCCTTCTTTGCAGCCACATCGCATTGCTGGCTCATATTCAGTTTGTGATCTACCACAATTCCAAGATCCTTCTCACTTGTAGTAGAGCCAAGTGTCCCCCATTCTGTAACTCTGCATTTGGTTTCCTTTCCCTAGGTGCAGCACTTAGCATTTATCCCTATTAAATTAAATTCTGTTGTTTTCGGCCCAGTGCTCCAGCCTATCAAGATTGCTTTGAATTTTGTTTCTGTCTTCCAGAGTATTAGCTGTTCCACCCAACTTTGTGTCATCTGCAAATTTGATAAGCATTCCCGGCACCTTCCCAAAACTGCCACTTTATCCACTAAGTCGTCTCTGTTGGTTAGAATCAGGACAAGGATAGCCGATCCTCTAGTTCCTTCCTCCACTTTCTGTAGGAGGAATTTATCAGCAACACAAGTCAGGAATTTCTTGGAGGGGCCATGTTTGGCTGAATTTGTCTCCCTACAGATATCGGGGAAATTGAGGTCCCCCATCACTGCTACACCATGCCTCCTTGAAACATTGGCAATTTGCTTTTCAAAAGTTTCATCCTCATCTTCTCCTTGATTGGGTGGTCGGTAGTAGACTCCAACCACCATGTTTGTTTTATTCTTTGCCCCATTTGTTTTAATCCAGATGCTCTTGATGGGTTTACCAAGCTCATCCTCCTGTATTTCTGTGCAGAGATATGTATTTTTTAACATATAGTGTGACTCCACCTCCCTTTCTGTTGCTTCTGTTCTTTTTGAACAAGTTATATCCTTCAAATGCTGTATTCCAGTCATGGGAGTCATCCCACCAAGTTTCATTTACACCTATCAAGTTGTATTTGCCCTCACGTATTAAGAGTTCAAGTTTGTTCTGTATGTTGCCCATACTTTAATATAGACATCAAAGACCATGTGCTTTATAGTCCGGATTTCTTCCTACATTTTGTGGTAGACTATTATCGGGTGCTGTTAGAGCTGTTTTCTCCATTGCGGTGTATAGACTTTCATCCATTGTTACACCCGAGTTTACGTTTCCCTCCCCCGTTGGATTCAGTTTAAAGCCCTCCTAATGAAGTTCCTCATGCTGTGGCCAAACACATTCTTCCCGGTCCTTGTGAGATGCAACCCATCCCTTGCCAGCAGTCCATCTTCCAGCAAGTGTAGCCCGTGGTCCCAGAATCCAAATCTCTTGTGTTGGCACCACCTTCGTAGTCAGTCGTTCACCCGAAGTATTTTTCTTTCCTTTTCTATTCTTCTTCCAAGTACTGGAAGGATGGATGAGAAAAGTATCTGGGCCCCATAGTTCTTGAGTTCCCTTCCCAAATCTTCAAAGTCTGACGTGATTTCTTCGTAGCTCTGCTTGGAAGTATCATCCCGCTGTATGATATGCGTCAGTGGGCTTTATGAGCCTTGGCAACCATTCTGTCACATCTCTAATCTGTCCCTGAGGGAGACAGCACACCTGGCGAGTCCATGGGTCTTCACGACATACTTCGGTTTCAATCCTTGCAGGAGGGAGTCTCCCACAACTAGTACTCTTCTCTTCCTCTTGTTGTAGGCCTCAGTTTCATTGCCTCCGCTTGACTGACCTTCAGCCTCTTGCTCACTGTCATGTCGCCGTGTATGGCCGTGAAGGACATCAGGTGAGGTATGGACAAATCAACGATCCGGAGCATCAAACAGGTGAGTCTGGTCGAACAAGTGCCGTCTTGTTTGTTTAAATATGCCATTACAGTTGTGTTCTCTGCTATGACCTGTATCTTGTGTCTTTGCAGGTTGGGCTTGAGAGCCTGTAGAGCATGCCAGGCAGCCCGGAGTTCCAACAGGTTGATGTGTTGCAACTTCTCCTGAGGAGACCAGAGACCTTGTACTGTCCTGTTCCCACAGTGCGCTTCCCAGCCCAGCAGCAACGCGTCTCTGGTCAGGGTCCTGGCCGGCGCAGAATGAAGGAAGGGAAGACCTCCACTGAGGTTGTCCTCTTTCAGCCACCACCGCAGGGAGTGAGATAGTCGACGGAACGATCAGGTAGGTTCAGTAGGCATTCCTTGTGGGATCAAAGAGCACAGGAACCAGTTCTGCAGTGGTTGCATGCATAGACGCACAAATGCTACCACCGATACCGTAGATGCCATGAAACCGAGAAGACGCTAGATAGAGTGAGCATTGGTTCGGGTGGCATGGTAAAGTCTCTTTGTTAAGGTAGGTATCGTCCGCACTTGGTCCTGAGGCAGGAAAGCTCACCCCACAGAAGCATCGGTGACGGCTCCAATTAACTGAATTTTTCTCACTGGCACTAGAGCAGATGTCTCCCAATTCACATAAAATCCTAGGAGGGCGAGTGTCTCTGTGAGACCTTGCCGCAGGCTGTGCTCCGTCGAGTCAACAAGCAGCCAGTTGTTGAGGTAGGGGAAGATCTGGATGCCTCAGGATCCAAGGTGGGCACACACTACTACATTGCACCCAGAGACTGGGTCATTTGCTGGACTTGGTCCGCGAAATGGCCCAGACCTTCTGAAGGAGAATCCATTTGTTTAGAACCCACACATGCATCAGGCAAAGAAAGGTTCAGTCAGCGGGTAGGAGATCACAGCAAAAGAATCAGATTCATAGTCCTCTGGGGAGGACCTGGAAGTCGGAGCCGTAGAGGGGCTGTAGAGGCTGTTTGTGAGCCCACTTTGGAGGAGGAGACTGCGAGCAGCTTGGGGGTCTTCCCAAGGAGGTTGATGGAAGCTGAGGCTCTTGGAAGGGAGTACCCCCACGATGCATTCGAGAAAAAAATCCTTGAAAAGCTGGAGGATTTAGAAGTGGTTTTTACAAAAAATTGAAAATGTACACTCCTATATAGAAATTGGTGGAGGAGAGTTGGAGGTGCAAACATCGGGTGTGAAAGAACAAAGCACATTACTTTCACTATTATGAGACTTGAACATAAAATTATGGTGTTTGACCATGGGAAATTGGGGGGGGGGGGTTAATATGAGGACGGATTTCGGACTATTGGACATGACAGAAATGGCATAATCTATATTATGCTGGTTACTGATTACTGGTGTTTCTTTTTTCTTTTTTTCTTCCTCCTTCTTTTACTTTTTTATCTCTCTAAAGTTTATAGAAATGATAATTTAGAGAAGCTCCCAAGGGAAGTATTTTAACAGAAAGATGATTTTTGAAGAAGTTGGCATTGTTAGAACAAAATAAGATTAGTTTTAGTAGTACTTTAGAACTTGAAAGGTAAAGTGTTATTGGTAAAATTTATTGATCTCTGATGAAATTAGTGATTGAGAATGAGTAATGGAATGGATGTTAAAAAGGGGGGTTAAAATTGGGGTGTGAGGTATTGATGTAAGGGGAAAATATGTGGTGGCTTGTCTTTTGGTAAATGAACTTGATTGGGATCTTTGGGAAGCATTTTAATAGAAAGATGACTTCTGAAGGAGTTGGAACTCCTAGAACAAAAGAAGAATTTGTTTTTAGTAGTAACAGTATTTGAAAGGTAAAGTGTTATTGGTAAAATGTATTGATCTCTGTTGAAATTAGTGATTGAGAATGAGTAATGGAATGGATGTAATAAAATGGGTCAAAAATTTGGGGTGTGAGGTATTGATCTAATGGGGAAATAGGTGGTGGCTTGGCCTTTGATAAATGCAGTAGAGGGAAAGAACTAGGGAATAGTATTAAATAAAAGTATAAATGTTTTAGAATGTGAGAAGAATTAGAAGAATTAACATATATGCTTATGGTTAATAATGTTTGGTGAACTTGTGAGGTGGATGAATAATATGAAATATGTTTGACAATAGAAAAAAGAGAAATTTATTTGTAAACTACATAGTAGTGTATATAATGTTACTTAAACTTTGTTGTGGGGAAAATCGGAAGTCCATTTTAGTTTGGTGCTGTGTGTTTGTGATGCTTGTTTTATCTTTCTTTTGAAAATAAAAAGTTTGGAAGGGAGTACCCCCACATCCAAGAGGGATGGTCTTGGAAGCAAGGGAAGTCCCCACCAACTCCAGGAGATAAGTCTCTATAGGAATCTTGCCCATAAAATGGGCCATAAGGGTGTCTGAATGAGCAGGCATCCCAATAATAACCCCTTTGGGGGAGGGGGGAGCCGACCACTCTGAGCGGCCTTCCCAATCGGATATAGAGGATCGGGAGCAATGTTGGCAGTCAGAATGGCAGCTGCCTCTCGAACCCGATCTTTGTTCCCGAGGAGGGAGATGTAGAGCTAGAGGCAGGCCCATGCTCTGCAGATCCAGGGACGACTGGGCATCTCAAGACCGAGGTATGTGCCAAGCCGAGGAGATACCCACTAATTCCCCCTTGGAGACAGAAACCGCTGGTGGTTGAGAAGGCTGCCTCGGAATCGACATCTCCTTCAGGACCAAGGTAGGAGATGGAGATAGGCTATGGGGTGTTTGTAGGGCTGACTGAATAGGCTCAGCTGCAGACTTCACCTTCTTGGCTGAAGATTTCGCCTTCTTTGCCTCCTTCTTTTGTTTATGGCACTCAGCATCCTCCTTCCTGGAGTGTGCCTTCTTTGCCAGCTTCTTTGCGGAGGAGAAGGATGTTACAGCCCGGAGTCAACGGGGCCTCCACGGGCTCGGGTTGATGTAGTGGAGTGGCTGTGAGGTTGACTGGTGGTGGCATTGCAGTCGACGCGGTGGAGGCATCCACCACCTCCAAGGCCTTGTGAAGGCCTGGCAGTGGGGGCATGCATCCATCACGTGCCCCTCACCAAGGCAAAGCAAGCAGAAGGCATGACTGTCCATTGGTGGAAGCTTGGCACCACACTTTCCACACTTACGGAAGGGGGCCTTTAGAGGAATCTAAAGCTTGGCACCACACTTTCCACACTTACGGAAGGGGGCCTTTAGAGGAATCCACCTCAATACAGCCTTGCGGCCGGACAGACAGCACAAAATAAGTTATAAAATGTAAAGGAAGAAAAAAGATAGAGATTACAAGGAAAGAAAAAAGAAAATATATATAGAGAATATAAGGTTGCCTCACCACCAAACAATCGACAAGTTGAGATGTCCCCTCCGTTATCTAGCAACAATGGCGGTCGAAGAGGAACTGCGGGATCAGGCAGGAACCCACAGGGACATGAGCAGTGGGATGGTGGGGGAGGGGTTCCTGCCAGTTTTTCTGCAGCTTTAGGTTTCCTGAATCATCTCCACACAGCTGCAAAGCCCCTATGTGTGATGCACAGAGACCACGAAGAAGAATATCTGGCTTCATTTCAATCTGGCTTCAGGCCTGGTTATGGAAAAGAGACTGCTTTGGTTGCCTTGGTGGATGATCCACGCCAGGAATTGGACAAGAGGAGTATCTCCCTGCTGGTTCTGCAGGACCTCTCAGTGGCTTTTGATACCATCAACCAAGATATTCTTCTGAGGTGTCTGTCTGAGATGGAACTAGGCAGCAGTGTTATACTCCGGTCCTTTTTGGAGGGGCTATTTCAGAAGACAGTGCTGGGGGATTCCTGTTTGATGCCATCACCATTGCCTGTGGTGTCCCTCAGTGTTCCATCTTATCCCCCATGCTGTTTAACATGTACATGAAACCGCTGGGAGATGTTGTCTAGAGCTTTGGGGTTCAGTGCCCCCAGTATGCTGATGACACCCAACTCTATCTCTTTTCCATCTAAATCCAAGGAAGCTGTTCTAGTTCTAAATCGGTGTCTGATGTCAGTTATGAACTGGATGAGGCTTTGAAGTTTAATCCAGACTAGATAGCCTTTTGGTTAGTCAAAAGGCAAATCAGGCAATATCGACTCAACCTGTGCTGGACGGGGTTACCTTCCCCCTAAAGACTCAGGCTCACGGTTTGGGTATACTCCTGGACTCAGCCCTGAACTCGGATGCCCAAGTTTCAGCAGTGACCAGGAGTGCATTTCCAGAGCTGAGGCTAGTGCACCAACTGTGTTTGTTCCTAGAGATGTCTGATCTGGCCATGGTCACACATGCCTTACTTACATCCTGTTTGGACTACTGTAACATTCTGTTTGGACTATGTGGAGTTGCCTTTGAAAACTGTTTCGAAACATCAGCTGGTCCAGAATGCTGCAGACAGGCCATTGACTGGGGCCGGTTACATGGAGCAGGACTCCCTTGTTACAACACCTTCAATGGTTACCAGTCTGTTTTCAGGCACAATTCAAAATGCTGGTTATGACCTATAAAGCCCTCTACAACTTGGGACCAGGCTACTGAAAGACCACCCTTCTCCCATATGAGCCTACCCAAGTTTTAAGATCTTCAGGAGAGGCCCTTCTTTCAGTACCACTGCCTTCAGAGGCACATTTGGTGGTAACCTAGAGAGGGCCTTCTCAGTGGCTGCTCCCAGGCTGTGGAACTCTCTGCTGAGGAAGGTTAAGTTGGCTCCTTCTCTGCTGTCCTTCTGCTGACAGGCAAATATGTCCTTATTCAAGCAGTCCTTTAGCATGTAAGCTGGTCTGTTAGGATGTGTGGTATTTTTATTCTGTTACTGTTGTGTTTTAATGTTTTTAACCTATTTGTTTTATTATTGTTTTAATCAAGTTTTATTTTTTAGATGTTTTAATTCCTATGATTGTAAGCTGCCTTGAGTGCCATTTTCTTGGTAGAAAGGTGGGGTAAAAATCAAGTAAGTAAATAAATCGGCTGCAATTTAAAAAAGAGTCCTTTGGATATATTAACTGATCTACGCATGTACCAAAATGTTAAGCTTCTACTTCCATACCTGCAGCTCCTTGCACTGCATTGAAGGCCGTTCCAAAAGTCTTTCAGAGGCTTAGAAACATTATGTTGCGTGTGGAAGACAGCTACTTCTAGAAGAGTGGGTTGAAAAAGCCCTACTGCATGTATAGAGGTCAGCCCATGACCTTGAGATATGACCCTGACACCATTATAGTGAAAGCTGCAGATATACATAATAAAAAATTACAAACCTGCTCTGAGCATCTTGAAGTTTAGCTTTATATTCTTCCTCTAACACTTGTTTGGCTTTTTCTAACTCTTCAGTCATGAGTGCCTTCGTGGATGTTAATTCACTGTCATATTGAGCCAAAGTTTTCTCTGTGTGTACTAAACTATCTTCCAGCTGCTGGACACTGTTCTGCTGCTCCTTGAGAGATTTCTCTAATTCTATAATTCTAGCAGCCTGCTGCCCTTTGGTTCCAGCTTCATGAAGTTCAAATTGCTTTTGCAAGGCTTGCTTCTCATATTCTGCCTTGTTTTCAAGCTCTTCACACAGCAGTGATATTTTCTCTTCAGTTTTTATTTCCAAGCCCTCCTGTTCCTGTTTCCATTCTTCAGCTTCTGCTTTATGAGTCTGTTCCATTTCCTGGACCTCCTCTCTAGTTCTTCTTAATTCATTTGCATGATCTTCAGTGAGTTTACATTCAATCTGGAAATGTTACCAAAAATATTTAAATTTCAGTTACTCTAAAAAACTCTCAACATAAATTTGTTCAAATGTATACCAACCTACTTAATTTTATTCAGAGTTTCTTAATAGTATGTAAGAGAAGTTAACATGCACAATCTTATGCTTATTCATAAATCCTACTGCATTCAGTGTGGCATGTATGAACATAATTGTGCATAGGATTGCAGACCTAGATATTTTTCCTAATAGCATTCTAGTACACAGATGCCAAAAGCATTAAAAGTAGGAAGCCATGGAACTGAAGTGCCTTTAGCTTCCACAGATGACTTGGCACAGACACATTCGAGGAACACAGAATGCAGCTTCACCCCCAGGTTCTGACTGTACTAGTCAAACCGACAGACCAAAGTAAAATTTGTCACCTCGAGTGGCAGGGCAACAGGGTGGCTGTCTAAGATGCCAAATTCTGGGGGTACCAACCCCACTGAAGGTAGTGGTGGATCTGTGTGGTGATGGCAGAAGTGGCACTCTGGCTCCTCCTCCTAACTGGTGCACAGTACCTGGAGCCGCAGTGCATCCACACACCCCTCCACTGCTGGGAAGGCCACACGCCCCACTCCTCTAGAGCACTGGAAGATGTACTGATGGCCACCAACTTGGATGGCTTTAAAAGGAGATTAGATAAGTTAATGGAGAATAAGGCTGGAAAAAACTATGCACAAAACATGTCTGGAATCAGGGGGAAAAGAATCTCGTACAGTCTGCTGTCGCTTACTAGAATTGAATTCCCAGAGTCCCACATCCCTACAAAAGGAAGTGATGCTTACCTTCGCACACTAGCAAACATATTTAAATATGTAATCAGCTGTATTAAGGCAGAAATCCTACATGCATTTCCTAGGGAGTAAGCCAGATTGAACACAGTAGTATTTACTTATGATACATTAAATTGCACTGCAAAAATAAGATTATTTTTTTTAAATTATTCACAAACCAAATGTGTATATTTTAACAGTAGCCAGTCAACGATTTTAGGCTACAATCCTATGCATGTTTACTTGGAAGTAAGCACCACAGAACCTAGGGCAGTGATAGCGAACCTTTTTGAGCCCGAGTGCCCAAACTGCAACACAAAACCAACTTATTTATTTCAAAGTGCCAACACTGCAATTAAACCTGAATACCAAGGTTTTAGTTTTAGAAAAACAACTCATACAGTTGTCCGAACTAATTAAAATCTTTTGTCTTAAAAGACAAACACAATAACAGAGCTTTCAATGATACAAACAGTTTTTTGTTGAAAAAAAAATCAACTCAAAACATTATTATAGTACTACATTGTACAAATAGCCTGAAGGGAATTTATACAAACTTTTTAAATAATTAGGCACATGTATTTTTGGATAAGGGATTCTCAACTTGTAATATTATATGCCAGACTGAAATTGTATGGGGCAAGCTTTACCCTGGGTCCTTTCCCTGCTTCTACAGGTGTCGGATTAGTAAAAGTAAAAGTCGACCTGTACTAGGATGAGCAAGATAAACAAGGAAACTAAACGTGCTTAACACATTTTAAACACTTTATGTCTTGGACTGCAAACACTGCATTAGGTAAAAGTTTGCATTGTAGAAAAGAATTCTGTAACAGGAATTCTAGAATAAAATCATTCTGTTCCACACTGTGAGAAAGAACAAAATCATTAGTGTTTTGCAGAAGGGAACAGTATTTTCGCGATCTGGTGACCAATGGCTCGAGTGCCCACAGAGAGGTCCCTGCGTGCCAGCTGTGGCACCCGTTCCATAGGTTTGCCATCACTGACCTAGGGGGACTTCCTATGTATGTTTATTTGGAAACACTATTTCTGCTTAAGATACAACTCTAATAATAAAGCTTACTGTTGTCCATGTTAAGCCCAATCATTTCTAAGAAAAACAATTATTTCAGCATCCCTCAATATTTTACCTATGTGAAACTACCTGTTCTAACTCCTCTTTCAAATGCATTTCTTGCCATACACCTATTTCCTTTAAATCGGTATTTTCTTTCCTCAATATTAGTATTTCTTCTTGTTGGGTAGAAATGGACTGCATCTCAACTTGAAGTCCACCAAGTTTAGCTTTGTATTCATTCTCCAATACCAAGAGTCGCTCAGCCACCTCTGCTTCTATTTGACGTGCAGCATCTTGAGCACTTTGTAGACGAAGTTTAGCAATTTCTGAAAACAATAAAATATTTCAATAGAGGAGGGGTTTTTTGCATCGGTCTCGACAATTACAACAAAATAAAAAATAAGTTTTTATGAGGTTGAAGGACATCAAATGTCTTAATTTCAAATATAGAAATGGACATTAACTATGCTGTATCACTTCTAACAAGGATTTACAGATTACACTGATTCTTAAGCTTCCTCTTACTGCTTACTTCTTAAGCAGTAAGAGGAAGCTGCCATAACACACACACATTTCTGCAGCAACTCCAGAGCATCAGTTCAATCTCAATTCTCAAGAGTGAAAGTCAATTTGGAAGAGTTACCCTTCTACATGCCAAACAAGTTGAGAAGAGACATAGATCAGGAAAGTGGGATGAGATTTCTACAAATAGGGCTTAATTAGGACTATCAGTGCCTTACTAACTTTTCTTCAGTGAGACACTTTGGGCAGGTTCGCTCAACATGACATGTAGCAAGCTACACAGTGTGGCTTATAAGCCACCCTACCCAAAATGCACCTCTCAGATAACTGGGTGCCTCATGGGTAGGGTTCCCCCCCTTGGTCCTGCCACAAATATTCCAGGGGACACTGTGGGAGGAACGAGGTTTCCCCCCCTTCCTGTCACCGCCATTTGGGCAGCTACAAGCTCCACCTTTTCCTCCCTTGCCCGAGCCTCTCCTGTTCAGTAAAGTGGAAAAGCATAGCCCACCCCCCTATTTACGGGAGCACCTCCTTTTGATAGCTGTCAAAAGTAAGGGTTTCTTTTAAAACAAGGTTTTTGACAGGACTAAGCAGGGTTTTTTGACAGGGACATATGCAGCCACCAAGTCCCCTGGGATACTGGCAGGAGTACTGAGGGGGAAGGGGCAGAACAATGCACAGTGAGCCCAATCATCGGTCAGGCGCACTGTGGGTTGTTCCACAAACAACCCGCACTGTGTAGCTTATTCGCAGGGTGGGTTGTTGTGTCGTGCAAATGTGACCATGGTCTCATGGAGGGCAAGAAAATGTAACATTAATTTAATGTGGTATCTCCCTTGCAGACTGACACTAGAATGAAAGTTTGTGTGTATGCCCAGAATACCATTCAAGCATGAACCCCAGCTTGACACCTGCACCTGATTTCAAAGGGGAGGAAAATTGAAAACACACAGCCTTGTTATATTTGAAGTGAGTCCAAAGAGAAAGCTTCTTTCATGTAAATGAAATTTTAGTAATTCAAAACAATTTATCCATGAGAGATAGCATCTTACCTTGCAGGTGCTCTTCTGAAATGTTGGCACGGAGCTGTTCAAGACTTAAACAATGTTTACTCTTCAGTTGCTCAATTTCAGAAGTGTACCTATCCGATAGATCCACCTTCATCTTCATTATGCTTTCTTGATATTGGAGTGTGAGAGAAGATCTTAACAACTCAACCTCTCTTCTGTGTTTTGTATCCAAATGCAGCTGCAAACAACAGATTTCTTCCTAGAGCCAACATGTGGAAGAGATACACCATTAGGATTTATGAAACTTAGCAATTTTGAGTCTTCTTATGCATAACACTTCCTAATACTAACATGTACAAGCAGTCTATATAGAACAAGTTGTTCATAGCCCTCTCCAGTAATCAGCCGTAAAATGTAATAATATAATCTGTAGACGAGATTCCAGCACAGCCACAATCAAGAGTGGAAACCCAAATGCTACATAAAGAGAATGAGAATTGAACAAGAGTCATATATAACACTAGTCTTCAACTACTGGGTCACAACAACACTAACACCATACAAATGTATAGTAAAAATAATTAAGAAGTGTGTCTCCAAATGCATGTCTGGGAGAAATGGGGAAGATGCTGGAGGTGGCAGTAGCTGAAAAGGGCAAAGAAAAGGAAAGAGGGAGACAACACATGAGGTAAGAGGAACCTGAGGTTGTACGGTAGACTATACAGTTTCAGACTGCAGGGCTATGTGTCACATTTTTAGACTTTCTCCACATAAAAAACCCTCCTTCCATGTATGTTTGTTTGTCTAAAAAAGCAGGAAGGCGGCTTCTGCCCCAGCCTGCCTAATTTCTACTTGGTGAGAGCTTTGGGTAGAATTTTTTGATTATTTTTTTTATACATGGGGAGCACTCAAAATTGTGTTCCCTACCTGCAATACAGTCTACCACAAAAAGACTTTACCAACTCATTCTCACCTCATTCTGCTGAATGCGTAGAACCTGACTCAAGAGAGAAGATAGGTAGTCCAAAGTCAGCTAGGATCAAGGAGAGGTACAATTCCACAACTATTTTATGGGAACTGAATTCTGACAACTGTTTTGGGAAGGGTGGAGAATAAACTTGCCCAGGCCAAGCCAAGCCTCCCCAAAATTTGAAGAAAATTCATTGGATGAAAAATACGAAATGGTTGCCACCAAAAAGCAATTTTAACATACTTTCACCTACATAAGTCCTAGAAAGGTGTTTTTGGTGTCTCAACAGGAATATTTTGGGTAATGGGATCTATTTTAGTTAACAGAAATCAACAAATAATTCTAGATCTCATAAAATGATTTTTAGTTATTATCCACATTTTTTCAGCAGAACATTTGTAATTTTGTATTAGTGTTGCTCACAGTGCTACTGAAGGAGGTTGGTGTCATTACCCAGGTCCTCAGAATAAGTACCTCAACCCAAGTCTTCACCGACATACATGATGATATTTCATACATGAAAAGGTCACTTATGTTTGGAATGGCAGCTTTACTGAAATCCAGTGGCTGACAGATTTCATGTGTGAGAATCTGTCCAAGGCTCGATGAGCTTGGTGGAATATCAGGTTAATGATAGTTCAGAAAGATGTACACACAATGGTTTACTCTTGCAACAGTCAATTTATGTAAATGACAATCAGGAGGAGCTTAATAGGTGATTGTCTTCATTTGTCTCCACTTAAAAGCTCAAGCCTCAACAAGTGTCTTGCTCATGTTATCACGATAAATTATCTTACTGTGAATTGTTCCATATTATCTAAAATCTTGGACATTACTGAAGGACAGGTTGCTTACCTGTAACTGTAGTTCTTCGAGTGGTCATCTGTGCATTCACACACATATGGGTTCTCTGCGCCTGTGCTGAGATCGATCGGAAACTTCTTTAGCTGAGATGAGCCGGGCAGGAGCCCCTCCCCCTCGCGCGTGCTCCCTAGCGCGGCTCCTGCCCGTCTCTTCATTTCCCTGAGACCGCCTATTGCGACCCTCGGGACCGAGGATAATTCAGAACCTTAATACACTTCTACGACATCAGCACCTTCCCTCGGGCTCGATGAGGATCGATCCCAAAAAGAAAAAACAATAGTAAAACAATTGACCCATCCCATTTCCACTTGGGTATCCATCGAACTCGATGCAGACACCGAGCGGGGAAGGAGGGCGGGTTGTGTGAATGCACAGATGACCACTCGAAGAACTACAGTTACAGGTAAGCAACCTGTCCTCCTTCTTCGTGGTCTCTGTGCTTCACACACATATGGGTAGATTAGCAAGCTGACTTACCGGAGGTGGGTCGGTGTCGGTAGTCAGATGGTGATCGATGATAGGACCGCTCTGCCGAATGCGTTCTGCGCCCTGGCTCGAACGTCGAGGCGGTAGTGCCGGATAAAGGTGGAGGGCGAAGACCAAGTCGCCGCCCTGCACAAGTCCGTCAAAGAGACCCCTCTGCCGAATGCCATCGAAGTCGACATGGCCCTAGTAGAGTGCGCCTTCACGGAGTCTGGCAAAGCGCGATTGGCAAGTTGATATGCCAGTTTGATAGTGTCCACAAGCCAGGAGGACAGTCTTTGTTTTGACACTGGGCATCCCTTCTTCGGAGGGCCGTAGCATATGAATAGTTGTTGTGTGGGCCTTATTGATTCTGTACGTGCTTTGTAAAAAGCTATGGCTCTGCGGACATCGAGACTGTGTAGAAGCCTCTCGATATCCGATGACGGTGCTGGAAAAAAAGCTGGAAGCACAATGTCCTGGCCTAGATGAAAATCGGAAACGACTTTTGGCAGGAAGGTTATGTCTGGTCGCAAAACGACCTTGTCTTTGTGGAAAGTTGTGTATGGAGGATCAACTCTGAGAGCGGCTAGCTCGCTGACACGTCTTGCGGATGTAATCGCTGTCAGGAACAGAGTTTTAAATGATAGAAGACCTAAGTCTGATTTCGCCATGGGCTCGAACGGCGGCTTCATTAATGCTTTCAAAACTAACTGGAGGTCCCATCCTGGTACAATAGTCCTCGTCGGAGGGCATAAGTTTTTTACACCCTTCAGAAATTGTTTCACGAGTGGGTGCACAAATAAAGATGAACCGGTCGAGGTTGTTCGGTACGCTGCAATTGCCGCTAAATAAACTTTAATAGACGAGAATTTAAGTCCACGGGCCCTCAGCGAGTGTAGGAAGTCGAGGACAGTCGATACCGAGCATGTTACAGGGTCTTTATCGGAAACCGACACAAAGCTGGAGAAAGCTTGCCATTTCCTTGCATAAGAAAGCCTTGTTGACTGCTTACGTGCTGCCAACAAGACTTCCTTTACTGCTGAAGAGAGGTCTGTATGCATCGCTATCTGATCCTCCAAGCCGTGAGGTTTAACGACTGCAAATTTGGGTGAAGCACCCTGCCCTGCTGCTGAGTCAATAGATTGTCCTGGATGGGCAGCTGCAGGTAATCTCCCTGAGACAGATGAAGAAGGAGGGAAAACCAAGGTTGACGTGGCCACCATGGGGATATCAGGATGCAGTTTGTTCTGTTCAACGATATCTTGGCCAGCACGCGAGTAAGAAGCGGAATTGGAGGGAACAGGTAGAAGAAGTCGTTGCTCCAATCTAGCAGGAAAGCGTCGGTCATCGATCTCGGATCCAAAGCCGCTCTGCTGCAGAATAGTGGGCAGGCCGTATTTTCGCTGGTTACGAACAGGTCTACGTTCGGTCGGCCCCAGAGGTGAAGGAGGGATGCTAATATTTGCCGATCCAACTTCCACTCGTGCGACTGTAATGATACCCTGCTCAATGTGTCGGCCAGGACATTGATTTTCCCCGCTATGTGAATAGCTACGAACGACATTCGTCGAGGTAGAGCCCACTCGTACAGCTGTAGCGTCAGTCTTGTGAGGCGCATAGATCTCGTGCCTCCTTGTTTGTTCAAATACGCCACCACTGTGGTATTGTCCGTTACAACCTGAATGTGATGGGCAGTCAGATGGTGCTCCAGTGCTTGCAGTGCCCTCCAGACAGCCATTAGCTCCAGCCAATTGATATGTCTGGTGCTTTCCGTCGGAGTCCAAGTGCCCTGCACGACGTGGTCATCGGAGTGGGCTCCCCAACCTAATAGCGACGCGGCCGTTGTTAGAATTCGACTTGGTATCGATGGTCAGAAGGTCATGCCGTCGAGTAGGTTTGACTCCTTCTGCCACCACCTCAAAGACTCTCTTATGGCTCGTGGAACTGATAGACGAAGGGATGGTCTGTCCTTTTCTGGCTTGAAGGCTCGGACAAACCAGGTCTGCAGCGGTCGCATGCGAAGCCTCGCATAGCGTACGACTGCTATGGTCGAGGCCATGTGCCCCAAGAGTCGCTGAAGTGTGCGAGCTGATGATATTGGTCGACTGTATACTTTCTTAGATAGGGCGACTATCTTTATTGCCCTTTCGTTCGGAAGGTAAGCCCGACCATCGAACGCATTTAACCTTGCTCCTATATATTGGATTTCTTTTACGGGCCGGAGGACCGACTTCTCTGCGTTCAGGCAAAGTCCCAACTCGAGCATGAGATCGAGGGTCTGTTCGAGTGCGTTTCGAAGCTTGAGCTTCGACGATGCCACCAACAACCAATCGTCGAGGTAAGGGAAGATGGTGATGCCCCTTGTCCTCAGACTTGCACACACCGCTGCCACACATTTCGTGAACACCCTCGGCGCGGTGGAAAGTCCGAATGGAAGAACGACGAACTGGTAGGCGTCGTCCCCCACTCGATACCGAAGGTATTTCCGGCTGTCCTCGTGGATGGCGATATGGAAGTACGCATCCTTGAGATCGATGGATGCAAACCAATCGGTCCTTCGGAGTAAAGGAAGGATAGATTGGAGCGTGACCATGCGGAATCTTTTCAGTGGGATAAAAAGATTCACAGTTCGAAGGTCCAGGATCGGTCTGAGTCCTCCTCCTTTTTTCTTCACGATGAAGTACCTGGAGTACAGGCCGACCTCCAGGTTCCCTGTGGGAACCGGCTGTATCGCCCCCTTTTGAAGGAGGGTTGAAACTTCCTCCAGCAGCACCCGAGTTGGATGGGTGGTCTTGATCCCGAGACCACCTCCTTCAAATTTTGCTCCTTCCTCCTGGATCCTGTACATTGACCCCAGCCTCTTAGCTGTTGGTTTCGTAGAGGCCGGGGTTTTCCAGGTTTCCTGCACCGTCTCCAGCAGCGTCGGCAAGAATGGAAGGAGTAAATGGTTGGATTGAGTGGTCTT
Source organism: Shinisaurus crocodilurus (assembly GCA_021292165.1). Taxonomy (NCBI): domain Eukaryota; kingdom Metazoa; phylum Chordata; class Lepidosauria; order Squamata; family Shinisauridae; genus Shinisaurus; species Shinisaurus crocodilurus. Next base: position 184,557,695 of record CM037879.1, on the reverse strand, counting down.
TAGGATCGCATAGATGTCATCTTTTGCTTTCCCTTTTGCAGTTTTCGCCTCAACTCCCAGAGCTGTCACCATCCGGCTGACATGCTCAGCGAAGCTACCCATATCTTCCGATGGGGAGATCGCTTCCTTAGATTCCACTCGCGCATCTGGTGAAGTGGAATGGGAGGAGGAGGCCACTGAGTCCGAGTCCGATACGTACGCCGATCCCGACGATGAGCGGGTCCCGACAACAGGGGCGAGAACTGTCTGGGCAGTCGAGGTTGAGGCGGTTGGTTGTACTACGGCCTCGGCGGGTGCCCGGGATACAGCCGTACCCTGTCTTGGCGTAGGCGTCCTGGACCTGCGCCTGTGAGTTCGCTCTCGAGGGGGTGAGTGTCGGTGTCGATGGTAGTAATCGTGCCTTCTCCGGTCAGGAGAGCCTCGGGATCAGGATCTGTAGCTCCTTGATCTCGAATCCGAATAGTAGGAGCCCGACCAGGATCTGTCGTCGCAGCGGCGAGAGTAGACAGATCGAGAGGTGGATTCCCTAGAGGCTGAATCACGGCTCCGGTATCAAGGAGATCGTGATGGTCGATGCCTTCTTCGCTCCTCTCTAGCATAATGCTGCAGGAGGCGATAGACGCGGCGGAGGACCCCTCGAGCCCGAACGGGGTCGCTCCTTCGGTGGTGAGGCCACGATTTCTCCCTCCGACAGGGAGGTGGTTATAGTTGGCGGCTGCTTCAGTGGGGTTTTCGAACCCGACTCTCGGTCTCGAGGAGACATCGTCGAGACCGGAGGAGATTGGGGGGCAATCGGTCCCGTAGCTCGATCTTGAGCCCCAGTCATAGCCGACATTAGTAGAGCAGTACGCTCTGAGACCTTCATAATGGCTGACGTTGAGGGCTCAGCGTCCTTGCCGGGTTTTTCCGCTATATTCTTTTTCAGGCGTTCCGCCTTGTCTTTGTGGACCTTTTTCGCCAACTTTTTAGCCGCAGAAGTATCTTTCGTCGGCTTTTTGGCTGATTGGGATCCCCCAGGTTTTTCTTCTGGATCAGGCCCTTTAGCTGACAGAGACTGCTCCCACAGGAGAGCTCGCAGCTTAGTTTGGCGGTGCTTTCGGGCCTGTTTTGTAAAGGCCTGGCAATCCTGGCAGGTCTCCATTTTATGGCCTTGCCCTAGGCAAAGCAAGCACAGCAGGTGCTTATCAGCAGGTGGGATTTTCGTTCCACACCGCTGGCATTTTCTAAAGGCTGCCTTCAGAGGCATAGTTAGAATAGAGTAAAGTAGATTAGGTGATAGGTGGATAAGATCGGGGGAGAGATATGGGTATAGTAAGGATTTTTTTGGAGATTTTTTTTTTTTAACGGAGATTAGATATTGAAGAGAGAAAAGAGGATATTATGAAGAAAAAAAAGTTGTAGTAAAGGTTAACTCAGCTGAAAAAGCGACTCCGGAGAGAGAGAGAGAAAGAACCCAACGACTAGACGCAATGGCGGTCGAAGAGGAACTGAGGAGATGGGCGGGAGCCGCGCTAAGGGACACGCGCGGGGGGAGGGGCTCCCGCCCAATTCACCTCAGCTATAGAAAATTCCCGAACGATCTCAGCGCAGGCGCAGAGAACCCATATGTGTGTGATGCACAGAGACCACGAAGAAGAATTGGAGGTGGTTGTAAAGTCGGTAGCCGAAGAGAGTAGTCTGAGGTGGTGCAGAGGTGTCGAGGTTCAGCGTTGGTGGTATATCTGTCGGGCCGGCAAGGCAGTCAAAGACGACGGCTGAAGTCGCCCCCCCTCCTGCTGCCCCTAGGCCTCTGCTGCTGGTATGGTCGCTGGGGCTGGGCCTGAGATTGCGATGCTCCGGGTCTCCGGTTCCCGCTTTTGTACTGGCCCGCCGGCTGGTACTGCCTGGTCGGGAACGGGAACCGGGGCCACCGCCGTGGCCTGAAAGACTGTGGTGGTTGCTGGCAGACGAGCCCCATCTTTTTGGCCGTTGTGAAGGCCTTCTGAGCCGAGTCGAGGGAGTCATCTGTAGTGGCGTTGAATAACCCCTCGCCATCGAAAGGGAGGTCTTGAATCTTCGCCCTATCGTCGGGAGTCAGAGCGGTAGAGCGAAGCCATGCGTGCCTCCTCAAGGCCACGGACCCGATCATCGACCTGGCATGACTGTCGACTTGATGCCGGGCAGTATTCATCTGAAGCGCACCGATACTCGTTGCCTCCTTGATGTACTGAGCCGCCAGGTCTCTCTTGTCGTCCGGCAGATAGTCACAGAGGTCTCCCAGCTTCTCCGTGATATACATTTGATATCTAGCTAGCAACGCCTCGTAGTTAGATATCTTTAGTCCAAGGGAAGATGACGAATAGATCCTACGGCCGTAGGAATCTAGCGTCTTACCCTCCTTATCTGCCGGAGTGGTGTGCTGCCTTCCCCCACGAGACTGCGCCGATTTGACTATGAGCGAGTTCGGGGTCGGATGGGAAAACAGAAACTTTGCTCCTTCCTCCTGGATCTTGTACATCGACTCCAGGCGTTTAGCCGTCAGTTTCAATGAGGCCGGAGTCTTCCAGGTTTCTTGCACCGTCTCCAACAATGTCGGCAAGAATGGAAGGAGCAGTTGGTTCGACTGTGCCGTTTTAAGGACCGCATAAATGTCATCCTTGGCCTTCCCCTTTGACGACTTCGCCTCGACTCCCAGAGCAGTCACCAGCCGGCTGACATGCTCCGCGAAACTCCCCATGTCCTCCGATGGGGAGACCGCTTCTTTGGACTCCACCTGCACGTCCGGGGAGGTGGAGTGGGAGGAGGAAACCGTCGAGTCCGAATCCGACAGATATGCCGATCCCGACGAGGAGTGGCCAACAACATCAGTCACAACCGGTAGACGTACGAGAGTTTGTGGTTGAGCCGTCGATGTCGACGCAGTTGGTTCTCTCACCACTTCCGACGGGGCACGAGACACAGCCGTATCCCGGTGAGGTGCCGGAGAGTGCCTCCGACTACGGTGCCTGTCTGGAGAAACGGAACGCCGGTGATAGTAATGACGTTCCGACCTCTCGCGTCTTGGTGAGCGTCTCGACCTCGAGTAGTGACTCCTAGAACTCGATCCCGAGTAGTAGGAACGGGACCTCAACCTCTCATCTCGGTATCGGGAGAGTCGAGATCGAGGGCTCGAAGTCGTGTAGACCGAATCACGAGCCCGATAGTAGGGGGATCGTGATCGGCGGCGGTATTCTTGACGCTCTTCTGCGCATCCAACCGACGGAGACAGTCGCGGCGGAGGACCCCTCGAGCCCGAACGGGGTCTGTCCAGTGCCTTCTGCTCCTCGAGCTGGACTGGCGAAGCCCCTAGCTCTCCCTCCGACAGGGAAGCTGACGCAGTTGCTGGCTCTTTTTTGGTCTCTCGGCCTCGAGGAGACGTAGTCGAAGCCGGAGTAGACTGGCGGGCAATCGATCCCGAAGCTCGAACCAGAGCACCAGTCAGAGCCTCCATCATTTCCACCGTACGCTTTGAGACCACCATAGTGGTCGAAGTCGACGGGACCGCCATCTCGCTAGCCGTATCCGCCATTTTCTCCTTAAGGCGTTTTGCCTTATCCTTACGGGCCTTCTTAGCGAGTTTTTTAGCTGTTATGTCCGTTGGCGGTTTTTTTGCCGACTGGGATCCCCCAGGTCGTTCCTCCGGAGCTGGGCCTTTCGCAGATAAGGATTGCTCCCATAGAAGGGCCCTCAGTTTCATTTGCCGGGCCTTTCTGGCCTGTTTGGTGAAGGCCTGACAATCTTTACAGTTCTCCACTATATGCTCCTGCCCCAGACATAGGAGGCAGAGCATATGTTTGTCAGCGGGGGGGATTTTAGTCCCACACCGCTGACATTTTCTAAATGGTGCCCTGAGAGGCATAGTCAAAGATTAGATTAAGATAGAATATATAGATAAGGACAAGAACAGGGGAGAGAAGGTTTTAGGTAGGATTTTTTTGGTATTTTTTTTTTTTTTTTTTTAGAAACAAGGGTATAGTTCGAAAGAGAATGAAGAAATAGAAGGTTTATGAGAGAAAATATTTTTTAAAAAGGGAACGAGAGAAGAATAAACTCAGCTTTGAATACAGGGAACGTAGAGAAGAAGAACCTATCGACTAGTCGCAAAGGCGGTCGAAGAGGAACTGAGGAGACGGGCGGGAGCACGCGCGAGGGGGAGGGGCTCCCGCCCGGCTCATCTCAGCTAAAGAAGTTTCCGATCGATCTCAGCGCAGGCGCAGAGAACCCATATGTGTGTGAAGCACAGAGACCACGAAGAAGAAAGAGATATTCCAACAGTTGTTAATAAGGTCTACATTACATTTGATTTCACTGCACGTTCAACTTCTTTCCAAAAAAGGCCATAACTGCATTAGCTCCAGTGTGTAAGTGAAGAGGTATTATCATAATAATTTCCCTGGTACACAATGCCTTGCAGTCAAGAACCACCTTGTTTCTCTATAGTTCAAATACATGTTGTGGGCAGTGTATGCTGCCAATGCCATCACATCAATGTCCTCTGTATCAACTAGAACAATTTCTTGTACACCCACCTTTCAGGTTTGTGAGTAGGTATAGGAAAATATTGGATCTGTTTTTGTGTGGAAATGCCATTCATATTCAACTTGAATGTCCACATTGTCAGCTGACAAATATTAGCAGTTATTTCTCAAGCAATAGCTGAATTGAGTGGCTGGGTGTTGCTGTGCTATAACCCTAAATTAAGTTCTCAAGAAGAGTTGTAGACAACATTTGACGAGTTTGTGAACATGCTGTGGTAGCCTTTTAACATGAGAAGGGTTTCCCTCCCCTCTTCACAAATATGTTCCACTTTCCACCTCTTTCCCAACAATCTACATCCCTCCCCTTCACTTACCCACCATTTAACCTCATAGGAGTAGGCATGCAGTAAGCAACTCTAATACAAAGTTACAAACATTTCACTGAAACAATAACCCATAAAAGTTCAAAATAATTTTAGAAGTCTAGAGGGGTAGCCACGTTAGTCTGTTCCAGCAAAAACAACCAAGCATTTTAGGGCACCTTATTCTGGCATATGTTTTCATGGACACTGTCCACTTCATCAGATGTCCACAAAAGCTTACACAAGAATAAATAAATTTCTTAGCATTTAAGGTGCTACAAGACTCTTAAAGCGCAATCCTATGCAAGTTTAGACAGAAAAAAGGCCTACAACTCCCAGCAAAGCTGGCTGGGGCATGCTGGGAGTTATAGGCCTTTTTCTGTCTAAACTTGCATAGGATTGTGCCCTAAATTGTTTTTGATTATTTCTGATGACAAAAACACATCTCTTATCCTAAAATATCCTTATTTAGACATTCAGACTCATTTTCCTGGGACCTTTGTAAGGGCAAAGAAGTTAAGATTACTGTTTGGTAACAGTCAGCTTATCTTCTTCACTCTGCAAATTTTCTTCAATAGCCTAATCCATTCTCCACCCTTTCAAGTTAACAAAACACCTGTCAGACTTAGTGGCCACAGAATCCTATTATTTTGCCACATTTTCATACATATTCCCATCATTTGCTGAGCTTCTTAAAATCTACAATGATCACAGAAGGATAACATCAAATGTATATTTAAATCAACCCCAACACCTTCACATTTATACAGTATCATTTTCTCTTGTTTTTTTGAGCAGCAAGTCTATGTGTTATCTGGGTTCCTCTGCTGCTGCACTTACACTTTACTGCTCTCTGGTATCGATGTTCTTCTATACTCAACTTTTCCCATCACTTCTATCTAGCAACCTACTGCCTTTTCCCCTTAAAAACAACAATAGGGTGGGCGGGGGGGGGGGGCTATTGGACCATCCCTGCTGTTATTTGATGGCAACACAGCTAGGCACTCTTGACAAAAATATTGACACTCTTAGTACAACGTCAACTCTTACAAGAGGAAAAGTGAATTCTCTTCTACACAGACTTTTGAATCTGCCTTTTTATTGCTAACTGGTAATTTACCTTGTGGTGTTCCAGTTGCTGAGTTAGCTGTTCAAATAGATCACGCCTCTCTTTGTCAGTCATCACTTCTAAATGTGTGGTAGATGTGCTGTATGGGGGGGGGGGAGATGGGATTTCAGAAAAACAAATAACCTTGACTAATAATTTTTAATTAAGAAGTGCATAGACTTAGGCATGCAAAACGGTGTGCTGAATTGGAAATTTGGGGCAACACACAAACAGCAATGCTGCCACAACTAGATAGGAAAAGGTTAGCATGAAGTGGGCTGTAGGTAGAGATAGCTGGCAGTTTCTTCCACAATTGTAGCTTCCCCTTTTCAGGTACCACAATAATGGGACTACTAGATGCAACTATATCTATATACAGCCCTCTTCATACTGGCATTTCTCCAAAGAGTTATGAACCTCTGAGGGGTTACTTAACCAATATCTATCCCCCTGTAAGTTGAAAACCATGGCTTGTTTTCGTACCCTCAGTGGGTATGGTGAACAAATGAATCTCTTAAAGCTTGTTGCTAAATGGTTACAAATTAGAATCACTGCTGTATTCTACCCAGAACAAGATTTGGGGCTCATGCAGGTGGAACACACAGCAGAGGGCTCACTGATTTTATAATCGTTCTGAAGGGTTCTTACAGGCATGATATTACCATCTCTGCAAATGCTTCAGCCTGGATCGTGCAACTCAGGCTTCCTAAATCATCCTACAAAGGTAGACAAGGAAGGGGATAGGGAAGGACCAATTCATAAAGTGAAGGCTGCAGCCTTCACGGAGATGCTGAATGATCCTGTGCGTAAATGGCTGCTGCATAACAGTAACTAACATCACCATGTAACTTTTCATCAATCAACAAGTCTACTTGGCACGATCCAGTAGTCCAAAACTTGGGTGCTCTCCTCTTTGCCCAGCAGAGGCAAGGTTTTTTTAGTTGAAGAACACTAGCCCAAAGGGCTGGGCTAAGAAGCACTTCCCACTTTCTTCCTAAGGTCAGTTTTTCTCCTGCATCCAAAGTGTTTGGAAACAGGTTGTTTGCTGGCCCTGTTCCTTAGAGCAGATCTGAAGGGAAATGAAACAAAGGAGAAGGCAGCAGGAAACGGGACACTGGTACTTACCAAGGTTCCTTCTGGGTTGGGGTTAACTCCCTCTATCGCGCGGGGAAAACAGGGACCATGTGACAAATTTCTGAATGATATACCAGTCCCAGGCTCCTCCTCGCCCCAGTTCCATCTATGGCTACAGCTCAAGATAGAATCATAGGTGAGCAAACAGTTTGATAGAGGCAGGAATTGCATGGGAGCAGAAGGTGCTGGTACCCTCTGGGGAAGTCCTGGCCCCATGGGCACAGAGGCAGGCAGGTGAGCTCAGATGTGTATGAACTCAGAAGTGAAATAGGATGTGGTCTGGATGCCTTCCACACACCAACTGAGAAGAAACCTTCTTGGTAAGTACCTATGTTTCATTCTCTAGGTTGCTGTGAGGAAGGCATTCAACAATAGGATATGCTAAAGCTATTGCCCAATTAGGGTGAGAAAACTATTGAATACTGGGTCTATTGCAATACAACTACCTTCTGAAGGACTCTGCTGCCAAGGAGATGTCTGTCAAGGAATATATGTCAATTTTATAGTGCCTGGTAAAAGAATTTGGGTTTGCCCAAGTCTCCGCCTTGCACATCTTGGCTACAGATGCATTGGCGCTTAGGGCTGCTGGAGTAGCTGCTGACCTACTTGAATGTGCTTTGTCCTTTAGAGGTTTAGGAAGATGTGAAGCCTCGTAGGTTGAAAATATGCATGCTTTTAACCATTAGCTAGTTTGGGTCCAGATATTTTCTTCCCCATAGATGTGGGGTGGAAAAAAATGAATAGTGATTCTGATAGTCTGAAGGACATTGATATAGGTTTTTAACCACTCTGCATACATCCAGCTTATGCCAGTCCCCCTTAAGGAGATGAGATGGCTTAGGGCAGAAAGAAGGAAGAACTAGCTCCTGAGATCTGTGGAACAAGGTGTTGACTTCTGGTATGAATATAGGATATGATCCAAGACTGTCCGTGTCCTTTTGGAAAGTTATGAGACCTTCCTTATTGAGAATGGTGATATTTCAGGTATTCTACATGCCAAGATAATGGCTACTGGAAAAAAAGATTTTTTGATACAGATTCAGAGTGGAATATCAGAGTGGAACTCTGATAGGAATATTAGATTCTATGATGGAAAACTATAGACTGTGCGAGGGCTGTATTGAAGGATATAACTTGTTCAAAAAGAACAGAAGCAACAGAAAGGGAGGTGGAGTTGCGCCGCATGTTAAAAAAACGTATCTCTGCACAGAGAATACAGGAAGAGGAACCTGGCAGCCCCGTTGAGAGATCTGGGTTAAAATAAATGGGGCAAAGAATAAAACGAACATGGCGGTTGGAGTCTACTAACGACCACCCAATCAAGGAGAAGACGAGGATGAAACTTTTGAAAAGCAAATTGCCTTTGTTTCAAGGAGGTATGATGTAGTAGTGATGGGTGACTTCAATTTCCCCGATATCTGTTGGGAGACAAATCCTGCCAAACATGGCCCCTGACTTGTGTTGCTGATAACTTCCTCCTACAGAAAGTGGAGGAAGGAACTAGAGGATCGGCTATCCTTGACCTGATTCTAACCAACAGAGACGAGTTAGTGGATAAAGTGGCAGTTTCGGGAAAGTGACCATGTTATACTTGAGTTCTTGATTCTAAAGGAAGCAAAAGAATATGGGGTGGGTTAAGATTTTTAAAAAATTTAATACTGTTTTAAATGTATTTTATCTTGTTTTAAATGTATTTTATCTTGTTAAATGTATTTTATTTTGTACGTCGCCCAGGGTGCCTGGTTGCCGGCCAGATGGGCGATTGATAAATGTAAATAAATTTTAAAAAAAGCTGAGTGTAGCCAAACGCATACCCTGGATTTTAGGAAAGGCAATTTTAACAAACTCAGAACAATGATGAGTAAGGTCCCATGGCAAGCGACTCTAATGAGAAAAGGAGCCCAGGAGAAGTGGGAGTTTTAAAAAAAGGAAATTCTAAAGGCACGATTGCAAACAATTCCCACAAGGAAAAAAGGCAGAGGGCAACTGAAGAAGCCAATGTGGCTTCACAAAAAACTCAAGAGATGACCTGAAAACAAAAAAGGACACATATAGGAAGTGGAAGAAAGGCCAGGCTACAAGGGAAGAGTACAGGCAGGTAGCACAGAACTGCAGGAATAATTTCCTGACTGTTAGCACAATAAGAACTGGTGCCTGAGTTTCACGTTCTTCCTCCTCCCTCCCAATCCCTTTTCCTTTTGTGTCATGTCTTTTAGATTGTGAGCCTGAGGGCAGGGACTGTCTTATTATTAATCTTTGTAAGCCACTCTGAGAGCCTTTTCTGGCTGAAGAGCGGGGTATAAATGCAGTGCAATCAATCAATCAATCAATCACCAACTACCTAGGGAGGTGGTGGGCTCTCCCACTCTGGAGGCATTCAAGGTGCAGCTGGACAGCCATCTGTCAGGGATGCTTTGACTGGGATTCCTGCATTGAGCAGGGGGTTGGACTCGATGGCCTTATAGGCCTCTTCCAACTCTACTATTCTAGGATTCTATGATTCAGCAGCTCCCTCAGGGAGCCTTTTGTTAACTCTGATAGGACTATTAGGTTGCATGATGGAAATCTATGGATCATGGGAGGGCTGAGTAGTGAGCCCCCTCAAAGGAACCGTTTGAGGTGAGGGTGTGAAGAGTGGTGGTCATCCTGGTTTGGAAAGGACTGATGGTATGGCTGTTTTTCTGAGCAGGAACTCCAGCTTAAGCCCCATGTCGAGGCCTCTTTGGAAGAAGATAAGTTTCTGTGTACTTTACATTTATCTTTTTTCTGTTACTCCATCTGGAGAAGGCTTTTCAGGTGATTTCATATATGCGTGTTGTAGACTCTTTGCAGGATGCTAGCAAAGTTATGACTGTCCTAGGTTGGTATAGACAAACCTTTCGACAACTATGTGGCCAATCTCAGCCAATTTGGGTTTGGATGGAGAACTGGTCCCTGGGGCAGGAGTTCTGGTAGGAATAATGGTCCTTCTTGAGCTAGTCATAGGATACCAAACAACATGGGCATCTGGGCCCGAAGGGGACTAATAAGACTAACGTTGCTTGCTACCATCTGGCTTTTTCTAGCACTCTGACTAGGAACAGGGTTGGCAGGAAGGCTTAATTTTTTATTTATTTTTGTCCACGGGATATTAAAGGTGTCTATGCTTTCTGCTCCATAATCTTGAAAGGAATCATGGAAGCTTGTGGTTGTGGCATGACACAAAGAACTCCACTGAGAGAGGCCCAAAATGGTTCTGGAAGATGAAAGGGTTCAGGCTCCATTCTCCCAGATTTATTTGTTTCCTTCTGTAGAAGTCTGCAGTATGAACCAGTTCTCCATTCATGTGTTGGGCTGAGATGGATACCAAGTTCTGCTCAGCCCATAATAGTGTTGAGCTTCTTAGAGAAGAGATTGTGACTTCATCCCTCTTTGGCGAGCTGTGTGTTGTAACAGATGTGAGAAGTGTTGCAGGCTAGATGTACTGCGCTGAATTATAACCAATTGATGCTCTCCATCTCTCTTGTGCTACCGGAGAAATGCAGTGAGCTCCCCGTTTGTCAAAGCTGGTGCCTGTGGTCAGTTTTGCTTGGTGGATTCCTGGAGCAGAGTGTCCATCTGTTGGTTCTGCTGGACTTACCCCCCACCCTTGAAATGTGGCAAAAGGTATATGTGGAGGTGTTGCTTCAGAGCAATTTGGGGTTGGAAGGGCAGTAGGAGACACTGGAGGAGACGAGACTACAGTCTAGCTGAGGGAATGATGCCAAGGCAGGATATCATTAGGCCTGGGAGGTGTGCCAGGTTCATCAGGTCTGCTGACTTTTCTTGTTGGAGTTTCTTTGCTTGGTTCTGGAGCATGAGTGCCCTTTCCAGGAAAAGAAATAGGTAGCCTCTGACTGTGTTGACGAGGGCTTCTAGGTGAAGGAGAGACTGAGTGGGGTCAGGTGGCTCTGTCTCATTGATAATGAAGCCATGCTTGCTGAGGTAAACACTGTTCAAGATATATCATCTAGTGCTTTGTGTCTGGAAGGAGACTAGATGAGGTGGTGGGCTCTCCCACTCTGGAGGCATTCAAGGTGCAGCTGGACAGCCATCTGTCGGGGATGCTTTGACCTGGATTCCTGCATTGAGCGGGGGATTGGACTCAATGGCCTGGTAGGCCCCTTCCAACTCTACTTTTCTCTGATTCTATGATTCTATGAGTAGGTTGTCCAGGTACGGATAAATGTGAACACCCTTCAGTCGTAAATGAGCCACCAGGGACATTGTTATTTTGGCGAAGACTAGAGGAGCTGAGATTAGGCCAAAGAGCATGGCTCTGTATTGGAAATGGTGCTGCTGATATGTACATCGAAGGAATTTTGGGTGATGGCTGAAAATTGGGATGTGAAGATAAGATTTTGTCTGATCTGTTGATGCTAGAAAGTCTCCCTCGTGGAGTGCTTCCTGATACTACAAAGTTTCCATGCAAAATTATCTGCATTTGAAAGATTTGTTCAGGAATTTGAGATCCTGTATGGCTCTCCGTCTTCCATCTTTCTTGGGCATAATGAAGAATATGGAGTAGATACCTTTGATTTTTTCTTTTCATGTGTCTTTTCTGAATTCTATGAAGCAGCCATGGCAGATCATGTCCAGAACCCAGTGCTCTGACTGTTCCCAGGCTGGGAGGAAAAGGTGGAGTCTTCCTCCTACTGTGGGTTTTCTGACGTCAGAATTGTTTGCATCCAGGCTTGTTTGACTGGAAGGAAGGAGGTTTTAGCAGAGGGGTTGGAGGAGCTGGTGTTTCTCAGCTGGAGGCGGGATCTGGACCATGCTGGTTTTAAAAATCTGTAACTTTTGGGGGCAAAAATGAGATTCATTAACAAACCTGAAGGGACGAAAGGTAAATTATGGGGAAATGGTTTCATCTTCCATTCTGGAGGAAGATGGTGTAGCTTTTTTCTTGGGGGGGGGTATGAGAATGCCAATGGCTGTAGTGCATGGGTCAAGAGAGGCTTCCCAAGAATCTGCATAAGAATGCTGGCTGGGGGAATGAGGCTGTTTACATACATACCTAGTTTGTTTGTTTTAGTTTGGGAGGGAAGGACAAAGGTTAATGTTTATGGAAATGGCCCATTAAATTATAGTCAAGGCGGCTTCCTTGGAGATAACTGACTTATCTATGTAAAAAAAGCTATGAATAAAAGGTGGAATTTGCTTATTAAGCTCCAGTCCTGAGTTAGAGGAGGGGGGGTGAGCACTATCTTTTAGGAATTCTGCATCTGAACCAGTACCAAAAATGGGCACCACTTAGGTTTCCTGGGAAAATCCCAAGGGGTGGCGCAATTCTCACGCTGCTGGTGGTGTCTGCAGGGAATCTTTGCATCAGCTCAGGAGTTGCTTCATTTTCTCCTCCTCTGAGCCCAAATCCAGCCAGGTGGTGGCCTCCATATTGCCTCAGGAGGGCAGCATGGTACATGGATGCAACGCCCCGACTCCCTCAGCCTCCCATATGGTTGGGCTATGATTCCTCCTCTCTCCCATCAGCAGACTTGATCAGGTAGTTGAGACCTGCAAGCTGTTGCTCACTGGGTTGCTCCTCGCAATTGCAGGCTACAAAATTATACTCTCAGAGGAGGTGAGGTTGAGCTGCTTGGCTTTGGAAGGATTCTTGAAAAAGCTGGCAAGGCTTTGTCTTTTTTTGCATGTTTGCTGCCTTTTTTCTGGTAGAGAAAAGCTTTGAAGATTGAAGTTAAGGAGAAGAAAGATAAGAGTTGAGATACTGAAATAGTAAAAGGAGAATCTTGTATACATGAAGAGATGATGGCTCTATCCTACACAAAAAGCAGATAGAACTGAGGCAGGGCAGAGCCTGGGACCAGTATATAATTCAGAAATTTGTCACATGGTCCCTGCTTTTCCTGGGTAATAGAGGAAGTTAACTCATTGTTCGATTCCTTCCTCACACCAAACTGGAGAAACATACTTTTCTCAAGGGAGTCCTGAGTCGCCTCAGGACAGGTCTCCCACCAGCACTTTGGCTCCCCCACCCATGCCTTTTCAGATCTATAAGTGATTAATAGGGGTTCCTCCCCCCCCCCCCATGGTATAGATTGGTCTCCAGAATTGAGAGTTTTGCCTTGCTGCCTGTTCTTGGCTTGGCTAAGCTCAGGGCTCCCCATGATGCACTTGGAAAATAACCCTCCCAACAAAAACAAACATATGTTGTTAAATGTTCTCGAACTAGAATCATAGAATAGTAGAGTTAGAAGCCGCCTACAAGGCCATCGAGTTCAACCCCCTGCTCAATGCAGGAATCCAAGTCAAAGCATCCCTGACAGATGGCTGTCCAGCTGTACCTTGAATGCCTCCAGTGTGGGAGAGCCCACCACCACCCTAAGTAGTATGTTCCATTGCCGTATTGCTCTGACAGTCAAGAAGTTTTTCCTGATGTCCAGGCGGAATCTGGCTTCCTGTACCTTGAGCCCATTATTCTGTGTCCTGCACAGAGGAATGGTTAAGAAGAGATTCTAGCCCTCTTCTGTGTGACAAACTTTCAAGCACCTGAAGAGGGCTATCATAACCCTGGAAGACGGTTCGGAAGCTTCAACTGGTACAGAACGCGGCGGCTCGCCTGATTAAGGGCAGCCGCCGGCGTCATCACATCACGCCAGTGCTTAAGGAGTTGCGCTGGCTACCAGTTGCTTCCGAGCTGAATTCAAGGTGTTGATTTTGACCTTTAAAACCCTACACGGCTCCGGCCCAGTTTATCTCAAGGAGCGCCTCCAGCAACATCAAGTAGGCCGCTCAACAAGATCTGCCACGGACGGCCTTCTCCTTATCCCATCAGCCAGAGCAGCCAGGCTGGTGGGGACTAGGAAGAGGGCCTTCTCTGTGGCGGCCCCCACGTTATGGAACTCCCTCCCTAGTGACCTTCGCCATGCCCCCTCTGTGATGAGCTTCCGCCATGCATTAAAAACATGGCTGTTCAGGCGGGAATATGGGGTGGGTTAGGATTTTAAAAGATTTTTTTATACTGTTTTAATTATCATATTTTATTGTACTGTTTTAATTGTACATCGCCCAGGGTGGCCGGGTGGCCGGCAAGATGGGCGATTAATAAATATAAATATAAGAAATAAATCATATCTCCCCTCAGTCTTCTCTTCTGAAGGCTGAACATGCCCAGTTCTTTCATTCTCTCCTCATAGGGTTTTGTTTCTAGTCCCCTAATCATCTTTGTCGCCCTCCTCTGAACACTTTCCAGTTTGTCTCTACATCCTTCTTAAAGTGTGGTGCCCAGAACTGGATGCAGTACTCAAGATGAGGCCTAACCAGTGCTGAGTAGAGGGGAACTAGTACTTCCCGCGATTTGGAAGCTATACGTCTATTAATGCAGCCCAAAATAGCATTTGGCCGGCCTTCCGAATCGCCTGCCTGGATTAAGTCTGCCCCCGTCCCAGCCACCTGCCGACATCAAGGCCACCCAGTGGGATTAAGTATGAAGCCGCCCTGGCTGCCTGCCAGCCTTACGTCCACACGCTTCAGCCTGGCCTGACTAAGTCGGCACGCATCCGGCGTATGGTCAGCTGCCTCGGCCCGGAGGCCACGCCACATCCCACCCGGGCACCAGGCATTCCAGTGAGCGTCTACCACTCACGGGATCCCACCAACGGCACATCCACGTACGCAAGCAGCAAGCCTGCAGCCCCTCCGGCTGCAGATTATAAAGCAGTCAATCTGCAAGCACCTTGAAAACAATGCAGTGATTACTAGTAGCCAACATGGATTTGTCAAGAACAAATCCTGTCAGACGAATCTGATCTCATGTTCTGATCAGGTCGCCTCCCTTGTGGAGTGTGGGAAGGCTGTGGACATCATAACTTCAGCAAAGCTTTCGACAAAGTGCCTCATGATATCCTGATTAGCAAGCTAGCTAAAAGTGGGCTAGATGGAACAACTATCAGGTGGATCCACAATTGGCTACAGAATCGGACTCAAAGAGTGCTTATCCTTCTCAAACTGGGGAGAGGTAACAAGCGGGGTACCACAGGGCTCGTTCCTGGGCCCAGTACTCTTCAACATTTTTATTAATGACATGGATGAGGAGGTGCAGGGAATGCTTATCAAATTTGCAGATGACACAAAATTAGGCAGAATATCTAATACCCTGGAAGACAGAAACAAAATTCAAGTGATCTCGATAGGCTGGAGTGCTGGGCTGAAAACAACAGAATGAAATTTAATAGGGATAAATGCCAAGTGCTGCACCTGGGAAAAAGAAACCAAATGCACAGTTACAGGATGGGGGATACTTGGCTCAACAATACTATAAGCGAGAAGGATGTTGGAGTTGTTGTAGATCACAATCTGAATATGAGCCAGCAAAGTGATGTGGCTGCAAAAAAGGCAAATGCTATTTTGGGCTGCATTAATAGAAACATAGCTTCCAAATCGCAGGAAGTACTAGTTCCCCTCTACTCAGCACTGGTTAGGCCTCATCTTGAGTACTGCGTCCAGTTCTGGGCACCACACTTTAAGAAGGATGTAGAGACAAACTGGAAAGGGTTCAGAGGAGGGCGACAAAGATGATTAGGGGACTGGATTTACTCACCTTGTTCTTCGCGTTCGGACCGGGAAATGGGCCTCTGCGCAGGCGCAGATCGGTCCAGTCGCGTCATTTCCAGTCCTAGAAGTGACGCGACGGGACCGATCGAGGAGCACGGGCGGTTCTCCGCCGGATCGAGCAGCTGGGGCAGCTCTCCGCAGAGTGCGCGAGCCGCCCCGAAGAGGAGGTAAGGCCTCGCCAGGGCGTGAGCGGGGCCATGTTCGGCCTCGTTCTGCCCCCGCGAGGCTCGAATGTACAACTCTAAATTTAGCCCGATGAGGAGAGACTGAAAGAACTGGGTATGTTTAGCCTTTGGAAGAGAAGACTGAGGAGAGATATGAAAGCACTCTTCAGGTAATTGAAAGGTTGTCACACAGAGGAGGGCCAGGATCTCTTCTTAACCATCCCACAGTGCAGGACACGGAATGATAGGCTCAAGGTACAGGAAGCCAGATTCTGCCTGGACATCAGGAAAAACTTCCTGTTCGAGCAATACGACAATGGAACCAATGACCTAGGGAGGTAGTGGGCTCTCCCAAACTAGAGGCATTCAAGGTGCAGCTGGACAGCCATCTGTCAGGGATGCTTTGACTTGGATTCCTGCAATGAGCAGGGGGTTGGACTTGATGGCCTTATAGGCCGCTTCCAACTCTACCATTCTTTCATTCTACTGACTGTCAGAACCAGAGACCACTAAAAATGCAGTGACTTCATCACACATTTCCCCCTCATTAAGGGTTTAATACATCACTCATTCATTCAGTCACTCAGCCCTAAGAAAATCCAGTGCTACAGATTAATATTAAATTATTAGTATCACCATAATTCCACACGTTGATCTTGGCTGTTCTCCATCCCCAACAGGGAGTAATCCTTCACTTCCTGCAGTCTCTGATGAAGCATTGTTAATTCTTCTCTGTAGTTTTCTTCCACAGACTTTAATTTCTCTTCAAAATAAAGTCTTAATTGTTCCAGTTCATTTTCATGTTCACTTCTTTTTTTATCCCATCTAAGTTGAAAGTCCTTTTTCAGGCATTCCATTTCTTCCATGTGTGATGTGCGAGCAAGTAGCTGTTCTTTCAACTCTGTCGGGAAAGGGGGGAAAGAGTGTACTCTCATCTTTAAATAGGTTGATCCAGATCAAATGAGGTTCTTTACAAATACAACACAACGCCAATAAGACAACAATCTACAATACTAAACACTTACCTGAGTATAAGCCCTATTGGACACAAAGGAGCGTACTTCATGTATAGGATTGTACTGCAAGAAGGCTAACAGTACAATCCCATGTCTACTCAGAAATCTCCACTTAAGTTCAGTGGGGTTTACTCCCAGGTACGGCATTGCTACCTAAACTTTTAATATGATCTTGACTTTCATAGATACCAAGAAACCCTTGACCTGGTTAAACAGAATTTTTTATTATAAGTTTTTAATTTCAGCAATAAATGAATTAGGGCATATCCACTCTACAAACCCTTATTGTGATTTATGGCAGTTCTATTATCTGGAAGAGATCCCTAGTATACCTAGCAGAACTGAAGTTCCCAGGAAGAGGGGATGACTGTTAAATAAATTCAAGTCTGTAGTGTACATACACCCTTGAGGAACTGGTACAGTACAGCCTTCAAACATTTCAGTCGAAGAGCCCACCTTTAACTCCAAACTGCAACATGAGACCAACTTTTAAGTGTTTGATCTTTTTCCCTTCTCTAAGGTGACAAAGGCAAACAGAGCTCCTGCAAAAGGCAGCATTTTGGCAAGTGTAATTTTTTGCTTTGCATCACAAGGTACACCAGCTAAAATTCCCAATCCTATGTAACTATTAAACTATTAAAGGTAAAGGAGTCCTGCCACCCTTTGCATCTCATCATCTTGTTTCTCTTTACAAGAGAAATCCTAAAAATACAGAAGTTTCTTAATAAGAATTTCTCGTATTCTGAGTAATACAGAGAGCATTCTCTTCTTCGGGATTTATCTATCTATTTATTTATTTAATTTCTATCCTGCCTTTCCATCAAAAAAAGCCACTCAAGGAGACCGATACTAAAATCTAAATTAAAACAAAATCTTAATTAAAATATACCATAAAAATAACCTACAGTTAAAAATGCAACCAAAAAAAAGAAATACACAGCATCAACCAATTAAAACCAGCTTCTGCAACAGACCAGCTCATATGCCAAAGGCCTGCCTGAATAAAAATGTCTTTGCCTGCTGGCAGAAGGGTAACAGAGAGGGGACCAACCAAGCCTCCCTCAGCAGGGAGTTCTGGAGCCTGGGAGCAGCCACCAAGAAGGCCCTCTCCCATGTCCCCACCAAACACACCTCTGATGGCAGAGGCACTGAGAGGACAAACTTAAGGAGTAGAAGGCTATCAATGGCTACTAGTCCTGATTGGCTATATGCTTCTTCCAGTATCAGAGGCAGTATGCCTAGGTACACCAGTTGCTGGGGAACATGGGCGGAAAGGTGCTCTTGCACTCATTTCCTGCATGTGGGATCCTGTGGGCAGCTGGTTGGCCACTGTGTGAACAGAATGCTGGACTAGATGGAACCTTGTTCTGATGCAGAATGACTCTTATGTTCTTATAGGCATGCATGAACTCAAAACCCAGTGAACTCAAAACCCAGGCAGGCTTGTATGGGAGGTGGTGGTCTTTCAGGTAGCCTGGTCCCAACCTGTACACGGCTTCATAGAGCACTTTGAATTGCGTCCGGAAACAGATCAGTAGCCAGTGAAGCTGTTGTAATAAGGGAGTAACATGCTCCATGTAACCAGTCCTGTCAACCATTTGGCTGCAGCATTCTGGTCCAGCTGAAGTTTCTGAACACTTTTCAAAGGCAGCCCCACATGGAGAACATTATAGTAGTCCAAACAGGATGTAAATAAGGCATGCATGACAGGGGCCAGATAAGACATCTCTAGGAACAGATACATTTGGCGCACTAGCCTCATCTGTTCAAATGCACTCCTGGTCACCACCAAAACCTAGACATCCAGGTTCAGGGTAGAATCCAGTACACCCAAAGCAACCTGCCATTGTTCATGGTCTCTGTGCATCACACACATGATTAGCAAGCTGATTTACCCAAGGAAGATGGACAGGTGATTAGGACAAGATGACAACACTGCCCTTCCAAAGGATGTATCCCTTCAAGCCCGAACATCAAGGAAGTAAAGCTTCACGAACATTGATGGCTAGGTCCAAGTTGCAGCCTTACAGGGAGTAGGAAACCTCTCGCAAAGGACACCAAAGAGGACAGTGCACTAGTAGAATGTGCCGGTACTGTGTCAGATACCAGGAGCCGTGCCAGTGCATAAGACAGTTTCACAGTCTCCGATACCCAAGACATCATCCTCTGAGTTGACAGCGAAGAGCCCTTTGGTCGGCAACCAAAACAGCCTGGAAGTCTTGCGAAATGGATCCATCCTATCTAAATTGAAGGCAAGGGCCCTATCTCCATACCCATTCAGGGTATGAAGAGAAGTCTCCAGCAACATGGCCAGATCTGAAAAAAAGTAGGAAGAACTATGTCCTGGTTTAGATGAAAGGGTGAAACCACCTTCAGAAAGAAGGAATGGTCTGGCCACAGAACAACCTTTTCCTTACGAAGTACACTGCAAGATTGGAGCACCCCAACTCACTGACTCTGTGCCCAGAAATGATTGCTGCTAAAAATATAATCTTCAAGAAACCCACTTGATAGAGGTAGATAAATATTTGTTGAAAAAAGATTGGGTTAGTGAGGTTTATGTAACAAATACTTTGAATAGTTTTAAAGGGGTTGCTATTTTAATTCATAAGCAACTCTCTTTTTCATTTCAACCGATGATCCTGACAGTCGCTTTTTGATTCTGGTTCAGCAATATGTTAACAAAGTAATTGCTATGATTAATGTGTATGAACCTAATAAAGACTCTCCAGTTATGATTCATGAATGTTTTAGCAAATTGGTTGATATTGCTTGTGATTATTTGATTGTGGGTGAGGACTTTAATGAGATTTTAGACCCTTTGCTGGATACGAGTACACCTGCTCCTAAGAGGCAAATGATGGTGATGTCTACATTTCCAGGCTTATATGGTTGAACTTGGTCTGACTGATGCTTGGATAATTTTGCAACCTGACGAGAGAGTCTACACTTTTATTCCACCAGTTCATCGGAATTGTTTTCAATTAGATTATTTTTTTGTTTCTACATCTTTGTTACGTCAAATAAATGTTTGTAAGACTGATAGGCTGGTATTCTCAGATCATGCCCCAGTTTGCTTGGAGTTGCAATTTTCAGATATACCAAAGCCCCCTGGTCTCTGGTGCTTTAATGTTTCTCTTCTTAATGATGAGGTATTTAAAAATCAGATTTCTATTGAGTTACTGAAGTATTTTAAAATTAATGAGGGTACTGCTGATTGTTGCATCAGAGTGGGAGGCCAGTAAAGCTTTTATATGGGGCCAAATTATTACCTATGCTTCATATAAGAAAAAAATTAAAAATATGCAATAGCAATCTGTAAACAAGCTGAAACGTCTTATCACTCAGTATGCCATTTGTCCAATGGCACAACTTTATCAGGATATACAGAACATTAAATACGAGTTGAAAAATATTCTCAAAGCATGGGGAATTTGTCAGACATACTGGGAAAATGGTGAACATCCTAGTAACATTTTGGCACATTGTCTTGAACAGCAAAAACGTCAAAATGTTATTTCAGCTATTAAAGATTAGAGCGATATGATAAACACACACTATTTAAAGTTTTATTCTGATTTGTATGGTACAGGTAGTGAAACATCGGAGCAGGATATGGATGCCCCCCTCATGTTTAGATTCCTCACAATGGCAGTTTCTCCTGGTGCCTTTGAGTGTGGAGGAAATTATGAAAGCAATTACGAATATGAATACTGGGAAATGACCTGATCCTGACAGGTTACCGAAAGAGTGGTATAGAACATTTCCCAGCCTCTTAGTTCCAAAACTTTGTCTTTATAATCATATTTTTAAATTGGGCTCCCTTTTGTCGTTGTTAAATGTTGCTTATATTATAGCGATTCCTAAGCCTGGCAAAGATCATACTTACTATTAAAAATCCCAATAAATCAACACAAAAACAAAATTAAAAAACCATCAAAAATGAAATAAAATACAACATGATAAAGTATCAGTTTTCTTACATGAAATTTGAATAGATCAATTACGATAGATACATATGCAATGTATACCCCTATATATTTTATATAAAGCAAGATATACTGTATTTTTCACTCCATAAGACGCACTTACCGTATGGTACCAAAAAAAAAAATTTTTTTAAATCAGCTGTTCCGCGGGGAATCAGCTGAGAGGCGGGGGCTTCCCCCGCCCTGCCCAGGAGTCCTCCGCTCTTCCGGACCAGCAGAGGAAAGTAAATAATAATAATAATAATAATAATAATAATAATAATAATTTTTTTTAAAAAAAAATCAGCTGTTCCACGGGGAATCAGCTGAGAGGCGGGGGCTTCCCCCACCCTGCCCAGGAGTTCTCTGCTCTTCCGGACCAGCGGAGGAAAGTAAATATATATATATATATGTATATATATTATAATAATAATAATTTTATTTTTTAAAAAATCAGCTGTTCCGCGGGGAATCAGCTGAGAGGTGGGGGCTTCCCCCGCCCTGCCCAGGAGTCCTCCGCTCTTCCGGACCAGCAGAGGAAAGTAAAAAAAAAATAAAAAATTTTAATAATAACCTAGTTTTTGGGGGGGGGTGCGTCTTATGGAGCGAAAAATACGGTACTACTACAGCTTCAGAGTCTCCTTTGCCATTGGAAGCACTTATTGAGTCTGATCAGTTATATCAACCCAAGATCCATGTTTATAAATACTTATTATTGGTGGCAAAGCACCTCTTGAGGAAAATAGAGGACTGGCTATTTGAGGAAAAGCTATTAGTGGAAGAACAAGCCAGGTTCAGGGCAGGGCACTCCACAATAGACAATTGCGTTGTACTACACCATCTTATATCCAAATACACATCAGATGGCAAGCGCCTGTTTACCTCCTTCACAGACCTTAGTGCGGCATTTGATTCCATAAACAGAGACATCTTGTGGGAGAAGCTGTCTAAGTTAAACATGGAGCCAAGACTTTTACTGCTGACGAAGACGCTTTACTCAAGGACATGCCTGAAAGTCCGCACTGGAGCAAATGGCTCTCTCACTCAGAGCATACCCACCTACAAAGGGGTCAGACAAGGATGTATCCTAGCACCCATGCTATTCAACTTGTATGTAAATGACATCCCAGGATTTCTCCATTCTACAAATGTGCATATGCCAAAGATCCTAAACAGGCACATTAACACCCTTACGTAAGCAGACGATATGGTTCTGATGGTGCATACTCAAGTAGGTCTGAGAAGACTGATGGGAAAATGCGTTGCCTACTGTGAGGCCAACTTCTTGACAATCAACAAGGCCAAATCCAATGTGACAGTATTTGGGAAGAGACAGACCAAGCACAATTGGCAACTGGATGGGGAGCCAATAAAACAAATAGACCATTTTTCATACCTAGGGGTGGTCTTCACAGACAACGGGTCCTGGGTCAATCACTTCAAACAAAGCTCAAAATAAGGCCATAGCTGGTTCTAAAATGCTAACCAAATTACTCAGTCATCACCACCCAAGTTCCCTTCTCCCCATCCTAAAGGTTCACAAGGCGAAAATCGTGCCAATATTAACATATGGCGCCGAACTGTGGGGCCTATCCAAGTGCCTACTTCTTGAACAAAATCAAGCATGCTTTTTAAGAATCATTTTGGGGACCGATAGGAATACTCCTGCTGCTGCAGTAAGGGCCGAAACTGGTACCCACTCCATCCATAGCCTAGCAGCAGCCAAAGTCTTTAACTATTGGCGAAATATTCTTTCAATGGAGCCAGACAGACTACCCAAAATGTGCCTCAAAGAACAGATGGGCTCATCTCAATCCACCTCATGGTTCAAACAACTTTGCCAAACTATCTCGTTGCTTGGCCTCTCAACACATTATCTACTCTTTGATGGTCACCAAGCCAATGAAATCTTCAAACAAAGAGTAACGGATGTTAGTGCCCAATCCGACATGGCAAACACCAGGTCACTGAAATGGCTGGCAAAAAACAAACTGTTTTTCGAAACAGAAAAATATCTAACAATGGGCATGGTCCAACATCATAGAACAGCCCTAGCCAGAGCAAGATTTGAGCAGCTTGAATCTATGGTTAAACATGGCCGCTACCATCAAGTGCCATACCCTGAGAGAACATGTGTTTATGGCGCAGGCGAAATAGAAGATATTGCACACGTCCTACTTAATTGCAAACTCTATGCCTCAGCAAGGACCCAATATCTACTTTCGCTTCTTGATAGCAACAGGCCTGTGGCTTACGCTGGCTCAGCTTGTCTGAGCGTGGAAAGCTAAGCAGGGTCAAGCCTGGTTATTACTTGGATGGGAGACCCCTCCTCTAGTTTCCTGCATTGAGCAGGGGGTTGGACTCGATAGCCTTGTAGGCTCCTTCCAACTCTATGATCTATGAAATCTATAGAACTAAATTCTGGGATCATCACAAACAATTGGGTTATTTCCTCGAGGGCACAAGTTCATATGTAGCTCTAAGAAATGCCAAATTCATAGCTAGGGCCACTCAACTGAGATCACAATACATAGATCAAATTGGGGTTGTAGCAAAGGCAACAAATTAATCTAAACTTATACTTGTATTAGTATTTTACACATTATAAGTTTTCAATCTGTCTCTCTTCTTAATCATCTAGTCATCTAATCATTTATTGATCCTTTACCCATTTTATCCTACCCCTTACCCCAATCCAATTTTATTAAATTTTATTTTATTTTATGTACTAGTTTTGATATGGTCAAATGGACTAATCAAGAAAGAATATCTATATCTATCCCTACCTGCTTTTACAGCTTCAGAGTCTCCTTTGCCATTGGAAGCACTTATTGAGTCTGATCAGTTATATCAACCCAAGATCCATGTTAATAAATACTTATTATTGGTGACTAAATATGATACAGAGGGTGTTAAGCATGAATGGAATAGGGAACTGGACTGTCCCATTTTTCCTAATCAATGGACGCTTTAGCGTCTGTATCAAATGCATCTATGGTTCTCAGGTTATGACTTATTCAGCAAAAGTTCTTCTTCCGTGCCTATTGGATGCCACAATGACTCTTCAATAAGCATTTGTCTGAGTCAGCTAATTGCTAGAAGTGTAACACAGCTAACACTTCTTTTAATCATATGTTTTGGCAATGCCCAATAGTTGCCTCTTTTTGGAATAAGGTTATTACATGGATAAACTTTGTATTGGAACACTCTTTAATATGTACTATGCACATGTCCTCTTAAATTATCTACCTGCTTCCTGGAAGATAATGCTTGGTCAGCACAAATGGATTTTCCACGCCCTCCTGACAGCTAAAAGACTGATATTACAGTACTGGAAGGATAAATGCTCACCTTTTATAATGCAATGAACTGAGGACTTAAGGACACTTTAAAAATTTCAATGGGTGGTATACAGACTCCACTTTTGAATGGATACATATATGGACATTTGGTCTGCCTTTGTAAAAGTTTATTATAATTCTTAGAAAGTTGTATTTCATATATAGATAGATAGATATTCATATGCCATTATTATAATTGATATATTCAAATCTATGAAGTAACTTTTTTTTCCCTATTTATGCTTTTGTTTTGTTGAAATTTTATAATAAAAAATTAATTTAAAATATTATTGGCAGCAGCATGTATGGAGGTTGCAAAAGGGTGGAAAAAACAAATCAGGATATATGGTCCAACAGTGGCATACCAGGATTTGGCAAGTGGCACTAGCTAAAACGTTCACTCATCACAGTCGATGATGAGTGAGAATGACTACACAAAATAGTTTTATAAAGATATGATTTCCATTTTTCCTTTTGTTAGCGAAGAACAAAAAGACTTCAGACCTACACTCACAAAGTTTATTTGGGAGAGATAATGGAGAGATTTCTAAATATACCTTGTGCAACTCTTTATATCTAGTATAACTCTGGAACTACAAACTGAATGTGGATGTTTGTACAGTATAATAAGCATATGTACGCTAAGGTATTTTTTAAAGTAGTGTTTATCTGTTTAATTAAAAAATGATAAAAAATATTTTAAAAGAAAAAAAAGAAAGAAAAATGAAATAAGTTTCATTTGGCAGGACTTGTTCTTGACTGGCTTCCTATTAGTGTCAAGGTGCCCACAGATATAATCTGCTTTATAATCTGCTCCAGAATCTTTCCAGGTATTCATATAAGACGCACTGATCTGTAATTCCGCAGATCTTCCTTTCTGCATATAGAGACAACATTTGCCCTCCCCTCCTCCAGTCATTCACCGCCCAGGGTGGCCGGGTGACCAGCCAGATGGGCGATTAAAAAATGTAAGTAAATAAATAAATAAATAAAATTCAGTACTTCACCCACTATTCTTCATGGCCTCTGTGCATCACACATATGGGTTCTGCACCTGTGCAGAGCCTTCATTGGGAACTTTCAAAAGCTGGGAACTTTAGGCAGGAAGCCCACCCACCTCCCCTCCCATGCATACCCAGAGGGAATGGCTCGCTCCTGACTTTCCACTCCATTTCTTTCTCTTCAACTGTAGCAGAAGCATCATTGAGAGTTTTCTCTGATTTTATCTCCTTTGTGGTACTGTTGAGCTAAGGTGCTGTTCAAAATATTTCTTCCATTTTATTTCAACCCTTCTCTTCCTGTTTATTTCTGTCTTTTTTATTTTTAAACCGGATCTCCCGATAGTCAATTTAGCATGAGAAATGGATCAAAATGCAATTGGCATGACATTGTATGCCACACGTCTCTAACAGCCATAACTGTGGAAGGAACCCTGTCCAATTTAATATGCCGAGAACCTAATGCCATCCATTTGGAGAAAGGATCCAGATAGGAAGATTCCAAAACTGACCAAAGTGGAAAATCTACTCTAAATGGAAAAGAACAAAATTTAGTGCAGGTCAACAAATAGGCCCGATCAAATAAAGCAAGATCTGGAAAGCCAAACCCACCTTCTTTAATTGGAAGTTGCATACTCTTCAAGGATAGTCGTAGCAGGGAGGAATCCCTCAAAATTTACAAAACAGAGCATTAAGTTTTTGAAAATATTTGCAACGTATAGATACAGGAATCCCAGGTACAACATAAAGAATCCAAGGTATAATATTGAGCAACATGAAGGAAAAAAGTGAACAGGGGGGGGGGGGGAAGCATCCATATCCTTCTCCAATGTTTCACTACCCATACTATACAAACCAGAATAAAACTTTAAAAATTGTGAGTTTATATCTATGGGTGTATATCATATCACTCTCATGGCTCACGCTGGCTCAGTTTGTCTGAGCGTGGAAAGCTAAGCAGGGTCAGACCTGGTTATTACTTGGATGGGAGACCCCTCCTCTAGTTTCCTGCATTGAGCACGGGGTTGGACTCGCTGGCCTTGTAGGCCCCTTCCAACTCTATGATCTATGAATATATGAATCTCGAATAGATGAAATAAGATGTTGATATTTGTGCTGTTTAAGACTATGTGCCTGAATCTTTCTGGGACATTCACCATTTCCCCCCAATATTCCACCTGCTGTGAAAGATTATTATTCAACTCATATTTAACATTCTGCAACTCCTGATACAATTGTGAGTTGGGCAAATGGTGAACTGGGTTATAAGAGATTTCAAATACATCTGTTGCACTTTAAAAAAAATTCTTATAAGAAGCATAGAAAATAATTTGGCCCCATATAAAAACTTTACTGGGA
Source organism: Shinisaurus crocodilurus (assembly GCA_021292165.1). Classification (NCBI taxonomy): domain Eukaryota; kingdom Metazoa; phylum Chordata; class Lepidosauria; order Squamata; family Shinisauridae; genus Shinisaurus; species Shinisaurus crocodilurus. Next base: position 184,531,160 of record CM037879.1, on the reverse strand, counting down.
TCTCACTTGATGGCACAAGAACAGCAGTACCCTTATTAATTTTAAAATACTCAAGTAGCTCAGCAGAAATCAGATTTTTTAAACACCTCATCATTAAGAAGAGAAACATTAACACGCCAGAGACCAGGGAAGCCATGGCAAATCTGAAAATTGCAACTCCAAGCAGGTTAGGGCAGATAGATATAGATAGATAGATAGATAGATAGATATAGTTAGGGCATAGTCTGGGACTACCAGCATATCTATCTTACAAACATTTATTTGACGTAGCAAAGATCTAGAAGCCAAAAAATAATCTATTCAAAAGCAGTTATGATAGCCAGGTGAAATGAAAGTGGTCACTCTTGCCAGGACACAAAATTCTCCAAGCATGAATCAAACCAAATTCAGCCATATAGGACTTATAGTCATGTGAAAAAGAAAGTACACCCTTCTCAAGTTCCATGGTTCCATGTATCAGGAGAGAAGAAAAATCATTGGGCCCGTAGCAGGTCTCAAAATTAGGTAAAGACAACCTCAGATGAACAACAACACATGACAGAGTAGACCGTGGCATTATTTATTGTACAGAAATACAGCCAAAATTGAGAAGCCATGTGGGAAAAACTAAGTACACCATAACTGCAGCCATAGGTATGAAGAGGCTAAGGAGCAGCCAGGTGCTGCTAAGCAAATGCCCTTGATGAATTGATCATCAGCAAGTGTGACCACCTCTATAAAAGCTGAAGTGTCAGGAGTTTGCTGGTCTCCAGCAGTCAGGTATGTGTTACCACAATGCCAAGGAGAGAAGACATCAGCAATGATCTTAGGGAAGCCATTGTTGCTGCCCATCAATCCGGGAAGGGTCATAAGGCAATTTCCAAACAATTTAAAGTCCATCATTCTACAGTGAGGAAGATTATTCACAAGTGGAAAACATTCAAGACAGTTGCCAATCTCCCCAGGAGTGGACGTCCCAGCAAATTAACCGCAAGGGCAGACCGTGCAATGCTCAGAGAAATTGCAAAACATCCAAGTGTTACATCTCAGGCGATACAGGCCGCAGTCAGCAGGTGCAACGTTAAAGTTCATGATAGTACAATTAGAAAAAGACAGAACAAGTATGGTTTGTATGGAAGGGTTGTCAGGAGAAAGCCTCTTCTCTCTAAAAAGAACATGGCAGCACGGCTTGGGTTTGCAAAGTTGCAACTGAACAAATCAGAAGCCTTCTGGAACAATGTCCTTTGCACGGACGGGACCAAAGTGGAGCTGCTTGGTCATAATGCACAGTGCCACGTTTGGCGAAAACCAAACACAGCATATCAGCACAAACATCTATGACCAACTGTCAAGCACAGTGGTGGAGGGGTGATGATTTGGGCTTCTTTTAAATCTGGGCACCTTGCAGTCATTGAGTCGACGATGACCTCCTCTGTATACCAAGGTATTCTAGAGTCATAGAATCATAGAAAAGTAGAGTTGGAAGGGGCCTACAAGGCCATCGAGTCCAACCCCCTGCTCAATGCAGGAATCCAGGTCAAAGCATCCCTGACAGATGGCTGTCCAGCTGCACCTTGAATGCCTCCAGAGTGGGAGAGCCCACCACCTCCCTAGGTAGTTGGTTCCATTGCCTTATTGCTCTGACAGTCAGGAAATTTTTCCTGATGTTTAGGTGGAATCTGGATTCCTGCAACTTGAGCCCATTATTCCATGTCCTGCAAACTGGGATGATCGAGAAGAGATCCTGGCCCTCCTCTGTGTGACAACCCTTTAAGTACTGGAAGAGTGCGATCATATCTCCCCTCAGTCTCCTCTTCTGAAGGCTAAACATGCCCAGTTCTTTCAGTCTCTCCTCATAGGGCCTTGTTTCCGGTCCCTTTATCATCCTTGTTGCCCTCCTCTGAACCCTCTCCAGTTTGTCTACGTCCTTCTTAAAGTGTGGTGCCCAGAACTGGACGCAGTATTCAAGATGAGGACTAACCAGTGCAGAGTAAAGGGGAATTATCACTTCACGCGATTTGGAAGCTATACTATTAATGCAGCCCAAAATAGCATTTGCCTTCTTTGCAGCCACATCACATTGCTGGCTCATATTTAGTTTGTGATCTACCACAATTCCAAGATCCTTCTGACTTGTTGTAGTATTGTTGAGCCAAGTGTCCCCATTTCTGTAACTCTGCATTTGGTTTCCTTTCCCTAGGTGCAGCACTTGGCATTTATCCCTATTAAATTTCATTCTGTTGTTTTCGGCCCAGCGCTCCAGCCTATCGAGATTGCTTTGAATTTTGTTTCTGTCTTCCAGAGTATTAGCTATTCCACCCAACTTTGTGTCATCTGCAAATTTGATAAGCATTCCCTGCACCTCCTCATCTAAGTCATTAATAAAAATGTTGAAGAGCACCGGGCCCAGGACCGAGCCCTGTGGCACCCCACTCGTTACCTCTCCCCAGTTTGAGAAGGAACCATTAATAAGCACTCTTTGAGTCCTATTCTTTAGCCAATTGTGGATCCACCTGATAGTTGTTCCATCTAGCCCACTTTTAGCTAGCTTTCTAACCAGGATATCATGAGGCACTTTGTCGAAAGCTTTGCTGAAGTCCAGATATATGATGTCCACAGCATTCCCACAGTCCACAAGGGAGGTTACCCGATCAAAAAATGAGATCAGAGTAGTCTGGCAGGATTTGTTCTTGACAAATCCATGCTGGCTTCTAGTAATCACTGCATTGTTTTCAAGGTGCTTGCAGACTGACTTTTTTTATAATCTGCTCAAGAATTTTCGCAGGGATTGATGTCAGACTGACTGGCCTATAGTTGCCAGGTTCCTCCTTCTTGCCCTTTTTGAAGATGGGAACAACATTTGCCCTCCTCCAGTCATCGCATAGTGCATGTTTACTCAGAAATAAACATTACATTGGAAGGCACAAGCAAAGCAGAAGATTTTATGTATTTATTTATCCTGTTGTTTTTATCCCACTCCTCAGGCAAAAATGGCTCCTGGAGCAGCTTACATATAATCAGTACATTTCTGATATAATATAACCCAATATAATGTAAATATAAACAGTAAAAGTTTACAGTGAATCCAGAAGAAAGGAACCATTTCCTCTACCCACCTCTCTGAATTTCTTTCAAGAGCAGAAAGCAAAACGGACCCAATCCAAGATGAAAAGAAAGGCTTTCCTCCCACCTCTCAATTTCTCAATGACTTACTCACTTATTAGTCTTAATAGCGTCAGCAAACTAGAGCATTTTCTCAGGAGTTAGCCATCTGATGAAAGCATCCCCCCTACAACCTCTCCATTAACCTGAATCACAGCCAAATAAAGCACAAGTATCTATAAAAAAAGCCACAGCTCTCCCCCCGCTTTTTTTTCTTGCCTCACCAAGGAGCAGTGAAGGCAAGGAGCCAGACACAAGGCAGGAAAGGTTGGCTGCTGAGCTTGCAGTACAATGATGGACCAGAAGCTGGCTGTATAAATAGCTTTTGCCTCTCCTTAATGCACAGTCCCAGGATGCTCAAAAACACTCCAGCAGCCCCGCAGAACAGATCAAATGTCGGAAGGCGTGGTTTCAATGTAGCGTATCAACCGGGGAAGACTTCATGGGCTACATTAGGCCCATGGCATTCTGCACCCCTGGTCTAGACCTGGGAGACAAAATATCTTAGAGATGACAAGATTAGTTTTATTTCTGAGATATTTTTAGATGCCTGTTTTAGACTCTTCTGCTTTTAATATATTTGTTTTGGTTTTTATTGTGTTTATATAGAGCAACTAGTAAGTTTTAGAAATTAATTAATTAACATGAAATTGTGTTAGAAGTTGCCATCCTGGAAGTTAGTGAGCAGCAGAAAAAACAGACTTGTTTTTTAACATCAATATAAAGGTAAAAGCTGAAGACAAGAATAAGGGCACCCAGGCTGGTAGGTTCAGACTTACTGACACACCTAGGCCTAGACACCGAGATCAACATGGGTGAGAAACATATGAGGCAAAACATTAAGACCTGCAAAACCACATCAGGGTGACAAGAAAAATAGGTCTGAAGATCTAAAGGAGAGATAGTAAGGATCAAGAGATGCAGTTTTCAGTCTGGTAAGAACAGTGGCAAAGCACCCGCTTGTTTTAATGTTAGTAGATTAAACCTTGTATCTTGCTCACTTCTTGCACTCTCAGAAAAAAACGTATTGATAACTCTTCCCAAAATGCAATACCTACTTTCAGCCTGTTCCTTTTCGAGAGACAGACACTCCAACCTTCCTTTCACTTCTTCAGCTTCTGCTTTTAAGATTCTTTTCATCTCATTTAATTCAATCCGATGTCTCACAGATAGTTCTTCAGACATGTATTTTAAACTGATCTCTGTATTTGAAGCCCATTCTCCTTTGAGATTCTAAAAGGAAATGAAGTCTAATATTTAAAACTTCAACACAATAGTGTGAAAAATCCACACAATTTCCCTTAGAATATAGTAAACTTGTCCAATCTGACCCCTTATATACATGTGGCCCTCCTATGCTTCTTGTCAGTCCGTGCATACTCCATGATCCTTTACAAAAATGGAGTGGGTTTTCTGGATAGGACCTACCAAACTCTGGAGCCCATCTTTTCCCAAGCAACTTAGATTCCACCTAAACATCAGGAAAAATTTCCTGACTGTCAGAGCAATAAGGCAATGGAATCAACTACCTAGAGAGGTGGTGGGATCTCCCACTCTGGAGGCATTCAAGGTGCAGCTGGACAGCCATCTGTCAGGGATGCGTTGACCTGGATTCCTGCATTGAGCAGGGGGTTGGACTCGATGGCCTTGTAGGCCCCTTCCAACTCTACTTTTCTATGATTCTATGATTCAACTTGCTTTTCTAGAAGGAAGCTAACAACTCTTCTTTTATTTCATGACCTCTTAGAAGCTGCCAGATACTTTCCCATGATGGGAATCAGGAGCCTCTGAAAGCAGCCTCAGCTAGGTCAGCTTTTAAGATCAGAGCATAGAACTGTGAATACAAGATAGGTGCAGGGCTGGTGTCAGTACTAGGCATGGCTGGGCAAATGCCAGAGCCATGGGACCCTGGAAGGGCCTGCCAATGCTATACAATCCTGGGGGTCCCTGGCCCTTTTATTATCTTGTCCCTTTCCCAGCACATCAAAGGAGCACTAGGTGCCAGCAACTCCCCCAGTGCCCGACACAGCAATGCTATTGAGGGTGAATTAAAATGACAATGCTTTGATTCCTCTGACCACAGCCATCAGATGTGCCTTCAATTTTTCTTTCTTCCCTGGCACTGCAGAGGCTGGGTAGCCCAGAATAGCACAGGCGGTAACATTTCTCAGTTGCCCATCAACAGTACTTCTGCACCACCACTTCTGCTCCTCCTGTGCTACTCTGGGTGGATGGGACAGAAGTTGGAGCAGTCGGCAACAGAGAAGCATCAGTGCCTGTGCTAGCTATTATGGATGGGTGGCAACAGCAGAAGCAAGCTGAGGAGCCCAGAGTAGCACAGGCAGCAGTGCTTCTCAGTTCCCGGTCATCACAACTTCTGCCATACCTGCTCGGCAGTAGTGCAGACTTTAAGCTGCCACCTGCATTACTCTGGTCTCCCCAGCCCCTTTTTAAAAAATCTTCTCTTTCCTGGCTCCCCATTGAGCTGCAGGGTCCAGAGCAGTGCAGGAAGTGATTTATTATCTGTTATCCTCCCACAAGCAGTAGGAGAGGCAACAGCAGTTCCTCCTCCTCTGTTGCTGGCCACCATTACCCACCACATAGGTGGAACAGGTCTGCAGACATGGGAGGACATCTTGCCCAGGGCCCCCTCAAATCTAGAGCCAGCCCTGGATAAGTACATGCACAAGGATTTGTTTGTGCATTTACATTAACATGTCTTGATATTCAGACATGCAAACAAATATGTATATACCTGCCTTCCCTGATCTAGTGCCCTCTGGTGAAGTTTTCCCCATCAGCCCCAGCCAACAGGGCCAATGGTCAGGAATCGTGGTAGTTGTAGTCCAAAACATCTTGAGGGCATCAGGTGGAGAAGGCTGCTATAAACAATGCCTTTATGAATGTGAATGAGACACAGTTTGGACATGTACTTCTTGAGTGCTTTCAGATCAGAGGGTTTTCATAGATATCATAGATCATAGAGTTGGAAGGAGCCTACAAGGCTATCAAGTCCAACCCCCTGCTCAGTGCAGGAAACTAGTGCTAGCACTCAGAAGGCACTGTACTGCAATCTGTCTTTCACTCCTTAACAGATTAATGCAGTGAAGAAAAATATGGAAGCAGCAGCAGGAAAACACAGGACCCCTTGTAAAATTCATTGAATGAGGTGATGGCATGATAAAACCCTCATCCGGAATGACTCCTTGCTATAACTAGGGATGTATAAGAATTTCATTGACACTTGAAAAATTGACCAAAATGCCCCACTCGCTACCCTGAATGTGAGCAGCAATGCAAGCACAAAATGCATCCATTTTTCAAAAAAGACACATTTTCACACTTTAATCAATGGGGGAAAGTATTCATTTAGGAATGTGCTTTGAAAAGTGTGCAATTTCCCTGTTAAAAAATGTGCACTTTTCCTCTTTGAAAAAATACACATGCTCACTTTCATGAGCAAGAACAAGGCAAAACAAGCAGCAGGGTGGGGAAAGGAGAGCCTCAATGGGCTTGAATATTGATCCTTCACCCATCCCTAGTTACAACCCACCAGGCTCAGCTACAATGTAGTCACAAATGAGCAAAATATGCACAATGATCTCAAGATGCCTCCTATAACACTTACAGACTATCATAGGTTATCTGCATTGTTCTCCTCTGAACACATTGTAGGTTGTCTCATATTGTGTGGTGTCTTAAAAAACAACACCCATACATCCTATCAGGCAACTCAGAATTTGAACATACACCCTATTTTTATTAACATAATCATACTGCTTATGTGTACATATACCATTCTAAGAAACTTTAAAATCAAGGCGTTATGGCAGTACTAAAATCCAGTAAATAAATTTGATTTATTGAAGTAGCAAACTATATACAAAACCTCCAACATCTGGGCATGTTTCTCCTCCATTTCCAAAGCTATTTCCTTCCTTTCTTTATCTGAAAAGTGAAACAGATTGCAATAGAATATATTTGGCGTATCAATTCGTACAAATATAAGTTTTAACAAATCAGTCAAAGAAAATTATCTGCTCCCTTAACTTTCAAACTTATCCCCTTCTCCATTTCTTCCTTCGTTCCTCTTAACCCCAACCCCCAGCTCTTACAAAATGTTCTGGTTTCTGCAAAAATTTCTATCAGGGTAGGCAACCTTTTTGGGCCCGCAGGCACGTGTGACATTCCCACTGATCTTAGCAACATAGGAAGCTGCCTTATACCGAGTCAGACTATGGATCCATCTAGCTCAGTATTGTCAACACTGACTGGCCGCAGCAATTCAGGATTTCAGGCAGCATTCTTTCCTAACCCCCATTTCTCCGAATTCCCAGTTTCTCACTCCTCCCACACATACACACACACACCTTCCTCACACACACACACACACACACACACACACACACACACGTGCTCAGGATTGCCTGTCTCTTCTGCTGCCTTCCTCTGCAATCACCTCAGCATCCACAAAGCCCTAACCAGGAAGCTGGAAGATTGGGGAAGTCTTCTGATCAGCCAAATTCCTGCTTCTTGGTTAGGGTTTCATGGATGCTGAGGTGAGGTAGGCAGTGGGCAAGGGATGGGGGAGGTGTGCAGGGGGGTGAGGCAGTTGCATGGGAGCCATGGTGGCAGGTGCCTGTGAGCCCGCGGGCGCTGCTTTGCCAACCCCAGGTTTATATGTTTATTAAAATAGTTTTTATATAATTTGATTACAGGATTTTGTGTTTCACTGACAATTTGTTGTTGTTGTTGTTTTAATATGGAGTAACTACTAGCCTTAGGTACACCCACATTTCTTGAAGAAAATGTTATATACTTCTAAATTAATTATATTTATAATTATATTATAGTTTTCGAGATGTGATCTACTATAACTGGCATCCATTTTGTCTCCAACTGGTAATGGAATAGTAGCCTAGTTTTACCCATTACAATACTTGGCTGAAATATATAAGCTCTATACCAATGTCATATTGATGCTTCAAAGCCAATTCTTCTTTTTCCTTCTGATTCTGTTCTTTAATATGCTCCAACTCAAAATGGTATCGACCTTGCATAACTGCTACTTCTTGCGCATGCTTATCATTAAGCATCTCACGTAGCTCCATTAGGGCTGTTTCCTTCTCTTTTCTAAGATTAGTCTGCATCATCTCCAACTGGGATGTATGTATATTATTTGAACTTAGTCTTAAAGCTTCCAGTTTAAGATTATGTACGGCCTGCAGGGAAGAAAGATAACACAAGGATTAGAAATTCTGCCTTTTTGCAATTACTTTCAGTTTTTTACAGTTCAGTCCTATGGTCCATTTATACCAGCTGGGGAGCATTAGAGCAAGGGTAAGCAGACTTTAGGCTTGCAGGACCTACTTCGTTTTTTTTACTAGAACTCCAAAATCCATCAACTAGAGCCTGATGCAAAAGACATATGCTTAGCATTAAAAAAAATTCTGAGATCAGAATTTGTTTTGAGTACCAGAACTCAATGGAGTTCAGTTCTCCTACATAAAAAATCCATTCCTCATTATGTACTCCAAGCTTCTTCATTTTAGCAGTATAATTGGAGTGGGGGGAGGCATTTTGTTGCTGCTACTGTTAACAAATAGGAGTCAGAAATCCTTGCCAACCTACTGTAGGTCACCCAGAGATCTACTAGTAGATCCAGATCTACCTTCTGCTCACTCCTGTCTTAGAATATAAACTGTCAAGTCTAGTACATGGGTGATGCCCCCTGGGACTGGGATTATGCTGCTGCAGGGGCCAATCAGAGAAAGTATGCATAGTACCCAAATAGTGGGGAGAGGTTCTTGCCCAATAACCTCTTTAAGCAAGTAAATTCTCTGTTGGTGAATACCAGGCATTCTACTCAGAACATAGCTGCTGCTGATCAAGTGTTCATTATTTATTAATTATTTATTATATTTATGAATCGCGCATCTGGCCAGACATCCGGCCACTCTGAACGATGTACAATGCAATAAAATACAGGGGGTGGGGCGGGGGACACATACACACACAGTATAAAACACAATTAAAAACAGTACAAAACTTAAAAATCCTAACCCACCCCATATTCCCGCCTGAAAAGCCACGTTTTTAATGCACGGCGGAAGCTAATCAAGAAAGGGGCATGGCAGAGGTCACTGGGGAGAGAGTTCTATAAATTGGAGGCTGCCACAGAAAAGGCCCTCCTCCTAGTCCCGACCAGCCTGGTTATGAACCCTTTCGCCTTGCAGGATCACACCCTAGCCAAATGAAGCTGAACAGGGAGGCTGAGACAAGGGATTTGGAAGAGCACTCGGGTAATAACACACTCTCCCAATCATTTGGTCACCCAACAGCTATGTGGGTTTTAAGGAAAACGTTGAATCAGAAAAATTTCCAGTACCATAATTTGATTGTTTAGAATACTATATAATACATGCCCTGTATTTATTTTTTTAGAATACTGTTATCTTTTTACAGATTGCCTGTTTGTATGTACTTGCAGCAACTAGGGAGCTATGATATATTACTGTAGTTACTAATGTACCTCTGCTTGTTGCATCTCTTCAAGATGTGTAGCTTCCATTTGTTGCCGCAATTCAGCTAACAATTGCTGCTGCTCCATTAATTTAGTGTGCAACTCTGCAATTTCATTGTCATGCAGAACAATTAGTTCACCTATTTCATGATCATGTTCTCTTTCATGAACCTAGGGATAAGAAAAGAGTATTAAAAACCTTTGCTCACGTATGCAAGCACATTCATCTGTCCAGTAGAAGCTATTATGAATAGCAAAAATCAAAGCTTGTTTCATTGTAATAATATACACCAAATGTCTGCCTCCAAAGAAAAAATGTTTTACCGAGATTTTTTATTTTATTTTCATTTATTTATTATATTTATACCCCGCCTTTTTTCCTGAAAGGAACCCAAGGCAGCTTACCGTACATAATCCTCCTCCTCCTCCTCTCCATTTTATCCTCACAACAACCCTGTGAGGTAGGTTAGGCTGAGAGTCAGTGACTGGCCCAAAGTCACCCAGTGAGTTTCATGGCCGAGCAGGGACTAGAACCCAGATCTCCCGAGTCCCAGTCCAACACTCTCACAACTACGCCACACTCGCGGGGAAGGGAACATTAAAATTATAACAGAGATCTGGACCACCAGGTGAGTATGTCCAGGGCTATCACCTGGTCTGTCTCCTGCTGACTTCAATAATCCTGCTATTGATTCAAAGCACTCTGAAGTCCTGGCAGTGGATACTGTACATTTACAAGCTAGCTGGAGTAGCACAGATTAGGGTTTAACTTCTGACAGATAGGTCTTTACTATTATCTCTTCTGCTACTTTTTTCATCTAAAATATTAGCAAGGAACATCATCAGACAAAAGGAAGAAAAGAAGCAAAGCTATTTCCACTAGGAAATCATGGAATCATAGAGTTGGAAGGGACCATTTAGTCCAACCCCCTGCTCAGTGCAGGAATCCAGTTTAAAGCATCCCTGACAGATGGCTGTCCAGTCTTTGCTTGAATACCTCCAGTGACGGAGAACCAACCACCTCCCTAGACAATTGGTTCCATTGTCTGACTGCTCTGACCGTTAGCAAGTTTTTCCTGATGTTCAACTAAAATCTGCCTTCCTGTAACTTAAGCTTGTTTTTGCGTGGCCTACAGTCTTGGATGATAGAGGGTTGCAGCCCTTTTCTGTGCGACAACCCTTTGGGTATTTGAAAAGTGCTACAATATTCCCCCCCCCCCCCCGTCTTCTCAAGGCTAAACATACCCAGTTCGTTCAATCTCTTCTCATAGGACTTAGTTTCTAGTCCCCTGGTCATCTTTGTTGGCTTGCTCTGAACTCTTTCCAATAAAAACTGTGGCTTACACTGGCTCAGCTTGTCTGAGCGTGGAAAGCTAAGCAGGGTCAAGCCTGGTTATTACTTGGATGGGAGACCCCTCCTCTAGTTTCCTGCATTGAGCAGGGGGTTGGACTCAATAGCCTTGTAGGCTCCTTCCAACTCTATGGTCTATGAAATCTATAACTGAATCCTTCTTAAAGTGTGGTGCCCAGAATTTGCCATAGTTTTCAAAGTGAGGTCTAACCAGCGCCAACTACTACCATTATCATCATCATCATCATCATTAATTTTATTTCTATACTGCCCAATAGCCAAAGCTCCCTGGGTGGTTTATAACAATCAATTAAAAGCATTAGTGAGCTGTACCGTAAGTTCCTGTACCACAGGCCTACACTTCAAGTCAATTTCAGAACATTCCCTCAAGAAGTCTTCCATGCAGTTTTCAACTTTGCACAAGGAGGATGCCTGCAGTTTATTATTTTAATTAATAATTAAGATATTCAAATTCTGAACATCTACCTCAGAATTAGCAGTAGTCAGATCATTTCTTATCTGCTCCCTGTCTTTTTTATATTTTGTATTCACTTCTTTTACATAAGTCTCCTTTAATTTTAAAATCTTCTGTCTATGGCACTCTTCCAGCTCAGCTCTCAATTGCTGCAGTCTATGAATACTGTTTCCTTCATTCTTTCCCAATTCTTCAGTATAGCCCTGTGCCTCCAACTGCACAGAAGCTATATTTCTTAGCTCCATAGCCTCTTCTCTCTGAAAAGAAATGTTTAGACAAAAATTTAGGTCCAGTATTGCCAAATACAAATAATAATTCATAGCAATTAGTTTCCTTCAATATGTTTACAAAACGTCACCACAGTGGGCAGTATCCTAAGCTGGCAGTCTGCACAGTGCCCGTTAATGAGCAACCCTGGAAACTAGCTGAGACTAGCATTTCCAGAACAGAACAGATCAGTGTAGTTCCTTTCTGCACGCTCTGCTGACTTGTTCCATTCTGGAAATGCTAGTTTCAGCTAGTTTCCAGTTGCTCTAGGAAGCACTAGCTTCCCATTCTGCTAGTGGTCATTCTCGCTAGCACAAGGGCAGTTTTGAATACTACCCAGTATTTTTAGCTTCTTACATTGTACAAATGCAGTCTCTCTAACAGATATCCTTTAAAACAAATTAGAAAATAGAAAATTTTGTTTAAATGAACACTTTGTAATAACTACTTTCAGGTAGCAGACTTTTCAATCTGCATTTTATACTACAATCTGTTTTATACTACAAGGTCTACACTTCTATTTATTTTCTTTAAAAGAGTTTCATAAAGCTTAAGCATTTAGGTTATCTCTGAAAGTACATTAATGAGCATTCTGATGGCTGTGGTTTATATAGAGCAGGAGTTCAGAACCTCAGGCCCAGGGCCCAAATCTGGCTCACCTCGGGTTCCCCAGATGTCTATGCCCCCTTCCACCCCCTTTCCCTGACCATGGATCATTTGGCAGTTTCCCAGCTTCTGTGTGCCACACCATTCCCCTTTTCAAAAAGGTTAAAATGCCTCTCCTAAGGCTTAATTACTGGCAGCAAGAGCTTTAAGCTACAATATGCTCGCAAAGTTCGCAAGGAGTCCTAGAACACTGCTTCCCTTTCGAATCCCCATCAGCAAGGGCTGTTCCACGCAGTGCTAAAGGTAGAGGAGCGGTTTTGCCCTTGCCACAAGTACAGCTGCTTTCTTTTTCCATTAGAATAGGGATAAACTAGGCCCCTGCTCCTTATGATCCAGGTAAGAATAACTTGCACCAAATCCCCAATCATCCGGGGAGTTTAAAGAGCAGTTTGGGGGGGCCCTGGACAACACCCAAAGAAGTTTGGTCTTCCAGGCCTGGGAACATTTAAACGCTATGCTTCCATGCCATTCTAGTATGTGCATTGTCCTTTGGAAATGAACTGTGCTGGAAGAATGCAGCTAGACTGAGTAAAATAGCATGGAGCACGGGGTTGGACTCGATGGCCTTGTAGGCCCCTTCCGACTCTACTTTTCTATGATTCTATGAGACAGTGACATGATGCATGCACTATTTCTGGAATAACATAGTGATTGTTTATTTAACCCACTTAGCACATCCTGGTCTTAGATTACATTTCACACATGTAGGCTGTCGGGGAGGGTTGCCAGTGAAATTTCATTTTCCATTTCCCTGACTTTCCCTGACCAACTTTTGTCAATTTCCCTGAACACCATTCAAAAGTAACCCCAAGTTAAAAGAATTCATAGGTTACATTAAATTAAATAATGGTTTTATTAAATGGTTTAAAACTACACAAGTACTGTTGTAAAAATTCAGTAATGCATGTTTAAAGTAATAAAATGCTTCTCCCTGTAACTTTCTGCTGTTCAGACTGACCTCTGTTCCAGAAATGGAGACAGAGGGGTGAAACTGAGGAATGTTGCCTTCCTGCTTATCTTCTTTCCTTGAGCGAGCTAGGGACAGTGGGTGAGAGAGGACTGGAGGAGTTAGTATGACCTGACTTACCTCTGTTCCAGTTGCTTATTATGCATGTTTAAGATTTTGTTTACCTTTCTGTATTTTTCCCTTTCTCAGCTAGAATTTTCCTGTTAGTACGGCGCATGCGTGGGATTGCGTCAGAAGATACTGTATAAATTGATGAGGTTTCAGCATCTATGTTGAGATGCAGATTTGCAGTGTTATAATACTCCTGTATCGCCAATTCTCGAGAATAAATCTGTTGGACCACTGCCCGCCTTTCTCTCCTTCCTAATGTGCATGATTTGAACTGGGTACATTAGGATCTAGCATGTTTTTGCAACAGTACTGCAAGGCATTTGGGGGGGGGGTCAAGATAGGAACTTCAATATGAGCTTTTTTAAACATTGAGACTGGGTTCGCACGACACGACAACCCACCATGGCTTATAAGCCACAGTGGGTTGTCGTTTCTTGCGAACCTGGGATGGGTTTGTCAGGGTGGCTTATTTTGGGGTTATAAGTCACCCTGAAAAACCATGGCTTGTAGTAGGGTCTGTCTGACCAACGATGGATTGTCGTGTCATCCAAACCCGGACGACACAGCCCATTGTGGGTCAACCCTGACTACAAGCAAGCTGCTTGGCAAGAGCAGCAAAAAACCCTTGCCGCTCTTGTCAAGCGGCTAGCGGGGAACTGCCATTGCCTGCCACCTCAAAAACTGAGGGGGCACTTGGGATCACACCAACCTCCCCAGGGATCCTGCTGGAAAGGGGGGGGAAATTGAGGGGCTGGCCCCCCCAAGGCACCCTTTTCTGCATGATCCTCGGGTTTTTGGGGGGACCTCATGTGCCCCTCGGTTATCCACACTTGGAAAAGTGAGGGCAGCCTATGGGCACATGAGCACACCCCAAAAAACCTGAAGATTTTGCTGCTAAGGGTCCTTCCTACATCCCCACCCCCCTTTTTTCCCAGCGCTTGCAAAGTGGGTTTTGCAAACTCCTACAATGCTCATTTTTGGCAGGTACATTTGTGGGAGACAAACTGGCAGGACTGGACTTTACAGCTGGCTAGAAGAAATAATGGCTGGCTACTAAGTCCAGCCAGCCACAATTTGCTGACCCCTGTCAAAATATTCATATTTTCAAATCAACTGAAACAGGTGCCAGTTTGTTTGAACATACAAATTACCCAGTTGCAAGAAGTCAGTCAGTTTCTCCATAATAAAATAATGCTATCACATGCAGGTTCATTTTATTCTATTTTACTGTTAAAAACCATCAGCCATTAAACATTTTCAAAATCATATAATCATATTATGGAATATGTGTGCATCATTACATTACACTTGTATTCTGCCACTTCTCTACTCCAACTGCCTCAAGTGCAGACTATCTCAAAAAATCCATTGCATGAGTATATCAACCACAATTTTCCTGACTTTTGACCAATTTCCCTAATTTTCCCTTACCAATTTCTATTTCCCTGGCTTTCCAGAAAGTGGCAACCCTGTACAGCTTAGCCCACAACTAACTGATTGTGTGCTTCCGATGCTACATGTAGGATTTAACTTTCTTTTATAACCTCCCATGCTGTCTGAGGGTCCCCCAGCCCTCCAGATTTTCAGGGGGCACAGAGAGGAATTGGCAAAAATCACCCTCACTGCATTCTGTTCGTGGAAAACTCCTCTGGATCATAAGCCCTTCTGTGAACAGAACGGCACTGTTAGATGCAACTCCATGTATTAAAGTATGACTGCTGAAAATGTATCCCACATCTTCCAACCTACCACACATTGATAAAATCTGTGAATTGGGTGAACAGCCCTTTCTCCCCAATAGACAGTAGCAGTATCTCCTGCACAGGGTCAGAATGCTTTGTCTATAGAGAACGGGAGTATGGGGTGGGCTGTGGCAATGAAAGCCCACATGTATGTAAGCTCTCCATTGGTGATTGACAAGCATTCCACTCCAACCATAACTACTGGTGGCCAACACTCAGGAATCCTTTTGCCATGCAAGATCACAGTCTAAGCATACGAATGGAACAATAACTGCAGTCAGTTCTACCAGGACTCCTTTGTACATGGGTTGGGTGAGTATTATCTGAGTTAGTACACTCTCTTACCCAACAGATGGATATCTGAATGTGGACATGGGGGAAGGGTGCCACCAATGGAGAAGAGAGGCAGCTCTGTCTCCAAGTCACTTGTTCACTACCACCATGGCTGAAGCACTAGGCTCACATATGAACTACTGCAGCTGCTGCCCATTACTATTCCTGTGTACTGTACCTCGTAGCAATCCAACAGATCGTTTCCAACTGGCTCAGATGCAACAATGTTGCCCCTGCCCAGTACATACCAAGAGAGGCCTACAACAAGACCTGCAGCACCTGTGACCAGTGTTAATCCAGCTATTCCTGCGTAGGGTTGCCATCTTTTTGTTCTAGCAGAGCCACTGTACCTTTGCAAGGAGCTTGACAGACTGTAATGCAACAGGTGCTGCTTTACATACACCAATTGGGGCAAACTGCATCTATTACTCTGCTGTTTGCCTTTCAAAGTCACAGGAGCTAGAGATGTGAAGGCCTGGAAAAAAACGGGAAAAAGAGGAAAACACGAGATTTTTCTCCACCTTTCCCTTCCAAGAACCTTTTTCTTCTGAAAAATTTGAATAATTCTGGATAATGCTTCTTCTTCTTTTTTTTTTTTTTAATGATCAATAAAACGTTTATGACAATGTGTTTATATATTGCTACCTGGCCCTTACTCCCCCAAAATGATTTCTAAAATCTACATAATAGGAAGACTTTTATGTAAGACTAGAGATGTAACATTTCTGGAAATGTTGAAGCCATGGAAGAGAAATGTTTTTTTTTAAATCCGTCCTGTAAAAGATTCCCAAAAAAATTTCTTCCATTCCTTATTGAAATTACTGATCTAATGTACATTTAGGGATACTCCAAGTCATGCTCATTCTCAAACATGACAAATATGTGAAGAAAATGTGCATTTTTGACCGTTTGGGTTTTATTGTATACAGTCCTGTGTTTCTAGGCTTATTCTGGTTAGATGCTGTAGCAGTCAATTAATGTAGTTCTAAAACCCAAGTGTGAGAGAAACACTGTAGTTTATCCCACCATTTGCAACGGAACATTTTGTGGGTTAAAAAAAAAAAGGTGAGGTTTGGTCTATGGAACTCACTGCCACAGGGTTTTTTTTTAATATAAAGTTCCCAATTAAACATTCCCATTAGGGAATGCTGCCTCAGCTATAAAGCTTTTAATTGCTGCCACCAAAATACACCCTCTATACCTAAAAGCAATTCAGTAGCCTGGTTCCTATGGTGTAAGCATTGAAATGACACCACCACTAGAGACAACCTTTCAAAATGAACAAAAATTATGATGTTTATTAAGCGGAATTATTTACAAAAGGGAATAAAGGGTCACCGTTCAAATAATAGTTTGAGATTGCTTAAAGGTTCTTAAACATAGTATGTTTGGTTACCATTCCTAAGAGCATCTTCCCCAGCTAAATAAGCTCTCAATCGCTTTTCCTTCAGACCAGATTTCCCTAAATTCCACCACGACCAATTACTCACAAACAGGAACAGATGCTGTACACCAGCCTTACTCTGCCTCCAGCTCTTCCTGCTTCTTCTACCTTCTAGGATGATTCAGATGTTTCAGGGACTACTTGCTGAAGTTCCCCCTAGTCAGGATATAACTAGGAACCTAAAATGTATTATGTATTGGTTTGCTCATAAAATCATAGTGCTTGGAACAGTAAATTTAGAAGTATAGTTTATTCAGACAATAATTACAAATTTACCGAGTTTACTCCTAAAGGTTTTTAATTTCATTGATAATTTTATGAGCAAGTGAAATTATACATAATACCTACCGTACATTTTATGTTCCTAAAGTAATCAAGTGACTTTAGATCTGTACAGAGTGCTAAAAAAGGTATTGTATATTTTTCTATTTTGCCTCAAATTTGTCATCGTCCCCCCAATCGGGTTTTTCCCATGGCTTCAAGATCTCTGGAAACTTTACATCTCTAACAGGAGCCCTGCCAGTATGGGTGTTGCACTGGCAACCTCCCTCCTTCATTTATCCTGCTTGCAGATTTCACTGCATTATGAATGCTGCTCAATAAAAGCTCTTAAGATTGTACATGGTGTTTCTTTGGGGTAATGGGAGTTACTAGAGAGGGATCCCTCTCTGCTTGTTACTCACCCCAGCTGCCTGTAGAATGGGACTTCACTGGGAGGAGGGCTCAGCATCTGCATCTTTGCCTGCTCCAACCTCTGTCCAGTTTAACACTAGCATGGGTAAGAGGACAAGATCCTAACAGCTCACATTCCCCTTTGGTTACTGCTGGCATGATGTACCAGTTAAGCTTCTGGAAGTAGAGGTGGACAGATGGATAGTGAGGTTTGCTGTAACAAAAAGCAAGCACTACTGAAAATCAAATGAAGATGGGGAAGGGTGGATTTAAAAGGGTTGGCAAAATAAATGGCAGGAGGGCACCAATCAAGAGATGGTTATGAGAGTGATGGCACTGCACCTTTCCCATTACTTTGCTACAGCTATGCACTGCAGCCCTTTCTCCTAGAAGTCTGGGCTCAGGGACTGAACCTGGGGGTCTTGTAAGTGCAGTGCAGGTGTTATTTCAAAGACCTACAGCTCATAGGCATTCTTCAATACTGGGCTATATCATTCCATGCATGGCAGGGGGAGGGAAGGGAGGTGTCAAGGGTCAGGACCCTGGGAGACAACAAAGACTCCATCAGGGAGTTTTCATATATGTCTGTTCCTGTGGCTGCAGGGTTAGTGTCCCACTCTGCAGAGTGGGAGGTTTTCATAGATTTCATAGATCATAGAGTTGGAAGGGGCCTACAAGGCCATCGAGTCCAACTCCCTGCTCAATGCAGGAAACTAGAGGAGGGGTCTCCCATCCAAGTAATAACCAGGCCTGACCCTGCTTAGCTTTCCATGCTCAGACAAGCTGAGCCAGCGTAAGCTATTCCTATTGTCATTTCCATCTACCGATAGCATTTCTAGCCATACCACACAAAAGTTAGACTTTACCTTATGGAGGCTAATTTTCCATCTACCTGGGGTGAAACTCGAATCCCCTATTTCCCACCCCCTTACAAAAATCTTGCTACCCTCATAGGCATTTTTCCCAACATGAGACTTGAGCCTTTTGGCAGGGAGGACAATTTTTGTTTTCCATCCATGCCTCATCCCCAAGGGCTATGGGATTAGTTGAGAGGTGAATTAGCTTCCCTTCCTATATGTCCCTGCTACTTCCCCTCAGAGAAGAGGCTATTATGCTGCTAGAGAATTCAAACCTCTGCTTGCACGTAAAGGATGCTTCCCACCTAACACAATGAGCCGTAACAATTCATGTACAAGTGGTGGTGGTAACATTGAGTCTTTACTGTCAGTCTGGTTGTGCCCTGTGTGTTGGAGAAGGCATAGAATTACTTGTGATGTCACTGAGATGTTCCCACCATCACCAATGGAAAGGTTCCTTTCCTTTATGGGTAAAATAGGGGAATCAGGAGCAACATTGTGATTTGTGGGTGGTGATGGTGTTGCTAGAGTCTCTACGGGAGTGACTATAATTGTTGCTATGCTAGCTCTTTCATACTGCACAGGATACCAATTAATTATGCAAATGCAGCAGCAGCCATTTTTGTTTGGACCATAGGATAGTCCTGCCCAACCCTTCTAGTCTTGCCCTTTGCATCATACAACTGGCATTTACCGTACTATTTCCATATTGTCCCTTGGATGCACTACGTCTGGTTCTGCATTAATTCAGGGCACATCTACACTGCAATCATTCCAGGAATTGGATGCTTTTATATCATGCACCTAGACTTCAGCCTAAGCTAGCCTCCACATCTAAAAGAAGACATGTTCAGGACCCATGTGAATAGCATGCAAACATCCAGGCAGATTCCTCACTGTTATCCAGAAACACCCTCTGACAATTACTCATGTTTTACCATTACAATACCTGCACTTTGTACCACAGCACCAAAACAGCACAAGCAAATCATCTTTAAGAAGCATTTTAAGACCTATAATACAGCCTGGGTCAATATTAATCTAATGGAATCTAGAATTTCTCTCTTTGCACTAGATTTGTAACAGGCTGTTTAAATCTGTTACCAGCCCAGAGCCTTCATCATGGAGCGAGCTATAAAACTGACAAAGTAATTCCTGTCAGGATGTATACTTAACTCTCCTAAACAATCAAAATACATAAAATTATATGCACAAAAAAATGATTCCACAAACTTAAATTAGTCTAGTAGTCTCCCAACAACTTGTTCATGCATTCATGCTCATTCTACATACACCATCATTTGGACTACCAGTCTCTGATGCTGTACTTGGACTACTAGTGCAAATCAAAATTCTCAACATACCATACTGAAAGATCCACTCCTTTACCACCCTGATTGCAAGTAAAGGAGTAAACAGGGGCTCCTTGTTTCAAAGCATGGGCTCCAATCTATAACACATAATCTATATATATTGTTGTGAGGATAAAGTGGAGGAGGAGGATTATGTAAGCCACCTTGGGTTCCTTGCAGGAAAAAAGGCGGGGTATAAATATAATAAAATAAATAAATAAATAAAACAAAGTGTCCTGACTGACTGACTTATCAACGCCCAGCTCAAACTGTTTAATCTAGGAACTTTTGAAATTTTGAAGGAACATAGTTTTTATGACATAGACACCCACTAAGGAAGGATTTTTGGAAATTCCGTCTATAAGGGGGTGAAAAAAGGGGGCAAAATCACCCCACTCTCATATCTCCTATGGGCAAAACAACAGGGGAGCAGTTATGCAAGTCGGCCTCACCTCATAATTGCTGCAGGAGCAAATGGGAGCAGTTGTGTAGAATGTTCATATGAATTCCTGCAGGGGCCAATCAGGGTGGGTATGCAAATATCCCCTCTGCAGTTTAGAATGTTCTCTGAGGGGGTGAAAAGGGAGGGAAACTTTTTAAATGACTGAATGACTGTTGTGGGGGGGTGGGGTGGCGTCGCATAGGCTCCATCACGTTTTGACGGATCTACCCCAAACTTGGCACGGTCACTCTTCATCACCTGTAGACTCTCAGGATTAACCTGATTTTTCTTTAAGATCAGGTATTTCTGTCAGAAAAGTTTTCTGCTGCCAGCACTCAGCCTAAACATTACACTTTCAGTCAGAGAATGACTGTTGTGTGTGGGGCGTCCCAAATCCTGTGTGCCTGTGTGTCCGTGTGTTTGCGTGTGTCGCATAGGCTCCTGGACGGATCTGCCCCCTGGCACGCATACTCTCCATCACCCAAGGACAAAGACTGGCGGGTTCAAATCTCCGAAAAACCCTCACCGCGCCTGTACGGCCCAAAATAGATGATAGCCAATGGCGTCACTTGGAATGTTTTTTTATACTTTTATTTTTAGCAGTTAACAAGTATAAATGACATTGAATATACAAACCTAGTTTGGATGTGCACTTTGGCTATAGGAAACACGTACTTGATCTTACCAAATATAAGCCTTCCTCCACGTACACCAGGGATGAGTGTTTTGGGTCCAACTGTTTTAGGTCCAGAGGCCAGATTGTCCCCATGACAGACGACATCAGGGGAGGGCCCCCGCCTCCTGACATCATCAGGTTCCCCAGACAAAGTGCCATCTGGAGCTTCTCCAATTGGTGTTTTGGTCAGGGAGCCTGCTTCACTCCACCTGGGCTTCCCCTGGCTAGGTAAACCCTGGGCAGAGTGAAGCCCATTGAGGCAGCAGCTTCGCTCCTTCCTCTCATTCTCCACATGGGGAACTTGGGAGAGGAGCAAAGCTGAGCTAACTCAGTCTCCTTTGCTCTCTGTCAGAAGGTGATGGAGAAGCAAAAGGAAACTGGTCCGGCTTCACTCCTCCCCAACCAAGCCGCTGGGTGGAGGAGCTCTCCTCCACCCAATGCCTCAGCTGGCAGCCCAGCTTCAGTGCTCTTGGGCCTTCCCCAGCCAGCTAGGGAAAAGCCTGCATGTGCTGAAGCCTCCTGGATCAAGGCTCGGATGGAGTCCTTCCCTCCCCCCCGCACCTCCCCCCATTGGGGAGGACATGGGGCAGACGAAGCACTCCCAATTGAGAAGAGGAATGGCATTGTTATATCTGAGCAGGAATTCCTCTCCCAGCTAGCCTCCCCAAGCCTTGAGGGGGCAGGGCTTGGGGAGGGAGGAGGGCTCGGGGAGGGACCCAAACCTTCCACAGAGTAGATGGGGAACTTCTATAGGGCGGACATGCTGGACATTTGTCAACTCTGTTGTACACAGTACACTATCTAGTTAAAGCCCTAGTTTCATTGTGCCTTGCCAAAGGAGGATTTATAAAAAATAAAAAGTCACATACACTCCAACTGTCTCTATATTAATGGAATAAAGGGTTATGCTGCTGCTACAACAGCATCAAATGCAACACAGAGAAAATGAACTTGTTTTGTGGATTGGTCTAGGCTCAGGATGGGGCTACACCACATCTAGGCACCAAACGCTGTCACTCTGTATGTACTCACAATTAGCTCAGCTTTGACAAGCACGTGTATCTTCAGATCAATGGCAATGCCATGGACACTCGGATGCTTCCACAGCATGCCAACATATTCATGACTAACACTAGAACAATGCTTTCTCAGCTCCTGTCCCCAAAAGCATCTCCTCTACCTGAAATACATTGATGACACCTGGTCTTATGGACAGGAGACACTTGAGAAGTTCCACCAGGACTTCAATAGTCACCCCACCATCAACCTGAGCACAGCACAGTCCATGCAACAGGTTCACTTTTTGAACACTACTGTGCAACTACATAATGAACATATAAGCACCACCTTCTATTGTAAAGCTACTGACAGGTAAGCATACTTACATGCTTCCAGCTTCTCCACCAGAACACACCACAAAATCCATTATCTACAGTCAAGGCCTATGATCCAGTCGTTCAGACTCATCAGACAGATTTGCAACCAGTGGTGCAGCTAGGGGCCAAAATCCAGGGCCCCGGAGCCTACCACTCCCACCACGAAAGTAGCAGGTGATGGGGGCAGCGGCATACAGGCCTGGTGTCAGCACCTGGGCTGGCATGAGCATGCCAGAACCAATGCTACTTGCCACAGCATTCTTTCTTTCATCTTTTTTTTTTTATACTCAGGGACAGACAGGCAGGAACATGGTTACAGATGCTCATTTTATTTTTACTTTAAAATATATATTATTTTCTAAAACAAAATGACATGTAGAATTAACTAACATAAAGTTGGGGAAGGGAGAACAGCAAACTAAGTTCACAGAAAAGTGGAGTCAGTTTATTTCTTTTTGGAATCATAAGGTCCAGGATAATATTAATCTTTATGTATTGCTGGGTATGATTTAATGTTATTGAGTCCAACAAAGCAAAGATGGCGGCGATGGGTCAGCTGTGTTTGTTGCTTGTTGTTTGTTGACGTTTTAATCTTGCGCATTCTGTTTTTTAAATTTGCTGGCACAGGTTTTGTTTGGGTTATATTTTTCTTAATATAGCCTTGCAGCTCCTATTTTTGTTTCATGTTTTAATTCTCACTCGAGTCATTCTCTCTTGTAATAGACCAGCTGGGAGTTGGCTGGCGGCTGATAAGGAAGCCTACAAGATACTCCACCTCAATTTCTTGATTTAATGTTACTTATAGGGTTTATATTTGATTTATTTGTATAATCTTACTATTCCCACAGTATTTATATTTATCTACTTATATTTTGAATGCGTTACAGTTTGACTGGAGCTGTAGAATGATTCTGAAAGATTGTAATGATTTGTAATTTATTATTAAAATATGGGCATGCCTGTAACCCTCTGAACTCACAGGATTATGGGCATCGTATGGAGGGTGGGAGTGCGGAGGCAAAGGACTTCAAAGCGCGGAGGCACTATCAGGTGGATCTACAGCTGGCTAAAGAATCGGACTCAAAGAGTGCTTATCAATGGTACCTTCCCAAACTGGGGAGAGGTAACGAGTGGGGTACTGCAGGGCTCGGTCCTGGGCCCAGTGCTCTTCAACATTTTTATTAATTTTTATTAATGACGTGGATGAGGTGCAGGGAATGCTTATTAAATTTGCAGAGGACACAAAATTAAGCAGAATACCTAATACCCTGGAAGACAGAAACAAAATTCAAAGTGAACTCGATAGGCTGGAGCGCTGGGCTGAAAACAACAGAATGAAATTTAATAGGGAATGCCAAGTGCTGCACCTAGGAAAAAGAAACCAAATGTACAGTTACAGGATGGGAGATTCTTGGCTCAACAATACTACAAGAAAGAAGGATCTTGGAATTGTTGTAAATCACAAGCTGAATATGAGCCAGAATGTGAGGTTGCTGCAAAAATGGTTTTTTTGAGCTGCATTAATAGAAGTATAGCTTCCAAATCGCGGGAAGTACTAGTTCCCCTCTACTCAGCACTGGTTAGGCCTCATCTTGAGTACTGCGTCCAGTTCTGGGCACCACACTTTAAGAAAGATGCAGACAAACTGGAAAGAGTTCAGAGGAGGGCAACAAAGATGATCAGGGGACTGGAAACAAAGCCCTATGAGGAGAGACTAAAAGAACTGGGCATGTTTAGCCTTCAGAAGAGAAGACTGAGGGGAGATATGATAGCACTCTTCCAATACTTGAAAGGTTGTCATACAGCGGAGGGCCAGGATCTCTTCTCCCAGAGTGCAGGACACGGAATAATGGGCTCAAGTTACAGGAACCCAGATTCCGCCTGGACATCAGGAAAAACTTCCTCACTGTTAGAGGACAATGAAACCAATTACCTAGGGAGGTAGTGGGCTCTCACACGCTGGAGGTATTCAAGATGCAGCTGGACAGGGATGCTTCTGTCAGGGATGCTTTAACTTGGATTTCTGTACTAAGCAGGAGGTTGGACTCGATGGCCTTATAGGCCCCTTCCAGCTCTATTATTCTATGATTCTATGTCCTGTAGCCTGTTAATCAAGCAATGGAGTGCTAGTTTTCTTCCAATTATAAGCCATAGTCATATGAGCCTACTGTTAACATATGCACAACCATTTCAACAACCTGCTCCCATACCAAGCCCTTAAAATAACAGAATAAAACCACAAATGTGCCTGATGGTCTATCATATCCTGACATATCTAATTTCTTTCAGGAATAATATTCAGTAACTTGATTATTAGGCATGACCAAAAAATATAAATTGTATCTGCTTTCAACAAAACACATCTCCAACACTTATCACACATGCCAGCATAGATTCTACTCAGTCTCAGAGGAGTCAAATACCACCTATGGATCATCTTGAAAAAACTCTCTCAGAACCAAACTTTATGGTTTTTTAGGTACTGTAATCCATACACATTTCAATATTTTTGCTGATATTGTCCTAGAGAAGTCTTTCCCCCACTTTACCTGATATGAATTTTTAGATTATTCTATTTTAACAATCATTTTATAAATACCACTATTTATAAATATTTACCGAACAGATGGAAAGCTTTTTAATCTCAGTAGGCCGAAAGCAAAAAGTAAGGTAATTACAACCTCCGTTGTGGAACTTCAGTATGCTGATGATAATGTGGTCTCCGCAGATTCAGAGGATGATCTCCAAACTATCCTAAATGCTTTTGCAGAAGCATACGAAAAACTTGGTCTCTCACTTAACATCAAAAAAACCAAAGTGCTTCATCAGCAAGTGCAAGCTAACCCTTCGGTGTTGCCATCTATCCAGCTTGGCGGGACAATACTGGAAAATGTCGATCATTTTCTCTATCTTGGCAGTTATCTTTCTGTAACAGCTAACATCGACAGTGAAATCCAGCATCGTTTGAGCTCCACAAGTGCCGCGTTGGATATTTGTAAGAAGACCAAAACACTGGTTTATGAAGCCATTGTATTACCAAATTTATTGTATGCCTGTGAAACATGGACTATCTATAAACGTCACTTCCACCTCCTTGAAAGATTTCACCAACGTTGCCTCCGGAAAATCCTGCAAATTACTTGGGAAGACAGGCGAACAAATGTCAGTGTACTGGAAGAAGCAAAGACTACTAGCATTGAAAAAATGATCCTTCAACGCCAACTTCAGTGGACCGGTCATGTTGTTCGAATGCCTGACTGCCGTCTCCCAAAGCAGTTACTTTATTCCCAACTCAAGGATGGAAAGCGGAATATCGGTGGTCAATATAAGAGGTTTAAAGATGTTCATAAGGCTAAATCTAAAAAAATGCAATATAAACATCGAAAACTGGGAAGCTCTGGCCCATGAACGATCTAAATGGAGGTTGGCCTTTCAGAAAGGTTCTATGGACTTTGAAGAAGCCCGAGTGCAAGGTGAAAGGGAGAAACGTGCTAAGCGAAAAGCACGTCAAACGAATCCTTTACAGGACCATCTTCCATCTGGTAACCTGTGTCCTCACTGTGGGAAGCTGTGTGGATCTAGAATTGGCCTCCACAGTCACTTATGGACCCATCGCTAGAGTCTACACAATCTTCTTTAGAATTTCCTCCTTTTATCCTGGAAGACAATCTTACTCGGTCACGAGTGATCGCCTGATGAAATACCACTCAATATCCCATGCACCTTAATAGAGTGAATCAATATTTCAGACTCAACTCGCTCCCTTGCTCTGGCTCTCAGAAAGCCATAGGGAGACTCCTTGTTTTTGTCAGATGCATGCATCTAGGCCATGACAGCTTAGTAGGTAAAGCTGCAACCCTACACACACCTACCTGTGAGTAATCCCACTGAACTCTTACTTCTGAATAGACAAATAGGATTGCTCTGAAAATCTGTTAGCCTTTAAGGTGCCTCAAGCACTTCCATTTTCTAGTCCATCATTACTAAATCAAGTGTCACGATTTTGCTTTTGAGGGCAATTCTAGGGATGCCTTTTAAACTTATTCTTAATGCAAAATCCTGCAGTTTATTTATTTATTTATTTATTACATTTCTATACCACCCAACAGCCAAAGCTATTGCAGTTCCCATTCTTTTCGTTTCAACCTCTTTTCTTTACAGATCTCCATAACATAAAGCTTTGAGGAGAGGATTCTGCAGCACATACAAGTAGATGCCTGTGCATGAACACTAAGGAACCATGCTAGCGAAGTTCATTTTTAACTGATCATTTATATTTTTCTAATGTAACTTTAACAAAAAGAACAAAATGCCCTATTTGCTGTTAAATCAGTGCATGGCAGACTGCTGCAGAGTAAATGAATAATGTGGCAGACTGCTACAGAGCCTTCAACAATTTGTAACATCAATTTCAGTGGGGAGAATCATACAGGTCGTTCTTTTTAATAGAATGGAAATGAAACAAGAACATTTCATAGAATCATAGAAAGGTAGAGTTGGAAGGGGCGTATAAGGCCATCGAGCCCAACTCCCTGCTCAATGCAGGAATCCAAGTCAAAGCATCCCTGACAGATGGCTGTCCAGCTGCATCTTGAATACCTCCAGTGTGGGAGAGTCTCACGGAGGTTCGTAAGTAGGAACAATTAACCGCCTGGACATGCATGTCTCACACCTGAGGATACTTGTTGCTGCTGCTGCAGCTGCCGCCGCCACCCAACCTAATGAGGCGGGAGGGATGCTCCTCACTCTGCATGGAATAAACATCGGACCTTTTCCAAATGGATGGACACCTCGCCTCATGCAGCCAGAAAACGCACAGTTGCCTCAGTCACCGAATGACCCCGACCCACAAGCAACGGAAAGAGGCATACCTCTGAGCGGCGGCCGATCCTTTGCCGTTGCCCGCTCTCCTCCGTTCATACCTAGACACGGAAGACTTCCTCGCGAAGCCGTTTCTCGCTCACTCTTCAACCGTCGCCAACAACCACCTGAGCCCAAAAACTTTCAGCCAATGGCTTTCCTTGAAGACCCTCCTCACCTAGAACTTGCTGTCCAATTAGATCAGTCCGTGCCTGCTGTTAACCTACCTGTGGCTTCGACCTATATGCCAGCTGTTGAAGATCGACAGTTCCAGTAACTAATAGGGACTCAGAAGCAGGAGGAGGCGCTGCATTAAAGATTACACCGCAGGGCTGTAGTAAGCCGCTGTCTCACCCAGTCAGTCTCCCCCGCCCTTGGATAACGAAGCGTGTCATAGACGCACACGAGCTCAAGCCTCTGGGTTTACTTTGGAAGCCCGTTTTATTAGTTTTTAAACATTTAAGACAGGGCTCTCCAACCTTGGGTCCCCAGATGTTGCTGGACTACAGCTCCCAGAATCCCTTGCCATTAGCCATACTGGCTGGGTATGCTGGGAGCAGTAGGCCAGCAACATCTGGGGACCCAAGGTTGGAGAGCCCTGATTTAAGAGAACATAAATTGTAAAAGCACATGTTCGCAAGCAATTGAGTATGAGGCTTTTGCATATAATTGAGCCAGATTTGGGGTAGGGCAGAGTCAGAGAGCAATTTGACTATATTAACCTTTACTGCAATCCCTTCTATGAAGGACTTCTTCCGGCTGGGAATCCAAACCAGCCTCAGCCCCACCTATTAACTTCCAATATTAACTATATTGCAGGGCTGGAGAAAACTTCTCTCCTCTTCCTCCCTCTCTCAGGCACAGCCCCCTCCCACTTTTCAATACAGCAATTCTTCAAGTATTTACAAACTTTTATTAGTCATATTTTCCAGTTTGACTTAAAAAGGGTAGGTATTCCTGTCTACCTTTTGTTTCTGCGTGGACATGCAGCCCAGTCATAGCTACGGTAAACTCTTAGGATTTCTCCGTTGTTTTCTATGGGCAGTTCTCACTTCCCTCGCAGCAGAGCAAAAGAAAAAAGAAAAGCATCATATACGATTAGTAAATTTCGCCTCCAACTGCATTCTTACTCTCCTATCTACGGAGTGAGTGAGCAAGTCGGTTCCTTGGGCCCGTCCATATCCGAGACTCGATCCGAAAACCGGCTAGGCCGGGGGGGGGGGTGATACAGAGCGAAAATAGACTGCGCATGCTTCATTCTTTTCTCTTCCCGCCGTAGTTCCCGCTGTGAGCAAACCACCAATAAGATTCCAAGCCTCGCGTGTCGTTATGATACCCACAATTTAAAACAGGTCCCGCCTCTGTTAAGAGGCCAGCCAATCAGGATAGGAGTAAGAAGCTGCAGTGTTCAGGGTTGAACTTTCTTCTTAGAAGCGGAAAAGGGGATTTCTTTTTAAAAGGAGAGACATTTCTCAGGCAATAATAAGCAGGTAGCAGCCCAGTGTGTTTAATTCACGGCAGCTCTGATGACAGTATATTTTACAGCTCGCTCGCTCTGGATGGTCATTTAGTACAGTTGGCTACAGAATCGGACTCAAAGAGTGCTTATCAATGGTTCCTTCTCAAATTGGGGAGAGGTAACGAGCGGGGTACCACAGGGCTTGGTCCTGGGCCCAGTGCTCTTCAACATTTTTATTAATGACTTGGATGAGGAGGTGCAGGGAATGCTTATCAAATTTGCAGATGACACAAAGTTGGGTGGAACAGCTAATACTCTGGAAGACAGAAACAAAAGATCTCGATAGGCTGGAGCACTGGGCCGAAAACAACAATGAAATTTAATAGGGATAAATGCCAAGTGCTGCACCTAGGGAAAGGAAACCAAATGCAGAGTTACAGAATGGGGGGGGGGGGGTGTGCTTGGCTCAACAATACTACAAGTGAGAAGGATCTTGGAAGTGTGGTAGATCACAAACTGAATATGAGCCAGCAATGTGATGTGGTTGCAAAGAAGGCAAATGCTATTTTGGGCTGCATTAATAGAAGTATAGCTTCCAAATTGCGTGAAGTGATAATTCCCCTTTACTCTGCACTGGTTAGGCCTCATCTTGAGTACTGCGTCCAGTTCTGGGCACCACACTTTAAGAAGGATGTAGACAAACTGGAGAGGGTTCAGAGGAGGGCAACAAGGATGATAAAGGGACTGGAAACAAGGCCCTATGAGGAGAGACTGAAAGAACTGGGCATGTTTAGCCTTCAGAAGAGGAGACTGAGGGGAGATATGATTGCACTCTTCCAGTACTTAAAGGGTTGTCACACACAGGAGGGCCAGGATCTCTTCTGGATCATCCTAGTTTGCAGGACACGGAATAATGGGCTCAAGTTACAGGAACCCAGATTCCACCTAAACATCAGGAAAAATTTCCTGACTGTCAGAGCAATAAGACAATGGAACCAACTACCTAGGGAGGTGGTGAGCTCTCCCACTCTGGAGGCATTCAAGGTGCGGCTGGACAGCCATCTGTCAGGGATGCTTTGACCTGGATTCCTGCATTGAGCAGGGGGTTGGACTCGATGGCCTTGTAGGCCCCTTCCAACTCTTACTTTTCTATGATTCTACAAAGAAACGTTGCTAAGTAATGAATCCATCTAGGTTACAATGTCAGTATTATGCAGAATACACAGCAAGATAGACTTTTACTAAACTACTTCCTCTATAAAATTAGCAAGAGCCAATGTGGTGTAGTGATTAGAATGTTGGACTGGAACTCGGGAGATCTGGGTTCTAGTCCCCACTCGGCCATGAAGCTCACTGGGTGACTTTGGGCCAGTCACTGACTCTCAGCTTAATCTACCTCACAGGGTTGTTGTGAGGATAGAAATGGAGAGGAGGATTATATTAACTGCCTTGGGTTTCTTGCAGGAAAAAGGGTGGGATATATAAATATAATTAATTAAGTAAGTAAGTAATAAGAAAAAACATATAAGCCAAAAAGACAACACCCCAAAATCAAAACAATAAAAATCGTCCAACACCTTAAAGTTTAGTTCTTCTTATAAGATCTAATAAGAAAAACCCTATGGTGCTACAATGATATAAATGAATAGATATGACTGGTAGTGTTCTGTTTATTTAATCTCTGTTCTGCTCATAAAACATAAGGCTTCCATCTCATGTACATTTTAGTGTGCCTTTGTGTTGACCAGCTCAGACTGTGACACTTGCTGATAAAAGTGCAAGTAGCTGTGTTGAACAGTTGATTTGTGAGAAATGCATAAATCATTGCACAAAATATTTTTGTGTCTATTTGTGTTTTTAGTACATAAATTTGCTCCACTGACCTTAATATAAGACAGGAGGGAAATCTTTTTTCCAGAAAGTATTGTTCTTATTTCTTATGCCAGTGAAGAGAAACTTGAAGAATATCTGCTGTAAACACTGTTGGGAGGGAAACATACATTTCATGAATAATGTTGAGAAGAAAATCCATACACTTGTTTGTTTGTGTGGGCAATGGTGAATCTGTACAGCTGGAGTTTTCCATGTTGGATTTTCTCCAGAACATGGGAGAAAATGTTTTCTAATTGTGGAGAAAGCCCAACTGTAAACGGAACATGAACACACACAACGCATGCACACATTTCCCTGCCAAGCTCTGTCTGTATAAACCTCTCCACAGGGGGTGGGAGGGGAACTGGAGGTGCTGGCTCCGCCAGACGAAACCTGCAGACCAACAAAGAAGTTCTCGGTCGGAAAGCCACTATGAGCTGTAAAGTACACCCCGGACCAGGAGACGTCATCTTTTCCCGGGCAGGCATAAGCCCACCTGCCACACAGGGGGCAGGGATAAGCCCACCTGACAGGCAGGGGGCGGGAGAGCGGGAAAAGGTGGGGTAGAAAACCCCCTTGCACATCTTCTGGGAGTTGTTGGGAACACGGGTCGCTTCGGCAAGTTCATTCCCCAGTGGTGGCTGGGATAAGCTGTTCTCTTCCCCGGATCAGGCGGATCCGGAGCCAGGCATGAAACTGACCAGCATAGAGTCTCGGGTCTAAGGTAACTGACTTCCCTCAATACGCTAGCCTGGGAACCCATTCATTGATAAAACTCAGAGATCACGTCAGGTCATGTTGACGTTGTAGTATACCTAGAAAGCTATTAGTTCCGCTCCATTTAACTTGTAGTAAATAAACGCCTTATATGGTCATACAAAGGCTCTGGAGTTTCCTTTTGCTGCGCAAACCTCCTAGTCAATTTCAATCGCTTGTACGGGCTGTAGCTCAGTGCTGGTTAACCCGTTAAGCGCCGAACTCACGCAGAGGACCCGGGTGCTGGTCCTCCACACTAATATGAAAACTGGGTAAATTTAGGAAATATTTCTTTGCTCTGTGTAGTATACAATATCCATATTAAATTTGTGAAGGATCACCAACTGGATCCTTTGCGTGAGTTCAGCGCTTAACGGGTTAACCGGCACTGAGTTACAGCCCGTACAAGCGCTGGAGACCGCCTGGGAGGCTCGCGCACACAAGAGGAAACCAGAGTCCTTTAAATGACCAAATAAGGCTTTTATTTGTTTACACCAGAAGCGGAGCGGAACTAATAGCTTTCCAGGAATACTACAATGCAGGGATGGGGACTCGGACTCGAAGACTCAACTCGTGAGTCGGACTGAGTCCCCCCTCTGACTCGACTCGGACTCAAGTCCCAATATTTTTAATGGGACTCGAGACTCGACTCGGGACTCGAGACCAAGGACTCGTCAACATCCCTGGGCTGTTGACGAGTCTTCTGGCTGTGCCAGAAGGAGCGCGATCACCGGTGAAGAGCGCATGGAAGCGAGGCGCGCCGCTGCTCGGCCACTATGGACAGCTACCAGGAGCGCAGCCCCAACGATGTGTTGAGATTTATTTTGATTGATGTGTTGTTGTGGGGGGTTTGGGTTAGGGTCAAACATTTTGGGTTTGGCTGCCTCTGCCTGCCTGTTTGGGGTTCCCTGCCTCCTCTGCCTGCCTGGTTATTTTGGGTTTGTCTGCCTGGTCTGTTCTTGCCAAAATCAGTAGCAGAGTTTTGAAATAAAAAGGCACACTTGTGCCTAGAATTTATTTAAGCCACACATCTGAAGTAGCCTTATTTTGTTGGGGGGAAACCCCATTGATTTTAATAGGGACTCGTGGAGTCAGTTTGGGGAGTGACTCAGGACTCGTGACTCGTGAGTCACCATTTTGGACCAAGGACTCGGACTCGGACTCGAGACTTGGGTCCAAAGACTCGTGACTCGACTCGTGACTCGAGACCAAGGACTCTTCAACATCCCTGCTACAATGTCAACACAACCTTAGTTGACCCCTGCGTTTGTCAATGAAACATGCTCCTAGGCTAGTGCATTGGACTTAGTCAGTTACCTCAGATCAAAGACGTTACGCTAGTCAATTTCAGCCTGGCTCCGGATCGGCGGATCCGGGGATGGGAAATGGTTTACTCCAGCAGCCACCTGGAGGACGAATCTGGTTCCGAAATACCCTGGGTTCCCAACAACCTGTTACCGGAAGGGAGAGGGGTTTTCTACCCCTGAGTTCCCGCTCTCCCCACCCTCCAGGTCAGGTGGGGGCTTATGCCTGCCCCTTCGTATCAGGTGGGCTTATTCCTGCCCGGGAAGAAGGTGACAGTACTGGGTACTTTGCAGCTCTTTGAGACTGCCCTGATAGTTTGATGGTTCTTGATGGTCCTTCCTTGGGTTTTGTGGAATTCCACCGAGTCTCTCCATTGTTGGGGATGACGGTCTGTCTGGCTGCCTTTCCTGTGGCTCCATCCCCCTTCCTCGCCCCCTTCCCTTGGGCGGAGACGGTGTGTGTGTGTGTGTGTAGACTCGTGTCAGGCTTTCTCCACAAAATTATTTTAAGTTGCATTGATTTCAGTGAAAGAGTTAAACACATGCTTAAACTATTCTGAGTCAAATAAATGGGACTTAAAGTACGTACTTAAACTTTGACCTGATTCACACTTTGTGTTTAACTTTGACCTATTTCTCCAGTCTTTGACTGGATTGTTCTGTTGGTGTAAATTCCTACAGTATTTTCCACCCTTAATTAATTGTGTCTTCAGGAGGTTATGCTCTCTGCTTTGGCAATTCTTTCCTTTAAGCCTAATTGTGTGTGGGCTTTTTATATTTCATTTGGTATAAGGCTGAACCCTCTTTTGTACTTCTGGAGGGCTACAGGCAGTGAAGCATGTGGTGATTGCTAAAATGCTGGTAGCAGAAACTCGGTGAATTTGACTGAGGTAAGAGCTCTTTATCAATTTTACCATGTCACAGTGATGGCAGCAAAGAAGTGGTTCAAGGCCTATTGCAGCTTAGCTCATGAGAGGATGTGAAGGAACCTTTGGAGGCACTCTGTGACATGATATGAATTGTGTGACGCGCCCAGAAAGCTTCGGCTATTGGGTGGTATAGAAATAAAATAAATAAAAATAATTTTTGCCAAACGCATTGAGGATAAAATCACACACATCTTCAGCTTGGATGCCATGGGCTTTGCAGAATTGTCAAGGAATGTGTTCAGAGCACAGACTAGTCATGTGTTATAGGATACATTTCAGTTGTTGCAAGTCACTTGGAGAAGTGTGACCTACCACATGCCCTCTTGCACCTCATCTTATCTATCGTGAGTGGATGACCGGCTGGTCCAAGAAGTATTAAATGTCTCACTATGATAGAGAGCAATCCCAGTTGCCTTGAAAGAGGCAGTTGTGAGATCGTTTCTAATCTACTGATTCTTCTTGTTTAATTTCAAGCCGATTATGCTATTACATGCGGAGCGGAGGAACAGAGCACCACCACTATTATCTGGTGGTGATGTCATCACCACTTCCTGGGATCACAGCTTCCTGGTGCTTAAATAACTGCTTTGCCTTCTAGTCCATTTCCAAGGAGAATTCAGAGTGCTAGTACTTACGGTACCTTTAAAGCCCTATATGGCTGCTCATACATTAAGATCTACATGGAGGGGAAATGTGCATTATATTTCCCCTCTATGTACTTCCCAGCCATGAAATCTGTGTATATTTCCCCTCCACCTACTGTTAATCATTTGCTTAGTGTTTTCCTTCTTTTAAAACAGTGGTCCCCAACCTTTTTCGAGTCGCGACCCCCTTTTGTAATGGCAAAGGAACCGGGGACCCCTCACCACATTTGCATAAATTTGCATTTTGGTGGGGTAAAGAAACACATGAAAAATAGATTTTTCAGAATATAATTTAATTTAACCTAATATTCATTAAGGTGGTAAAGCCAAATTTAAGGTAATCTTCTGAATATTTCCGTTTTTTTCTCCATGGGTACAGATTTCCGAAAATAAAATTAAAAATCTGAGGAAAACAATTTCTTTTTGTATTTCTATTGTTGTACTTGCTCACCTGCCCTTCCTCTCTTTGGACTCTGGATGTTAGTGGAAATAGGGCCCAACAGGGAGCAGGCAAGTGAGCGGATTTATTTGACTAGCAGCCAGCTTTGTATCAGAAAGGAGAAGACATGTTTATTTGTTTGTTTATTTATTTTATTTGTTATATTTATACCCCACCTTTTTTCCTGCAAGGAACCCAAGGGGGCTTACATAATCCTCCTCCTCCTCTCCACTTTATCCTCACAACAACCCTGTGAGGTAGGTTAGGCTGAGAGTCAGGACCGGTGCAGGGCAGTTTGGCGCCCTAGGCTAAATTATATTTAGCGCCCCCCCTCGTGCCGTGGGGGGGGGCTCCGGAAAGCAGCCCTGCTCTGCAACCTCCCGCCCCCCCCGCCGCCACCACCACCGGACCCCCCCCGCACGCTGCCGCTGCCGCCCCCCCCACCTACCTTCCCAGTCCGACGCCTCCTCCGAAAAGGGACCCCCGCGCTCTGTTTTTGGCCGGGGGAAACCAGAGCAACAGGGCTGTTTAAGCCCTGTTGCCCTGGTACTTCCCGCCAAAACAGAGCGCGGGCGGGGCTCCGGAAACAGCACGGAGAAGGTAGGTGTCGGGGGGGGGAGGCGGCGCGGAGGAGAGTTGAAGCGAAGCGAGGCGAGGTGGGGGGGAGGCGGCGCGGCGGGGGAGGCGGCGCAGAGGCGAAGCGAGGCAAGGCGAGGTGGGGGGAGGCGGCGCAGGGGGGAGGCGGCGCAGAGGCAAAGCGAGGCGAGGTGGGAGGCGGCGCGGAGGCGAGGCAAGGTAGGGGGGAGGCGCCCAGGCTCGGCCCCACCACTACTCCGGGCGCACTTACCTGGCTTTCTCGGAGAGGAGGGCGGGCGGGCAGGGCAGGAGCGCGCCGGCAGCGAAGAGGAGCGCAGCGTTCTGCGCCCTCTTCCGCTACGCGCCCTAGGCAACCGCCTAGTTGGCCTAGCGGTAGCGCCAGCCCTGCTGAGAGTAAATGACTGGCTCAAAGTAACCCAGTGAGTTTCATGGCCAAGCGGGGACTAGAACCCGGATATCCCAAGTCCCAGTCCAACACTCTCACAATTACGCCACACTGGCTCTCTGTTCTGCTGGAGACAGCTAAAAATAGTTCTGCAATAGCCACAGAAGCAAGTGAAATGAAATTCATTCACACAGTCTCTCTCACTCTCTCTCTCACACACACACACTTCATTTTCACTCAGAAGAAGCCATAGTTCAGTGAAACTCTTCCCAATGAGTGTGTCAAAAATACCATAACGTGAGCTCTCCAAGTGGTGTTAAGTACCTTCTCCCAACAGAATTATAGCCAGCAGCACGCCTCACTGCTTTGCATTGGGGCTGCCAAAATCTCGAAGGGCTAAGGAGGAAGTAAGCACACTTGCCTTTGTGCAAATAATCAAGTCGCCCAGGTCGTCCTCATGCTGCCGCTCCCCCTCCCCCAGCCGGCTGCATCTGAGAAGGAAGGGCTGGGTGGAATGCCCACCACCCTCCCCTCACCCCTGGACGCTGCCGCGACCACCTCCCCTTTCCAGCCCAACAACAGCTCAATCTGCCCCCTCCTCCAACTCGTTCTTACAGAGATCTTCAACAGCAGCAGCAGCAGCAGCAGCAGCAGCAGCAGCAGGAAGAAGCGCGTGTTGGCGGCAACTGCAGGCAGCGTCGTCTCCTCTCTCTCTCACACACACACACCAGCATGAGGAGGAGGAGGCGAGATGTTGGCGGCAACTGCAGGCAGCGACTCACTCACTCACTCACTCACTCACTCCAGCACAAGGAGGAGAAGCATGAGGCGAAGGAGGTGCTTGGCGGCAACTGCAGGCAGCGGCTCCTTCTCAAGGCTCACGTGCCTGTTACCCATAAAGCACCAGTGTAGGCACACGCGCGCGCGTGCGCTCTCCTTCTCCAGCAATTGGATTGCAAGCGCCTGCTGCTGTAGGAAAATACCTCCCCCTCCCTCCCTCCTTCCAGTATAGCTGGCGACCCCCCAGAAAGCATGTCGCGACCCCCTTGGGGGTCCCGACCCCCAGGTTGGAGAACGTTGTTTTAAAACAACAACAACATATGAATGCAGTTGGTAAGGCCTAAAGTAGCTACTGCTTGTAGCTCTTGTTACCGGCATTAGCAGCCCCTTAATTACTTTCTGAATCTGTTTATTCCTGGAATGAGTTGTGTTAAATAAAAAAATAAAAAAATTATGAGTGCAATTACAATAAAAACAAGATTGTGCGAGCACTGTAAAAATAAATGTGTGTATTGTTTTGAGCTGCTTGCTTAGTGCTCTGAGTGGAAGGGGGGAATGTTGCTTGAAGGCTTTCTGTTACCGTACTTTCAGTTCTGAAAAACAGCAAGAACAGACTCAGTGCAAATAAGAGAAACTCCCTTCTCCTGCATGGAGCTTAGAAAGCAGCAAGAGATCATGCTGCAGAGAGGGGGACATCTCACTGTCTGAAAAGCACCACTACTTTTCACTGCTTTCAAAGTTCCAGACTCCAAGGAGACTATCAGAAAGCTAAGGTGGAGTATCTTGCAGGCTTCTTTGTCGGCTGCCAGCCAGCTCCCAGCTGGCCTCTTATCACAAAAAAAAGTAACTCGAGTAAGAATTAAAACATAAAACAAAAATAGGAGCTGCAAGGCTATGCGAGAGGGTTGGAAAAAACCCAAACAAAGCGTATGTCAGCAATTTAAAATAGGGTTTAAAATAGGATAAACAAGATTATAACACCGGAGCCAGCAACAAGCACAGCTGCGACATCACCGCCATTTTCAAGTTCTTTCCCAAGGAGACTATGGAGAAGGGAGTGGGGAAATTCCCTCAGCTCTGAGTGAGCCTCGTTATTTTTTAAACAACTCTGATCTAGTGCAATAGAAGACCCCAGCACTTGTTTTAAAACAACAAATGGCTGATTTAAAATGTAGTTTTCACCCAGCTTACTTTGGTATTGTGAACAGCAAGCATGCGGGTTGGGGTGGGGTAATTCAGATCTCACACACACACACACACACAAAGTAATGGTCCCAATCTGGTTGCACACCTCCCCATTCCTTTCACTGGTAATTTAGCTTAAGAAAAATCATGCATTTGTAGTTTATTCCTGGGTGGAAAAATGGGAAGAATTGCCCTTTTCCCACCTAGACAGCTATGTTCCATGTACTGTACTAGTGTGGACGGTACATAGCAAAATGTGTTATACACCAAAAAACTAAAGCCCTCATAGTGTGGAAAATTAATTGAAATTCCACCTGTACCTTATAGCAGAACAGCAAAGATTCTATAGCACTAGGAGCCTTTCATCTAGATGCACCACTGGTGTGCCTTAGTTCACATTAAGCCTGCAGTTTCTGAAATGATAGAGTGGGTACATACTCATATCCTCTGAACTGGAAAGCCTTCCCTCTAATCCAGATGTGCAGTGGCTGATACTGGTTGCTAGTCAGTAATGAGAGACAGCACTCTGCACATGTTCAGTGGCAACATTATTTATTGTAAATTACAGTTGCTAGCCATACTGGGTCACAGAACAATAAATGCAATGCATGTGAGGTAGTACCCTTATTGGTTCATCAGCATTTTGAACATTAGTTGGTCCAACAAGGCCTAGGGTATCATTTCATTTGCTCTGTATTTCTTTATTTTTCACCTATTCCTATGATTCACGTGTCACTGTAATAAATGCCAAACCTAAGTCCTAGTAAGCTCAAGGTCCAGTTATAGGTGTTTTCACTTGTCATGCTCAAATCTGCTTTGGCTTAATTTGATTTCTAATGCAAATATAACACCTACATAGGCTACAGTGTACATTCTAGTTCTCTTCTAAATTCTTTGGTCATGAAGGCACATTTAATCCTCCTGTGTGAAAACACTACGCTATGTGCTGCAGTTGTTCTAATACTCTTGCTACTGTATTGTCAGAAATGTAACATGTTGCATCAGTGGAAGCAGCCACCTCAAGGTAATCTGCTAGAGCACATCATCACATGTGTGATATTTCTTTGTAATGTTCTTGAATTTCATGTGAGGGGATGCTGGGAAATCGGGAAATCTGGCAATGCTTTTAAGAAAATCCGGTAGGTCTGACTGACAAATATTCTTCCAATTTCTGTTTGGACTTTTTAGAGTAAGGTATGTTTAAATGTGGGTTGGGAAACACTTGTTTGGAAACTCTCACTTGATAGAATCAGGAAGAGTCTCACCCCATTTGTTATTTAGGTTTTGTTCTTGTTTTTCTCTCTGATCACCAAGGAGGAACCAGGTTAGTGCCTATACTTGGAGATTCTTTGTTTAGATCATAGACAATACAAGCATAGCTACTATGTTACCTGCTGGGCTTAACAGAGTTATTCCGAAGAGCATGTTAGCAACTAGCAGGGCTGGGCTTGTGGAATGGGAAAAGCCAGCAAGTAACCCTTAAGAAAAGATTGCTGTTGTTCAAGCAGAGCAATATCTTAGTAACCATACTGAGTGTACAATCCAAGAGGCACAGTGAAAAGGACTGAGGGAGACATGAGAGAGTTATGTTTTCCCTTGTAATTTCAGTCTGAAACTATCACTGAGGGAGACTTTAATGGAAAACCTTGGCAAAGATGCTGGAGGAAGAAAAAGACAATACATATTAAAATAATTTATTTCATTGTTTGATCAGCCTGTTGCCCTGGAATTTTCTTATGATTATGGATTCTGATGTGGCTGATCACATGACCCGACTGAAAATCAAACTCCTTGAGAAGGTAAGATTATTTTTCTAAGGGTATATCTAGGTGCCAAGTCCCCATACTGTTGATTTTTCATGGTAGCACTAAATTGGTAGTGGAGGATTTTATAAAATGTACTGATTATTAGAATAGAGATTTTACACCACAGTTACTCTTTTGCCCTACAGCCATCCATGCTGAACTTGCCTTTTGGACGCTCAGGGATCAGCAGTAAGAATGGAAAAGTCAGCACTCTTGCCAGCCATTTTATTTCCAGATTTTTTGCAGTCCACTAGATTCATTCATTCATAGATGCATAGATAGAGTTGGAAGGAGCCTACAAGGCTATTGAGTCCAACCCCCTGCTCAATGCAGGAAACTAGAGGAGGGGTCTCCCATCCAAGTAATAACCAGGCCTGACCCAGCTTAGTTTTCCACACTCAGACAAGCTGAGCCAGCATAAGCCACAGGCCTGTATCACAGGATTACAGGACCGCTCCTATTTATCACAGGAGTGACACAGGACCGCTCCTTCAAGGAGTTTTTCAGCCTGAAAGTTAGTATCTGACTAAACAAACATACAAACCTTCCTTGGTTATATTTAGACTTTCTTGTATGCATCATATTAGCTATCGTCCTGTCATTCCTTCATTATCAGAGCCCTTTTTCTTTTTAAAAACATTTTTAAATCTGATTCCCTGGAGGTCCACTCATACATCCTCAAATACCTTCCTGATTTCTGGCCTAACATAATCCCATATAAGTTTCTCAAGAAGACATTTGTATGTATGTACATATGTATGTATGTATGTATGTATGTATTTAAGCTGCGTCTATACCACTTGACATCCCAGGATTTCCTTTCCAAGCAGTTTACATAAAAATACATACATTACAATATGAAAACCATTTTAAAAAACAAATAAATACCTTTAAAACATTACCAAAAAAACCCAACAACCAGTAAAACAGAGCAGTGTCATGATCGTTTACAATTCAGGGAAAGCCTGAGTAAACAAATGCATTTTCAAGAGGCACTTGAAGCTTGCCACAGTTTCCACCTCTTGAACCACATGTGGGAGAGCGTTCCAGATGGTCCATGCCACTACCAAGGCCTGCTTATGTGCCTGACAACACACTGTTGGTCATGCAGCAACCAATAGGGCCTCCTTGGAAGGTTTCAGGGATCAATCTGGTGTATATAGGGGAAGGCAGTCAGCCAGGTATCCTGGCCCCAAGCTGTTTAGGGTTTTGAATGTCAACCACAAAACCTTGAACATGGGTGGTTGGTAGCTAGTAGGCAGCCAATGCAGTTCTTTTAACAAAGGTGTAATATGTGTATTGCTAGGTATCTAGCTATCCTGAGTATCCTAGCTGCAGCATTCTGTACTAGCTGCAGCTTCTGAACCATGGGCAAGGGCAGTCCCACATAGAGCACATTACAGTAGTCTAATTGTGAGGTTACCAGTGCATGAATCACCATGGCTAGGCTATCCCTATCCAAGAACAGGCATAGTTGGTGCACCAACCAAAGTTAGTAATAGGCACTCCTGCATCCAGGAGCACCCCCAAACGACGTACCTGCTTCTTCAGTTGGAATGCAACCCCATCCACAACAGACAAATACCCCAATTCTTGGACATAGGAACCACCCACTCATAGAGTATTTGCCTTATCAAGATTCAGCTTCAGTGTATTAGCTCTCATCCAACCTACAACTGCATCCAGGTACCAATTCAGAACATGCCTGGTCTCTCCTGATTCAGATGTCACAGAGAAATAGAGCTGGATGGCATCAGCATACTGGTGACATCATACTCCAAATCTCCTAATTACTGCTACCAATGGCTTCATATAACATTGGGAACAAAATCATGTACTGTGGTAACCCACAGTTCAACTGCCAGAGGGGCAAGGCATCCAGTGTTATTCTCTGGAACTGACCCTGTAAATAAGAGCTGAACCACTGTAATAGTGCCCCCAATTTACAGAGGAAATCCAGGAGGATACCAGGAGGTGAAGAAGACAAAGTCTTTGGCCAACAAGATGAAACCTCCAGCCGAGCCGGCTCCACAGACTCTTCCTAGCCCGGCTCCATCTCCTCCCTCAGTACCAAAGGAGATGTCCTGAGGCAGCCTGCACAACCACCAGCAGTCTCTGAGGGGGATATAGTGGATGTCTCCTCCGCTTCGGACATGTCTCGACACCCAGAACTCGACACTCTTCACTTCACAAAGGATACGCTGACTCCTACTCTGCTGCAGATTCACTAGACCCTTATTTTCATCAAGCTAGTCCTAAGAAGCTTTGTGCTCTTTAATTATTTGTTGAAAGCCAACACCGAGGTTCCTAGTTAGGGATGTGTATAGAATCATAGAATCATAGGTAGAGTTGGAAGGGGCCTACAAGGCCATTGAGTCCAATCCCCTGCTCAATGCAGGAATCCAGGTCAAAGCATCCCTGACAGATGACTGTCCAGCCGCACCTTGAATGCCTCCAGAGTGGGAGAGCCCACCACCTCCATAGGTAGTTGGTTCCATTGTCTTATTGCTCTGACAGTCAGGAAATTTTTCCTGATGTTTAGGTGGAATCTAGGTTCCTGTAATTTGAGCCCATTATTCCGTGTCCTGCAAACTGGGATGATCGAGAAGAGATCCTGGCCCTCCTCTGTGTGACATCCCTTCAAGTACTGGAAGAGTGCGATCATATCTCCCCTCAGTCTCCTCTTCTGAAGGCTAAACATGCCCAGTTCTTTCAGTCTCTCCTTATAGGGCCTTGCTTCCAGTCTCTTTATCATCCCTGTTGCCCTCCTCTGAACCCTCTCCAGTTTGTCTACGTCCTTCTTAAAGTGTGGTGCCCAGAACTGGACGCAGTACTCAAGATGAGGCCTAACCAGTGCCGAGTAAAGGGGAATTATCACTTCCCGCGATTTGGAAGTTATACTTCTATTAATGCAGCCCAAAATAGCATTTGCCTTCTTTGCAGCCACATCGCATTGCTGGCTCATATTCAGTTTGTGATCTACAGCAATTCCAAGATCCTTCTCACTTGTGGTATTGTTGAGAATTTTGTCTCATTTTTTAATATAAGATCTTACCAAAACTCACACATTTCTTCATAAATGGGATAGAACGAACTTGAGATTATTAAAAACAAAACGGAATGTGGGAGAAACCAAAACTGACAGATTCATCCATCCAGGCCCAGAGCTTGGAGTGCTTAGTCCTTAAATGTCTGGGCTGGGTTTGAATACCTGTATTCAACCATGTTTGTGAGGCTGAATTAGGGTTGCCACTTATTTTTTTTTCCTGACAGGCTCCTCACCTTCCACAGCTCTGTGGAAGGCAGGTACAACATGGTCTTCTCCATGCTGGGAATTGCTGTACCTGTTGAATTTGGCCAGTGCAGATGGGTGAGAAATCTGTTTTGGTTCATTTTTGATAAGAATTTACTAAAATCCATACATTTCTTCATATATGGGACAGAAAGAACTTGATATTTTAAAAATTCAAATGCAGCAAAATATGAAACTGAGAGAGTCATCCACACCTATTCCTAGTTTCCTATTAATCCTCATCTTGCTTTGATCCACAGAAACTAGAAAATGAACGTGAAAACTTGGATCAGTTGGATGCCCTTGAATCTCCCTTCTCTGCAGCAAGTAAGCAATTAAATCTGTCTCATATCTGTATAGGAATTATTGAGTGATGAGTGATTCTCAAAGGGCTGATTGTGACAAGAAACAAGCTGCCAAATTCATCCTATCTAGACCTTGTTTACTTGGACTTCCAAAAGGCATTTGACAAAGTCACTCACCAAAGAATCCTGGGCAAACTTAGCAGTCATAGAATAAGAGAATACCGATCCATCCTCCTATGGATCGGTAACTAGTTAAACAACAGAAAGCAGAGAGTAAATCCACTCTTGCAACGGAGTGATGTAAACAGTGGGGTCCCACAGTGATCTGTATTGAGACTAATGCTTTTTAACTTATTGATAAATGATCTAGAATTAGGGGTGAGTAGTGATGTGGCCAAGTTTGCTGATGATACCAAATTATTTAGGTTGCTTAATACAAAACAAAAAGGGATTGTGAAGAGCTCCAAAAGGATCTCTCCAAACTGGGAGAATTGACATCAAAATGGCAAATGTGGTTCAATGTAAGAAAGTGTAAAGTGATACACATTGAGGCAAAAAAAATCCCAACTTCACATATGATGGAAATTGTAATATTGCCTGCTTAAATCAATGAGGTAATGTAACCACTAGTTACAGTGGGAGGAAAGGGTTAATTGAACAATCCCCAGGGTGCATGTTTTCTAACCCCCCTCCCTGCTTCTGCCCTCTCTGTGGCCAGCTCTCTCTCTCTCTCTCTCTCTCTCTCTCTCTCTCTCTCTCCAACCTGATGGACACATGGTCTGAGCTGGCTTCCAGCCAGTGATCTCCAATGAACCAAACTCTTAACACCAAAGACTCTAATCTGCCTATATGCATCCTGCATATATGAATAAACAGACTAAGTAAAACTAATAAATGTCTTTATTAGTTTTAAACCTTGTATGGACAATCCATTCCTTTTAAGAGCCTTTTTAGCAGGGTTTAGTAACCCATGTGGTGATAACCAGTTTCAATAACCAGGCTGCTCATAAGGGGAAACTCTGCTTTGTCCTAACCAGTATAGGACCAACTCCTTTCCATATCCTCCAACAACCTATACACTGATGGGGTCTGAGCGGGCAGTGACTGACCAAGAAAGAGATCT
Source organism: Shinisaurus crocodilurus (assembly GCA_021292165.1). Classification (NCBI taxonomy): domain Eukaryota; kingdom Metazoa; phylum Chordata; class Lepidosauria; order Squamata; family Shinisauridae; genus Shinisaurus; species Shinisaurus crocodilurus. The sequence goes on along the minus strand of CM037879.1, from coordinate 184,487,030 downwards.
TGGGGTTGGTGGACAGCTAGATGAAAATGTTGACCCAGTGTGCAACTGCTGTGGGAAAGGCAAATTCCATATTGGACATAATGAGAAAAGGAATTGAAAATAAAACTGCCAATATTATACTGTCCTTTAACAAATGTATGGGTGACCACAGTTGAAATATTCTGTACAGTTCTGTTTACCACACCACAAAAAGGATATTGTAGAGTTGGAAAGGGTGCAGAAAAGGGCAACTAAAATGATAAGGGAGTGAAGCAACTTCCCTGTGAGGAAAGGGTACAATGTACGGGACTGTTTAGCTAAGATAAAAGGAGAGTAAGGGGAGACAGAGATGTACAGAATTGTACATGGTGAGGATAAAGTGGATAGGGAGATTCCCCCCCCCCCTCTCATAATACTAGAACCCAGGCTCATCCTATGAAGTTGAATAGTGGGAGATTCAGGATAGTTAAAACTATCACACAGTACATAGTTAAACTATGGAATTCACTACCACAAGATGTAGTGATGGCCATGAACTTAGATGGCTCTAAAAGGGAATTGGACAAATTCATGGAGGGTAAGACTATCAGTGGTTACTAGTCATGATGGCAATGTATTACCTCAGTATACCACTTGCTGAGGTATACCAGTTGCTGGGGAACATGAGCATCAGGGTGCTGTTGCACTCACATCATATTCATGGACTTCCCACAAGCATCTGATGTGAACACTGTGTGAACAGAATGCTGGACTACACAGGCCTTTAGTCTGATTTAGCATGGCTCATGCTCTTACGTTCTAATTAGAGGATAAATCTAGACTTAAGGTCTAACTAGAAATTCCAAAAGACACAGGAGGCTGATGACCCCTATGTCAGCTTTTTATTCTGAACATATTTTGGGATGGAGCACAGCGCCATGGGTAGCTCCTACAAAGCTCTGAATAAAAGCTGCAATGGATGAGGAGCCCCACTGACATAGGGGTCACCAGCCTCCCCTGCCAAAATACCTGCTGCCTCTACATGCCTCTTTCCCTCTCTTCTTTATAACATCTTGTTAGACTGCAAGTCCCATTGATACAGGACTTCAGCTCTTAAAAACTTTCTCTGGATTGTATTCCAAAGCAGGGGGTTGGATAGCCTTGTAGGCTCCTTCCAACTCTATGATCTATGAAATCTATGATGTAATCTCATGCTTTGCCCCACCGCAGATTCACATAATTTGTTGTTGGTAGCAGTGTTAAGCAATGCACAAGCTGAAGTCACATCATGTGTTGAACTAGGTGTTACAAGAAAGGGGGAGAAGAGACACAGAGTGATGGCAATTCAATGTCTCTTGAAATATCCATAGACCCTTAGGCACTAAACCGTTAACTTAAATCTTAACTTTATCTAGATTTGACTCTCTACAGATCCATAAGTCAACAGGATTTCATTGATTTCATAGATTAATAGAGTTGGAAGGAGCCTACAAGGCTATCGAGTCCAACCCCCCCTGCTCAATGCAGGAAACTAGAGGAGGGGTCTCCCATCCAAGTAATAACCAGGCCTGACCCTGCTTAGCTTTCCACTCTCAGACAAGCTAAAGACATAGCAGTGATGGCAGGGAAAAGCATATTTTGTGCACCAGTGTGCTAGCCCTCCTTGTTTTATAGGTTGATCTTTTCAGCTGGTGAACTGTGGCGATGTGGTGCCAAGCCCTTAGGAGATCAAGTATCGAAATGCAATGCCAAACAGAATTAATTTTCAAAATGGGCATAACAAGTTTGAAGTCTTTTCGTTCTGATTTGTATATACAGTAGATCTATGCTAGGAAGACATGATCCCCCTTCATGCTTTAATCCTATGAAGGGGGCTCTACACAATTGAGGGGATATGGGGCCTCCAATGTTGCACAGCTTCTCCAGCCCTGCCCCCAGTGTCTATGCACTGAGTATGGATGTCTGCTGTGGGGGAAACCTGTGCATGTATGTAGGGTTCCAGCTTGTTTGGAAAGCCTGCGCATTTAGAGGTCTACGCACGTAGACTTTCTCCCTGCAGACATTCATGCACAACACATGGACATTATCGCCCAGTAACATCTCTTTGTTAGCAAGAAATATTGGGTATACTCACAGTATTGCTCTGCTCTTCAATGTTAATCAGATTTTTCAGAGTTTCTAAGTGCACTTCAACTAGATCAATGAAGACAGCAGTTCCTCTTGTAAACATGTGGCTGGTCTGTGCCACTTTTGTAATACCTGAAAGCGCTTTTTCCTTGATGACAGCTATCGAACTAGCTCTGGGCAGATATTGTCTATATTACTGGAATTTTATGTTGATCCGTAAACAATTATACTTTTATATGACACTGGTCTAGATAAGTTCCATGTTTGTTGAAAAGGGAATTGTTTCATCTGATTCTGTGATGTTTTCACTTGAGGTTGAGCCCCCTTCAAGCTCTTGTAGCTATGTTATCTGATAGTCACTCCAAAGGTCCATTCTGGTGAACTGATTATTACTGTTCTTTGGGGCAACTAGCTAGGTTTCTACGCAATTGATTGCATGTGAAGGAATTGTTATATTGGCTGTATATCTTCTAAACATTTTGCAAGTGGAATTTCATGAGACACATTTAATAATCAGGCTTGCTTTGTACATGCAGCAACTTGCCACATGCCGCTTGTGTGAGTAGCACTTTCCCACATGACTCAGGTGGATTTTAACCATATTCAATTGAGTGCTTCAATTTGGCCTGAACCATATGATGTGTCATTCACATAAAGTTACCACACAAAACTTTATTGACACAATTATATTAGAAGTGTCAATTCATGGGACCCAATAAAATACCATATTTGATTTTTGAGGGTCAAGCTGCACATTATATATGTTTTTTTTTCCAAGCTGGAAAATTTGCCTTGGAGTGGTGGTGGTTAGGAGCAGAGAAGTGATGGGAGGCACTGTCTGCACCCACCATTTCTACACTTCAAATTTCCCCCACCCAGTAAAAATGACCATCAGGCTGCCATTACATACATTTGTGTGTAACTTGTAGTTTGACCCTAAGCCACAACTTCAAACAAGTTTGCTTTTAATGTTCTGTTATTTAAACACAATGGATGTTATATTTTCTGCCACATCTTAATTACAGGTCTAGTGTATTTGTGTCACGGTCCGGGTTGTGGGTGGCAAGGGTTCAGGGCTGGAATGCCAGGGCCAGGTAAGATGGAGATGGATACAGACAACAGGCCCAAGGTTCTACACGGGTACAGAGCAACAGAGTCCAAACAGGGGGCAGAGGCAGAGGGCAAGTCCAGGTAACAGGCACAGAGTCCAGCACACATTAGAGCAACAGAGTCTAAACAGGAGCCAGAGGGCAAGTCCAGGCAACAGGCACAAGGTCAAGCAGAGTCCAAGCATGGGTCAAGGTGAGCAGCAGGGTCCAGGGATAGGCAGAGGTCAGGAACTAAGACATACCAGGCTGAGCAGGGCCAGAGACAGGAGCATTGGTCAGGGACAAACAGGAGGCCAAACACAGCAAGGCAAGATTGGATGTAGCAGAAGATCAGGAACAGGCAGCGGCAGCAGCAACTAGTACAAGAGACTGTGTTGCTGTGGCAAAGGCTGGAGGTGAAATGCAGCTCTTATATAGCCCTTTCCTGGCAGCTCCCAGCTGGTCCGCATTAGCCCACCTGGGAGTGTCTGCTGGTCTGGGCCTGAACGTTGCAAGGGTTTACCAGCCAGGGCATTCACACCCTGCGAAGCCCTGCAGCCAGTTATATGCAAAGCTGCCGCCAGATGGCGCTGCAGGACAGACCCTGACAATTTGTAATTACGTAAGTGCAGCAATATAACATTTCAACTGCTGTGGAGACTCACAGGTGAATTTACTCTTGAGAGTTGCAGTGTGCCACTTGAAAATAATTGTGCATACACAGAAACACACTCCACTTGCCCCTTTAAAAATATTTTAAAACCTGAATATTTAAGCTCTGTGCACATACTTGGCCCTAGATTTTGTGAGGTGGTGGTATTTGGTCTTCTGCACCTCTCCTCCACACAACAACAGTCCTAGTCCATAAAACGTATGAAGGGTAGTGTCTGAACAGACAGGTACAAATTGTGACAACCCAAAATAATAAGAAATGAAGCAAGGGTGTTGGTGTGAACATAGATTCAGTTGTCATTAAAAGAGGTAACAGGTTGCCTGTTGGTTGTTTGCCACACACCCTCTTCTTATCTAACCCAGCCCTCCAAAAATGCCCCTCTTTTCTTTTATCTTCCTTCACCCTCTTTATCTTTCCTGTCTTTTGTTTAAAAAAAAAGTTGTAAAATTATTAAAACAGTAAAGAAAGAAAGAAATTATAGGAGATAGCAATGTCTCCAACTCTTTTTGCAGGGAATTATGGCAGCCATGGCTATGCATTACAAAGTGCGTTGAGACGAAGAAAAGATCTTCTGCAGCAGCTCAGGGTATGGCAATGCTTCCGAATATTTCCTTCAACAAATCTCAATAAAATATACTTAAGGTACAATCCAATGCACGTTTAGACAGAAAATGTCCTACAACTCCCAGCATACCCTAGCCAGTAAGGAAGTTGTAGGACTTTTTTCTGTCCAAACATGCATAAGATTGCACCATTAGGCTGCAATCTTATACACACTTACCTGGGAGTAAGTCTTATTGAATACAATGTGGTTTACTTCTATGTAGACATTTATAGGATTGCACTGTCAAAAGTTCAAGCAGTCTGTGTCAGAACCTTTGAGGATATCTGAACTCAAGTTAACCCTCAATCTGAACATGCATATAGCCATTCACAAGACCAGGTTAAGCTTCACATAGTGCAGACTGAAACACTGGTTGTAAAAAACCTGACAAAATGGTTGTGTGAATCATCTGAACTTTCACATGACAGTTTCAGTTAAAAAATACTTGATTCCTTTTAGACACTGGAAATTGCTGTCTCTTTAAAAATGCAGAGAATGATGAACATCAGAGTGCTCTAGCAACCTGTATCCCCTCTCCAAATTATATACTAGTTGTGTGATACTCATCTTCAAAAGTGGATTTTGCAGTAAAACATAGAGGCAAAATATCAAAGAGCTGAAATTACTGGTAAAATATCAACTATTCGCCATGAGTACAGCCCTTCAATCTGTATTGGATGTATTGTCTATTTTTATTGTGTTGTGTTTGAGATACTTTGTTTTGTGTTATATATCATGTACTTTTTGCTTCCTGCTATGATCTTTGGCTGATATTAAATAAATCCAATCACTATTGAGTCACATTTGGCTTATCTGAGCTTGGTGTTCTTGAAAATATTTCATACATGGTCTCAAAGACAGACGAGGCCCTTTTTTTTCTGTATGCTTTGGCTGTAAGAATCACCAATACTATATCCCCTAGTTAGGAGGTTCTCTCAGATCTGAGCATGTGTTTTCCCTTCCTCGAGGACACCTTATAGCATAGTTCAGCTCCTTTACCAGCAAACATTTTGAATCCAGCTAATTCTCTGACTAAAGATAAGGTCATCTGAGTCACAAAGTATTCTGTTTGTGACTGAGCAAGCTCAGTTCTTGGGCTTTAATGAGCCTTAGAAAACCTAAGCATATGTACAAAACCAAAGGTGGGCAACTTCTGGAGGCCATTTTCGCCACCCAGACACTCTCCACCATGGGCTGCACTCCCACCACCCCGTGGGTGCCAAAGAAAACCACACTATTTTTTAAATGGTGGCTGTAGTGGCTATGGAGCATCAAAAAGGTCCAAATTTGCTAGTTTGAGACTGCGAGCTAATGTTGACACTTTTGGAGCTCTGTAGCCACTATGGATGCCATTTTTTCCAAATTTTGTTTTTACTGAATTTGGGGAGCAGCAGAGGTTACATACAGCCCATGGGTCATGTGTTGCCCTCCCCTGTACTAAAGCAGTGCTAAAGCTGAGCATCTAGGGTGCCCAGCTACATCTTACATTAATAAACATGTCAATGTTGGGGTTATTTTTATAATTCCTAGGTGTGAGGGGTGCATCATTTCCACTGGCACTGCATTGTGTGGGGAGGTGAAGTTTAACTCTTCCCTTCCTGCCTCAGTTGCAAAGAAAATCACCCACCTGTGTTGTAATTACAAGAAGTGTAGAAGAATCAGACCTTATGAGAAATGTCTAGCTCAGAATTTACAATAGTAATAGGTTTGCATCTGTTTCTTTGGCCTTAAAACATACAACTATGAAGGACCAATCTTGTTGGGTCTTTAACATATATTTTGGAATGTTATCTGAATTATTGCATGTATTAAAATATCTAGCTCAATTTTCTTCATTTTATTGTCATAATGTCATATAGAGGCCTCAAAATGAGGGTGGGGAGCTAAATGTGTCTCTTTTTAATTGAATTTTAAATGCAATTGAAATAAATGTATATCTACAATATCATACATCTTTTGTATAACATACATTAGCAACCAATAAATAGAATGTTGGCCCCCAGACAACAATATGGGTTCTTTTTCCTAGATGCCCGATCAGATATGACCTGAGATATCTATGATCAGATCTCCTACTTTTTTCTTTTACTTTAAATAAGCTGTGTTGGGCTTCAGGTCTGATCAGAGCAGTGGTGCTGGGGGAAAGCTGTGTTCCTGATCTGAATACCCCCAAAGCAGCTATTTGCCCTGCAGTGGAGAAAATGCAGGCAAAATATGAATACCAGTATTTCAACCATTGCAGAACTAATAGCATCTTTGGAGTGGGATGATTTAGACTGGGGAAATTATGGGGACCGGATAAACAGCCCCCTTCCCCACAATGCTGCTCCTCCTATCAAAATCAAAATGCTCCACAGCAGCTTTAAAGTTTAATTAAATTGGGTGACGCGGTCATTTGTTTTCACCCTAACATTTTAAATATTTTTAATGAAAACTTAAGTGTTCAGTTTCTCATTAACGCCTTTGGCAGGGAAAGGACTGTATATTGGAAATTTTCTATCTTATTTCAGAAGGATTTCCTTTAACAAATGTATCCACTTGGGAATATATTTGGTATTGCAGGAGCAAAATCTTTTGGAAGAATTTTCTCTACCACATGGATCACTAAGAATCCCAGGAAAGCACTTCAGACCAGAACCTGTCTACCAAACCGCTCTTCCTCCTCCTGTACCTGAGCAGCCAAGGATTATCCAGCAGACAGTAAGTGCCTCCTACTATATCCCTGGAGAGGAAAATCCTCATTATAAGACTCTTAGAAGCAAACCAATCTCTAAGAAGCACAAATCATTTATCTGGCAATTCTTACTGCAATAAGATCAGTTCCATTAGCAGTAAGACAGCAACAGAACTTGGAGGTTAGTGCTGGACTTAGGAGTTAGTGCCCACACTATTTTAGTGCTGGACTTAAGAGTTAGTGCCTTTTCCTTTCTTTCTTTCTTTTTTTACTGGTCTCAGGTCCTGTACCTTTTAACAGTTTGATCTGCAGACATTAACAAGTAATATGCTTATCCCTGTGCCATAAAAATATTCACATGCTCATGCTGATTTCTGCAAATCAAGCTGCTGTTAAAAACACAGGAGCAGGCCAGGTTGTTGTGCTTTCCTAGTCAGATGGCAATTCTAGATAGAGTGGAATTAAAGAAAGAGGAAACAGGACAATGCTGAGGTCATATTATCCTGGTTGAACAGTTAACTATACAATTTGGAACTGTAAATAAAAGATGATAAAAATTCATTTTTGTATGCACTGAAACCTAGAGGTGAATAATGCTGTCTAAATTCCTGAACAAAATTCCCGGATGTTGGCAGGTCTTCTTAACTAATGAATGCCTCACCAGTGTACATGTTAAAGCACATTTTCAGAGCTGTATTAATAGGAACTTTAGAAGGCAACTAATATTTTCTGAACATTTATGTGGGGCCTACCAAATGCAACTGGAAGCTGTAAATAACCCAACAAGAGAGAGCCGGATCCACATTACACGGTATATTGTCAAGTTAGCAGAACAGTACTGCAATAAACCTTAGGTGTGGATCCGGCCTAGTCTCAAGATGCTGAAAAATAGTTTTATTCTTTAAGAAGTGGGCTTCTTCAAGAATAAAACTATTTTTTTCTGCATCTTGAGACTAGCTCTCTCTTTCTGGATCTAACTTGGATGCTTTCCAATTTTCTCTTACTTTCCATGACCCTCACCAGAGTTCAAATAAGATGAACACCACAGAGGAAAGGAGTTTAAATTCCACTTGTAAACAAAAGCAGAGGAAAGGATAGTGCTTCTATGGGGATCACCTTTCCACAACCTGGGTCCCTCCAGATATTTTGGCCTACAACTACCATCAGACCTAGCCAACATGACTCAAATCATCAGAATTGATGGGAGTTGTTGGCCCAAACATCTGTAGGGACCCAGGTTGGGGAAGGTTATCATAGATCCTTGCACTTCCATGATCCCATCGTCAAGAAGAACCATTTAGGGTGGTGTTCCCCCAAAGATTTATGGAACCAATTGGTTTCCTGTACTCCCTAGGAGATACTGGCAGCTGCATAAATGCTCTATTTAGAATGAACATTTATGTTATGGAAGGGTCAGTTTTGTCCTGTTACTTAGGTAAGTATCTGCCAATGATGTACACTGAGAAAAGGATCTTTGGGAAACTACAAACAACCAGATTATTGGCTGACTGGCTGGCTGGCAGGAGTTAATATCTCCTTTTGGGAGGCTGGAGAGTGGTTGACAGAAGGCCTTAAAATGTAGGCTCTCGGGGGACCTTGCTCATGAAACTCTGTCTTGACAGTCTCATCTCCAGCACTTAATGCCCTATATCCAAACAACCCTTCCCAGGGAAGATGGTTGAAAGTGTTTCTCTCTGTAGCTTTCAGCGTCTTGGGCATTTGCCAGTCTGACTTTTGGCCAAGATATGACATTGAAACTAGGTTTGTGCATTTGTAATTTTTTAGTAGAGGTGGACACATTTCTCTACATATCTGAATGATTTTAATCTAGATTCATATGAGCAAGAGCCTGATATAATTTGCAAGAAGGCTTGCAAATTGAATGCAACTGTGTGTAGATGAAACTCTAAAAAAAAATAATATTTCATTAGGATTATGTGTCAGGTTATGTCAGTTTAAAAGTTTAACTGCTTAGTATTTTGAACATTGATAGGATTTAATTCAACAGCCCCAAGTCTAGGATTGTGGCTACAGTTTGGTCCCTCACTATTCTGTTTTTGCCTTCTTTCTTTTCCAAGTTGCCTCAGCAACCAGCAACTATTGTTCAACAGATACCTCAGTATCCACCGGTCATTACCCAGATTCCATCTCCACAGCCTTTCCCAGCCCCCCGCTCTGGGAGTATTAAGGAAGGTAAGCATTAGTGTTCTGAGACTGCAATCCTATGTACACTTTTAGTAAGCCTCACTGAACACAGTGGGACTGACTTCCAAGTAAACTTACATAGAATTGTGCTGTGCAACTGCAGTCCTATGCACATATATTTGTAAGATTAATTTAACTCAGTGGGACTTACTTTTGAGTAAAGAGACTTAGAATCAGGATATAAGTGCCTTTTAAGATTTGACTAGCCATTTTTTAAATCTCCATGTCATCTCTCCTCCATGTCCAAGATAGCATGGAGAGCAGTCCACTGCAGCAGCTGGCAGCTATTTCCACAATCACAGCATAACAAAACACCAAATTAGATTAATGCATTTTCAGAGCATCATAGTACAGTGGAGATATAAAAGATGTGAAATGCTTCCTTACAAGGAAGGAAGAGAATGGCCAGAACCCCTGAAGTTTGTGAGAAAGCTAAACCTGGGATTCCCACCGCATTCACAGTATACTATTGTGGCAGGATGCAGTAAGACTAGATCCAGGATCTCTTCCTGCCTTTGTTTTGGTAACCCTGAGGCATAGGGTGCTTCCAGATGGAGGGCTCCAAGTGCTAACTATCAGAAGGCACGGTGCAGCTTTTCCATCTTTTTCTCCTTAACAGATGTTCTGCATTCAGAAGAAGGGATAAGAAAACACGGGAGGGTCACAAGTAGAAGACAACAATGTCTGAACCCCCAATAAACATCCAGAAATGAGGCTGGGTGATGGTGCCACAAAAGCCTCATCTGGAAGCACCCATAATGAGCACAAAGACCGTGGTGACTTTCCTACTCTGCTAATAACTAAAGCCCCATTTTAGCAAACTACTTTAGGGTGAAACTAAATGTAATGTGACGTGGGATATATGTGAAGCATTTTCCAACTTTTTAAAAAACTTTAATGCACTTGGGGGGGGGAGTCTTAATCTGGTTGGAGAAGTTCCCCCTACCTCTATTTTCAAAACCATATTTCCTAGCTTCCTTCCCACCCATGGGTGAGTAGACACTGGACATGAATCCCGTGTCACATCTAATTTGGCCCTTAGTGATAAAATAATGCAGAAAACAAAGCCCCTCACATCTGTTTTCCCATGTAGTGAAAGGCTAGTCTTCTAGCCACACATTTGCTTATAACCAGCAAGGGTGTATTCTCCCCACCCTTGGTGGACCTGCATTATGATGAACCAATCCAGAGCACACAAGGAAGAATATATTAATTTAATTCTTCCTGTCTAACTACTGTAGTCATGCAACTGAAACCTTACTAACCTACTTATATTGCTTATCTTCCATGGTTTAAAACACAAAAGTCACAGCCAGAATCCTGTCACTGTTGGGCTGCTTTTATTCAGAAAGGGTGCTGACATAAAGAACTGTGAGCCTCAGGCTAATTTCAAAAGCCCTCTACATGTAATCAGTTCAGACCTCTGGCAACGGCATTGAACGTAGGAGGAAATAAAGAGTCGTAGGAGGAAATAAAGAGTCGAGACAAGTTGTTGGGGTTTAACTGGGCCACATTTATGTTCAATGACCTGCAAAGGGATGGAGTGTGGGTTGTCCTAATCCGGGGGAAGGGCCATCTGTCACCTCCTGGCAACCTGCTGCATGGGAAGAAAGAGGGGGAGAGAGAAAAGGGGGTGGCAGAAAGAGAAAGAAAAGACAGTGGCAGAAAGAGAAAAAGGGGTGACTCACTCACTTTTGGCTTTGGCCAGCTGGCTTCAGCCCCACTCACTGCCAACATGCAGTCCCCAACAGATTACCCATGAGGAAATGTGGCCCTTGACAGGAAAAAGGTTGCCCACCCTTGCTTTAGAGCAGGGCTCTCCAACCTTGGGTCCCCAGATGTTGCTGGCCTACAGCTCCCAGCATACCCAGCCAACATGGCTAATGGCAAGGGATTCTGGGAGCTGTAGTCCAGCAACATCTGGGGACCCAAGGTTGGAGAGCCCTAATGTAGAGGCTGCTTCTCCCCTTGCATTTCGTTTTGATATTGTCCTCCATACTTTCCTAGATATGGTGGAGATGATGCTAATGCAAAATGCGCAGATGCACCAGATCATTATGCAGAACATGATGCTGAAATCTCTACCACCACCTGTTTATTCACCAGCTAGTGGGCATGGGATTCCTACGCTTCACCATGGACAACAGGTAAATATGTTTTTAAAGGACTTTGAATATTAATTGATGGTAGATGAAAGGCCAGAAATCCAAGTCTAGACATATCTTTGGCCACACAGTCAGATCTGTTAGACAACGTATGCCATATATTGGCATATAATAATACAATGTTAGTTCTACTTAGAGTAGACCCATTTAAATGAATGGGAATTAAGTTAGGCTATCATCATTATCAATAACAACAACAGTATTTGTATACCGCTCCACATCAAGCAGATTCCAGAGCAGTGAACAATAAAAAGACAGAAACAGATAAAAGAAACAAAAACAATACATTGAAAAGAAACTAAAATTACAGTGGTGGTTGAAGAGCAGAGAAGGCTTCCTGGAACAAGGAGGTCTTCAGCAGGCGCCGAAAGTAGCACAATGTCGGAGCCTGCCTGACTTCCAGAGGCAGGGAGTTCCACAGAAATGGAGCCGCCACACTGAAGGCCCTTCTCCTGGTGGACTCCAATTGGGCCAAAGGTCCATGAGGAACCACCAGGAGCATGCCATCTGATGGCCTCAGCAACCGGGCAGGTTAGTATGGGAGGAGGCGCTCTCTCGGGTAACCTGGTCCCAAGTTGTTTGGGGCTTTGTACACAAGTACCAGAACCTTAAAGTTGACCCGGCAGCAAATAGATAGCCAGTGTAGTTCCTTCAGCAAAGGAGTTGCATGCTGAAAAGGAGCAGCTCCCAACAAAAGCCAAGCTGCTGCATTCTGCACTAGCTTCAGTTTCCAGAGCAACCTTAAGGGCAGCCCCACATAGAGCACATTGCAGTAATCCAGTCTTGAGGTTACTAGCGCCTGAATCACTGTGGCCAAGCTATCCCTGTCCAGGCGAGGCCGTAGCTGGCGAACCAGTCGAAGATGGTAAAAGGCACTCTGAGCTGCCGCAGTCACTTGGGACTCCAGTGACAATGATGGATCTAGGAGTACCCCCAGACAACAAATCCAATCTTTCAAAGGGAGTTCAACCCCATCCAGAACAGGCAATGAGTCTATCTCCTGGACTTGGGAACCACTCATCCACAGGGCTTCCATCTTGCCAGGATTCAGCCTCAGTTTATTGGCCCTCATCCAGCCCATCACTGAGTTCAGGCACTGATCCAGGACTTGCACAGCCTCTCCTGATTCAGTTGTCACTGGGAGATAGAGCTGTGTGTCAACAGCGTACTGATGGCATTTGGCTCCAAATCCCCTAATGACTGCTCCCAGCAGCTTCATATAGTTGTTAGACAACATTGCGGATAAGATGGTACCCTGCAGAACCCCATAGCGCAATTGCCAAGGGTCCGAGGAATAGTCACCCAATTTTACTCTCTGAAATCAACCCCGCAGGTAGGACCGGAACTACTTTAACACAGTGCCTCCAATGCCCAACCCACAAAGTCGATCCAGGAGGATACCATGGTTGATGGTATCGAAAGCCACTGAGAGATCGAGTAGAATTAACAGGATCACACTCCCACTATCCTTCACCCGATAAAGGTCATCCATCAGGGCAACCAAGGCTGATTCAGTCCCATAACCAGGTCAAAACCCAGGCTGGAAAGGGTCTAGATAATCAGTATCCTCCAAGAGTGCCTGCAGTTGCTTCGCCACAACCCTCTCAAGCACCTTCCCTAAGAAAGGGGTGTTTGCAACTGGGCGATAGTTATCAAATACCGTTGGGTCCAGAGTGGGTACAATGGATACAAACCATTGGATACAACTGTTTTACCTCAGTTGTAATTTGTAAAACAGGTCAGGGATGCTTTGACCTGGATTCCTGCATTGAGCAGGGGGTTGGACTCGATGGCCTTGTAGGCCCCTTCCAACTCTACTTTTCTATGATTCTATGATACCTTAATGGTGGGACAGTTTCATTATGGTAGAGATTCCCAAATACTGGGTTGCAGTCCACCAGTATCTTGGGAGTATGGTTAGTGAGTCAGCTGGCTGTTGGCAATGTGCAGTCCTGTATGGTAACTAACGAGCTCCTATCATTAGTTGGTGTGGGTGGTATAGTGTATTCAAAGGAAACCTGACCTCATTCTCATAGGGTGCCAGTATGGATTGCATCTTAAGGCTTGGCTTAAAAGGCCTGGGTCAGTATATCTCCCTAATCACTCTGCTCTTTAAGTTCTGCAAGTGAGGTTGTGATCTGGGCCTCAGTCCTATGGAAGGTTAGATCTTTGCGTGCAGGCAGCAGACCTTTTCAGACTTCAGCACTTGATAACTTCAAATATCAGGCTAAGAACCTTTTTTTTGCGGGGGCAGGCTTTTAATAAGTCAGCTCAAAACAGATGTTGTTGTACTTGGTTGTAATCTGCCTTGAGCATCTTGGAGGAAATACATTATGGAAGGATTTTAACTGAATAAATGCACAGCATACTGGGCACTATACAGGCTATGGGTGGGCTGCACATCACGACGACCCATCCTGCAAATAAGCTAAAGCTACACAGGGTGGGTTGTCTGTGGAATAACCTGTGGTGTGCCTGACAGATGATTGGGCTCACCGTGGATTGTCCCCAGCTCCTTCCCCCTGATCCTCCAGCCGGTATTCCAGGGAACTTGGCAGCTAAAGTCACCTCGTCTCCTCTCCCCACTGCTATCGTGACCCCTTTTTTGCTCGCTGCCACTTTTTTCCCCTCCCCCCTTTTTTTCTGGAGATCACTTATCGCCATCTCCCAGTTGGCAGCCAGCGAAAGCACCTTTGAAGTGGCACACTGGAGGGACTGTCACTGGTTTGCCACCCCATTTTAAAAGGAAGTGTGAGCTTTGACAGCTAGCTGTCAAAACTCCATGCTTCCGTAAAAAGGGGTGGCTCACAGGGGAAAAAGTGGGGAAAGGGGGGAGAGAAGTGAGTGAAAAAGGGCTCACAATCACAGCAGGGGACGCCTAGCCAGTGAGGTCTCTCCACCCTGCCACTTGGGCATTGGTGGGGCAGCTGGCAGTGGCGGTGGCCCAGGCAAGCTCAGCATAAGTGGGAAGGGTTTTTTGCTGCTCTTGCTGAGTACCTCGCTACGAAAAAAGGAGAGAACTAAGTTCTAAGTTCTCAGGATGCAAAAACTAACGCGTTTCGGCCTGTGTTTTTTTCTAAGGCCTTCCTCAGGGGGCTGTAAATGTTCAAAATACATACAGTAAGTTCACATGGAACAATTTGTAAAAGAACATAAAAGAATGATTAGGAGCCAACTACATGCCTCCACTTTACTTGAATATTGCTGGGCCCAAAGAATTCCTAGAGGCCTTAGGATTATGAAAGGCATGTTTAAAGACAATGAGGAATTCATGCAAAAATGGTGTGCTATATTAAATAAATGTTCACAGGATTTGGTGATTCTTATTATAGACACCTAATCAGAAGTAAATAATCAAATTGGAAAAATTTTGAAAGAACAAAAAGATACTTTTATTTGAGACAATCCACGGGATATGGAACAGAAATTTGCAGCTTTGGACAAAGAATTACAACAGTTTCAAGGAGAGCTAAAAGCATTTAAATATAAAAAATTTCAAAGAGATGAGAGTGACTATGCCAAAAAGCGGGTATATCCCTGGCTATATAAAAAACAAAAACGTGTGAATTTTGCTCAGCATGCGGACACTTCTTCCGGATCCTACTCCGAGTGGGAATCCCTGCACACTTCATCTTTTTTGGACAACAGAGAAAACCGCAGATGGGAGTTTCAACCCAGCAGCAACAGAAAAAAGACAACAAGGTTTGGCTCACCTCCCAGACGGTCCAAAAGAAGACATTAGTTGTTAATCTTTCCAAAAAAGTATTATCTCCTGCTGAATTACTCGTTTTGGATAAAGGACTTTCCCACTCCTCGTCATGACCCAGTACAAACTAGACTAGATCTCTTTCAGTTCTTTCGTAACATAAAACTATGTCAGTATTTTGGAACTAATGTATCCAGATTTACAGATACTCATACACGTTTCAGATTACCTTCGAAGTTCATGCCTCCTGCCCCCACAGACCAAGCTATACAGGTTTACGAAAGATTAGTGCTAAAAGACCTTGAACAGATAGAAAAAACAACAAAGCGTCCATGGAATAACATCAGTCAAGAGGAAAGAAAGATTTTGTTAAATTTATCTCAAGACTCCTCCATAGTCATAAAAGAAGCAGACAAAGGGGGGAGGGTATTGTGATTCAAGACAGCATAGAATATAAAAAAGAGATTCTACAACAAATAGCAGATACTGAGTCGTATCAGGTAGAATCATAGAATCATAGAAAAGTAGAGTTGGAAGGGGCCTACGAGGCCATCGAGTCCAACCCCCTGCTCAGTGCAGGAATCCAGGTCAATGCATCCCTGACAGATGTCTGTCCAGCTGCACCTTGAATGCATCCAGAGTGGGAGAGCCCACCACCTCCCTAGGTAGTTGATTCCATTGCCTTATTGCTCTGACAGTCAGGAATTTTTTCCTGATGTTTAGGTGGAATCTAGGTTCCTGTAACTTGAGCCCATTGTTCCGTGTCCTGCAAACTGGGATGATCGAGAAGAGATCCTGGCCCTCCTCTGTGTGACATCCCTTCAGGTACTGGAAGAGTGCGATCGATCATATCTCCCCTCAGTCTCCTCTTCTGAAGGCTAAATATGCCCAGTTCTTTCAGTCTCTCCTCATAGGGCCTTGTTTTCAGTCCCTTTATCATCCTTGTTGCCCTCCTCTGAACCCTCTCCAGTTTGTCTACATCAGTGATGGCGAACCTATGGCACGGGTGCCACAGCTGGCACACAGGGACCTCTCTGTGGGCACTCGAGCCATTGGTTGCCAGATCGCGAAAAGACCGGCCCCTTCTGCATTCAGCATTGGGTTTCCATAGTAACTCCTCTCCACTCATTCCTCGCTGGCCTCCACAGGCAGGCACACTCCAACATCTCCACCCCCAGAAGCAGACTGCAGCAGGCACCCAGCCCTCCTTCTAACTGAACAGACAGCTCAGAAGCACAGCGCCCACGCGCCCGAATCTTTGCGCGCCCGGTGAAGAGCCATGCCCTGAGACAGAGTGGGGCATGGTTAGCTAGTGCCCCCTCCTCCTTCCTGCCAAATTTAAGGACACTTTGAAATACTAAATAAGTTGGTTTTGTGTTGCAGTTTGGGCACTCGGGCTCAAAAAGGTTCGCCATCACTGGTCTACATCCTTCTGAAAGTGTGGTGCCCAGAACAGGATGCAGTACTCAAGATGAGGCCTAACCAGTGCTGAGTGCAGGGTCAGGCCTGGTTATTACTTGGATGGGAGACCCCTCCTCTAGTTTCCTGCATTGAGCAGGGGGTTGGCCTCGATAGCCTTGTAGGCTCCTTCCAACTCAACTCCACCACAATTCCAACTCAACTCCACCACAATTCCAAGATCCTTCTCACTTGTAGTATTGTTGAGCCAAGTGTCCCCCATTCTGTAACTCTGCATTTGGTTTCCTCTCCCTAGGTGCAGCACTTGGCATTTATCCCTATTAAATTTCATTCTGTTGTTTTCGGCCCAGCACTCCAGCCTATCGAGGTCACTTTGAATTTTGTTTCTGTCTTCCAGAATATTAGCTGTTCCACCCAACTTTGTGTCATCTGCAAATTTGATAAGCATTCCCTGCACCTCCTCATCCAAGTCATTAATAAAAATGTTGAAGAGCACTGGGCCCAGGACCAAGCCCTGTGGTACCCCGCTCGTTACCTCTCCCCAGTTTGAAAAGGAACCATTGATAAGCACTCTTTGAGTCCGATTCTGTAGCCAATTGTGGATCCACCTGATAGTTGTTCCATCTAGCCCACTTTTAGCTAGCTTGCTAATCAGGATATCATGAGGCACTTTGTCGAAAGCTTTGCTGAAGTCCAGATGTATGATGTCCACCGCATTCCCACAGTCCACAAGGGAGGTTACCCGATCAAAAAATGAGATCACATTAGTCTGGCAGGATTTGTTCTTGACAAATCCATGCTGGCTTCTCGTAATCACTGCATTGTTTTCAAGGTGCTTGCAGACTGACTTCTTTATAATCTGCTCCAAAAAATTTCCCAGGCATTGATGTCAGACTGACT
Organism: Shinisaurus crocodilurus; assembly: GCA_021292165.1. Taxonomy (NCBI): domain Eukaryota; kingdom Metazoa; phylum Chordata; class Lepidosauria; order Squamata; family Shinisauridae; genus Shinisaurus; species Shinisaurus crocodilurus. The sequence continues at coordinate 184,469,511 of CM037879.1, read as the reverse complement.
GGCCTATAGTTCCCAGGTTCCTCCTTCTTGCCCTTTTTGAAGATGGGAACAACATTTGGCCTCCTCCAGTCATCTGACACTTCACCTGTCCTCCATGATTTCTCAAAGATAATAGACAGTGGTTCTGAGAGTTCTTCTGCCAGTTCCTTTATTACTCTAGGATGTAGCTCGTCAGGCCCTGGAGATTTTAACTCATTCAGAGTAATCAGGTGCTCCTTGACCATTTGCCTATCAATCCCAAGCTGCAATCCTGCCCCTTCAGTCTGCACTTCAGGTTTGCCCGGGGGGTCATGGACCCTCTTTTGGGAGAAGACCGAGCCGAAGTAGGAATTGAACACTTCTGATTTTGGCTGGGGCATGCTGGGAGTTTTGGCCAAAAACATCTGGGGACCCAAGGTTGGAGAACACAGTAATAGAATCTCTCAACTCTCTCCAGTCAGCTCCACCAACTCCCAAACAGCACTCCAGCACTTCACACACACTCCTCTCTTCCCCGCACACTCCTGCCTCAACAGCACTGCCCACAATTTATATAACACAGGCTTTACCCCCCCCTACTCACTCTCTCAGCCAATCATGCCACATATGCAAATACACCATTCTTCCTGTCCATCATTTCTCACTTACCTAACATAGCCCACATAGATACAGCAGGAATACACACTTATAACCATACTCAATACAAGAACACATTATTATACTTACCCTATATACATTTTAAATTACCCCCGAATAACATAACAGTGGCGCCTCCTGACCCCCACTGTGCCAGGCCATTAGTCCGGCACAGCCAGGGCCTGGGGCAACTTTAAACCCACAGAGGTTTCATAACCTCTGTGGGTTTGAAGTGATGTGCGAACCCGGCCAGTGTCTGAGGGTAAGTATCTATAGGATCAGAAAGATTGCCTATGTCATGATGTAAGCCATCAATAAGTAGTTGTTGGATCAGGATCAATCGTTACTGAGTTTGTTGCTAAAGTGGCTAAGTCTGTTCATGCCCACTCCCTTTTGTATCTGTCTGTTCACAGTGTCTGTGCTGTAAGATCACTCCTACTGTTCCTGGCAGCCTGTCATCTGTTTCAGTTTTTCGTCCTTCTAGAGCAGTGTTTTCCAAACTTGGGTTCCCAGATGTTTTTGGCCTACAACTCCCAGCATGCCGCAGCCAGTTATGCTGGCTGGGGCATGCTGGGAGTTGTAGGCCAAAAACATCTGGGGACTCAAGGTTGGAGAACACTGTTCTAGAGAGCCAGTGGATGCCTTTCCAGGCTTGCTATCCCTTTTTGCACCTTCTGGTGTTAGTTCCTTTAGGATTGCTTCCCCAACCTCCCTTCCTGAGCCTCTTTATTCCTGCTTTGTCTTCCTTTCCCTTCCCATGTGTCACCAGCATCAGGCTTCTATCCTTTGCTCCTGCCCCACCTTCCTCCTCTCTCAGAGCCCTTGAGCCCTTGTCCCGGTTCCCTTTTCTTTTGTTCAGCTAGCCCTAGCTGTTGCAGGCTCTTCTCACTGAGCAACCAGGGAAACCTGGGGCCTGCATGGCGACCCCTGATGGCTCCCCACAACTAGTGATTAGGGGAGACGAAGGATCTTAAGTGATAAAGCTGCCAGTATCAGAACCTCATCCTTGTCTGCTCAGATAGCTAGTAACGTAACACATTGTCATGTTCTGTTTTCTAAACTATCTGCAGTTTACCACCCCAATTCTGGTAAGACCAGAGAAGTCACGACCATCAACAGTACATCATCATCACTATACATCTTCAGGGGTACCAGGAATTCCATCTCAGGTTGGCTTTTCCATGTGGCCTTCAGTAATGCAACCTGGCCTTGGCACACAACTGGGAGGATTCCCGTCAGATCTACATAATCTGCCCATCCCAACTACTGCAACACACACGTGAGTCAACAGATTGCCAAACTAGGAGCATTTGTTTTGCAGTTCTGTGGCCACTTAGGTTTGTCTGTTCCTTTTTTCTGTATTCCAGTTGAGTTTTGTTTCCATATTGGTCATAGGTCATAACAGAGCAACAAAGATACAGAGGAACAAAGATAAAACTCATATTTCTAATAGTATGAAAATAATTAATATTTCATTCTGGCTAACTTTGCTCAATTACCTAGGCAGTCTCCAGGTCTTAGCTGAGCTACCAGTCTATGTAAATGTCACTGTATCACCCCGACAACTCATATATTGGATACTGTGATTATTAAGATTCATATAAATGCCTAGCAAATTACTAAGAGAGAGAGCCAGAATACATTCCAGACATAAAATTAATGCCTTGCTATTTTTTCCAAGTGTACCAACCAATGGACTGCTTGGATTACCTCCGGGTTTGTAGACTTCTACAGCACCTGACTAGCAAAGGTAACCAGAGTATAGGCTTCCTGTGTTTATATCAGGTCTATGTCAAATTGGCCCTTGTCTTCCTCCTAATGACTCAGGAGGGTATGGAGTTGCCATGACTTGCCACACAGCAGCAACACAGCTCAGATTAGCCAACTGCAGAGTGAAGCAACTGGCCTTCTACCCCCACATGAGCTTTTCAGGGTCTATGAAAAGATGAGTTGGGAAAGCCCAGAACCTAGAACATATCCAAATCTGTGATACCTGTTGGAGAGGAGGAGGAGCAAACATCTTCTTCCAGTCCTGTCAGTTCTGGTGACCTCCCCTTGCCTGAAGTTCCAAATTGCTTGACTGATGCCTTTCTACTAGGCTCCCTCTGGAAGAGTTGTGTTATAGAGAACTCCTACATAACTGCCCCTTGGATTATGCAATGTGAGATTATAAACTCTAAAGGGTCACATTCCTTGCAAAACCACTGCTTTTCAAGAGAATTTGGGGTGGTTATGCTTGGTTTGGAGTGGTCTCCCCATAACCCAAGTTGTATTCCTTACTGCTCACTCTCCCCTGAATTAACCCCTTCTTCTCTGGTAGGGCAGATGACAAGTGGCACACAATTAATCCTTCTACCTTTGTGTGTTCCTACGGATTCAGAGTTTCTATTTTTTTAAAATTTGCAAATATAACAACAACAACAACAAAAAGCAAAACAAAAAGGGGGTGAAAAGAAAAAGGGGAAGGATTTAACACTTTCATTTCAAATATATATGTTAATATAAGCGCAGCCATTATCTAAATAAGCATCCATACAAAATTGACAGCTGTCAGAGATACGTTCAAATGTAGCAAGAGTAGTAAGATCGTCAGTCCACTGGATGATAGGTGGTGGGTGTTTATCCTTCCAAGCTTGAAGTATAAGTCTCATTGCAACTGTAAGACTCTCAGTACCCACTTCTGCTGTCCATCTGTTAATCCCACATCACAGGGATGTAATTTAAAACACCTGCTATTATCACAGATTTTTCAAGAACAAAATTTATATGACCAATACCTTCCAACCAAAAAGAAGCCACTACAGAACATTCCCACATCATATGCCTCAATGAGGCATTGACTTCATTACATCACCAACATCTGGCTGAGCTAACCAGCTTCTTAACAAGCCTTTGTGATGTCCAATGAAGCAATTTTTGTTGACTCAGCCTCAGTTTTAAATCTACAGAAATAGTACATATGGCAGCTAGGGCGACTTTCCATTGATTAGACTGCATAGAGCATTCCAACTCCCTGTTCCATTCCTCTCTGACAATCTGAACATCTGCTTTACTACATTCCAACAGACTTTTATAAACAGCTATTGTAAGCTTAGGTTTCTGTAAAGAACCAGTTAATTCCTCTAACAGTGTAGGAAGTGCTGAAGCACTCATCACTGATGTCCCGTATATAGACTCCAACAAATGCTGAAGCTGGTAAAAAATATCTAGTCCACAATACTGAAAATGGTAACAGTTCATCATCTGATCCTATTAACTGATCTAAAATATGAATTCCACTGTCAGCCCAACTCCTCCACATAAAAGGTTGTCTCTCTATTTTCAAAACTGGATTCTCCCATAAAGTTAATTTAGCGTGAGAATACAGATCAAACTGCAGCTGATGAGACATTGCATTCCAAGTCTTTCTCACTGCTAAAATTGTTAGTGGAGCCATTCCTTTTTTCTTTTCTTTTTTAAAATATACCTACATTCTAATGCCATTCAGCTAGAAAGAGGTGCCAAATAATTTGACTCCAAAATAGGGATGTGTGAGGATCATGTACAGGGGGTGCAAGTCCGGCAAACTCACCAGGCTTGACACCCCCCCCCCCCGAACTCCGTCCTGCTTCCCCGGCTTGACTCGTGTTCTTCCAAGCCAAGCCAGGGAAGCGACTTCCGGGTTCCCAACGGAGCGCTTTTTACATAGAAAATGGCATAAGATATGTTAAAAACAGCCATGATTTGCACAAGTTACACAAATCGTGGCCGCTTTTAACATACCTTATACCATTTTCTACGTAAAAAGCACTCCACCAAGAACCCAGAAGTCCGGAGAGTGGCTCAGCCAGCGTTCACTTTTGGCCTGGCTCGGTGGGTGCAGTGGCAGCGCTTGCCGAGCATCCAGCGAGTCAGGTGGTGGGTAGATTGCCCACCACTACTCCAAAACAACTATGGAGGAGCATTAAAAGAAAAGGTTGTTTTCCAGTCATTAGTGCGGGTTAACAAATAAGCTTTAAGATATAAACTAAGATCTGGAAAATTAAATCCTCCCTCTTTAATTGACAACTGCGTTCTCTTCAGTGAAAAACCGGGAGGGGAGCTTCCCCAAATCAACTCCTGGAATGCTGCGTAAAGTTTTTGAAGATATGTTTGGGGAATGTATAAAGGAATGTATAAATGTATATTACGTAATACATAAATTGCCCACGGCAGGGGTAAATTAAGTGATGCCCATCTTTCCAAGCCAAGAGATACTTCCGCCAATAACAGACTTACCGTATATACTCGACTTTAAGTCTAGTTTTTCAGCACATTTTTTTGTGCTGAAAAATGCCCCCTAGACTTATACGTGGGTCAGCGGCCCCCCAGGGCCCCTGCTGCCACCGCAAGGGACCGCCAGGCACCCCCCTCCACCCCCAGGACCCCTGCTGCCACCCCGACACCCCACCCCCACCCCCGTACCTGCACCCGCCGAAGCCCCTCCCCCGTCGAAGCCGCGCTGCGCCGAAGCCCCCCCATGCCACCCCCACGCTACCCCCAGACACCCCCCGTCACCGTACCTGCTCCCGCTGCCGAAGCCCCACTTCTTGGGGATTCGCGGAGCGCAGCAGAGAGGGCGCGTGGTGGACCGGCGGCTCCGTCTGTGCGGCGCCGAGGCGAGCGATCCGGCCAAAGGCGAGCGATCCAGGGGGGACGCCTGAAGTTTCCTTCCCCCCCCGCCTCTCTCTCTATTTTTCTTCCAGCGGGGGGCGGCGTTTGCTTTCCCTGGATCTAACGCCATCCCCGCTTGCCCGGGCGCTGCTTGAGCGGTCCGTCCTTCCTCCCTTCCTCCCTTCCGCTCAAGCAGCGCCCGGGCAAGCGGGGACGGCGTTAGATCCACGGAAAGCAAACGCCGCCCCCCGCCGGAAGAAAAATAGAGAGAGAGGCGGGGGGGGGGAAGGAAACTTCAGGCGCCCCCCTGGATCGCTCGCCTTTGGCCGGATCGCTCACCTCGGCGCCGCACAGACGGAGCCGCCGGTCCACCACACGCCCTCTCCGCTGCGCTCCGCGAATCCACAAGAAGTGGGGCTTCGGCGGCGGGAGCAGGTACGGTGACGGGGGGTGTCTGGGGGTAGCGTGGGGGTGGCATGGCGGCGGGGGTCCTGGGGGGGCTTTGGCAGTGGCGGGGCTTCGGCGGCAGTGGGTGTAGGTACGGGGGTGGGGGGTGTCTGGGGGTGGCGGCGGGAGTCTCCCCTCGTACATTTCCCACCCTAGACTTATACTGGGGGGCAATAAGTTTTCCCAGTTTTGGGGGGTGAAATAAGGAGCGTATATTCAATTTAACCATTTGTGAGATATCCCTAGGCACCAATATACCACAATACTCAATCACTTCTGGGCACCAACAAAATTACCATTTAGTAACTACTTTTGGTGTCTTGATACTACCTACAGGCATTAATTCAGATTCTGACCAATCAATAATATAACCCGAAAGTGTACCAAAGATATGAATTAACCTTATTCATTTCGGTATACGTAGAAGTCTCTAAGTTTCTGTTTGATGAGCATTGCTAAGAGCAGCTCTGTTTGTAGGGTTCATGTTATGATGAGAACATGTGAATAGGAAAATGTGTGTTTTCCAGGAGGCTTGTGACACAGATTAGTGAACAGTTATTGCTACTAATTACTTCAGGCTGTAGACCATTGATTCCATTGACTAATGGATTACCAGGCCCCCCAAAAAAGTATTGTGATATTCAGGGAGCCTTATGTGCTGCATGGCATAGGGCGGGGGCAGGGGTGGGGGTAAGGGCTTCACCAGGGCACATAAGTTCTCCCTTCGATTGAGCAATTCTAGTTCTTTGCTTTTCTACTCCCCTCCATCATTTTAGAGCCTCCATTTTGTTTAAATATACATACTTATTTCTCTTATAGGTGGCCACCAGAAGGACACTGATCACATACTTGAACTATCACTGGAGCTTCTTCATCTGATACTTCATTTCACGGCAGGAATGACTGAGGGCCTGATCCTATGCATATTTACTCAAAAGAAAGTCCTACTTAATTAAATGGGACTTACTCCCAAGGAAGTTTTCATAGGATTGCAGCCAGACACAGCAATCGTGTACTCCATTTACATTGGAGGGAAAGGGACGCTAATGCCACACTAGCACATAGTACGTTATATCCTGTACATTCCTAGCACAGACATGGAGGAGGGAAAAATCTGTGGAAGAAAACACAGAACTGAGCAAAACTGTCAGCATCCATGGCACCGCCACCAATTCCTACCATTCATGGGCTGCGGCACCCTTCCCCAACCTGCTACCCTCCAGATGTTTTAAACTACAACTCCCAGAATACTTGACCATTGGCCATGTTGGCTGGGGCTGATAGGAGTTGAAGTCCAGAACATCTGGAGGGCACCAGCCTGGGACAGGGTGGGCTGCAGTCACAGCAATGCCCCCCCCATCTTAGTCAGCTGGGAAAGGAGCCAATCACTCACAGCCATGGAAACGTGTCTCCAGGTCACCTCCTTGCCCACAGCATGCACAACCCTCAGCTCAATGCTGGCAGAGCTCCCTCTGCTGTGAGAGTGCCTGTGGCTCGGGCAGGAATGATCCAGGCACTCGGAGTCCCCCGGGATATCCTGCAGACAGAAGTTGGAATCCTCTTTTACCATTTACACACACACACACACACACACACACACACACACACAGAGAGAGAGAGAGAGAGAGAGAGAGAGCTCAGAAGCCCCCTTCTGACTGCACAGCACAAAAGGAAGGAGGCAGCATATAGCACAGCACCCAAATAGCTGCCTTTGCTGGAAGCCCACAGAAGGAACACACAACACAAGCCTCTTTAGAACAAAGGTCTGAGACCCACAGAAAGAGAAAATAGGTCTTTTTCAGCTGGTGAAATGGAAGGACCAGGACACACAGCAAAGAAAGTCCCAACTGCACACTTATAGCAGCAACCCCGATAGCTCACTGCCTAAGGGTGCTTCCAGATGAGGCTTTTAGGGCACCATCACTTTGCCTCATTCACGGAATTTGGGTGGCGGGGTAGGGTGCGGTTTCCAGACAACATCCTCTTCCACTCATAGCCCTCCTGTGTTTTCCTGCTGCTGCTTCCATCTTTTTTCTTACTGCGGAAAATCCATTGGGGGGGGGGAGATGGAATTGCTACATAATGCCTCCCAGCTGTTAGCGCTAGGAGCCTTCCACCTGGAAGCACCCTAGGGCACAAGGTTGTGAAATGGGATGTGCGTACAAGCCCCACCAGGTGGAATGGGAGGAACACAGTCCCACTCATCTTTTGCATGTCTGGCCAACAACAGTCATGTCAGATGCAACAGAAGGAGTTCCTGGAATTCAAAACCACCTTGCAAGCTCCACAGAGAAGCTCCTCAGCTTCACAGCCAGGAAACAGATCATGGGGCAGTTTACATCCTCCAGCCACCTAATCACATATGCCAAGACCACATGGGTCGCAGAAAGAGTCCTGGCCAAGTGGAACAGCTCAGTTTTCACATACAGAATGCCCCAGGTTTGAATCCAGGATATGATCTCCCACTAGGATTGGCTGGGAGCCCGCCCACCTCCCACAGGCACGCCCAAAAGGATGTGTTTCCTGAGTGGGGGGGGGAGTCCTCCATGAGCCAATTGCCAGGCCCCTGCGTGTGCAGGGTAGCCCTTGTGACCCATGTGACTAACCACCTCCTCCCTGCTGTTTTGCCTGAGCCTGGTGAATTACAGCAGGCCCCACTGTCTGCCCACTCATACATTGTCTGCCTTGTACACCGTGGTGGCAGCACCTATCCCACCTGGGGATCCTGGTAGGCCTGCCCCCTTATACTCCACAGAGACTGATTGGGCTAGAGTAGAGGGGACACTAGCCTGGAGCCCTGGTTGCACAAGCTGCCTCCCACCCCCAGCTGCAGTGTCTGATCTTGAGACCAGATTGAGCCAGAGTGGACCAGGATGTGGGGAAGGAATCCCCTCGTTCCAAGCTCAGAAACAAAGAAGCAAGACGTGGCACCGTTAGAACATTTACTGAACAGCATCAGGGGTGCAGTGAGTTCTAGAATGTAAGAAGATACATGTATTGGGTTGCCATCCAGTCAAACCAGTGGGGCAGTTGCATAGTGAATAGCTGGTACCAGCCATACCTCATGGTTCCATTTCAATGCTACGAAGATTGTCGCCTGTTGCTTAAGTTTCTGTCATGAAGCTTAAAAGGGCACAGGATCCTGTCTAGAAGGGATAAGTTGGTAACCCTACAGGGGGACAACAGGCATTGCTGCTAGCCATGCAGTGGGCCTCCTTTGTAGTTTGCAGAGGATTGGGCATGGGATGTGTCCTGTCCACTTTACTATTGGAGAGCTAGCTGCCAGTGGAGAGAAAGGGGAGATAATAGCCTGATTCACATGTAACAACAACCCAGAGTATGAGTTGAGTATAGTTTGTAGTTGAATTGTGGGTTGTTGTTACGTGTGAATCTTGAACTATGGTTTAACTATGAGTTGATAACTATGTACAACCCAGGAAGAGAACCCATGGTTTGTTGTTGGGTTGTGAACTCTGGGTTGTTAATGGTTAACAACCCATAGTTAAAACATAGTGCAAGTTCACACATAATGACAACCCACATTCAACAACAACCCATGATTCAACAATGACCCATATTCAACCCGTACTCTGGGTTGTCGTTACGTGCAAACCAGAGTAAAATACAATGGGAGGTGTCCGGCTTAAGGCTGACTGGCAGCCAGCAGCTGGCTTTACTTCTGGGAGCACTGCCAAATGTCCAGCTGAGATAAGATAAGGGAGCTGCAGCGGGATGAGTAACAGAAGCATGGTCTTATAATCCTAGGAGTCAAGCCGAGAGTGTTGTTCAAAAGTCCAGGGGTCGAGCAGAGGCAGTGTCAGGGTCAGTCCGAAGTCAGGTCCAAGAGTCCGGGAAGCAAGGCAGGGTTCTGGAGCAAGGTCAGGGATCAGGAACACGAATCAAGGAGGACGTTGTTTCCCAATACGCAGGCTTCAGTGAGTGAGCGTTGTTATACTGCCTGCTGCCGGGGCACGCCCATTTCACAGCTGGAGTTCCTTAGCAGCAGGCTGATTACAAAAGCCTCACAAGGCCGACATCCTGGTTTGCAGCCTGGACGCTACGTCGAGGGGCCTGCATCTGTTCCTGCCGTCTCATCTTCCTCCTCTGTCTGGGACTCGGGGCCTGCACCATCTCCGCCTCTGATTCTGACTCCTCCCGGGCTGGGGAACTCCCACGGGTCATGCCTGAGGGGCCTGCCAGCTGTTCAGCTGCCCGGTCGGCCCCGTCTGGAGCAGCAGTGTCTGAACTCTGCTCCTGAGGAGTGTCCGGGGCCCTGGGTGAGTCACACTCGTCCTCAGAGGAGGATTCCTGGAGGGGGGTCATGACAGGAGAGGTCATAGCACAGTGACAGAGCACATGTTTTGCAAGCAGAAGGGCCCAAGTTCAATCCCTGGCATCTCCAGGTAGGTCTAGGAAAGTCTGGAACCCGGGAGATCCACTGCCACTGACAGTGTAGATGTTGAGACTTGAAAAAGATGCTAGGAGAGGATATATTGTTGAGTATTATCCTTCCTATCTCACGTTAGTGAGATCAGCAGAGTAAAGTCCCTTTCCAGCTTAAAAGAAGCTTAGATTTGGCTAGTGTTAGCCAGTTAGCATTTGGTAATCCAGGATGCTTTAAGGCAGACTGGATTTCCCTGGTTTTGCCCCCTTTTCTCTCCCTCAGAACAATAATCAGAGACACAGTCTTGTAAAAGTTAAAAGTAACATTTACTCACTCAGATTATGCAGTTTCATTCAGGCAGGCTTAAAAGTGTTTCTTACAGTTGGTACAAGTACATTTGGACATACTTGAGGTCTGAACTTGTGGAGTTCAGACCAGCAACTCTGGTTACATGCTGCTACTAGCACAACGTGGGGCCAACAACTCATACAACCACACATTCAGAGACTCAGCAAAAAAAAGGAAGAGCTGATAGCTATGCCCACTTCCTGTTGAGGCTCTGCTAAATATTCAATGAGTATCTTCTAGGGAATCCACCCTAGAAGATACCAGTGATCTTAACCATTTCACCCAACTACCTGGTGAAACATGAGCCATTGGTTTTGACTGCAATTTAATTATCCCACAGTAGACAATGACCGGGTTCTCACACAATGCAACAACAACCCGTTGTGGGTTGCTACCCATGATGGTTTGCAGTGTTGTATGAACCCAGACCGATTCCCGCAGGGTGGCTTGTTTGAGGGCAACAAGTCACCCTGGCAACCCATAGCTTGTTGTAGGGGTTGTCATACCCATGATAGGTTGTCATGTCATCCAAACCTGGGTGACCAACCCCATCGTGGGTACTGGGAACCAGCTAGTGACTCGCTTGGCAAGAGCGGCAAAAACCTCTTGCACTCTTGCCAAGCTTGCCTGGGCACCTGCCAGTGCCAGCTGCCCCATCAGTGCCCAAGTTGCACTTGGCACTGGCCAGATGGCCCCTGCCACAATTGTGAGCCCATTTTGGCTTGCTGCAGCTTTTTTGCACTTTACATTTTTATTTTTCAGAGATTGTGAAAGCTGACTTGACAGCTGGTTTTCGTGATCCCAGTTTTGACAGGCACTGACAGCTGTTGCAAAGCGCCCAAGCGGCATCTTGGAGGGGCTGTCAGTGGCTGTCAGATTATTATTAGTAGTATTAGTATTATCATCATCATCATCATCATCATCATCATCATCATCATCGCACACAAAATGTGTGCAAATAGGTTCAATGTGTGTGCTTCAAAAAAAAATTAGCCATACTTGTGCAGCTGTGGAGGTTCACAGTTGTGCAACTGCAGGAATTTGAAACCTCTTTGGGGCAATGTCCTGGGGGGGGGGTACCTGCTGCACTTTGGCAGCAGGTACCCCCCCCCCCGGACATTGCCCCAAAGAGGCTCCAAATACTTTTCCCCCTTTGGTTTCTCTTGACAGCTGTGAAAAGGCAAACTGACAAGAGAAACCAAAGACACAAGTGATCTTTGCTCACCAAAAGGGGATGGTGTGATTTACACCCCTTTTGTGGCAAGATCCTCCTCCTCCTCCTCTTCTTCTTCTTCTTCGCCCTGAATACTGATAGTCCACAGGCTGGTGCACGATTTGCACTTTTCCCCAAGACTCCCGGTGCTCAGGAAAGTGCATAAATGCATCCCTCCTTTTTCTTGGGAAAAGGACTTTTCAGCTAGAAGAAGGGGCGGGGGGGGGGTTCAGAAGTGTCACATAGGTTGATACGTTAACTCAGGAGGGCAGAATCATCAGGCGATCACTCGTGACCGAGTAAGATTGTCTTCCAGGATAAAAGGAGGAAATTCTAAAGAAGATTGTGTAGACTCTAGCGATGGGTCCGTCAGTGACTGTGGAGTAGCGTTGAAAAAATGATCCTTCAACGCCAACTTCAGTGGACCGGTCATGTTGTTCGAATGCCTGACTGCCGTCTCCCAAAGCAGTTACTTTACTCCCAACTCAAGGATGGAAAGCGGAATATCGGTGGGTCAATATAAGAGGTTTAAAGATGTTCATAAGGCTAATCTAAAAAAATGCAATATAAACATCGAAAACTGGGAAGCTCTGGCACATGAACGATCTAAATGGAGGTTGGCCTTTCACAAAGGTTCCATGGACTTTGAAGAAGCCCAAGTGCAAGGTGAAAGAGAAAAACGTGCTAAGCGAAAAGCACGTCAAACAAATCCTTCACAGGACCATCTTCCATCTAGTAACCTGTGTCCTCACTGTGGGAAGCTGTGTGGATCTAGAATTGGCCTCCACAGTAAGGTTGCAAGAAAAGACACTGCAGGTGAAACAGACTAAGTTCAGGTGAGAAGGGTTTCGTGCAGCTCAGACAGAGGGAAAGTCTCAAACATGAAGGGTTACAAGCAGTAAATGACAGACAATAAAAGATGGACATTAAAGACAATGTTCCCAGCAAAGGCTCCCAGCCTGGGCATCTGCTTAAAAGCAAGGGTGGGGCTCCAATAACACACCTTACCATCTAATTGACAGGGGATCTTAGCCCATAAACAAACCCAAAGCCAAACAGGGTGTTTCTATTCTGGCGGGACAATACTGGAAAATGTCAATCATTTTCTCTATCTTGGCAGCTATCTTTCTGTTACAGCTAACATCGACAGTGAAATCCAGCATCATTTGAGCTCCGCAAGTGCCGCATTTTCTCGAATGAAACATAGAGTGTTCGAGGATCGGGATATTTGTAAGAAGACCAAAACACTGGTTTATGAAGCCATTGTATTACCAACTTTATTGTATGCCTGCGAAACATGGACTATCTATAAACGTCACTTCCACCTCCTTGAAAGGTTTCATCAACGTTGCCTCCGGAAAATCCTGCAAATTACTTGGGAAGATAGGCGAACAAATGTCAGTGTACTGGAAGAAGCAAAGACTACTTTGTCTGTTGAACTGTGAATCAGCAAGAACCTGAAGGTATTGCTATACTTTTCATAGATAGATAGATTCTTGTTTGCTATGGATTATGTATCTGTCTTGGATAGTCCAGGGTGCCTGCTGGCTTGGACTGATTGTGTCTCTTGGATTCTTCTATGCCTTGACCCATGTAGCATGGAGATACCAAAGTAGAAGCTATGGTCATCAAAATCTCCACTTGTGTGGGTTTACATTAGACTTACTCTTGAACCTATGTTTTGACTCTTGGATTTGATAGGCCTTGACCCATGTAGCTCGGAAGTACCAACAAAGATTTCCAGGTTGAACTAAATCCCTGTGTGTGGGGATTTGCTTAGGTCTTTTTCTAGAACCCTTGTCTTTGATTGCCTGGGATGGTTTACACCAGGAACCATTCGAGCTCCTTGCTTGTATTCTGAACTGTAAAGATTTCAGTGGGGAAACCAAGTTGTATTGATCTCTGACACAGTTATAGTTATTAGCTTTTGACTGTTCTTTGAATTAAATATTGAGCCTATAGCTAATTTCCATCAGCTGTATGATTTCTGGAGAGTTGCAGCCATTAAGCTTTTGCCGTGAGAGCTAAGAAGCTCATCTATGAAACCTGAATTGCTACGAATAAAAGTTCTCACTGTTTCTGGTGTTTTGTGTTCATTTACCAGGACTTGGGCACAAAAGATGGGCACAGCACAGGATTGAGCCTGTGATCCTGCAGGCAATGTTGCTCATGAGCAGCAATGGCTTGAGTGGAGTCCCGTACTGTACACCACCAACAGAAAGCATACCTACATATTGAGGGGTGGTATTCTTACCCTTGCGGCTCCTGTGAGGGAGGCACTAATACTAGCTGTTGGGGAAGATATTGTTTTACCCATACCATTCAGGAAATACAGTTTTCACATATAGCAAAGGGCTGAGGCAAGAGACATGGAGGACAGTTGCAGCAATTATACACGTGCTCAGGTTTCTGTGTTCTAAGGGCATTCTGTTTGTGCCAAGTGCTTTTTTTCCTTTGTTCTCATCACCAGAGTTCTCTATTGTGTGCAGAACCTGGGGCCAGAGAGATCTAGCTCCATGCTGTGTGCAGCATGCTCTATCTGGTTATGGTTTATATGAGTGCTGGTGTGCAGTGATTGTTTGCAGGTTCTGCCAAATTCTATGCTCCATCATCACAAGATGTTGTGTGGGAGGCTGGAGGAAGGACAACAGTGGTTTTCTTGTGCTGTTTGCGCATATAAAGTGGGAAATAAAGAGTCGAGACACAAGTTATGGTGTAAAATTAGGGCCACATTTATTGATCAAAGATCATAGAATCATAAAAAAGTAGAGTTGGAAGGGGCCTACAAGGCCAGCAATAAGCAGGAGAATTTGCAAGTTTTGAAAGCTGGTGACCACAATGGCTGAGGACAACTGTACAAATGGAGACATCTGCTTTGCTCAAGGAATTAACCAGTAAATAGGAGCATCTGCAGTGTGGCTATGGGCAGGGTGTTTTATATCAACAGTGTATTTATTTACAGCATTTTTACCCTGCTCTTCAACCAAAAAAGACTCCCAGCACAGCAGCCGCAGAATAATAATAACAACAAGAAGAAGAATAACAAGAAGAAGAGGAAGAGGAAGAGGAAGAAGACCCTGCCCTCAGGCTTACAATCTAAAAGGAAAAGGTATGGGGCGGGGGAGGGAAGCAAAACTCAGGACTAACAAACTGAAACTCAATCCAGACAAGAGTGAGATGCTGTTTGTGGGTGGTTTATCTGACTTGATGGAAGGAGTTCAACCTGTTCTGGATGGGGTTGCACTCCCCTTGAAGGAGCAGATTCGTAGCTTGGGGGTCCTCCTGGAGCCATCTTTGTCATTTGAGGCTCAGGTGGCCTCAGTGGCATGGAGTGCCTTCTACCAGTTCCACATGGTGGCCCAGCTATGCCCCTATCTGCACAGGGATAGCCTGGTTTCAATAATGTATGCTCTGGTAATCTCTAAGCTGGACTACTGCAATGCACTCTACGTGGGGCTGCCCTTGAAGACTATTCAGAAGCTGCAGTTTGTGGAAAACACGGCAGCCAGACTAATAACCAGGATCAGAAGGTCTGAGCACATAACACCAATTCTGGCCCACTTGCATTGGCTGCCTATATGCTTTTGAGCCCAATTCAAGGTGCTGCTCTTAACCTATAAAGCGCTACACGCCCCACGGCTTGCGACCACAATACTTGACAGAATGTCTCTCCTAACTGCAGTCTACCCAGACACTACACTCAGTATCTGAGGCCTTCCTCTGAGTGCCACTTCCAAGGGAGATTTGGTTGATGGCAACAAGGAAGAGGGCCTTCTCAGTGGCGGCCCCCCAATTGTGGAACAAGCTCCCCACTGAGGCCCACCTGGCACCAACTCTACTATCCTTTCAGTGCCAGGTTAAGACTGCCCTCTATGCCAAGGCATTTAACAGCTCTAACCATGGTGGGGTGGTTATTTTAACTTTTCTACAGGTCTCATTGTATTAACTTGTCTTAGTTATTTGAGTCATTTTAAAAATTGGTTTTAAATTTTTTATCATGTTTTTATTGTGTATGTTTTATGTAGTATTTTATTGTATTTTTTATTGATTGTTGTAAACTGCCCAGAGAACTTTGGCTATTGGGCGATATAGAAATAAAATTAATATTAATATTAATAGTGGTAATAGTAGTAGTAATAGTAGTAGTAGTAGTAGTAGTAGTAATAATAATAATAATAATAATAATAAGCAGTACATGGGGCAGTTATATCAGCTGTTTTTAACAGGCCTACTTGCATTAACTTGTCTTAGTTATTTAAGTTGTTTAAGTTTGGTTTTTAAATTTCTGTAGTGAAATTTTATGATATATATTTTTGTTACCTGTATTTTATACTGTATTTTATGAATTGTTGTAAACCACCCAGAGAACTTCAGCTATTGGGCAGTATAGAAGTAAAATAAATCATCATCATCATCTCATGAGGAGCTCCTCACTGACTTGCTTAACTTCAATACTTCATTCTTCAATACTGTACATTAACAAAATGTACCCATGCAAGATATCCTTTTTTTTTCTAATAAAAACTGTCAATGTAAAGAAAGCCCTCCCCCCCCTCCCGTCCACCCCAATTCATTATTTTAAAAAATGCTTGCATGGCATGGCATTCTATGAATACATTATTTTTAAAAGCCTGCTCCTGAACTCAATTTTTAAAAACCTTTTATTGCATAAACTTTAACATACACTATTTCAAACATTTAGGTGAACAGAACCAAAATGAGCATAACATAAACTTCAGCTGTGGCCATGCTTCATAATTATTTAAATATTTAATATTAGCAAATATATTAATATTTCACATTATATCTACGATAGAGGGCACAATATTGTGCATATGATATTCATTGTCAGTCAGCCAAATGGATCTTTCCATGTGAATGTGGATATTGCTTATTGGGGTTCGTTGTTTCTTGCTTAACTAATAAAGTTGAACCGAGTGGTGCTGAATGTGCCCAAGTTGGATTGTCTCACTTTCTGCATTAATTTCTCTGCTAACCGAAGCCTGCAGCGGCCAACACCAGCACCCGGACGTGGACACTCTCACGGAAGGAAGGTGAGGAGACCTGGGCTGGCTTTACTATCCTGCCAGCCTTCCTACCATCCTGCCAGCTGGCTTACCATCTCATCAGCCTTCTGCCTTGGCTGACGCTGCTGCTGGCTAGATAGGGGCTTCTTTCCTGGGAGAAGCTCCACTGCCGTCAGGAGGAGGGCGACTCCCCCAGGCCTGCCTGATTGCTGCCACCTGCCACCTGGGCTGCTTGTCGCTCCGCAGGCCTTTATCTGCCGGCCCGGAGCGGGGCGGTGATGGCCCCAAAGGGGACGACGCCAAAGGGGGTGACCCCTTTGGGGGGAGCCACTTCAGGGAGTGACGCAAGGGCAAGGGCCACCCCCCTAACATTGCTATTTGCTTGTTCGGTGCCCTTGGTGGGGGGGATTGTTTTTCCCTGTCTAGGGCCTGAGCATGTGCCTTGGAGGGGAGATATGGGGTCAATTGGGGGGTTCTGTGGTGACCCCGATCAGTGTGGTGACCCCGATCAGTGTGGTGACGGGTAGAGGGAGATATGGCATTGGGAGGAGGACTAGCCAGGTAAGGGGAACACGGCCCAGACACTTAATGGCTGTGATGTGTTCCAGTCCTCCTTGCACCCACAAGTTTGGTGGTTGCCCTATCAGCCTGCCCTCGGGTCTCCGGATGCTGCTTCTAAATGCCAGATTGTTCCAAAATAAAACCTCCCTCATCCATGATCTAATAGTGGATGAGGCGGCCTATCTGGGTGGGTGAACAGGCTCTCCCAGCTCTGCCTATCAGGGTACTTAGTGCATCATCAGGCTGCGACAATGGGCTGGATGAGGGCTAACAAACTGAGGCTCAATTCAGACAAGACTGAGATGCTGTTAGTGGGTGGTTTCTTTGATTGGATGGAGGGTGTTCAACCTGTTCTGGATGGGGTTGCACTCCCCTTGAAGGAGAAGGTTCATAGTTTGGGGGTCCTCCTGGAGCTATCTTTGTCACTTGAGGCTCAAATGGCCTCAGTAGCAAGGAGTGCCTTCTACCAGCTTCAGCTGGTGGCCCAGCTATGCCCCTATCTGGACAGGGATCACCTGCTCTCAGTAATCTACGCTCTGGTAATTTCTAAGCTAGACTACTGCAACACACTCTACGTGGGGCTACCCTTTAAGACTGTTCAGAAGCTGCAGCTGGTGCAAAATGCAGCAACCAGACTTATTACAGGGGCCAAGAGGTCTGAGCATATTACACCAGTTCTGGCCTGTTTACACTGGCTGCCAATATGCTTCCGAGCCAAATTCAAGGTGCTGGTTCTAACTTATAAAGCCCTACATGGCTTAGGACCACAATACCTAATGGAACGCCTCTCCCAACTGCAATCTACCCGGACACTGCGCTCAACATCTGTATGGAGCTCTACGTGTGTGTGTGTGAGAGAGAGAGAGAGAGAGAGAGAGAGAGAGAGAGAGTGATGAGAGATGAGAGATGAGTTGAGAGGAGTGAGTTAGAGAGATGAGATACGAGAAGTGAGTTGGAGGGAAGTGAGTTAGGGGGAATCTAGTCAGTCAGTCAGATTAGAATCATAAAGTTAATTCAACATAAACTATTGCCTCTATTGAGAAGAGGTTGTTCCTGGTTAAAGAAATGTTTTACTGAAGAAAATAAAGAACCATTTGTTGGGTAACTGATAACTGTTACCACCCTGAAGCTCACACACCTAATCACTTGGTATAGCTGCTAAGAGAAAGATACACAATAACTACCCAGCATAAACACCACAATAACCAATAATGGTATTTTAACAGAGTTTATCTCCCACAGACAGATTGTCCGCTCGGGTTTGTCTGGGAGTGAGTGAAGACTTGCAACAGAGTTGGAACAGTGTTAGTTTAAAATAGGGTGAGCTAAAAACCCTGGAGCTGCCATATCTCAGCCCCTGGGTTAGTGAAGAAAGTCAACTAACAGCCAGATGGTAGTGAGAGAAATAAATGTAAATAACCAGCCACATTATCGTCACAGGGGGGAAATCCTTGTTTTGAGTAGCACTGATCTGAACCAATCAGAGACTGATTTGGGGGAACACAGTCAATGAGGGCACAGGAGTGGCAAAGGGGCAGTCTTTTTTTGTGTTCCTGTGTGCTCATTGGTCATGTCCCTCAGAGGCAGTGTCTGATTGGCTCAGATTGCTGCTACTCAAAACCAAAGTTCTTTTTTAAAATGGCATGCTGCAGTGCAGGCTCACCGAGCTGGCTGCTGCAACACTTCCTATTATAGAGCCGGGCCGGGGCAGGCTAGAAGGAGAAAGAGACAACACCAGTTCATGGGGACATTTGGGGGGCCTCTGGACCCAGCACTGGTGCAAGGCAGTTTGGTGCCCTAGGCAAGATCAGATATTTAGCGCCCCCCTCCCCACTTGAGCCCTCCCTCCCTCCAGCCCTATGCCCATTATGCATGATCCGCATTCACACACTCACCCTTCCTCTCCAGTCCTAAACATGTTGTTTCCAGCTCCATCGAGATCAAGGGGGTTTACTTCCGTGTAAGTTATTTCCATGGGCTTCATTCAGCGGCCCCCGTCGGCTGCTGCTGCCGCCACCACCACTCCTCTCACCTGCGTTTCTTTGCTGCCGTCCCCGTCGCTTCTCTTCCAGCTCTTTGCCAGCTTCGCAGCCTGCCGCTGCCTATCTCCACGCTGCCTGCACGCTCACATCAAACTTTGTTTCCCTGCCCAGCCGCCTCTCTTTTCTCCTCTCCTGCCGTGTCATGTGGGGGGGGGGCATTATTAACTGCCCTCTCTTTCTCCTTTGTCTCAATCGATTTGTGGGCTCAATTTCCAACTCTTTAGCGCTGTATTTTTTTTCAAGGCATTTCTGGCGCCCCCTTTAGCCCGGTGCCCTAGGCAGCCGCCTAGTTGGCCTAATGGTAGCACTGGCCCTGTCTGGACCCCACACCTGTACCCCACAGTTGGGCCATTGTGTGAGGGTTTTGCCCATGTGTGGGTAATCAGTTGGCTTTCTATGAAATAGGTATTTTGTTGTGCTTTGTGTGAGCAAATATGTGATTTGGCATTTGTGGCTCAGATCCCATCTCTACCTTGTACTCAGTTTCTTGGCTGTCTCCGAGCCTCATCAGTTTGTTGGAATCTGAGACTGGGGGAAAAACAGAGTCAGAAACCCTGTTCCCCAGCAGCAGCAGATGCAGCAGTGGTGTGACAGTGGCAGTGGCAGAAGGCTAGTCCAGTAGGTAAAACAAAACCCAAGTCAGTTTTCTTAGAAAAGGTTTACTAAAAAACTAAGACTTGAAAAACAAAATACAGGAACAAGAGCATGTTCAGAGTACTATATACAAAAATACCAGAGAACAGTATGTTAGACCCCAAAAAGAAAAACTGTCTGAACATACACAACTTTCTCTTATCAAAACAATGCTTACTCATAACTCCTTTCTCACAACTCCAACGCCCAACCAACCAAAACACACACACACACACACACACACACTGTTCACCTTAAATACAAAACTGTACAGGCACACCCATTGTATGAGGTCATGCCACCTGCATACAATTGACCTTGGAGCCACCAAGAAAAAACTGTAATACCGTTTTACTGTGCCAAAGGTGAATTACCTCATTGCAAGACCTTGGACAGAACTGCCTGTTGCTAAGGCAGACTTTCTTGCCCGAAGGCAAACCAGAATATTTGGCTCCATATTCTGACACCCCTCCTTGCCTGAGTGGCTAGAAAGCTTTATTAACATTTCTAAACTTTAAATACATTTCAGAGCACCATACCAATCTTAGAAATCATCTCCTGGAATTTTGCTCTGGGCAGAGCCTTTGTCAGTGCATCTGTCAGTGCATTCCCCTCCAGACGAACAATACACCATTGCTTTGATTTCCCTCTGTATGTGGTCTCTAACATTGCCATTTCCAATGTGCCCCTTTGGTACCTTTGTATCCATATCTGTACATCTCACCTCTGTTTCACTTTTAGACCTTGCAAACTCTGTTGCCCTTTGCGTTTGTACAGGTGCACAATCCAACATACCGAACCTCTCAAGTAATGCTACCACCTTGTGCTTTTGACTGAGACAAATGTTCTCCTTTGTTCTCAAAACCTGTACACCCAGATACTGTGATACCTCATCCAAAGACTTTATTTTGAACTCTTTACCCAATTGCTCTGCAAATTGTAGAATTTGACTGCTGCTAGACCCAGCACACAATATGACATTGACAAACGTGAGTAACACCATGAAATTTTCCCCTGATCCCTTTGTATAAACACACAGGTCAGCAATACCACGTTTGAAGCCATATCTTATCAGTGTTTCATTTAAACAAGAGTTCCATGCCCTGGCAGACTGTTTTAACCCATACACTGCCTTTTTCAGAAGCCAGACCTGTCCTGGCTCACTCTCAAAACCTGGAGCTGGCTGCATGAATATTTCCTCCTCCAATGGAGCATTTAGATACGCCGTGGTGAAATCTAAATGGTGCACCAGTCAATTACGCTCACCAGATATTGAAACCTTCCGTTTGAATATCCACCTGTTGCCAGTAATGCTGGCCCCCACTGGTGCAGAAACCTCTGAATACACTTCATTTCTTTCAAATGAATCCATTTCATTTTGCATTGCCTCTAACCATGTTTCTTTCTCAATGTTAGACAACCTTTTCACCTCTTCCAAACTGTCCAGCTCACAATAATTTACGTTGCAGACCCTAGCACCGCCCACAACAAACCTTTGGGGTTGGCTCCATATTCTGACACAGTTTGCATTCTGTGAAATGTATGTTGGCACAGAAAACTGTGGGTTCAAAATAGTGCCTTTGTGTTTTGGAGTCAAGACCACACCTGAGCCTTGTTCTTAAGTTCTTGAGCAAATTACTTTTCTTTTAGTCTCACTGTCTTGTCTTCTGGGAAGTGGATGTGACTGGCTGCTGGCTACATGGACCATGGCAGTCATTTTGTGAGAACACCCACAACAATCTCTCAAAATTCCAAGGGCAGTCTCCAGTGTGACATCGGTGCCAACGTAAATCATGTTGTGCTGGCGTGAGGGACCTCTGAGCAATGCCAGCTGTCATGACTGGTTTTCTGGGGAATTCTGTCATGCCGGCTAATGCTATAGAGGCATTGCACCAAAGGTCCCTTATGCTAGTGCAATGTAGTGCAAATCCCATCATCCCCAGCCAACATGACCAATGGTTGGGAGTGACGAGAGTTGTAGTTCAACAATATCTGGAGAGCCACAGGTTCCCCATCCCTGGGGCAGGCAACGGATGGCAACAGAAGTCCCACAATAACAATAGTGTGAGTTATGTATTTATTAAAAAGTAGAATGGCGACATGAGTTCAATCTCATTATTTCGCATCAAAGTACTACATAGTAGTGCATGATGGGCTACACCTGCTAAATTTCTCTATTCTACACAACTGTTAAAGGTGCAAGAGCCCTGCCCTCTTTTGCATCTGGGCTACCCTAGTTAGCTCCAGAACTGAGCTGCTTGCTTTCAGCTAGGGGGGGATTCACTGAACATGCCCTGCCCTACTATACAGTGGTAGGGTACAGTAAGTACAGTAAATTCTGAAGTGCAGGCACTCATTGTGATGGTCCCCATAACCACCAAACCCCCAAGGAGAGTCCAAGATGGCAGACAGCTACTGTATGTTGATCCATATCAACACGGTTCTCGGAGTTTTCACCTGCTAGGAAGCAGGTCTTCTGTAAAGATCATAGGTCTTAATTGCCAGTTCAAGACCAAGCTTCCTAAAAATAGTTTACATTACAACAAGGAACTATATATTGTTGCTGGGAAAATTCATCCCCCCCCCCCCCCAGCTACTGTGAGAATTGCAGCTAAGCTCAAAGGGAACAGGGAATTCTGAGGAGGGGGTTGCAGATGACATCAATCCCTGGGAAAATTTTGGAGCAGATTATAAAGAAGTCAGTCTGCAAGCACCTTGAAAACAATGCAGTGATTACTAGAAGCCAGCATGGATCTGTCAAGAACAAATCCTGCCAGACTAATCTGATCTCATTTTCTGACCGGGTAACCTCCCTTGTGGACTGTGGGAATGCTGTGGACATCATATATCTGGACTTCAGCAAAGCTTTCGACAAAGTGCCTCATGATATCCTGATTAGCAAGCTAGCTAAGAGTGGGCAAGATGGAACAACTATCAGGTGGATCCACAGTTGGCTACAGAATCTGACTCAAAGAGTGCTTATCAATGGTTCCTTCTCAAACTGGGGAGAGGTAACGAGCGGGGTACCACAGGGCTCGGTCCTGGGCCCAGTGCTCTTCAACATTTTTATTAATGACTTGGATGAGGAGGTGCAGGGAATGCTTATCAAATTTGCAGATGACACAAAGTTGGGTGGAACAGCTAATACTCTGGAAGAAAGAAACAAAATTCAAGGAGATCTCGATAGGCTGGAGCGCTGGGCCGAAAACAACAGAATGAAATTTAACAGGGATAAATGCCAAGTGCTGCACCTAGGGAAAAGAAACCAAATGCAGAGTTACAGAATGGGGGACACTTGGCTCAACAATACCACAAGTGAGAAGGATCTTGGAATTGTGGTAGATCACAAACTGAATATGAGCCAGCAATGCGATGTGGCTGCAAAAAAGGCAAATGCTATTTTGGGCTGCATTAATAGAAGTATTGCTTCCAAATCACATGAAGTGATAATTCCCCTTTACTCGGCACTGGTTAGGCCTCATCTTGAGTATTGCGTCCAGTTCTGGGCACCACACTTTCAGAAGGATGTAGACAAACTGGAGAGGGTTCAGAGGAGGGCAACAAGGATGATAAAGGGACTGGAAACAAGGCCCTATGAGGAGAGACTGAAAGAACTGGGCATATTTAGCCTTCAGAAGAGGAGACTGAGGGGAGATATGATAGCACTCTTCCAGTACTTGAAGGGTTGTCACACAGAGGAGGGCCAGAATCTCTTCTAGATCATCCCAGTTTGCAGGACACGGAATAATGGGCTCAAATTACAGGAACCCAGATTCCACCTAAACATCAGGAAAAAATTCCTGACTGTCAGAGCAATAAGACAATGGAACCAACTACCTAGGGAGGTGGTGGGCTCTCCCACTCTGGAGGCATTCAAGGTGCAGCTGGACAGCCATCTGTCAGGGATGCTTTGACCTGGATTCCTGCATTGAGCAGGGGGTTGGACTCGATGGCCTTGTAGGCCCCTTCCAACTCTACTTTTCTATGATTCTATGATTCTATGATGTCTAATTTAAAAAATTGCCAGTGCTGCTGCATCCTTGCTAGCCCGGGCTCCCCTCCACCACTGCTTTCCCCTCCCTTCCTTCCTAGCCATCTGCCTTGGCTTTGCCAACCTGCTGCTGCACCCCACCCCACCCAAGACCCAACTGAGCAGAGGAACCTCACGGGCAGGACTTCTCCTGGATCTGATTCGTCACCAGGACTGGGGCTGCGGGGTGAGGGTGGCTCTTCACCAGGAGAGCAGCCAGAAGGGGGAAACCAGGACACCTGGGTCCCTTCGCCAGCCTTGCTTGTTAAGCCACCGCCCTTGCAGCCACTCTCCTCTCCTCTCTGGAATGTCACCATGCGGAGGTCACCGCAGCAGTGAGGACCCAGATAAGACGGGCAGCCAGAATCAAGCAGGTTTGCAGAGGGCTCCGCTTTGAAGATTCAGTTGTGCCTGTTTACTTTTGAGGACATCCTTCCAAAGTGGCAGCCAGCTACTTTGAAAAAGTTTTCTTGCTCCTGCTGGAGGAGTCAGAAAACAGGAGGTCGGGGTAATAATTAACTTATTTCTAGGCCACTACTGAAGTCAAAAGCTCCCAGCACAACAGGCTCCTTTTTTCTCCACAAACATATTGGCCGAGT
Organism: Shinisaurus crocodilurus; assembly: GCA_021292165.1. Taxonomy (NCBI): domain Eukaryota; kingdom Metazoa; phylum Chordata; class Lepidosauria; order Squamata; family Shinisauridae; genus Shinisaurus; species Shinisaurus crocodilurus. The sequence continues at coordinate 184,444,980 of CM037879.1, read as the reverse complement.
TTGCACAATCGCTGTGGCTCAAGCCACGGTGGGTGGCTTGTTTAAGCCATGATGTGTGCTGGGTGCCCTTTGCCTAATTACCTTTCCGGATGTGGCTTTTCATGTCATCTGAACCCAAGCAGCATGACGTGTCTGAGGGGGAAACAACCCTCAAATAACCATGGACTGTTGTAGGGTTATCTGAGAGTTGTTTTCTCCTCAAACAAGCCATCCCACCCAGGCTGGGATGGTGCAGCAAGCTGTGCCCAGGCTGGTAATTAGGCAAATGGCACCCAGTATGCACCATGACCTAAACAAGCCACCGTGGCTTGATTAAGCCACAGTGATCATGTGAACCGGGTCATTCTCCAGGAAGCTCCTGTCTATGAACCCTTGCTTCAACAACAAAAAGACATTAACAGCGCAATTCTATGGGGATGCCTGTAACCCTCCAAACTCAGAGGATTACGGGCATGCTACGGAGGGCAGAAGGAGCGGGGTGGCGAAGGTTGCCTCCATGCTCCTCCCACCCTGCAAAACACTTGGATGGCCATTTTCAGCCGTCTAAGTGTTTTGCTCCAGAGTTCGAGGAGGGGAGGCTGAGCCCTCCCCCCCCAACTCCATTTCTGAGGTCGTTCTTGCTACCTTGGAACTGCAGCCGGCGGCAAGGTTCTTTGCATGCCAGCTGCGAGGGTGGAGGGAAGGTGTGCGGAGTCCCAGCTCTGACATCAGAGCACGTTTCCGAGGTTGGAGCTGGGACTCCAAATTTTCCTATGGCCGTCTAGACTCTGTCAAGGGGCCATAGGATTACGCCCTAAGCTGCAGCAACACAGTATAGAAATAGGAAGTGTTTCACCCCATTGAAACATTTCAGCTTCTTTTTTGCCCTGTTAGAATAGTATTTCCTTTTTCGGGTGTACCATTTCAGTACCATTAAACAAAGAAATAAGATCAAAATTGCACATTTTGGCATTTCAGGTACAGCCATGCTTAAAAAGAAAAAAAAGAAATATGTTCCATTTCCGACTAAGCTTGAGGAGGGCAGCAGGGAGTGATGGAGTGACAGCATTGTTTTCTGTGTTCTTTTTAGGCATTTTTTCCAAGTTTGGCACACTTCAGAGTGAAGGGCTGGTGAAGCTCTAGCTGCCTGCCATATTTACACAGGGCCTGGATGCATTCTGGGGAAATAAAGATGGTGCCCAGCTGGAAGGTGGTGCTTCACATCTGTGTGCCTGGCCTGGGGGGAAAACAGAACATTAAAAAAATATAAGCAGATCAGTAGGGGTAGGATGCCTTGGCACGTGTCTGTGGTTGCTGTGGCATCCACAGGCAACTGCATTGGGGAAGGCAGAGGTCTGAGTGTGTGTGTCATCCTTGAAGGCACCTGGAAGTTCCAGAAAGCAGCGTAACAAAAATGTTGATGGCAAAGTACAAGGAAAACAACCTAAAGCTGAAGGCCAACAAAATGCAAACAGTGCGGGCGGGGGGGGGGGGTATTCAAAGGAAAGGTTCTGAAGGAGATGCCTAGAGATGCTGTTGAGCATGGGTGGGGAACTGGCAACATGCAGGCCAGATCCAGCCCACCCAGAAGCCTCTCTTCCTCTGCCCCACCCCATTTCCCAAAAGCAAGTTGCCTGGGGAGCATTCTGTTTCTCCTCAGGCAGCCTGCCAATTTTCCATGCTGTGCACTGAAAAAAGGAAGCCCCTCCCACAGTTTGCAACAGGGAAGAAAGGGGTGGCTGGGGAGAAGCAGAGGCAAAAACAGGAGGAAATAAGCATCCAATAGCAATGCAAAAAAAAAAGGAGGGAGAAAATTCTCAGGAGGCAAATTCTTTAATATTTGTTGAGACGTGTTTCGGCCTATGGTTTTTTCAAGGCCTTCCTCAGGGGGCTGTGAAAAGATGTCTGCAGAATTCTTCAACAGGCAGCTTGCTGTGACTTCAGGATGATTATTTTTAACAATGGGGACACTGTTACACAATTCTGTACATGGATGAATGCAGCCAATAATAATAATATTAAATTTACTTGGGAGTACAATAGGGACTCGATTCTTTTTTTTTGGACATTATAACGCACAGAACAACCAAGAATAGGATTGGCGTACAGCCATATAAAAAAATGACGGATAAAAAATCTTACTTGCTTTATTCCTCGTTTCACCCATCTCATTTAAGGAAAAATATTCCTTTTGGGCAGTTTCTCAGACTGAGGAGGAATTCTACCTCCCCAAGGGAATCATAGAATCATAGAAAAGTAGAGTTGGAAGGGGCCTACAAGGCCATCGAGTCCAACCCCCTGCTCAATGCAGGAATCCAGGTCAAAGCATCTCTGACAGATGTCTGTCCAGCTGCACCTTGAATGCCTCCAGAGTGGGAGAGCCCACCACCTCCCTAGGTATAGTTGATTCCATTGTCTTATTGCTCTGACAGTCAGGAAATTTTTCCTGATGTTTAGGTGGAATCTGGGTTCCTGTAACTTGAGCCCATTATTCCGTGTCCTGCAAACTGGGATGATCGAGAGGAGATCCTGGCCCTCCTCTGTGTGACATCCCTTCAAATACTGGAAGAGTGCGATCATATCTCCCCTCAGTCTCCTCTTCTGAAGGCTAAACATGCCCAGTTCTTTCAGTCTCTCCTCATAGGGCCTTGTTTCTAGTCTCTTTATCATCCTTGTTGCCCTCCTCTGAACCCTCTCCAGTTTGTCTATGTCCTTCTTAAAGTGAGGTGCCCAGAGCTGGACGCAGTACTCAAGATGAGGCCTAACCAGTGCTGAGTAAAGGGGAATTATCACTTCCCGCGATTTGGAAGCTATACTTCTATTAATACAGCCCAAAATTGCATTTGCCTTCTTTGCAGCCACATCGCATTGCTGGCTCATATTCAGTTTGTGATCTACCACAATTCCAAGATCCTTCTCACTTGTGGTATTGTTGAGCCAAGTGTCCCCCATTCTGTAACTCTGCATTTGGTTTCCTTTCCCTAGGTGCAGCACTTGGCATTTATCCCTATTAAATTTCATTCTGCTGTTTTCGGCCCAAGGCTCCAGCCTATCGAGGTCACTTTGAATTTTGTTTCTGTCTTCCAGAGTATTAGCTGTTCCACCCAACTTTGTGTCATCTGCAAATTTGATAAGCATTCCCTGTACCTCCTCATCCAAGTCATTAATAAAAAATGTTGAAGAGCACCGGGCCCAGGACCGAGCCCTGTGGTACCCTGCTTGTTACCTCTCCCCAGTTTGAGAAGGAACCATTGATAAGCACTCTTTGAGTCCGATTCTGTAGCCAATTGTGGATCCACCTGATAGTTGTTCCATCTAGCCCACTCTTAGCTAGCTTACTAATCAGGATATCATGAGGCACTTTGTCGAAAGCTTTGCTGAAGTCCAGATGTATGATGTCCACCGCATTCCCATAGTCCACAAGGGAGGTTACCCGATCAAAAAATGAGATCAGATTACATACAGCAGAGCCAGAAATTGGAGTGTGACTTCATAGATCGTGGATATCCCAGAGTATTAATTCAACAGGCCAGGGAGAAAGTTGCAGCAATGGATAGAGGTGATATGTTTACATCTAGAATTAAAAAAACAGACAATAGACTCCATTGGGCAATAGATTTTACACCATTGGCGGGAAGAATAAAAAAAGTAATTTTGACACATTGGCATTTAATCTCCGATATCCCTGGTTGCAAGAACCTACCAGCTATAGGGTATAGGAAAACTAAAAACATTAAAGATACCCTAGTGAATACAGAATTAAAGAAAAGAGAACCACATGAGAAGGGGTTTAAAGGACATTACAGCTGTGGCCATTGCAAGGTATGCCCTCGAGTTATTGCTGGAAAGGAATTGAGTATAGTAGTCAAAGACAGACAAATTGTTCTAAATCACTTCTCCAGGTGCAGCACCCCTAATGTTGTTTACATTATAATGTGTAATTGCCAGCAACTATATATTGGCAGTACTATAAGACCTGGAAGAATGAGGATAATGGAACATATTTCTAGAATTAAGAACAAAATAGTTGAAGCACCTCTAGTAAATCACTTCATGCAGTTCCATCCAGATAGCACTGAATTTAAATTTGCAGTGCTACATGTGGCTGAATCTGGCAGTCGTGAAAGTATTGAAAGGGAACTGTTAAGGAACGAAGCCTTCTGGATCTTTAATTTGGAGACTAAAGCCCCACAGGGACTTAATGTAAATCTGGAATTGTCATGTTATTTGTAATGGTGCCAAAGGAGATGGGAGGATTGAGTGCAATGCTGTTCTTCTACGAGCCAAATGTTGTTCTTCTTTTATAATGAGCTTGTTGTTCAATCAATATTGTTTATGATGACTGGGGGTCTGCTAATGTCTTATGTATGAAAAAGTCGTGGCAAGGGTTAATGGACATGTAATGGGTTAATAGCCAGAAAAGAGTATAAAAGTAATTGAAAGTTTGACCACTAGAGGACTCTGGATGAATAAGTTAATAGGAAAGCAGTACGCTGACAAGAAATGTAAGTTTGGAGGAGGGGTCTCTGGAAGGAAGGTTTGGTAACGTTGGTTAGCTTGTTGTAAAATGCTTATTTGTGTTATGATAAATTTCTTTATGTTTAGAACAAAATATGAAACTGTAAGCAGTCCAGGACATTGGATAAATTAATTTTGTTTAAAGTAACATTGAGGAAGTATCCCTGAGGAAGACAACGAAACGGGAATACAAACCGGTTTCCTGTAGGACTATAACCTCAAGGTGACAACCACTACATATAACCTGTTGGTCTGTTAACCATTTGTAAGAAGAAAAAAGAAATAAGAAAAAACAACGGTGGATATAGGAAGGACTTTATCCTGGATAGCCAGGACTTTTGAAAAAATTGAAATAATTGTTTTGAAAAAATTGAAATAATTGAAGGAATTGAAAAAAATTGAAATATATATTCAATAAATTCATTGTATTCTATGTTCAATTGTAATTAATAGAAATTTGTAAAGTTAAAAGAATTATTGGAATTATTTTGATCACGATGGCCTTAAAACATCTGAGGACCCAAGGTTGGAGAACACTGTTCTAGGGTTTCAGGGTGGTTTGTAAACCACCCATCCTGAAATGCGAACGTGCCCTATGACCAGGTTCACATGATCACAGATAAGCCTCAGTGGTTTATTTCCCCTCCCCACGTGCCATAGGTTTGCAGCTGTGCAAATGCAGCGAATTTAAGAAAAAGAAAAGAAAAAGGTTTTTGTGCACAATTTTTTATGCAACTATTTTTAAAAAAATGTGTGGCAACCACAGGCAGTCCTTCCAATGTGCTGCAGCGGCACTTTGAACGGACTGCTCGTAGCTGTCAAAATGGAGATCGCCTGACAGCTGGCTTTTGTATTTATTGTTAATGTTGTGTACACACACACACACACACACACACACACACAGTTAGTTGTATTTATTGATTTGGGGTTTTCTTTTCCCCCCAGACTTCCCTAAATGCAATACATAAATTCAAAGATTTCTGTCCTTAAAATACTGCAGTTTTGTGTGTTTCCTCTAACAACTTTTGTACCTGACCATGCCCTTTGGTTGCCTGGCCATACCCTTGGCCCACGCCCCCATGTTGCCTGGCCACAGCCTCTTGATCACACCTTCATCTTTGTGGAGAAAAAGCCTGACAGAACATACACTTTGCCCCACATTCCACCTGCATAATCTCAGCCTGGGGCAGAAGTGTACAGTTCACTACACATTTGCATACTGATGGTCTTCCCCAAGCACCCTCAATTGCCTTTCTGAGCACCTTTGATAGGCCATGGGCAAGGTGGCACCGAAAGCACTGCGCCCCCTCCTGCCTGGCAAGACAGGTTTGTCCTGTCAGTGGAGGGAGGGGTTGTGGGGGATCAAGGGATGGCAAGAGCGGGGGTAAAAGTAGCAACCAGGTCTTCTGCTGGTTGTTGGAAGCAAGGTGCATCGAAGCACGGAGTGGGTTGTCAGCTCAGGCCAGCCCGAACATTCAACCCCCAAGCGGAGCGCCTGGGTACGCTAGTGTAAGTCCTTTAGTTGCTAGGTTAGCCTAGTGCAGTGATGGCGAACCTTTTTGAGCCCGAGTGCCCAAACTGCAACACAAAACCAACTTATTTATTTCAAAGTGCCAACACTGCAATTAAACCTGAATACCGAGGTTTTAGTTTTAGAAAAACAACTCATACAGTTGTCCGAACTAATTAACATCTTTTGTCTTAAAAGAAAAACCATAACAGAGCTTTCAATGATACAAACAGTTTTTTGTTGAAAAAAAAATCAACTCAAAAAATTATTATAGTAGTACATTGTACACATAGCCTGAAGGGAATTTATACAAACTTTTTAAATAATTAGGCACATGTATTTTTGGATAAGGGATTCTCAACTTGTAATATGATTACGTATATGCCAGACTGAAATTGTATGGGGCAAGCTTTACCCCGGGCCCTTTCCCTGCTTCTACAGGTGTCGGATTAGTAAAAGTAAAAGTCAACCTGTACTAGGATGAGCAAGATAAACAAGAAAACTAAACATGCTTAACACATTTTAAACACTTTATGTCTTGGACTGCAAACACTGCATTAGGTAAAAGTTTGCATTGGGCATGCTTTTGCACAATGAATGTGATTTTTGCTATTGCACGCATGCTGATAATTTGTCAAACCTTGGCTCATACTCCGTTAGAGTTTGAGAGCAACACATGCAGCACTCAGGTCAACTGTTAGGGCTTTACATCCAAGCCATGCTCTGTGCATCATTCTTCAAAATCTTTTAAATGTGATAACAATGTAGAAAAGAATTCTGTAACAGGAATTCTAAAATAAAATCATTCTGTTCCACACTGTGAGAAAGAACAAGATCATTAGTGTTTTGCAGAAGGGTTCAGTCTTTTAGCGATCTGGTGACCAATGGCTCGAGTGCCCACAGAGAGGTCCCTGCATGCCAGCTGTGGCACCCGTGCCATAGGTTCGCCATCACTGGCCTAGTGTATACCCTCTGATGTTAGCTTAGAATAGCGTAGATTCTCGGTTGTTATTTTGTAGTTGTGACTGTGTGTAACAAGGTATTTCCCTTTTGTCAATTTCACTCCCCTTATCTTCCTTTCCAATTTGTACTTGTTTACTGTTCAATAAACCTTCTTTCGCTTTCTACTAAGCGTAGTTTCGCTTTGACTCAGTGCTAAATTCCAGTGTTTGTGACCCGAGCTGAACCGGGGATTGCGAGTGGGAGCTCTAGGCTGTTAGTGAAAGCTGTGGAACTCCCGTTTTGCAGGAAAGGACCAGCGGCGGTCCTTCACAATGTTGCTTAACCATACCTCTTACAAATTCACATGTGTGTCACTATTTTCATCTGTGAAATGTTGGAGTGTATGGGGTGGGCCAGTAAGCCAGCAGGGAACTCAGGGATGCCAGCAAGAAGATGGGGGGGGGGCTTGGGAGGGCTGTGGGCTTGTATGTCTGAATGGATGTGGACTGCATATGTAAGAAAGAGAGGAGAGGCAAAAGGCTTTAGGGGTGATCCAGAGAGTGGGGGTATTTTGAAGGAATCCAGTTTTGGTTGTCATGGTAGGTGTGGCCAGTCACAGAACCGGTGCAGGGCAGTTTGGCGCCCTAGGCGAAATTATATTTAGCGCCCCCCTCTCGTGCCGTGGGGGGGCTCCGGAGCAAAGCAGCCCTGCTCTGCAAACCACTACCCCCGCAGCCGCCGGACCCCCCCGCCACCCCCGCAGCCCCCCCGCCACCTACCTTCCCCCCCGCCACCTACCTTCCCCCCCCGCCACCTACCTTCCCCCCGCCCTGGCCGCCTCCTCCGAGGAGAAGGAAGTGACGCGACGGGACCCCCGCGCTCTGTTCTTGGCCGGGGAAACCAGGGCAACAGGGCTGTTTAAGCCCTGTTGCCCTGGTTCCTCCCACCAAAACAGAGCGGGTGGGGCTCCGGAAGCGGCGCGGAGAACATAGGTGGCGGGGGGGTCCGGCGGCAGCGGGGGGCTGCGGGAGGCGGCGGCGGCGGCGGCGGCGCCCAGGTTCAGCCCCACCACTACCTCCGGGCGCAATCCCCCCACACTGACCTGGTGGTGCCTTTGTCGAGGCGGCTGGGCGGGGCAGGAGCGTGCCGGCAGCGAAGAGGAGCGCAGCGTTTCTGCGCCCTCTTCAGCTACGTGCCCTAGGCAACTGCCTAGTTTGCCTAGCGGTAGCGCCAGCCCTGGCCAGTCACATACCAGAAGACTAAAAGAAAAGTAACTTGCTGTGGAACTTAAGCAGGACTGGGATCTGAGCTCCAAAACCCAAAACCACTCTTTTGAACCCACAGTTTTCTGCTACTACACTCATCTATAAGAAAGCAAACTGATGAGGCTCAGAGACTGCCATGTAGGGCCCAGAAACATTGTGGGAAATAAAGATGGCTCTAGAGGCTGGAGCTTCACTTGGCAGCATGTCAGCCTCCCAGTTTATTTTTAAAATCAATGAAATGAAATAAAATAAAAATAAAATGAAATGAAAAATAAAATGAAAATCAAAACTGGGGAGAGGTAACGAGCGGGGTACCACAGGGCTCGGTCCTGGGCCCAGTGCTAATCAACATTTTTATTAATGACTTGGATGAGGAGATGCAAGGAATGCTTATCAAATTTGCAGATGACACAAAGTTGGGTGGAACAGCTATACTCTGGAAGACAGAAACAAAAGATCTCGATAGGCTGGAGCACTGGGCCGAAAACAACAGAATGAAATTTAATAGGGATAAATGCTAAGTGCTGCACCTAGGGAGAGGAAACCAAATGCAGAGTTACAGAATGGGGGACACTTGGCTCAACAATACTACAAGTGAGAAGGATCTTGGAATTGTTGTAGATCACAAGCTGAATATGAGCCAGCAATGCGATGTGGCTATGGCTACAAAGAAGGCAAATGCAATTTTGGGCTGCATTAATAGAAGTATAGCTTCCAAATCGCGGGAAGTGATAATTCCCCTTTACTTACAAGAGGAGGTTAGGCCTCATTTGAGTACTGCGTCCAGTTCTGGGCACCACACTTTCAGAAGGACGTAGACAAACTGGAGAGGGTTCAGAGGAGGGCAACAAGGATGATAAAGGGACTGGAAACAAAGCCCTATGAGGAGAGACTGAAGGAACTGGGCATGTTTAGCCTTCAGAAGAGGAGACTGGGGAGATATGATCGCACTCTTCCAGTACTTGAAGGGTTGTCACACAGAGGAGGGCCAGGATCTCTTCTGGATCATCCCAGTTTGCAGGACATGGAATAATGGGCTCAAGTTACAGGAACCCAGATTCCACCTAAACATCAGGAAAAATTTCCTGACTGTCAGAGCAATAAGACAATGGAACTAACTACCTAGGGAGGTGGTGGGCTCTCCCACTCCCACTCTACTTTTCTATGATTCTACAGGCAGGAAACCTGGCAGGTGCCAAGAGAGGTGTTCGTGGGCACTATGTTGGAGATTCCAGGTCTAGAATTTCTTCTCTTGTCACCACTAGTTGCCTCAGTTCATCAGACTCCCTTCATGATATCAGTTCAGGCACACAAGTCAGCCCTGTGTCTTCTGCAGTGAAGAGAGATGAAAAAACCTCATTTACTGCAGCTTCCCCACAACCTCCTTACCCTCATTTAGTAGTCCTTTAACTCCATTGTCATTCCATGGTCCAACTGCCTCCCTACCCAGTTTCCTGCTTCTGATGTATTTAAAGAATTATTTATTGTTGGCCTTGATGTTATTAGCAATGTGCTCCTCTGCATCCCTCATTGTGTGCTTGCATTTCCTTTCTGCAAGTTCGTGTTCCTTGTTGTTCTTATTTGAGGAAGACTTCCAGTTTCTGAAGGAAGCCTTCTTTTCTCTAATAGCTTCCTTAACACGGCTCATTACTCATTCTGGTGACCTCTTGGACCTTGTGCTACCTTTCCTGAGCTGGGGTATGTATTCTAACTGAGCTTCTATTATTGTAATTTTGAGTAACCTCCTAGCATTTTGGAGAGATTTGACTCTCTTGAATTTCTCTTTCAACATTCTTTTTACCAATTTCCTAATTTCAGAGACATTTCCTCTTCTGAAGTCTAATGTGATTGTGTTGGACTTCTTTGGCAATTTCACACTTAAATATAAATTAAATTTGAAAGCAATATGGTTCCCAATTGGTTAAACAACACTCACACCTTGCACAAGGTCCAGGATTAAGCTAGGATTAAGTCCAGGGTCACTTCCATATTTTCTCTAGGTTTGTGCAATTAAATTTCCAATGTGTATGTGTGTGGGGCACAATTCATCAGCTTTCCCAACCCATTGAGCTTTCTGATGGAAAGCTATAAAATGCCAACATTTCAAAACTGGGAAAGCTGATGAGATGTGTTTTCATTTGCTGCACTGGAGCTTTGAGTTTAGGCATCTTCCATGCTGTATGTTTGAAGGTTTAAAAATGCCCAGTAAGTTCATACAGCTTCATTTCTGTTTTTCAATTATTCTAGAGAATGAATAACCTAATGTGCATTAAGGTAAGTGGAAACAAAAAGATTATGGGTTGGATCCAGACTTAGTCATACTTCAAGTAGACCCATGAAGTCATCATAACTAAAGTCTCATTGATTTCAATGACTAAGTCTGGATCCAACCCAATTATTCAAGTATCCAGATGGCAGATGTATTCTATTTTTGTTGACCATTGACTATAGAACCTGAGTGGACCGCCCTTTTCTCCTCCCCTGCAAACATTCCCTATTGAGCAGGAGAAATATACACACTTTCTCTGCCTGGTGTAAGAAGAGACATTGAAGTCATGGATCCTTCTGATACACAGAGGAAAAAAGTAGCTATTATTGGAGGAGGCTTGGTAAGACATTTTTATTTCATTCTCTTATGATTACTGATAGGCAATCTGTTTTTCATACCCATACCATAGCTTGATGATGGGCAGTAAAATAGGAAGAGCTGTAACTATGTCTTCATACTTGGGTGTAAAACTTTTTAACATCCCGCTGTGTCTCAGCTAGAAATATAAAAACTCTGTATAAATTACAACACTCTACACTTTCTGTGATAACCAGGAATCACACCCATGCCTGAATTCAGCCCCCCTTGCAGCCATAACTTTGCATACAAATATCTTATTTATGTTCCACTGTTCCATTGCGTTTATGAACTAGAAGACTACATTAGTGCTTTTCAAGCTGTGTTTGTTAGGAACACTGGGGTTGTCTCATCAATCTTCCCCTGCAATATGCAATTCCTGTGGAGTGCTAAGTGCATTTTAGGGTGTGCTTTCAGTTTACAAGGGGCAACAAGTAAATTGATAGTCCTGGCCACCACCCTGCACAAACTGAGAGTGCCCTCAAGAATCTGCCTCGATATCCTTTTGTAACGTGCAGGGATTCTGTTGTCTGGGTGGTGCACAACAGTTTCTCAGCTTCCCCAAGGATAGGAAGTTTTGAAAACCGCTGGAGTAAAATGTGCCTTTTAATAATGCAATTTCTTTGCCTGTAAAATGACTTGGGAAGAAACTTGGCTGAATTGATGCTGGGTGAAGAAATGTAATTTTGTATGCACTGAAAGGACTTTGCTCCTTGAACCTTTCTGAAGGCATTTGCTGTTAAAGGTAAATGAGGGTAATTGTTTATGTAACCTCTAAAAGATGTGGATACACACCTATGTCCGAAGATATATGGAACAAGTAATGCGAGAATTAAAATAAATGCATGTAACTCTGAGAGACAACAGGGGTATCTACCGTACTTTTTCCCTAACAAGAGGCTAACTGTCTTTAAGCTCTGTATGATTGGCAGCAACTCAACAGAAGCAGCTTTCTGAATTGCTAAAGCATTATGCAGGGAGAAGCTATGCCTGATGGATTTTTGCCTCTCATAAAATGCACAGAGCATCTGATAGGTGAAAAAGGTGGGGAATTCTAGAGACAATAGCACTATTGATATGTTACTCACATGTATGGCCTTACCATGTTGGAGCAGGAGAAGGGCCACACTTTTAGCCCCACCCCTGACACATCTCTGTTGCCCGACATCTGTGCACTGAGCGCGGTTGTTCGCATAGGAACCTCAGTGTGCAAGCAGCTGCTTGTGTGTAGGAGCTCCACATGTTTGGGATACCCCTGCAACCAGGTGTCCCAGGTATGTGGAATCCCTTCACATAAGCAGCTACTTGTGCATTGGGGTTCCTATGTAAATGACCAATGTTGAACAATGGAGACACAATATTTGGGGACAGGTCTAAAAGTGCAGCCCCACTCTTGCTTCAACATGGTAAGGCCCTACACACGAGTAATGCATGAATAAACATAATCTGTATATGACAACAGGCTCTTCCAGAGACTTCAATCCTCACTGGTCTTCTTCCACAAAAATCTGCATCAAACATGGGGCTGAGAATGATTGTGTGAAAGAATCACTCTCAGCCCCCATGTAATAAGACAAGTAAATATCACCAACTTTGCTTTTATTAGTCCACAAAGCAACACACCGTTCTCTCCCCATCCATATTTACTGTTGGGGTCCCAGTCCTGCAATCACGCATTCTAGCACACTGACACTGGAGACTAACCATGCTCCTTCAGCTGGCTCCTGAGCGTCTAGGCCTCTCAACAATAAAGATCTAAAACAAGATCAGACTTGAGTCCAAAGTACTCCCCCACAAGCAGAGATTCTCATGTCCAAAGCTCCCAGCTTTGGGATCTCTACGCTACATGGGCTGAGGCATAAAAATGTCCAGAAGTAAAAAATTAGCCCCAAGCCAACCGGGCTGTGGGCTCCTCAACAAAGACACATCTATAGCCACAAGAATGCACAGCCTGTGAAAAGTATGACGGTCCTTTTCATAGAAGGTTCTTGACAGTAAAAGTCCAAAAAAAGAAAGTCCAAATTAGACAGAGTCCATGTACAGAGTGCTCCCAATAGTTCAGTCAATAATACATCCAAACAAAAAGATGCAGACAAAAAAGACAAGAGAGATGTTCCTAGCAAAAGCTCTAGAACAAGGCTCTCCAACCTTGGGCCCCCAGATGTTGCTGGACTACAGCTCCCAGAATCCCTTGCCATTAGCCATGCTGGCTGGGTATGCTTGGAGCTGTAGGCCAGCAACATCTGGGAACCCAAGGTTGGAAAGCCCTGTTCTAGAAGCTAAGCACTGACTTAAAAGTGAAGGTGTAGCCATCTGAACCCTCCTTCCAAACCACTAATTAACAAGGGAACTGGCTCATCCATGAAGCCCCTAAGCTAAGCAGGGTAAGGCCTGGTTATTACTTGGATGAGAGACCCCTCCTCTAGTTTCCTGCACTGAGTAGCAGGTTGGACTCGATGGCCTTATAGGCCCCTTCTAACTCTATGATATATGAATCTACAGTTCAAGAGAGAGACTTCAACCAGAGTGACACCTCTGCAAACCACCCTCCCCTCTCCTGAAGTCTCCAGAGGAGGCTGCCAGCTCCTATCTCTGCAAGGTCGAAGCTGCAGCTAGACAGAAGAGACAACTCAACTCCCGCCTGCTTTCCCCTGAAAACTCTGACAGTGATAAGCTCACACTAGTCTTGACATTCCACAGACTAACTAGGCCCCAAACCCTTACTGCTGACCAATTTCTGCCTATAAACTAAAAGTATTATAAAAGTATTACTGACACTGAACCCCCACAGTTACTTTTATAGAAGGAACTTTTTTTATGTGACTGGAAACATGACATGACAATATGATTACTAGTTCAGAATCATTGAAGTATTTGCGGCAGCAGAAGATTCCTCAACATTTCAATTTACAGACAAAGATTTGTACCACCTGTTCTGTAGACCTGTGGAAGATCTTGGCTGTCTCACTAGGAGCCTACATATTATCTAATATTTTGAAACAGATTATGTGGTACATGCTCAGTTCAGAGACACAGCAGTGCAATGAGTTGTGTATGTGTTTATTGTTGTATTTCACAAATATAAACATCCCTGCATACATGCACACCATTGGGAAAGGTGACCTGAAGAGCAACAACTTTATATGAGTGCAATAGACAAGAACTCAAGGCTATATTAGCCTTTCCAGAATGACATCAGTGGTAAGGTTTAGTGGACATTAGCACTCACTATGCACTGATGACATCATAGGTGGTATTTCAGAATTGCACAAGTACTGGATCAATTAAAAGAAAGAAGGAAAATGGCACCACAGACGTAAGTAGCTAATTGGAGTTGGTGGATGGGCAGGACAAAGTTCATTCCAGGAGTGAAGGAAGGTTCAAGAAGCAATCAGTTAAGGAGTTCTTGAAAGCCTGTAGGGAGAGGCAGAAGCAAATGAGTTCATTTACATTTCTTATAAAGAAAAGATCTAGAAGGTAAAAAAAAAAAAGCGAGAAGAGGCAAAACACAGGAAAGGAGACAAAAGCTCTTTAGAAGAGTTGCCTTGCAGGACATGAAATGACTCTGCAACTGGAAATTCAAGTCAAGGGATAGAGGAAGGAGGAGCACCCCCAAGAGTCATCTATCTATCCCACTCTTTCCCCACTTAACAGATCTTCTGTGTTAAGAGAAAAGGGAAACGCTGGGGGAAAGCAAGGGAGGATGACAGGATAATGTCATGTGGACTCCTCATAAAATTCCGTGAATGAGGTAGGGTCTCCTTGTATACCAGCAAAAACAGTGGGTCACACTGAACAAGGCCTTTGTTTCTCTTTATTACATTTCACAAAGTCAACGCTGTTCACCACCAGCTATTCAGCTCTCTGTTTTATTCTGTCCTGTGCAACAAGTTGGTGCTTGGCCTGCAGTTGTGGTGATATAAGAATTCTGATGGCCAATATATCACATCCTTTCCATTTGTTATTATTTGTTTATCCTCCCAATTGAAAAGGCTTCAGGTGTGTTGCACATTTTAGAACTATGTAGTATCTCCAATTCCATATAAACAATTTTTCAACTCTAAGCTCCCTCTAATGCTTTTATTGCAGGTGGGTTCTTTAAATGCTTGTTTTTTTGCAAGAAGGGGTTTCTTAGTGGAAATTTACGAAACCAGACCAGGTATGCTCTCCCCCCCCCCCTTTTTTTCTTATCATAAATTGAAATCCTATCCTGAGTGTGTGCATGCAAATCCCATTGACTTCTGTGGAACTTGCATACGTGTGTGTGTGTATGTGTGTGTATGTATGTATTATGTACTGAGGCCTTATCCACTGGGCGGTTAAATTTTATTTATTTATTTATTTAATACATTTTTATACCACCCAATAGCCGAAGCTCTCTGGGCGGTTTACAACAGTTAAAACCATAAGATACAATATAATGTAAATATAAGATTTAAAATTGCCATTGTTTTGCTTTGTTTTTTTGGCAGTGGAATAAAATGTTGTATTTTGAACTTATGGAGTTATATCCAATGATTGCATGCGTGGAAAGCGGCTCATGCAACCAATCTTTCTCTTCCCATCCTCCAACCTGCAGCCCCCTGTGACCCCTGAAAAGCCTTTCCAGGGGGTTGGGGACTCCTGTGTAGAATTGGGGCTGCGTCATGTGGGTCTGCAGTTCAAGGGCGAATCATTCGAAATTGGGCAGAGGGATCTTGTGCATGCAGGGCTCCCACTGGCACAAGACTCCGCTGTCTGATTTTGGATTATTCCCCCTTGCACTGCAGACCCGTATGACGCAGCCACCCCCTGTTCAGAAGGCCCCCCTGACCCAGTGGAGAGGATTTTCTTGGGGGTACTAGTACAGGGATTGTAGGGGTAAAGGGAAGAGAAACGTTGGTTGTGTAAGCTGCCTTCCATTCAACCTACACAGGATACAACCCATGGCTTATATAATTTGACAATTATAGAAGCCTGACCCTATTCTCTATGTGTAGTGGCAACAACAATTAGACATGCAGTAAGAGTACATATTGTTTCCAAGCTAGGAGCTGGCTTTGCCTCTGTGACAAGGATCATCTGTGACTGGGGAACAATCCTTAACATTAATAATCCAAGTACACTTCATTAATTAACACCCATGTGTCTATGTTATTGTAGAGGTACCCTCATTCTAGGCTCCACTAGATTTCATAGATCATAGAGTTGGAAGGAGCCTACAAGGCTATCGAGTCCAACCCTCTGCTCAATGCAGGAAACTAGAGGAGGGGTCTCCCATCCAAGTAATAGCCAGGCCTGACCCTGCTTAGCTTTCCACGCTCAGACAAGCTGAGCCAGCGTGAGCCACAGGCCTGTACATCTAGATGTGATGGGAATAGCCACATTTGTTGTTCACACATTTTCTCCACACATGTATACAACAAGAGTGTCTAACTTTAATGTCAAAAGGAGTGCATAAGTAAGAAGAGCTGAGCCCTCTTCCCTCCCCTGCTTTAACTCTCTGAGGCATTCACCTCAAACTCTGTTTTTCCTTGGCCCAGCTCCAGTACGAGAAGGGAACTGGCCTCAGAGAAAAGTGTCTGAAGTGATGGGCTGTGTGGCGGGTGGAGAGGGAGAGTTCATTTCTTCTCACTTGTGTGTGCCCCTTTTGATGAAAAAACCAGCCCCCTTCTCCACTAACAGGTAAGCACGTGGATAAACAAACAGGTCTGCTCGAGGCAAGTCAAAATACAATAGGCAATTCCTTAATAAAATTTCCAATAAGCCCGTCTAAAATCAATATATCTATAGAAACATGCTCCACCACTTTCTCCTGAATTCCTTTCTCTCCTGCAGAAACTAATTCTGTTCACCAGCCGAGTAGATATTTGCTGCAACAGAGGGTAGTGAAAGTCTTCTGTCTTCCGGAAGAGGCTTCCACCACCCCACCCACCACCCCCACCAAAAAGAAAAAAGGGAGGGTGAGGAGATGAGATCCAAAGGTGGTGGGTGGAGAATGCTATAGAACAGTGTTCTCCAACCTTGGGTCCCCAGAAGTTTTTGGCCTACAACTCCCAGCATGCCCCAGCCAGTTGGAGTTGTAGGCCAAAAACATCTGGGGACCCAAGGTTGGAGAACACTGCTATAGAATCTCTTTCCCTACCAAAGAAAAGGGAGGGGCCTATGGGGGACAGCTGAATGCCAGTGGCTGGAAGTGGGAAGGGAGCCTATCACCTTCCTTTCATCTCCAGAGTTCTGTCACTGAGAGATGGAGGTGAGCTGGGGGTGTGTGTGCCCTGCCTACTTGCTTCCTTCCTAGTTCCACCTATGTACAAAACCCTCCAAAATTATGTGAACATTGATGATAGCAGGATGCACATTCACCAGGGGCAGCCAAGCTTTTCTTATACTGCCTGCAATGCCCTGGAAAATATCTTGCCTGTTTCTAGCCTCACACAAATCAATACTGTGACAGACTTAACAGCAGTAATTTCCAAATTACTGTAGCCATCCATTGTAACAGCTTAATGTACAATGTGCTACTTCATTTCATTTCAGATATCCGTGGTTCCAACATAGCTCGTGGCAGGAGCATTAATTTGGCTCTGTCTCACAGGGGGCGGCAGGCGCTCAAGGCTGTTGGAATGGAAGATCAGGTGACTGCCTTTAAACAATTTTAAATACATTTTCCATGTTCAGTGTATATTATTAGATTTCTAGGTAATCCAGAGGAGAACCGATTGGGAGGGCTCGCACGACACGAAAAGCCACACTGCGTAGAAAGCTACGCAGTGTGGTTTATAAGCCACCATACCCCTGATGCGCCCGACAGACGATCGGGGCACGGGGGTGGGGGGTGGGGTGCCCCACCTTAGGCCGCCTGTGGGTATGGGGGGGGGCAGGGATTGCAGACATCCCTCACGCCAGCTCACGAGGAGACCTTGCAGGCTGTCGGCGTCACTCCTATGGTGACAAGTAGGAGTGGACATCCCTCACCCCGGCTCACAAGGAGACTCGCGAGCTGGGCTGAGGGATGTTGGCTGCCCACCACCAAGGAGACTGGTGAGTAAGCCCACTCTGTCGGCATCAGCAGTGGCTGCCTCAAGCTCCTGCCAATGCTGGCAGAGCCCGCCAGCAGCTCAGGGCAGCTGTTGACACAGAAGGCTTACTCACGAGCTAGCCTGCTCTGCTGACATTAGGCAGCCATGCCACACCGCCACGCCGCTTGGGCACTTTGGGGGCAGCTGTCAGTGGCGCTCACCTGGCAACTGCTTGGCAAGAGCGGAAGGATTTCTTGCTGCTCTTGCCAAGCAGCTCTGTAGCTGTTTAGGTTACCCCAGGGGTGGTCATGTTGTCTGGGTTCAGATGACATGGCAACCCCACGGGTGGCTAACAAACCCTAAACAAGCCTTGGGCTATCGGGGTGGTTTATAATCCCAGAAGCTGGGCTTATAAACCACCCTGAAAAATCCATGGTGGGTTTGCATGACACGACAACCCGCCGTGGCTTAAAAGCCAGGGGGGTTGTCGTGTTGTGTGAACCCAGTCAATGTGTATTTTTTTTTGTGAGAAGTGGATTTGTGGATTTAAGACCAGTTCTAGTAATGCAGCTAGCTTTTTAGGAGAAGGTGTTATTTCATCTCCTTCCTCAGCTGTTTTCAGACTGGGACAGGTATTCGACATGGATGTTTTAAGGCCTGTGGCTTATGCTGGCTCAGCTTGTCTGAACGTGGAAAGCTAAGCAGGGTCAAGCCTGGTTGTTACTTGGATGGGAGACCCCTCCTCTAGTTTCCTGCATTCAGCAGGGGGGGTTGGACTCGATGGCCTTGTAGACTCCTTCCAACTCTATGATCTATGAAATATATGAAATTACGAGACCAGAAAGTAGTGTACTATATATTTGCAATGGGAGCTTGCTATATATAACTCATAGGACTCCTACCCACTTCAGACTGGAAGCTTAAAACATACACAAAACTTATTTGGCAAGGGCCGTGGATTACAGGTAGAGTACATGCTTTCAGGGGCGTAGACTTTTCAATTTCTCAGGGGGTGGGGTGGTGGTGGATGGGGCTAAACAACTGGTTGCCTGGAGGGGGCTTTGCCAATTGTGGGAAATCCCAGAGAGGGCTTGAGCCCCGCCACCCCCATAGTTTATGCCCCTGTTCTCCCCCTTCTCTTCCCCCCTCTTTCCTATACACTTTCTTCCACCCCTTCTCTCTCTCTCTCTCTCTCTCTCACACACACTCACACACACACACACACACACACAAACACTCCCTGGAGGTAATTTATGTTGCCTCCCAAACACACAACAGCTGGTTGCCTGGGGGGGGGGGCTTTGCCAATTCTGGGAAATCCAGGAGGGGGCTTGAGCCCCCCCCCCCCGTAGTTTAAGCCCCTGCATGCTTTACATACAGAAAAGCCAGGGTTAATTCCCTGGTATCTCCAGTAGAAAGGATTCTAGGTAGCAGCAGTGTTAGGAATGACTTTCTCCTAAGGCCTCAAAGAACCAGTATAGATAATAGAGTACGTAAATGGTTTGGTTTGACATGATATAAGGCAGTGTTTCTCAACCTTGGGTCCCCAGATGTTTTTGGCCTACAACTCCCAGCATGCCCCAGCCAGCATAGCTGGCTGGGGCATGCTGGGAGTTGTAGGCCAAAAACATCTGGGGACCCAAGGTTGAGAAACACTGATATAAGGTAAGTTCATATGGTCACTCCTTTACGCCAGAATTAAGAATGCGATAAAAACCACCCCCTTGCTCTATAATACTATTAAAGGCATAAATAACATAAGCAAGAGCATTGAAGTTATTATTTGTCATACTTGTAACTTGCAGTTTACCAAGGAACTCAGCATGGTGTGCATGGAGATATGCTTTTAAACTTACAGCTGCACTGGGAGCTACATTAGCCTGATGGATTGGGGTCCCACCAACCCCAATTTCTTCTATACATAGCTTTTTGTCATTAGCTCTCCTACTGGTTTCTTGACCTAGAATGGAAAGGGGATGGGTGGGTTATTGAGCCATCTTTATTGTTATTCATTGTCCTAAAAAAACCAGTAACACTTTTTCTCTCTTTGGATTTCAGATTGTATCTAAAGGCATCCCCATGCGGGCGAGGAGGATTCACACGCTCTCAGGCAAGCAATATTCAATTCCCTATGGAACAAAAAAACAGGTATCATCTTAAATATCCCTTGGTACTTTCGTTTTGGGTCAATTTAATCTTTAGCAGTGTATTTTTGTGTATAATATCCAACTCTTATTGTGTACATTGTAATTATTTTAGAGCTCATTATTATCAGTGGAGATTTGCACAGAGAGAGTTCCATATTTCACAGACACATGAAGGGAATGGAGTGTGTTACCTTCCCACATGGCACCCCTTAGAGCAACAGTGTCCCCAAGCCCGCACTTTACTTTTCCCCAGAAGAAGCAAACGAAACAACCATCCATCAGGAGAGAGTAAAGGGGTGTAAAGAGAGTGAAGGGTGCCCTCCAGATAATTTGGACTACAACTCCCATAATCCCTGACCACTGACCATGCTGCTGGAGATTATGGGAGTTATAGTCCCAAACATCTGAAGGGCACCAGGTTGCCCACCCCTGCAGTAAAGTAGGACAGAATGCTGAGTAAACTACTCCCCTGGCTCTTTGTTCCTTCCCACCACTGCTATCGACTTGATTTGGACTAAGGCTGCATGTATGAGAAAGTTTGCTCCCCCAAGAATTGTAAAGTTGCTCAAAATTGCTAGGCTCTAATGCTGCAACTTTCCCCTTACTTAGTGGCTGGTCCTCCATTGTCTCTGGCTGCAGCTAGTCTGTTGTTGCCATCAGTTACAGCATCAGCTACTCTGGCAGGGGCTGTTTCGGCGGTGGCGGTGGCAGGAGGACGGAGATCTCTCCTTCCATCCCTGTTGAACGGAATGCTGCTCAAGCAGCATTCAAGGCAGCAGCAGGTACCCTGGGAAACATGATTACACCACAGTGGCTGGTGTTGTTAGTATGTGCATCAGGTGCTCTGGGAAAACAGGGCTCCGAATGCCTGGGTTGTTGTTACTATAGCAGCAATCGTGGTGATAGGGAGAGGATACAGAAGTGTCAAGAAGAAAGACCTCTCTCCTCCTGCCGCTGTAGCCACTGCAGTGGCAGCGGAGTGGGCGGGTGGAGTTCAGGTTAAAATCAGAGCTGGAGAAGAACTGGGATGGGGTAATGAGCATTATGAGTTGCCAAGATTAATATTCCAATTCCAAACCAAGGAATTATTAATTTGGCAATATCTTTATGGCTATATGTTTAACTATGTCATACAAGCGTAAACCAATGAGTAGCATTGGGCCTAGTCATACAAGCTTCTTGTGCGAATGCTGTGGCCCAGCCCCATCACAGGCACAGCTGTGGTAACTGCTACTACTGTGCTGACATTCACTTTCATCCATTGCATGGCTCAGTTATGGCATACAAGTAGCTTTTGATGGGGTGGGAGATAAGGAATTCAGAGAACACTGGATATCTACTTGAGCTAAATTAGGGCAAATCTCAACTCCATGGCAGTGAAAGGGATCTCCTCGGACTGGGATGCCTAAAAATGTAAAGAAAGGGGGTACCTGACCTTATTAAGACCATTCATATACATTTAAGCATATGCAAAAATATTCTGTGCCTTATGGTGGCTTTTTCATGCAGTATATTCTCTCTGTGGATAGAGCAAATTTAAACAAGGAGCTACTAACTGGTAAGTGCACTTTTTCTTTTCTCTCTCATTTTCACTTCGTCATGTCTAAAATAAGCTGGTGTTTGAGGCAGTAACATTAGTCAAATAGAAGTGAGATATACGACTGATAGGAGTGCTATTCACTGTTTAGGATTAGGGTGAAGAGAGATATGGTTGGTGGCAGTGGGGAAAGAGAGAGAGAAGAGACAGACATTCTAATTGCGGTGGAAGTGGTTTGAACTTACATTATCTGCCCTGAAAACAAATAGCTCGGAATACAGCAAATGTATTCAAACTACTTCCTCCACCATAACGTAAAATGTTGCTGCTGTCAGGGCTGCAGCTCAGTGGCAGAACACCTGCTTTGCACCCAGAAGGTCCCAGATTCAATCTCCAGGCAGGGCTGGAAAAAGTCTGCCTGGAACTCTGCAGAGCTGCTGCCAGTCAGTGTCAACAATGCTGGGCTAGATGGGCCAAGGGCCTGACTCAGCATAAGGCAGCTTCCGATGTCTTCACCCTTAGTGTGAGAAAACATCACAATAAGATTCCATACTTGGTGTAGAAAGAGAGAGCACAAATGCTTAAATGTCTCCATGTTCATAGATTCATAGATTATCGTGCACTTGAACTTTGAGTGTGACATGAAATAAACACACAAAGTAACAGAGAATGCTGTGTTACAAAGTAACACAGCATATTTGCAGGGGATGAGAATGTAGACATGTATTATCCATGCTCCCTGGCACCCAAAACATGCATTGGCACATTTTATGTCAGTGCAGTTTCGTGGGGCATAAAACAGGCCTAATTATGGACATTAAAGAATGGGGGTTGTAGTAGATGGACTGCATGAAACAAATTTACACCTATAATAATAAAAGAGGGTGTCTGTCTGTCTATCCATTAGCACCATAGCACCAAGATCATGATGCCTAGACTCCTGAAACTTGGCATGCATTCTAAGGGAATGCTAGGGGTGTGCGCCTCAAGGTTATTTTATTTATAAAATGCATTAATTAATGTAAATGTGTCCATGTGGTTGAAGCCTGCAGTAACATCTTCAGCCATGAGTGGCAGATTTCCCTAGCCAGCTTTGCAGTCCAAACAGTTTGAGGCCAGTGGAGATTAGCAGGTCAAGGGACAGAGTGATAGAGCTGCCCCTTTCCCCCTGCTGTCAGCCCCCCTCGGGGAACAGAGCAGGCAGACCCCTCCCTCAGGGGGCTATAGGGGTGCACTATGGCAGGGGCAGTGCTTAGGAGTGCCAGCAGCCATGACTTCACTCAGACTGGGCAGGCACATTGTGTCCAGCTCCAATAGCTGTGTAAGTCTGCTGGAAGGCTTTGCTGGATCAACCTGTGTGAAGTTGGGTCAGTTCACTAGAGGTTACTAAAATGTGTAGAAAAAGCTGCTCAGACCTCTACCTTTGGGGGAAATATACATAGTTTGATCAACTAGATCCTAGTTTTGCCCAAATATCTGTGTCTGATACTATTTTCTCTTTCCCTTTCTACAGCTGCAGAGAAATATTCCAATGCTAAATTATTCTTTGGACACAAACTGGTTCACTGCAATGTGGAATCAGGGGTCCTGACCTTTTCAGGGTAATCAATAGCTGCAGCCCTCCTGAGCAGTCTAATAATTAATCGGACCTCAAACAATTGGACAAGTGGACTCTTCCCAACTACCTTGTGGGGGGTGGGGTTGCAGTTACTCCAGGCACATTAGCTTTTTTTTCAACAGACTATGGCACCTTAGGAAATTAACAGCACAATTATTTGCATATATCCTTGGAAGTCTCGCTGTGTTCAGTAGTGCTTACTCCCAAGTAAATGTATTTAGGTTTGCAGTCTTAGAGCATGATAGTATTTTCCAAAGGTTTAATCATCAACAAGGCAGCTGCATCTCCTACTCTGCAGATAGCATATATCTCTTGTATTGCAGGGCTGCAACTGGGATTAGGCTGAGTAGGACCTTGATGTCATTGAGCAATAACTTCTACTTTCAGAAGATAGCAGGTCCACTTCAGTAAATAAAACGCTTCATAATCAATGGCAAAATGTTGACTCAGAGCCCATGCATCCAATGTGAGGCATGCGTGTGAGTGTGTGTGTATGTAAGGTATGAAACCAGGGCATCCAGGCTTCTTTGTCAGTGGACATTTTGAAAAGAGCTTACTGTTCTGGTGAAAAATATTCTGGGTGATGTTGAATTAGCACACTGACAGACCAATATTATTGTCCATGAAAGCTGACAGCATAAATAGCATCAATTATTTTACAAATAGCTACATTAAGATATCTATTTCAGGGGTTAAAAGCCGATTTTGGATTTTCAGGGTTATTTCTGACTTTTGAAACTTGTATTTCAGTTTTAGCTTCACTTCCTCTCTCTTCCCCAAATCTGCATGAGGAGAGTTAAGTGTGGATAGTGTATGTTAACTGGTTCTTTATAAAAGAAAGTGCCAGACTTAACAAAATGGGGAGGGGGGAACAACATATCATGCTACAAAGGGAGGTCCAAGCAAATGATGTCAAGTTCAGTCACCACTCAAAATACTGTAATATTCAGGGCTGGACCTGCCATTAGGCAGAGTGAGGTGCTTGCCCCAGGTGGCAGATGCTGGGGGGGATGGGGACCAGTGGCAAGGTGTTGCAGGGCAGGACTATGTGTGCCATGCAGCCTGCCTGCGCCCCTTCAGCTCGCCTGCTGCCCTCAGGTGCGGTCCCATTGCCAGCCATGAAATATGATCCAACTGGCTGCTAGTTCAATAAGCTTTTGTGCATGGAAAGGAGGGCACTATCTTTGCCTCAGGCAGCAGAATGTCTTGGGCCAGCCCTGGTAATGCTAATTAAAAATGTACAAGAGTTTTCATTATTAATTTGGTAGTGGGTGAGTAGATATCTATAGAAATAAACCAATATTATTCCTCTTCGTTGTTGTTGCTGTTGTCGATGTTTTTCTAGATCAGACCAGACAGCAAAAGAGGTCATTTGTGACCTAATTGTGGGTTGTGATGGAGCCTTTTCTACAGTTAGGAAGCAGTTTATGAGACAAACACGTTTCAATTACAGCCAAGAGTATATTCCTCATGGATACATGGAACTGAACATTCCCCCAAAGGATGGAGATGTAAGTAGTGTTAACTCATATAGACTTTCCTCTGCTCCCAGTTGATTGTTATATAGGCACTGAGAGATACTTTTATATTTTTGGGGGGGTCTTTTCCAGTTTGCAATGGAGCCAAACTATCTTCACATCTGGCCCAGGAACACATTCATGATGATCGCACTGCCAAATCTGGTATGAGAAGTAATACATATTTATAACTGTCCTTTTCTGAAACACATAATTTGAAATTTGGAGACAATTTCAAGATAGTTTAGATCAACATTTCTGGAATACAGAATAATAACAAAACACAAAAATTGAAGTGACCTAATGACTATGAAGAGAGAATGCAGCAAATTAAGATGAAGATCAATCAGGGCCGGCGCTACCGCTAGGCAGACCCAGGCGGCTGCCTAGGGCGCGTGGCGGAACAGGGCGCAGCGTTTCTGCGCCCCTTCCTCGCCTCCGGCGCGCTCCTGCCCCGCCTGCTGCCTCCGCTGCGCCTCCCCGCCTGCCTGCCAGCCACTGCCGCTGCCGCCGCCGCACCTCCCCCCCCCGCGCGCGCGCCCGCCTGCCACCTACCTACCTTCCCGTCGTTTCCGGAGCCCCGCCGGCGTTGTTTTGGCGGGAAGAACCAGGGCAACAGGGCTTAAACAGCCCTGTTGCCCTGGTTTCCCCGGCAAAAAAAAAAAAGCGTGGGGGTCCCGTCGCGTCGGAGGAGGAGGCGGCAGCAGCAGCAGCAGCAGCAGCAGCAGCCAGCAGCGGGGGCGGGGGGAAGGTAGGTGGTGGTGGGGCGGCGGCGCGGGGGGGGGAGGTTGCAGAGCAGGGCTACTTTGCTCCGGAGCCCCCCCCATGGCACGAGAGGGGGGGCACTAAATATAATTTGGCCTAGGGCGCCAAACAGCCCTGCACCGTTCCTGAGATCAATGACTGTATTGCATATAGCAATTCTTGCTACCTATTGCCAGAGTCCACCTGGTTGGGGTAAAGCATCACAGTGGCTTCAACGGAAGGTGAGTTTCAGAAGTTGGAATCTCTATCTCAAGGCCTTCCCCTGCTGTGCTATCTAGCACCATATCTATATGGGGGGGCACGCAGTTCTGGAGATGAGAACAGTACCCCCCCCCAATTGCTCCCCCTCCACGATATTTACTATATAAGCTGTCAAGGGTCTGAGCAGGTCACTTCCCTGTCTTCCTTTGCCCATCACTATCCTTTTTGGGGTTTCGGTTTCAACTGAAATGAACATTCCATGTCTCAAAATCTCCTTGGCCAAAGGCTTGATTGGTAGACTCATACAAGCCCTGTTCAGCCATTTACCTGAACACATGAGGGCTTGAACTGTGCAGGTGGCTGAACAACACATGCTGGGCCTGTCCCCCAAGTCCCCATGCATGCCAGCTCGCCCCCCTCAGTCCCTGACTTGAACTGGTGATCTCGTTGCGTTCACTACAGTGCACTTGACTTATAGTTTCTGGAGCCCCTTTCTTCTCTGTAGGTTCAATTGCTATTAGGTAATTCTATCAGCTCATGGCTTCCTGTCATTCAGTTTGGGGTGTGGTTTTTTAAAATGTCATTTTATTTTAATTCACAAACAAATGTACTTATGCATACCTAGGACATCCCCTGAGTATGTAGAGGCCACATCATTTATTTATTTATTTATTTATTTATTTATTTCTATGCCACCCAATAGCCAAAGCTCTCTGGGCAGTTTACATTAAAAAATACGATACAATATAAAAAGCACAATAAAAACATTATTAAAAAATTAAAACCAAATTTAAAATGACACAAATAGCTAGAACAAGTTAATACAATGTGACCAGTAAAAAAGTTAAAAATAATCACCCCACCATGCACTATTTAGAGTTGTTTAAAGCCTCGATATAGAGGGCAGTTTTAACCTGGCGCCAAAAAGATAGCAGAGTTGGCGCCAGGAGGGCCTCAGGGGGGAGCTTGTTCCAGAGTTGGGGGTCTACCACAGAAAAGGCCCTCCCCCTTGTTGCCGTCTTCCGAGCCTCCCTTGGGGGTGGCAGTCGGAGGAAGGCCCCAGATGTTGCGTGTAGTGTCCGGGTAGATTGTGGCTGGGAGAGGCGTTCCGTCAAGTATTGCAGTCCCAAGCCGTGTAGGGCTTTAAGGGCTTTAAAACCAGCATTTTGAATTGTTAACTGCCCAGAGGATTTTATTGAGTCCCAGTCCTGGGGAAAAGGCAGAATATAAATAACAACAACAACAACAACAATTTTTTTCTCTTCCTTCTCCACTCATCTCTCCTTGTCCCCTTCTCCCACATCTTTCCCCTACCCCAAGCAATTGAGCTTAGAGAAAAAAACTTCAATTGGTACCAATGACAGGTTCCCCCACTAAGCTTAATAGCCATGGGGTAATTGCCATGGGGCTACAGTGCACAGGGAGGGGAGGGTTAACTCTTTCCTCCCCAACTGTAATCCACCTGGAAATCCCCTTGATTGGCAAATATCCTAAGGGTAGGGGAACCTCCCACTGACACCAATGGAAGTGAACCCTTCCCTCCACAGGTGCAGTGCAACCCCCTCGTTCAACATAATTGAATAAGAGGAATTCGTTTCTTTTTTGCTTATCTTTCAGGAAACTATTTTCAGGATCTCCTTTCAAGTTCTTGTATAACTTATTTATTTCTAATCCATAGGATAAGTCCTTTACATGCACTCTCTTCATGCCTTTTGAAGATTTCGAAGAGCTCAAAACAGGCAATCAAGTGCTGGATTTCTTCAAAATGCATTTTCCAGATTCAATTCCTCTAATAGGGAAGTAAGTTTTATTTTGCCAATTGTGTTACCTGAATGAACTTGCATAACTGTCCTCCTCACTTCCTCCTCCTCTTCAAATCTATTTGAAAGATCATGGGTGCAATGCACACACCCACTAACTTTTCCAGGTCCAAGAGCTATCCTTCTAGCTGGCCAGTATGGATAAAACTTTCATGAGCAAAACAAAGAGAAAGCAATATATGGGGATAAAGTGGAGGGGCAAACTACCTTCCCCAATTTAAAAAAAGAAAGAAAAAAAGTTATTTGGTAGATGACCCTATAACAAAAAGAGTCCAGGCCAATCAAAAACAGGCCAGGCAGAACCCTAATGTGTACCAATCATTTTCTTAGAAGTCAACTCTGACTACAACTCTGAGCATTCCTGGCCACTGGCCATTCTGGCTCAGCCTGATGTAAGATGAAGTCAAAAAGAAGAATACAAGAACGTTGCAGATAAAAGATGGAAAGTAGGTCCCCTCCTCAATGTGCGGGATAGGGTCTGGTTATCTGCACAACACCTCTGTTTGAACAGACTCTCCGGGAAGCTGGATTCCCTACTTCATAGGCCCATTCCCCATCACTGAAAAAATTAATCCTGATGCATATTGACTCCAGTTGCCTCCTTTGTTCAATATTAACTTCATATTTCACTGCTCATTCCTAGTTCCTGAATTACCACCCCACCCATTCCAGGCCCATAGGGCTCCACTGCCACTAATATAAGTCAAAGGCGAGGAGAAATTTGAAGTGGTGAAGATCCTAGA
This sequence comes from Shinisaurus crocodilurus, assembly GCA_021292165.1. Classification (NCBI taxonomy): domain Eukaryota; kingdom Metazoa; phylum Chordata; class Lepidosauria; order Squamata; family Shinisauridae; genus Shinisaurus; species Shinisaurus crocodilurus. Next base: position 184,416,791 of record CM037879.1, on the reverse strand, counting down.
GTCTCACCTTCGCTATCACCATCTCCAATATTTTATAGACTGGAAAGACTATGGTCCTGAGGACCTTCCTTGGGAAGATGCTTCTGCTGTACGTGCCCCAACCTCCTCTGCAGTTTCCATTACAGATATCCACACAAACCTGGCCCAGCTATCGAGGAGGGAGAATGGTGTCAATTCCCACCATGTTCCTGCCAGGACCACCTCAAAACTGAATGAGGATCCTCCTCTTCCTCTGTGGTGTTTGTGGGGGTCAAAGGGAGTCAGAGTATGCCAATAGACTTTCTGAGACAACAATCAGACGAGATGCCCAACTCAAGGATGCCATAGCATTGGAACAACTGAAGTGCCCTGACTGGTCCCACCCTCATGCTACAGGCCCACCAGGATCACCCACTGGAAAAGCAGCAGCAGCATGTCTAGATGGAGGCCAAGAGCTGGAGGTGCAGTGCCTGTCTGGCAGCACATCAAATATCCCTGAGTCTACTTATGAGGAATAAGCATGCTTTAGATCAGGGCTTGAATGACAAGCCTGGCAGGGGTGAGGCAGCAATAGCACCTATAAAGCTGTTCAGCTGGAGCCTAGCCATTGCTGAAACAACATATCTCTCGTTGGGTTCCCTGCTGGACAGCTAACCTGAACCTCTTTATCACAAAGGGCTTCTCCTGGTAAGATAGGATTTGACTCACATAGCAAGGTGGGGGCAGGAACAAGATACATGGCTACCTCATAATACAGATCAACAAAGAATGGTTTAAGATGGCACAGAAAACCCTTTAGTAGCCTCAGTCATTCCCTTGCACATAGAAAAAGCTTTTATGTAGAATATATATTCATGATCTTTGTTTTGTTGGTGTTTTCAAGTATGCTAATGTAGCTTATTTGGTCAACCTAATGTTGTAGCTTATTAGGTCAATCAGACAGTGGTATGGAGGCCTAAGTATACAGATTCCTAGTTGCTGTCAGTTTTTTCTTTTCTTTTGTATGGCACATGAAAGTCTAACACCCTCTGCTTGTGACCCATAGGATAATATATTAGCAAATGCTGTAAAATTTCTCACTACTTATCATATGTTTAGTATTTGAACAATGATATGCAATTCTAATTCCAGGCAAGAACTGATGCAAGATTACTTTTTGCTACCAGCCCAGGCCATGATATCTGTGAAATGCTCCTCATACCACATTGACTCTCGCTGTGTGCTAATGGGAGATGCTGCACATGCAGTTGTACCCTTCTATGGTCAAGGCATGAATGCTGTGAGTCAAAAGTCCATCTTGCAATTCCTAATGCTTCGTATCTCTCAATAATGCTATCTTTGGAAAAACTAATTCTTTAAATTTTAGATTGATTTAGCTATTATCTTATAGAGTTACTGGCACATACCATCAGCATTCTCGTGATGTATCTATTGTTGGAGTGTAACACTTCATACTATAGGTGGAGGCCTGAATGTTTGAATGCTCCCTCCATTTTACACACACACGCAAAACCTAGACAAACATACAAAACAGATATATCATTTTTTTGGTATCCCACTGTTTGACCCAAAAAGGGCAGAGCTTTTGCAAGTTCTCCATTCAAGTGTTTGCAAAAGGCTTGAATGTGCTCGTGGCCATAGTAGGGGGGACCTCAGATGCTGCCCCCCTACTATGCCTTTCAAGGGGCCACAACCTAAACTTTGGCAGGGCCAAGCAGGGAAATGTGGTAGAGGCAGTAGCAGGTGCTTCTAAGGCTCCTGGTGGAACATCTCCCTCCAAGGATGGGACTGGAGCTACCGTTCCCAGAATTCCCAGCAGGAAAATGATACTATTCACATCACTTTCCCGCTGGGAATTCTAGGGCTGATCTTCCCAGTCCTATCCCACACTCAGCCCACACTCAGCCATGTCCCAGGCTTGTGGCAGCGGGAGGGGACAGCGTGTGGCACTCGCACTGACAAAATCAAGTTGAGCAGAGCCCCATTTCCTTTCTTCTTTCTTGTTACAGCATGGCTGAAGCATACTGAATACTAGTAACTAAATAATTTTTGGACATTTGAGCAAATGTGACTGCTTTTTTTTTTTTTTTTTTTAACAGCATTTACACTATTGCAAATGCCAACAGCTCCATTGTACCAATTCCCAAGGTACTGGGTGTACATTCAAGTATTCTGTGGTTAGTTTTAACTGTTCTTTTGGATGCAGTGCAGACAAAATCAAGTTCATAATCAAGGCTAAGAGATGGGAGTTAGCCAACGGCAATCGTCTACTCTACCTCTCTTTCCTGTACATATTGCACCCTTCTTTGTCTTGGTAGTCTGATGTTTGCACTGCAGTTAATGCTTTAGCTTAAGCTGGAGTCTCAGACCTGGAGGTAGCCATGGGCTTCCATGCTCCCTCCTACTCCTGCCTCCCCTTTCACTTGCTAGTACCCCCCCCAATTGCTCCCCCTCCACGATACTTAATGCTACACCATAGTTAACACTGGCAAATTAAATGGGAGGCAGGAGTAGGAGGGAGCATGGAAGCCCATGGCTACCTCCTGATCTAACTAGGGTAGGCTCTCTACACTAGAGCCCCTTTCATGTGTGAGGCACTGCTGTGCTAGTATTTTTTTAGAAATGCAATAATTGCTCTGGGGGCACACACTAATGAGTACAGCACACTATCCACTGCTTTTATTTTTTTTTTTAGTCTGCTAACTATATGCATACCTTTGCTGCAGAGGAATGAAGATTTAAAAATAAATTGCATGGTTATTCATAGCTGTGCAGCTCCATAGGCGCACAGTAAAAAAATAACTGCGAAACCCACCACCCCCAACCACAAAAAATCATGGAGGAGAAGAAAAGTGGGGGGGGGAGAAAGGGGGCATGTCATGGAGTTGTTTTTAGTGCCTGTAAATGCCATGAAAATCTGTGTGAGGAAAGAGCAGGGAGGAGGAGGACATTGGGGGGATGTGTTGCAAAATGGGTTCTACAGCTTCAAAGCCACTCCTACCAGTAAGAATTATACTGCTAGATTAGAACATGCATGTCTTTGTTGCGCATAGAGACTGCAGACACTGGGAAAACGGTCATAAAAGTAGTCTGGGAAACAATGGAACATTGAGGGAGAAATAGCTTCAGCATATAGGCCTGTGGCTCATGCTGGCTCAGCTTGTCTGAGTGTGGAAAGCTAAGCAGGGTCAGGCCTGGTGATTACTTGGATGGGAGACCCCTCCTCTAGTTTCCTGCATTGAGCAGGGGGTTGGACTCGATGGCCTTGTAGGCTCCTTCTAACTCTATGATCTATGAGATCTATGAGATAATTGGTTGGGGTGTGCGTTGTGTCCATGAGCCAGACATTGAGAGTACCAGGATAAAGCACTAGTGTAGGTTGGCAGCATTATGTCTGCACCAGGCATTGGTGGACTATTATGTCATTTTGTTTCACACATACTTAAATCACTCCCATTGAAAGCAACAGGGCAGAAAAGTGCTGGACTCTAGCTGAATAATGCCTGGTGAGCCCAGTGTTTCTCTTTGCATTTTACAATGCCGCACAGTTCAATTGCCTGAGGTAATCTTGTTTTGTTAAACATTTATGAGGGTAATTATCTTGACCTAGAATCCTGCATTTTGGGCAACACACTGTAAGAAAAACGGACAGGTGGGGATGCAGTTCAAAACGATCAAGAGCTTAGGAAGGAAGACCTATGAAGAGAGGTTGAAAATATCTGGTGTGTGGTCATGCTGAGATACAAAACCTAACAGGATATGTATGTAATCACCATTTGAATTGTTCTGTACAAGGAGAGAGTGGAAAGGTTTGGAGAGTTGTTACCTGTAGGTGTAGCAACCCTCTCACTGCAAACTGGTCATGTTTATCCAAAACAGGTTGGATAAACATGACCTTGCATATTAAGTTTGATTAATCTAAACCTAATTTCTATGCACTTCCCAATCCGAAGTTCTATTGAGTTAGAATTTAAATCCTAAACTAGCTGTTTTTATCCTTCTGTTTCTTCAGGGATTTGAAGACTGCCTTGTTTTTGATGAGTTGATGAACCAGTTAAAAAATGATCTCTGTGAGTACGTATATATCTATTGAGAAAGACAGTAATCCTAAACTAGCTGTTTTTATCCTTGTGTTTCTTCAGGGATTTGAAGACTGTCTGGTTTTTGATGAATTGATGAACCAGTTTAAAAATGATCTCTGTATATATGTATTGTGAAAGACAGTATTCCTCAGGACACAAATTTAAGACAGCTGTAATATATATAATAGGAACCCACTAGCCCTCTTGTCACATTCTGCCCACAACTTGTGTAGGGAAGCACGATCATGACCCCGCCCCCCCATCTGCATGCGACCACTGCCCTCTCTCTGTTGGGTAGTATATAAGAACAGCTGTATGCACATAGGGCCACACAACCTCCATGAGTTAATTGGAGGTGAGAGAAGAGGGCTATTGTGGTTGCCTCTTGAAATTTGAGGGATGAGTTGCAAAACATTTTGGCCAGTACAACATGAGAGGAATAGGCCACTCAACACAAAAGTTTACATAATCAGTCTACGGTACTTGCCTCTGGGCAGGAAAAAAACTGAAGAAGCTTCCAGATGTCACTCTGCAGTAGTGCCCAAATAGGAAGTGTTACATGAAGTACACCAAAACAGGTACTTCCTTTGTAAGGATTTAAAGCTGCCACCAATGTTTTATTGCAATAGTACCTCTTTCTCTTGAGAGTTTCTGAACTAGCAGCACTCAGAATAGGGATCACCCAATCACAGTATAGGCTGCAGCTGAATGTTGTTGTTAAATTGCTCAAAAATCTGTCCATGGAAGTGCACCTTAAGTAGTCTAAACTTGCCAGCTTGGCCAATGGTCAGGAATGCTGGGAGCTAAAGTCCAAAACACCTGGAGGTCTACCTTCTGCCCACCCTGGTGTAAACCAAACTGGGCGTGTGTGAGCTCCCTCCACTTTTTTAATGCTATAAACACTCAAGTTGACTGAAGGATAATTTTTATGGAACTTGAAAGGAAGCAAGAACACCTTTAAACTGCAGGTTGGTCCAATTAAAGCAGGGGTGGGCAATCAAAAGGGGGGGGGCAGATGACACCACCACCCCAGCCTTCTGTGGGCCAAATGGCATCAGAGGTATGAAGCCATGCCTCCTGATGTGAACAAGGTGGGGCTATGCACCTTTTCATTTGGTCCCTGGTGGACACATCAGGAGAATGATCCTCCTGGTGTTTCCAACAGGAGACAACCTTGCCGTGTGCAGGGCTTCTCCTATCACAGAAGGCCTGCATGCAGCAAAGCCAGTTTGCCTGCCCCATGCCTTCTCCCATTGGGAAGAAGACACGGGGCACTCAGGGCAGATGAACCTGCTCAGCCTGGCTTCACTCATTCTCCTACCTCTCAAGAAGTAGAAGACTTCTTCTACCATTTCCAATGCTAAGACAGGTGATAGGAAGAAGTAGAGCAAATACAGGGCAATGGCAGATTTAGTGGAGCTGCATCGCACATGAAGGAAGACTATGAAATGGGGTGTATTCACTGGATGTTTTGATTTACAGAAGAACACTAAAACTTGAGTGTAGCCACTTTGCACATTATACTTTTAAGTACATCCATAAAAAGTTTTAATGTATATCTAAAAATGTAAAGTGTGAACATGTGAAACATGCAGCTAATATTTGTCAGAGAGCTATGACTGGATGCAGCTTCTTTCTGAGTGAACAGAGATTTATCTCTCTATAATGTATAAAATAACCCTGTTTCTACTTCAGGTGTCTGCCTTCCAGAGTTCTCACGTCTGAGAGTACCTGATGACCATGCAATTTCAGATTTAGCCATGTATAATTATATAGAGGTAAGCTATACAGTTGTTTGGTTGGCAACTGAATAAGGACAGATGTCACCAAATGTGAAAGCCTCTCTTGATGGTTTCAGATGCGGGAGCATGTTAATTCAAAGTGGTTCATTTTCCGAAAGCACATAGACAACTTTCTTCATGCCCTCTTGCCCTCCACCATCATCCCTCTGTATACTATGGTAAGACCTGAAACAACTAATATTGCAGTATTTCCCATCCATTCACTCCCAATTATCTCTGTGATTTATCGGTGTGATTTTGTAATCCAATTCAGATCACATTCTCCAGAATCCGGTACCATGAAGCAGTGCAAAGATGGAAATGGCAGAATAAGGTCAGTGGCATTTACAAGGATTTCTCTGGAGTAGGTGTATGGTACTTTTTTTAAAAAAACTTGCTTTGTTTTTACTTGCATCCTTACATGCTTGAAAGAATGCCTAATAAAGTTAAACTGTGAGAGCTGTTTAGCATGAGTATGTTGCAATTTCACCTAGGCAGAAAATAGATGCCAAACCACAATCCTGGATTATCTAAACTTTAGATACTTCAGATTCTAAAGTAATAAGCCACAATCCTGCATTATCTAAAGCAGGGCTCTCCAACCTTGGGTCCCCATATGTTGCTGGCCTACAGCTCCCAGCGTACCCAGCCAGCATGGCTAATGGCAAGGGATTCTGGGAGCTGTAGTCCAGCAACATCTGGGGACCCAAGGTTGGAGAGCCCTGATCTAAAGAATACAAGAAAGCTATGTATCTTGACAGAAGATGGCTCATTTCATTTCATTTATTTCATTTATATACCGCCCCACAGCCGAAGCTCTCTGGGCGGTTCACAATACTTTATGCATAAAAACAACAATAAAAACTCAGCTTCTGTACTACTAGTAAAAAACAAACAAAAGAATCCTCTTACTTTTCTATAGGAGCAACTATTTCCTCCACCCCTATTCCAGCTGTAGTGCAAGCAATTATATGGTTCTGCAACAGTATTCTTCAGCAACATTCCTACAGTAAATACCATTTTGCTTCTAATTACTTTCTGGAAATCTAGGTATACTGGCTCACGCTGGCTCAGCTTGTCTGAGCGTGGAAAGCTAAGCAGGGTCAGGCCTGGTTATTACTTGGATGGGAGACCCCTCCTCTAGTTTCCTGCATTGAGCAGGGGGTTGGACTCAATAGCCTTGTAGGCTCCTTCCAACTCTATGATCTATGAATCTATTATCATCCCTATCTCTATGCCCACTGTTGCCATTCTCAAAGGATTCTAAAGGGTTAGTGAGGCAAGGCTTCCTGTATTATAATGCTGGTTCTGGAGTTGCATCAACATATGCTGAAGCCTCTAGTCTTTGGGACACTGAGCAGTAGTTTCTGCATAATGGTTTCCAGTGGCTTATGATCCAACTGAACATGCACTGTCTGGCCAAACATGAGTTGATGGGAGAAAATTTGTTCATGTGGCAAGAAAAACACTAACTCACAGCAGTAGACCACTACTACAACTCTCCTACCTAGTTCCACATACATTATACTTGCCCAGAAAGATAATGTCCCATTGCCCTTTACAACAGGGGTGGGCAGAAAGTAGATCTCCAGATGTTTTGGACCATGCTGCCAGGGGCTTATTGGAGTTGAAGTCCAAACATCTGGAGATCTACCTTCAGCCCACCCCTGCTTTGCAACAGGGGTGCAGAACTTTTTGGGTGGGGTGCTGAATTGCCCCCCCACCTACCCCTCTGTGGGTCAAATAATGTCAGTGGGTGTGGCCATGGCCACTGATGTCATCACACACACACCCCATTGTGCCATTTTCTGTTCTGAGAGAGGCTATATTCTATATTATATAGATTCTATATTTTATAAAATTGTTTGATTACCCTAGAAATCAGCATGGAGAAAGGGACTCTGCCAGCACTGGAAGGAGCAGCCACTTCTCCAAGCACTGTCTAAGTCCCTGACTTCAGGCGGTGCATGGTGTCCCCATGTGCCAGCGAAATCCCTGGCTTTGTGTGGTGCATGCCATGCAAAAGGGCTGAGCTGGTGCTGGGAAGCCCTGCCCCTTGGAGGAAGCAAGGAGGCTCCATAGGAAATTCCAGTTCAAATTGTTGAAGGCTTTCTCTGCATCTAGGAAAATCAATGCAGCTTGTTTTTCATTATGTTTTTCCAAATATTCCAAAATATCCAGAACAGTTCTAACATTGTCTCTCAACGGTCTTTTTGGTAAAAACAAAAACAAAACAAAAAACCAGTTTGATCCTCGCGTGAATAATTTCTTGAAGTATTTTTTTTAAGCCTTTCAACCAATATCATTGTAAACAACTTATAGTCATTATTCAGTAGTGATATTGGTCTGTAATTTCTGTAATTTCTTGTAAGAGTCAAATCTTGTCCATCTTTAGGTATTAGTGCTAGATTTGCCTTTTTCCATGTCTCAGGCATCTTCCCTCCATGTAAAATAGAGTTCATCATCGTATTTTGTAAAGGTTGTAAAAGTTCATTTCCAAAACTCTTATAATATATGCCTAGAAGTCCATCTGGTCCAGGAGCCTTTCCTGGTTTAATTCTTTTTACAGCTCGATGAAAATGTCAACCCAATGGGCAGTTGTGAAAAAGGCAAATTCCATGTTAGACAAAATTAGGAAAGGAATTGAAAATAAAGCTGCCAAGTTTATACTGCCCTTATACAAATCTATGGTGTGACCACACTTAGAATACAGTTCTGGTTACCGTGTACAGTTCTGGTTACCGCACCTAAAAAAGGACACTGTAGAGTTGGAAAAATTGCAGAAAAGGGAAACTAAAATGATCAAGGGGATGGAGCAACTCTCCTATGAGGGCAGCTTACAACAGCTGAGATTGTTTAGCTTAGAAAAAAGGGAGACATGATAGAGGTGTACAAAATTATGTATGGCATGGAGAAAGTGGATAGGGAGACATTTTTCTCCCTCTCTCATAATATTAGAACCTGAGGTCATCCCATGAAGCTGAGTGGTGGGAGATTCAGGCCAGATAAACTGAAGTACTTCTTCATACAGTGCATAGTTAAACTATGAAATTCATTTACAAGATGTAGTAATGGCCACCGCCACTTTGGCTGGCTATAAAAGGGGACTGGACAAATTCATAGAGGAGAAGGCTATCCATGGCTACTAGTTCTGACTGCAATATGCTACCTTCAGTATCAGAGACAGTATCAGTGTGCCTATGTACACCAGTTGCTGGGGAACTTGGGCAGAAGGGTGCTGTTGCACTCATGTTCTGCTATGGGTTTTCCATGGGCAGCTGGTTGGGCACTGTGTGAACAGAATATTGGAAGGGATGGACCCTTGGTCTGATCCAGCATGATTTTTCTTATGTCCTCAATTTCTTACGTACATTCAACAATTAGGATTAGGAAGAAATGTTCCAATTGACATCGATGGGATGGGAGGCATTTCCTAATGCTAATTCCTAATGCAAGATCCCCAAGCTGGAGTGGGATACATAAACTTCCCTGCACTGTAGTGCCAATCTCTCTCTCTCTCTCACACACACACACACACACACACGTACGTACGTATGTACATGTCTGGCTCTTAATTTTATAAAAGTTTAATTGCTAACCAGGTTCTTAAAATAACATACAATTAGGCCCTAACCTGCCTCTTACACAATGGAGATATATATATATATATGTATATATATATATATATATATATATATGTATGATAGGACCAGCAGTTTTAAGAAATATAGCTATTGAAACAAATTTGTATAAATTTCTGATGCAGTTGTATTATGAATACTTTTAATTCACGTCAATGTATAATATCACACCAGGTACGTGTTAAAGATGTCATATCATGAATATAGGATCCTTATACATTTGGGCATATATTTATTTATTTATTTAATCAATGTATAGGCCACTTGACTAAATCTAAAGAGACATCTTGAAACAGTTTACAACATAAAATACAAAACTACCACAGTTAAAACATTTAAAAACAGAAAATACAAAATGTCTCAGTTAAAAGTATTTAAAATAAAAAGTGAAACATCCTCCATTAAAATCAGAGAGCTATCCATCAAACTGGGCAGCACAATGCCTCAGGGAAGGCCTGGGCAAAAAGGTAGGTTTTTAACTGTGCCTCCCACATACCAAGGTGAAGGGCATTCCACAAAGTGGGTGCCACCATGGAGAACACCCACTTTTTGGTGGCTGCCAGATAGCAATCTGCAAGTTACCAGCAAGTAACACTGGGAAAATATTTTTGGAGATATTCAAGAAACCATAGGAGATATTCTTGAATCTATCCCACAGATCGTATTGTTAAATGGATTAAGACGGGGTGGGCAGAAGGCAGATCTCCAGATGTTTTGCAGCTCAACTCCCAGCATTCCTGATAATTTGCCATGCTGGCAGAGGCTTAAAGTCCAAAACGTCTAGAAATTTACCTACTGCCCACGCCTGGCTGGTTTAAGAAGGTATATAAAGAGAACAACAGAATGAAATTTAATAGGGATAAATGCCAAGTGCTGCACCTAGGGAGAGGAAACCAAATGCAGAGTTACAGAATGGGGGACACTTGGCTCAACAATACTACAAGTAAGAAGGATCTTGGAATTGTTGTAGATCACAAGCTGAATATGAGCCAGCAATGCGATGTGGCCGCAAAGAAGGCAAATGCTATTTTGGGCTGCATTAATAATAGTATAGCTTCCAAATTGCGGGAAGTGATAATTCCCCTCTACGCAGCACTGGTTAGGCCTCATCTTGAGTACTGCGTCCAGTTCTGGGCACCACACTTTCAGAAGGACGTAGACAAACTGGAGAGGGTTCAGAGGAGGGCAACAAGGATGCTAAAGGGACTGGAAACAAGGCCCTATGAGGAGAGACTGAAAGAACTGGGCATGTTTAGCCTTCAGAAGAGGAGACTGAGGGGAGATATGATCGATCACACTCTTCCAGTACTTGAAGGGATGTCACACAGAGGAGGGCCAGAATCTCTTCTCGATCATCCCAGTTTGCAGGACACGGAATAATGGACTCAAGTTACAGGAACCTAGATTCCACCTAAACATCAGGAAAAATTTCCTGACTGTTAGAGCAATAAGACAATGGAATCAACTACCTATGGAGGTGGTGGGCTCTCCCAGTCTGGAGGCATTCAAGGTGCAACTGGACAATCATCTGTCAGGGATGCTTTGACCTGGATTCCTGCACTGAGCAGGGGGTTGGACTCGATGGCCTTGTAGGCCCCTTCCAACTCTACTTTTCTATGATTCTATGATTTTATGATCTGTTAGCAGGAGCAAGAGTGCATCTTACAAAAACATGGAAATGTGATAAAAAGCCAGTAGTGTAAGAATGTTGTAGAAAAAATTGAAATATAATGATGAAGTGTAATTTAATTGCTTTTATCAGGATACAGTTGGTAATCCTTTAGGTGAGGGGTGGGGAAAATGTCCTTCCAGATGTTGTTGGACTCTGACTCCCATCAGCCCCAGGCAGCATGGCCAATGGTCAGGGATGATGGAAGTTGTAGTCCAACAACATCTGGAGGGCCACAGTTTCCCCACCCCTGCTCCCTGCTATTCTACATGTTTTTCATCAGGGTTGGGTTTTTTTGGTGGTATTATGTTTTACGTAAATCTTGTTTTTTAACAATTGTTGCAAGGTGCCATAGGAGGCTTTTAGCCAGAAAGGCAGGACATGGTGAAAATAAATAAGTAAATAAATAAATCTGTATGGTGTTTTTAAAACAAAATTAATTAAATTAAAAAAAAATAGGTATGGAGTGTTTATTTAGGGCACCATCCTATGCATGTTTAGACAGAAAATAGCCCTACAACTCCCAGCATTCCCCAGTCAGTATGGCTGGCTGGGGAATGCTGGGAGTTGTAGGACTTTTTTTTTCTGTCTAAACAAGTATAGGATTGCACCCTTAGTTTTGTACAGTATCATATGTCTTGTTATACAAATATTATAAATAGCTATTATTTTAGTCCTTGAGGATCTAATACTATCTTTAGAAGCAATAATGATATCTTAGGCTGCAATTCTATGCATGTCTATTCAGATGTACCACTGAATTCAATGAGGCTTACTCACAAGTAAATGTGGTACTGCAGCATGAAGTAGCCAGTTGAATAGTCAGATTTAAGTCCTGACTTACAGAATGGTAAAAATGTTGCAAACTTATTTTGTTCCGTATTGCAATGTTTTCGGATGCATTGCTCAGATTTGATTTCTTCTTAAAGGTAATCAATAGAGGCCTCCTCCTCACTGTGGCAGCAGCAGCGCTGAGTGGCATCTATCTGCTTGGAAATGGCATGAAGCAAAAAACTGACTTCTGGGTAGGGAACCTGTGGAGACAGACTCTTGGTCTCAAAATTTTTCGAACTGTTACACAAGAGTGTTAAAGTGTGGAGTGTAGAAAGGAATGTTCAAACTCTTAATTAAACCCCTGCTTTGAAAGTCAGATCTTCAAAGAATTCCAAAAGTAAGTGTGTCACTGAGGTGAGCGATGAAGGATCCAAGAGTTAAAATCCTATCTATACTGAACTCAGTGGGATTTTTGCCACGGTCTCCTGTGGAATTTTGTTGTCTTCCTATATCCTAAGGAAGTGGTGCACATTCCATATAAGCTAGATGTTCTACAAGCTTGCTACCACAGTTTCCCAAGAGTTAAAGGACACATATAATATCATCCTGTATTTCTAAATACTTTAAAGTAGCCAAACAGGCCATAATCAGTCCTATACGGAATCAGCAATAAACAGTATATAAAATTCAGTTGTGTATGGTTCTTTTTCTAAATATAACTCTCTGTTTCTTAACCCTTATTCTTTTTTTATTCATTCTGGGAAAAGTGCATGTTGCAGTGGCAGCTGGTGTCCAATGGTATGTGAAGCCAGAGCCAAAGGTGGGCAGAGTCAACTCATTCTGGTTTTGTTCCCATTGTCCTCTCTTACAATGACACTAGGAACACTTAGGGGGCAATCCTATGCATGTTTAGGCAGAAAAAAGTCCTACAATTCCCAGCATTCCCCAGCCAGCAGGACTTTTTTCTGTCTAAACATGCCTAGGATTGTGCCATTAAGCACTGAAGGACAATTCCTTAACACTAAACATCTAACTGAACTTAAGAATAGTCTCTTACCTTGGTTCAGTAGGCTTCCACGCTATCATACTTATTCTATGCTGGTAAAAAGAGGTGTGGCCAGCACCACTCTTTCCAGCCATCCTTATCTTCCAGTTAGCCCACCATTCCTGGGTGAGAAAGGGCAGGCTGAGGGATAGAGTGACGCCATAGCTGCATGACCCATCTCGCACAAGAGTACACAGAGAGATCTTGATGGCCTGCTCTCTTTTCATTCTTCTTGAGATGTGGACTGATGGTTTCCCCTGGACGGGAGGTAAAGAAATAAATGGAGATAAAGTACATAGCTGTTAGACTGATGAGCTGATCTTCTTATCTCTAGGTAGGGAGGAAAGCCCAAAGCCAGAGCAGCCTGAAGAGGAGGGCCAGGGTGCAAGCCACGGGGGGGGGGGGGGAGTGGGTCAAGGGTCTGAGGAGTCCAAACAATCCTTATTCCAGCTTACCAGTTGGTTTCCCAAATCCTTCCGTTTCCATTCCAAGCCATCCATTCATACCCAGATGGTTCCTCCAGAATTTGTTTCATTTATTGTTGGTGTTGTCTGTTGATCTGTCTTGATAGGATTTGTACGGGCAGTGTCACCTCCCTACCCTCCATTTTGGCTTTAGTTCTATAGAAGCAGTGCAGACCTTTTTGTCTCTCAGGGCTGTATGTGATGCTGCCTTGGAAGTCGGGCCATATGTGTGCACGCACGCACGCACACACGCATGCACCCCCCCCTCAGCGATCTTGATACAGATTGCACTTTAGCAACAGGGCAAAATAGTAATAGTAAATAAAAGTAATAATAATTTAGTTAGTTAATTTCTATACCACCCAATAACCAAAGGTCTCTGGGCTGTTCACACCAATTCATAAAACACAATACAATAAAAATATCATAAAAACATTTTTTCAATATACAAAATTTAAGAAACAATAAAACAGCTGAAACAATTTTAGTACAACTAGGTATGTTAAAAGCAACTGGCATAAATGTCCCATCATTAAATACCATTAAGTGCCATTAAATGCCTGGGAGAAGAGGGCAGTCTTAACCTGGCACCGAAAAGATCACCAAGAGTTGGTGCCAGGCAAGCTTCAGCGGGGAGATCATTCCATAAATGGGGAGCTGCCACTGAGAAGGCCCTCTCTCTTGTTGCCACCCTCCAAGCCTTCCTCGGAGCTGGCACTCAGAGGAAGGCCTCAGCAGGATGGGGACTCGGACTCAACGACTCGACTCGCGAGTCCGACTGAGTCCCCCCTCTGACTCGAGTCCCACTCGAGTCCCAGTTTTTTCAATGGGACTCGAGACTCGACTTGGGACTCAAGCCCAAGGACTCCGCCACGGCCGCTCACGTCACCGCCGTCGCCATCTCCCTCGCCGCCACCCGCATGCAGCCGCTGCCGCCATCGCACGCAGCCGCTGCTGCCATCGCACACAGCCGCCGCCATCGCACATAGCCACCATCACGCCGCCGCCATCGCACGCCGCCGCCCGCGCTGGTCCCATCATCACTTCCGGCGCGGCGGAAGTGACGCGCCGGGACCCTGTTCCGGCGCGCTTGGCCGCTGCCGCTCTGTTTAGAGCTCTGTTTAGAGCGTGCGATGCGATGGCGTGGCGTGCGATGGCGGCGGCGTGGCGTGCGATGGCAGCTGCGGCGGCTGCGAGCGGGTGGCGGCGAGGTGAAACAGCGACGGCGGTGACATGAGCGGCGGCGAGGCAGCAGCAGGCGGCGGCGACTCGAGCGGTGCGGAGAACGCTCTCCGCGCCGCTCAGAAGAGCGAGATCGGGCCGCGCCGCTGCCACCGCGGAGAACTACGAACCCAGGGAGGGCTCGTAATGCATCCCTGGTGCGGCGGCGGCGGCAGGAGCAGGGACGAGGGAAGGACCCGCCCATGGTAAGTGGGGGAGGAGGCGGCCCATGGAGGGAGCGGGAGGGTCTCCGTGGGAGGAAGGGCAGCTCTTCTTCCTCTCGCGGAGACCCTCCCGCTCCCTCCATGGGCCGCCGCTTTGGGAGTGACTCGGGACTCGAGTCACCATTTTGGACCTTGGATTCGAGACTCGACTCGAGTCCAAAGACTCGTGACTCGACTTGTGACTCGAGGCCAAGGACTCTTCAACATCCCTGGGCCTCAGATGTTGACTATAGTGTCTGGGTAGACTCAAGTTGGGAGAGGCGCTCCGTCAGGTACTGCGTTCCCAAGTCATGTAAGGCTTTATAGGTTAAAACCAGCACCTTGAATCAAGCTCAGAAGTATACAGGCAGCCAATGCAAGCAGGGCAGAATTGTGTTATGTTCTGACCTTCTGCCCCACTTATTAGTCTGGCTGTCGCATTTTGCACAAGCTGCAACTTCAAGGGCAGTCCCACATAGAGTGTATTGCAGTAATCTAACTTGGAGGTCACCAGGGCATAGGGCATAGATTACTGAAACCAGGCTATTCCTGTCCTAGCTGGGCCACCAGTTGAAGCTGGTAAAGGGCACTCCATGCTACTGAAGCCACCTAAGCCTCAAGTGACAAATATGACTCCAGGACACCCCAAGCTATGAACCTGCTCCTTCAAGGGGAGTGTAACCCCATGCAGAACAGGTTGAACACCCTCCATCTGGCCAGAAGAACCACCCATCAACAGCACTGAGGTTTGTCTGGACTAAGGTTCAGTTTGTTAGCCCTCATCCAGTCGCAAGAGCAATCTGAATGCGGATCTCTGGGGAAGTGAGTAGAAAGTACAGGCAGCAGAAAAATACAATGGTGGTGGAAGAGTCAAGGTATCCTTCGGATTTCGCCAGCTGCTGCTGATCCCAGCAAAGCGGGCTTGCTCACGAGCAAGCCTGCTTTGCCGGGATCGGCAGCAGCGGTGCCGGATGGGGGGGGGGGAGCCAAGCCCTTTCAGCTGGTGGCCGCAGCGGTGCAGAGAGCCTCTGACAGCTGGGCACTTTGGTCAGTATGCCTTTCCCAGTCCTTCCTGTAAACTTTATATCTGGAGATGACCGTATCCCACTGGTTCTCTCCTTTCCACCAGGTTTCTGTAATGCCCACTATATCTAGGTTCACCTTTAAAACCAGGCACTCCAACTCTCCTATTTTGGCTCGTAGGCTTCTAGCATTTGCAAAGAAACACCTGTACATGGTGTCTCTCTCCAGATGCCTCTGGTGTGCGCAACTTCTGTTTTGGCACTTAGGCCTCTTTGACTGGCTATCATGTTTCACCATATGCTCATGGCCTATTTCCTCCCTTTCTACATTTGGGGAATCAGAAACTATTTCATCTTCATCCCCTAGGGATAATTTAACCCAAGCTGGATGCTCCTGTCAGCTTTCCCCCAAGGTTCAGTTTAAAAGCTGCTCTGCCACCTTTTTTATATTTTGCGCCAGCAGTCTGGTTCCATTGTGGTTCAAGTGGAGTCCATCCCTCTTGTACAGGCCCAGCTTGTCCCAAAATGTTCCCCAGTGCCTAACAAATCTGAATCCCTTCTCCCTACACCACCAGTCTCATCCACGCATTGAGACTCCTCAGCTTCACCTGTCTAGCTGGCCCTGCATGTGAAACAGGTAGCATTTCAGAGAAAGCCACCTTGGTGGTCCTGGATTTCAACCTTCTACCTAGCAACCTAAATTTGCTAGAATTTAGAACCTTCCAGAACCTCGCAACTACATTTCCCCACATCATTTGTACCAACATGGAGCATGACCATGGACTCAACCCCAGCACTATCTATGTTTCTGGAAATCCTTTCCAGGTATAAATAGAGGAATCCCACATAAAACATGCACAATCCAGGATATAACATTCTTGCATGGCAGCTATGACTAATTTGGCAGCTATTAAAAGATTTCCTACCAATTCCACATGCTCGTTTCTTACAACACCATTAAGATATCCAGGCAAAATAGAGTTCATAGGTATAGGATATCCATTCATACTGTTCAAATGGGGTATAATTTCCCCCCAGAACTTTCTGATATATATTTTTTTTTACAAGCCCACCATGTGTGGAGGAAATCTGCATTGATATATATCTTAGCCAATTTTTGTGATGTCATATACCAACAATATAATAATTTATAGAAATTTTCCTTTAGATTGACACATGGTCCATTATAATGTTAGGTCCATTATAAAGATATACGTATTTCCATTGATCTTCAGAAATGTCTGTACCTAGCATCTTTTCCCATTTTAGCTTAAAATAATTTCCTTTATTGTCATCTGCAGCAATTAATATCTGAGAAATATAAGCTAACAATTTCTTAGTTTTGTACCCTTGGCTAAAAGTGTTTTCAAATATGGTTAGTTCTTTACTCACATTTCCATCTTATGTTTGGACAAAAAGCTCTGCAACTGGGGATATTGAAACCACAAAGACCTTCTTGTTCCCATTTTACCTGCCAGATCAGCCAAAGGTATTAATTTTCCATCGTGGGTAAAACAGCCCCTAGAACAGTCCAGGGGTTCTCAAACAAATGGCTTCCCCTGGAACAGCCCAGGGGTTCTCAAGCAAGCCACCCTGTGGGAAGCGGACTTGGTTCTTTACTGTATTTTGCATTCCTCCTGTTTTGTTCCCATTTCAAAGGGCTAGATCAATCCAGTTAATCATACTTATGTGGTGGCTAGTTACCCACAATGGGTTGTCGTGTTGTGTGAACCAGGTCAGTGTCTGCATGTCCTCCCTTTCTTGTTCCCAGCAACCCGAGGGCCAGCTCCACTGCTCCACTCCAACCTGTAACCCTCACGTGACCTACTAGAGCTTAATTTGAATGTCTGCAGACCACTCCCCCATCTTAGGACTCTGAACATGCAGACACTCACTTCAGCTCAAGTCAGGTTTGTTCTCTCCATGTGCTTTTTGTAACATCTTGCCTGATCTGGGGATCTCGAAAGCTTGCATAGTTTTCATGATCTTCTGGTTTGCCTAATAAAGGTATGACACTAACGTGGATTTTGGAATGATGATGGCGCCGATGATGAGAATAATCACCATAAGCCTGTGGGTAGTTTTTCTTGCTCCTTTTAAGTCACTGCACAGTACCTGCTTTTTTAGGTGCTTCATTAATAATACTAGTAATGATTCATTATTAAAGAGCAATATGCATAAAAGGAGACACAGGGATTAGTAGTCAAAGACTTGGGAGAGATATATCTTTTCAGTGAAATTACAGTTAGTAGGAGCGGAAGGTGCATTGTGTTTCAAATGCAGACTATCTGCCCAATGAGTTTACCCAGGAAACCCAGCACAGAAGAGTGATTAAATGGATTGATCCAGCCCTTTGACACAGAGGTAAATTTCTGAGCAATTAATGTTATCAGGGAACAAAACATGAGGATTGCAAAGTGCAGTAAAGGGTCTCACAGCATGTGGCGTACGCACACTCTTTTTTGTTGTGCTGGTAACCAATAGTGGTATTTTGCCACGCGTGCATGAACACAGCAAAATAGACACATGTGGGATTGTTACATGTTATGATGTACAGATGGCTATTCTACACACATGAGAAAGTTGTTCTTTGGTTGCCTCTTGACCACAATGAAAGAAGGAGAACTTATTATGTGAATTTGCTTTTGTTATTTCTTTTTTTAAAAAAATGTTATCAGGCCAGGGAACAAAACATGAGGAATGCAAAGTGCAGTAAAGAACTTCTATGCTCCTCTGCCTTTGTTTCTCCAGTACAATGGTGGCCCCTTGGCTCCGCCCATGGAGACCCCTTGGTTCTGCCTCGGCCAGTGGCCCATCCTCTGCCCCCCGCCCCACTATTCACCAGCTGCCACTGTCACAAAACCATTGTTCTTTACAATACGTTTTCTTTCCTAGCACTAAAATATTGTCATCCCTGATAGAAACCATGCTGTAAAGCTGGGGTCTGCAACATAATAGTGCCCGTGTGCATGAACACAAACACTTGGTGCCCACCAGGCTCCCTGCCCCTCCTGATTTTTATTTTATTTCTTAAGACTTTTTAAATTAAGTATTTTTTTTAAACTGGTAGGCTGGTATGCTTCAAAGCAAAATGCTGCTCTCCAGTGCCATCTTTATTTGGGTTCAAAACAGTGGTTTTGTGTTTTGGAGCTCAGATCCCACCGCTGCCTTCATTTCATTTGTATGCTGCCCTCCCTCAAAATGTGCCCAAAGCAGCTCACAACACAAGAGCAGTACAAAACCAAGAATGCCAATGCATCAATTGCATTAGTACATCATTACAATAATAAACAACCCAAATGATTCATTTCACTAATACTAACATTATAACATTTAAAATTAATTACAGAATAAGAAGTATTAACACAACACAATATCAATTATTATTTATCAGTAAAGTGTAAGCCAGATTAACAAACAAGACAATCTGCAGACAGCTACCCCAAAAGTATCAAGTGCAGGAAATAGCAACCAGATTTCTTACAGCCTGCAGAGGCTGACCACTCCCTGATACACCCTTTCTCATTCTGGTGCAGCATTCAAGGCTCCAACAGAGACAAGGGTGGTGGTGGTGGTGGTGCTGTTTAGTCTCTTTCCCTGTGCTCTGGATGTTTCTGCTGCTTCTGGAGGCCCTGTGGTGGATACAGATATACGGTATTCCCAGTCACTCTGGAAACCAGGTGTTTTCAATTTTGCCCAAGGCAAAATTCACCATAATTGTAATTATCTCTTGGTTCTTGGACAAATTCCAGTTTGCCTTCTGGGAAATAAGTGTTATGTGACTGGCCATGACAACCATGGTAGCCATTCTGTGACAGTGCCCACGACACCTAATATGCTTCACTACCACCTGGAATGCTGAATTGTGAAGATATCAATGCTCCACCATGCCAGCTAATGGCCTTGCCAATGGTATGATTTGCTTCCTATGTTGTTAGGCTTGGAGCAGATCTGTACCATCATTACTATTTTAAAAGCATTCCCAAACAAGCTAAATTTTGTAGAGGTTCTGTGCTATGGATATGTTCCATATCCTTGGCTTTCCCAATGAGATCCGATGATGATGATGATGATGATGATGATGATGATGATGATGATGATGATGATGTAACACCATCTATGTACATCACACTTTTCAAAAAATGAGAGGACAGATTACAGTCCTGGGGGGTTTACAATCTAGATATTTCCCCCTTGTGTCAATGGAAGAAGGGGCAGAAATGGGGGAGTGGAGTTAAAAAGGGAAAGAATGTGATCATTTAAATTAACGGTTGCTTAGGTTTAGCTAACAGTAGGCATGGAAGATTGTGCCCAAAGCTGCATGGAAATGGTGGGGTTTGAGGAGGAATTTTAAGACAGTGGCATTCTGGAAAACAATTCCAGACATAAGAGGCGGCAAGGGAAGAGGGTGGAGTCCTTGAGGGAACAGGAGACCTCTTGACAGCTGAAGGGCTAGATGAGCAAAAGTCACAGGCAGGGGGGTGTCAGGACATAGGAATAGAGAAGTAATGGGCAAGGAGGGTTTTGATGGCAAAGAGAAAACGGATCTGGGAGCAGACAGGAGAATATCTTTATTTGGTACTGCCACGGACGGCCTTCTCCTTGTCCCATCAGCCAGAGCAGCCAGGCTGGTGGGGACTAGGAAGAGGGCCTTCTCTGTGGCAGCCCCCAAGTTATGGAACTCCCTCCCCAGCGGCCTTCGCCATGCCCCCTCCCTGATGAACTTCCACTGGGCTTTAAAAACATGGCTTTTCAGTTAGGATTTTTTAAAAACACTTACCGGTACATTGTTTTGATTGTGTTTTAATTGTTTGTTAATTGTGTTTTAATGGTGTTTTGTTGTATTTTATCATTATTGTACATCGCCCAGGGTGGCTGGGCGACCGGCCAGATGGGCAATTTAAAAATATAATAAATTAATAAATTAAATAAACAAACAAACAAATGCCAAATAAAAATGTCAGTGCCAAAGTTTCAAAACTGGTATTTTATTTTCTATTGTTGATGTTTAATTATATTTATTGATGGTAACTGGGTTGTTTGCTTTTGCATGTATTTTTGTATTTAGAGATACATTTAATAAACAGTGTATTCAAAATAAATTATTTCTGTGGCACTGCAGCCCCTGCAGCACAGCTCCTTTCTACATATGACGTCAGAAACTCCAGGTTAGGTGAGAGGAGGGGGATGCAGCTGTTTCTGGTGAAAGCATTGCCCCAGTTTCATGCCAGGGCAATACTGGAGTGGGGAGAAGCCACAGTGTGGCTCTGACATGACCCAACTTCACCCAAGTGGTTCAGGAAGGAGCTATGCTGTAGTTGCTCCATGCTTTCCAGTTATAGAAAGGGCCCTGTGATGTAGTTATTGGGTGGCAAGATATGATCCGCTGTGGCTGTGGCTGTGGCTGATTTACACTGCACTTTTACCCCTTTCTTACTATTAAGCAGCACATAAAAATTGCTACGGGCACGATCCTATGTTGTCCGCCCTCGATGCACGTAAGCCTCTGAAGACGGAGGCTTACAGGCATCCAACACAGGGCACGAGGCGCGGCAGTGGCGATTTCCGCTGCCCCGCACCCTGTATTTCATCTAGGTGGCTGTTTTTGGCCGTCTAGACCAGGGGTTCTCAACCAGGGGGGAATTCCCCCCGGGGGGGATTTTAGGGTTTCGGGGGGGGGGATTGGGACCACAGACTCAAAACTGTTGGAATACTGATCTTTCTACAAATTACAATTCTACAGATCATACATAATCTACAGGACATCACACCTTATTGTATGGCACAGATTAAGTCAGACAAGCTTGGAAAGGGGGGAATGACATTCTGACAGGTGGTGAAGAGGGTGCATGGGGCAAAAAAGGTTGAGGACCACTGGTCTAGATGAAGTGCTGCAGAGGGGGAGAGGAGGCGGCTGGGGCGCTGTTTGGATATGCCGTAAGCCATCAGTTCCAGTTGCTTCCCCTCCCTGCCCCCTGGCATGCCCCTTTAGCCCTCTCCTTAGAGTTGCAGCCGGTGTGGTTCTTTCCGAGCCAGCTGTGAGGGCGCAGTCGGAGGACTTTGGAGCTGGGACTCTGAATAATCCTATGGCCCTGCAGACAATATTGGGAGGCCATAGGATTGCTCCCTACACTGCTAGTGGATGCAAAGCTTGTGGTGCGCGCGTGTATGTATAACTGGGTTGCTTTCTGTGGAGAGAAAGCCAGACCAAGCACACACACCCCACACCGCCACCTACGTGACCTCCGCCTAGGGCAGAGGCAGTCCAGTTCCGAGCAGTCATTTGCATCAGCCTACAATTGCATTCACCTCAGTGGGACACATCTACATACCCACCAGTAGCTTCCCCTAGCAGTCTCACAAAGAGCTGCGAATCACCCTCAAGCAGGGGGGTGGGGCTCCAGGATGCCCCGGCAGTCTCAAAGAGCTGCCAAGTACTCCCAAGCACCCAGGGGCACCAGGATCTTGGCAGGAGGAGCCGGTTTTACCTGTCAACAGGAAGGGAGGGGGGAGCGGAGGAGGAGGTAAAAGAGGGGCACCAAACCCCGGAACACAACCCCAGGCAAAGCACCCGGTAAAGGCTGTAAGTCTGAACGACTCACAGTGAACCACTTTCTAAGAACTCAGGTCTTTTGAGGTCAGTATCGTCTATCGCCTGTCTGCAGAGCTCCGTTTAGCTCAATGAGTATTGGAGTTTGCACGCTCCATTAACTTTTATAGACTCCCTGTGTTTATGGTGTTCTTATATGTTTGTTTTGATTTGCTCCATTAAACTTACTATAAACAACTCCTGTATCTTGTCAATTTCAACTCACATTCAGTGTCTATTGAAGCAGTTGCTTTCTATTCACCCAGCGGGAACCACTTAAAGGGAGTTTTCTCAGTTCTGGTTAACCCATTAACTCCCGAACTCACGCAGAGGACCGGCAGTGGTCCTTCACACTTTCAGAAATTGAACTATTTTGTAAAAGAGCCACAGTCTTGATATGAAGCTTGTTTGCCATTTGTCTGATTCTTAATCAGAAAATATAGCTGATTAAAATTATTTAATTTAATACACATTAAATCATTTAGTAAAATTAAAGGGTACCGATATTCCTATTCCTTTGGAGAGGTTATTGATTAGAACAGTAGGTATAGGGCTTATACACCTTTGTACACCTGGAATCCTCTTGATAAAGGGCAGTTAAAAATATTTTAAATAAATAAATACATTTATTATCAGACTTTCTTGCCTAAAAGGCAAACAGGGTATGCAGACCACTCTGTTTACAAAATACATTGAGACGGTTAGGATGTAATATATCCTAACATGTCCATAATACGAGTGAGCACTGGGCTCACAACCTCCCACTCCTAGACTTCCTCCTTTGTAACAAACCATTGTTTTGAAACCAATTTTTTTTTAAAAAAAATAATGAAATGAAGTGACAAATTTTATATGTTCCATAAAGTGCACCAAGTTATCTGGACAACCAGAGGATGCCCATATTTTGAATTCATGACAAAGAGCCCATAGTGACTAGGGCTGGATCCACACCTAAGGTTTATTGCAGTACTGTATCATAGCCATGACTTGCGGGGCACATGACGCATGCAGCTTTCAGTGCTGGACGCACTAGTCCTGCGTAAGCGTTCCTTGTTTCTTCAGGAATTTCCCGGACTAGGTTTATCATGATTTTTTTCAGTTATTGCAGTTTGCTACTGCAGTACGTGGCTAGTGTGTGCTAAAGTTAAAATTAATGAAACGTTTTAACATGAAATGAAGTGGCAAAATTTAAGTCCCATAAAGTGCACCAAGTTATCTCGCTGTCATTGCCCGCCTGAGGTGTGAGTGACCACGAAAGTGTTGTCACTGGAGTTAGCCAGTAGTTTTCGAGGGCTGGGAGAAATACGGCGTGAAGGGTGACTCCCAAACTGGTGGGGAAGAGAGGTGTAGAGGTGTCCGCCATTTGTTGTTTCGCGGCGGGCATGGGGCAGGAAAAGCTTTTTTAAAAAAAAATCTTGCTGTTTGCACATTCACCTCAGCTCTGCGGGTGAAAACAACTTCTCGCAAGAGAGGGTGATGAAAGCCGAGAAACACAGACCAGACCCGCCAACTATAAAGCGGGTGGGGGGGGGTAAGGGCCCCCGCGCGAAGAAAGACAGCCTGTGCGTTCTACGCTAGCAGGAGTTCACCGTTCGGTGTTGTATTCAACCGTGAATTACTGCGCGCACAATTAACAGTTCCCTGAAAGAGTTAGTGACGCAGGTAAGGGAATATACCAGGGTACTGGTTATGATCGGTCTTGATTGGCAAAGTGATATACAGTACGCTGTAATGTGAGATCAGGCAATCCGGCAGGTAACTTGTCCCCACTGTGAGTTTCTAAGTATCTGTGATCAAACAGGACATAAGGTCCTTTGGGTTCCCCTTATGATGAAATAAGGTAAATATACCTTACCGACTTTGGCTTTATTTCTGCCTTTCTCTCAAAATCACTCAAAAGCCATCGCTTGCGTAGTCCACCCTGTTCCATTAAAACTTGAAGGATCCCTGGTGCGCGTAGCCTCCCACGCCCTGCCTTGCCATTTCCCTAGTCGCCTTCCCGAATCCCACTCCTTATTTGGTTAACTCCCTGCCTCCATCTTTTCTTTCTCTACGGGTCCAGTGCTAGGAGGCTGGTATACTAATCAAGTCTTCTTCTTTCTGGAAACATTCATGGTAAAATAGAACTAGTATTGTTCACTTTTAATCTTTGCCGGCGAACTAATTTCCCCACTTTTGTCAAAGTACAGTGTAGGATCTATTGTATGCACACACTGCCTCTGTAAAAGATCCCTATATTTTCAGGTTCGTCAGGAGCACATGTATATATACGAGTTCACGTACACATATGAATAAGGACATGTAGCATCATTGTCTGTTGAAGGTAGTTAAAACTTGATTGACATTCTTATTATATGCCATACATTGTGCATCTCTTTCTAAACTGTCTTTTATTTGTGTTGTCCAACAGGAATAAAAGAAAGTACAGAAGGAGGCACATTTTACCCAGGCCTGTGGGCACATTTTCCTGGCTCCCCATTTCTTGTCCCCATCTTCTTCCTGCTTGGGGGTGAGGTCCTTCCCCCCACCTCTCCTTTCTTATTCCCACCCACCGCTACCCTTCATTCCACCACACTCACGCCCACTGCTGTTTCTGCCACTACTGCCTCAACAGTGAGGAAGCAAAAAATCACAGATCAGGAGATAGTGACCAGAAACAGTGGTGTTCTGAATAGTGTTCTGGAGAGCGTACTCAGGGGTCCTGGCAGGCATGGGTTGCCAACCCCTGGACTAGATGGTCTCTGAGGTCCCTTCCAACTCTATGACTTTATGATTCTATGATTATTGAATGCAATTCAGGAATAACACTGAATGCAATTCAGGAATAACACTGAATGCAATTTAGGAATAAAACAGAAAATAGTATCTTGTAATACTGTATTCTGTAAACTATAAAATCAAGACATTACTTAAGTATTTCTTGAGGAACATAAAAAGGGGGCAGACCAACTGTGGAGAAAGCCTGACACGAGTATACATGTACACGCACACACCAGTCTCCGTCCTCCAGGGGAGGGGGGCGAGAAGGGGAGATTGGGTTACAGGGAAGCAGCCAGACAGACCGGCATTCCAGCAATGGAGGATCTCGCTTGTAATCCACAAAACCCAGGAAAGGACCATCAAGACCATCAGCCTAACAGGGCAGTCTCAAAGAGCTGTAAAGTATCCAATACGTCACCTTCTTCCCGGGCAGGAATAAGCCCACCTGACACGAAGGGGCAGGCAATAGCCCCACCTGACCTAAGGGGCGAGAGAGCGGGAAACACAGAGGTAGAAAACCCCTCTCCCCTCCTTTTGTTGGTTGTTGGGAACCCAGGGTACTTTTGAGTACGAACCACCCTCCAGCAGCGGCTGGAGTAAGCTGTTTCCTTCCCCGGATCGGACAGACCCGGAGTTAGGCTGAAACTGACTAGCGTGACGTCTCTGATCTAAGGTAACTGACTAATCCAAATGCGCTAGCCTGGGAGCCTGTCATTGATAAACTTAAAGGTCACGTCAGGTCTTATTGACGTTGTAGTATTTCCTAGAAAGCTGTTAGTTCCGCTCCATATCCTGTGTAAATAAAATAAAAGCCTTATTTGGCAGTTCAAAGGCTGAGTTTCCTTTTGTTTGTGAGAAAACCTCTTAGGTGGTTTCTTTCGCTTGTACGGGCTGTAATGCTGCACTGGTTAACCTGTTAAGCGCTGAACTCACGCAAAGGATCCAGGTGCTGATCCTTCACACCAACTAATTCCACTTCAAATAGATCATAGTGGCAGGTTATACATGACTTCAGCACAATCCTACACATCTCTATTCAGAAGTAAGTCCCACTCACAATTATGCTTGCTCCCAGGTAAAGGACTGTGCAGCATTAAATTGCAAGCCTATGCGTACATACACTAACATAAGCCCCATTGCCTTCAGTGGGACTTACAAGTTACAACCAGGTAAGTGTGAAAAGGATAGCAGCTTTATTCTCCCTAACTTTATTAGGGGTAGAGTCCATGAAGAATTCCACTTTTGTCACTTTTGGAAAGGGAATATGGAGAAAGGGACTGTGAAGGTTAGGTATAGACTGTCATACTTACAGTAGACCCATTGAACACAATCGGAATAAAGGCGGGCAGGACTAACTTCAGTCACATTGGCTTACGTCCGGATCCAACCCTCACTGTCCCTCACTCCAGTTTTGGTTCTTCAGTTTGTATTTGTATGGGTCTGTGCCCACTAGTCAATTCCATATCTTTTCACGCATTTTAAGGGGCAATTCTGATGGATATAGTATTTGCAGGGGGGGGTGTACTTCATAGACATGTACTGGACTACACTGACAGAGAATAAAGCTGCATTTCTAAGCCCCGTTAAACGCAATGGCACTTGCTTTTGTGTAGACACAAATAAGCGCACTCCAAGGCCGCAATCACACAGCTAATTCACAGCACACCCTAGTGGCGAAAAGCGGGGAGGCAGCGGAAATGCTGCAACAAGCGGAAGCTCGACATCCGGGGCGCTGTGATGGTTCGCCTCGATGGTCATTAACAGAGACCGCGGCGGCCGAAGCGAGTTGCGCAGAGTCGAGCATGCACAACAAAGGGCGGGCAGTGGCAGGACTGGTAGCTAGCAAGGGCCGGACGAAAGCGGTGAGGGCGATCATGGGCCATGGCGAGCAGATGTCCTCGCTCACCACTCTAGTTTAGACTCCCTGGTCTGAGAAAACTGCTCGTTCAAGCGTCACGGTCTCGCGGGTCCGGGCCTGCATTTACGATTAAAGATACCCACAGAAGACAAAAAGAAGCCGTCTTTGGGGCTTCGCCCGGGAGGACGCAGCCGCGCCGCAGGCCGCGTCCTCGGGCCGAAGCATGGCGGCCGGCGCGCGCTCGGTGTTGCGGGACGCGCCGCACATTTCCGACCCGCCTCCCCCTTGACGGCGGAGGCGGCGTCATCGCGGAGTCGCTTTTCCTTCTCTACGGCGCCGCGCAAGCACGTCCGTGAGGGGAGGTAAGCTAAGCTCTGGCTGCCGGGGAAAGGGAAGGTGCCCAGTCGAGCTCGCCACACGCCGAGGGGTGTGTGTGTTCGGAAACCAGCTCTGCGGAGCAGTCCCGTCCGTCCGTCCGTCCCTCTTGAAGCGCGTGGGCATGTCCGTGTTGACGATCTGGGGCAAGGGGCATCCTTGCCGGATATTGGGTGGGAGGCAGGGAGCACTGAGCCGAGAGAGGAGGGGCATCTAAAAATTAAAAATTAGGCGCCTCTTTCCTGATCAGGGAACCGCTGCCTTCATAGGACGCAAAACTAGGTAACGGTGACAGCGAAGCGACGTCTGCCCGAGGAGGGAGTGGTGGCGCGATGGCAAGGGCCTGCGCGGCTGTAAAGCCCGTGCACGCGTTTTTCTTGCATCCTGCCATGTCTAAATGCGAATTGGCGCATTCGTATTACCACGCCAGCGGTGTAGCTGCCTGACGCGATAATGCTACATGTGAATGGGCCGACGGTGCAGCGCTGCGGCTGGGTCATTTACTTCCCTGGACCTAATGGCCTCATGCCACCCCCACTCCCTTAGACAGCCATGGGTTACTTCAGTTATGAAGCACACAACTACCATTTCTGTTCTCTTCTCCCCACCATTCCATGTTTTACTACATTCTTGATATGGGGGGGGGGGGAGGGGAACAGTCTGCCAACCCTGATTTTAAAAAGGAAAGATATGTTGAGCATGTTGTGCAGTTTTGTATTTTAAACTCAATTCATGGCACCATCATGCCTATAGGAATAAAATGGAGTTTGCTTCTGCTGCCCTAATGCTAAATGCATTCACTTGGAAAGGCTTGTGCAAAAGGCTAATATATATTTAAAGTAAAAGTAATGAAATGAGCATCTGTAACCATGCACATGCCCAGTTGGCTGCCCTTTTTAAAAAAAAGAAGAAAGGATGCTGTGGCAAGCAGCGAGAAAGGGTGCTGTGGCATGCGGTGTCAGGCCTGGTGGGCCCCTTCATGCCCATGCTGGCCCAGGTACTGATGCAGGGCCTGATTGCCATTGCCCCCATCATCTGCCGCTCTCTGGATGTTCATTTGGGGGGCGGGATAGCTGCATCACTGCTGCAGTAGCTGCTGCCAAGTCAGTTTTGTTCTTCCGTTACAAATTAGTTTTGTTAGAGTACCGGTAAGTGGGTGAGTTCGCACAAAGCTACAGTCGGGCTCACCATGGGTTTTCCCTCCCACTCCTCCCCCTTGGTCCTCCCTCCGGTATCCCAGGGACTTGGTGACTAAACCCGTCTTGTCTCCTCTCCGTTCCACCGCTGCCACCTTTTTACCTCGCCCTCCCCCCGTGATGTCTTCCAGTGACAGCTCCTCCAAATTGCCCAAGCAGTACATTGGAGCAGCCGTCACTGGCTCCCCACCTTAAAAAAAAATATTTAGATGCCAGAAATGTGCACTAATATTTTCATAATTTTCCTTTTTATTTTTCGTCAGTAGTTTGGAGGTGCACAAGTCTTTCCTGGTCAATGTCCTGGTAAGTATCTCCTGTCAAACTGTAGGAGGCAATAACCATGGACATTGACAAAGCAAGGCTGCAAATAGCTTAATTAGTTGCTTTGCTTTTCACAGCAGCTGTCAAATGGCGAGCTGTCAAGAGAAAAGCAAAGCCGCGAGGGGATCTTTGCTCGTGATAGGGGGTGGTGACTACATCTCCCCCTTTCAGGTGTGATCCTCTAGTTTTGTATTATTACCTGACTGTTCTCAGTCCCCGCCACCTTTCCACACTTCCCCCATCCTCTGGGTACTCCAGAAAGGTAAGCTCTACAACCCCCCACCTTTTTGCGAACACTTGCTTTTGAGCAAGGTTTTTGACAGGGTTGCTTTGCCAGATGTCGAACTCAAAGAGTGCTTATCAATGGTACCTTCTCAAACTGGGGAGAAGTAATGAATGGGGTACCACAGGGCTCAGTCCTGGGCCCAGTGCTATTCAACATTTTTATTAATGACTTGGATGAGGAGGTGCAGGGAATGCTTATCAAATTTGTAGATGACACAAAGTTGGGTGGAACACTCAGCTAATACTCTGGAAGACAGAAACAAAATTCAAAGCGATCTCGATAGGTTGGAGCGCTGGGCTGAAAACAACAGAATGAAATTTAATAGGGATAAATGCCAAGTGCTGCACCTAGGGAAAGGAAACCAAATGCAGAGTTACAGAAATGGGGGACACTTGGCTCAACAATACTACAAGTGAGAAGGATCTTGGAATTGTTGTAGATTACAAGCTGAATATGAGCCAGCAATGCGATGTGGCTGCAAAGAAGGCAAATGCTATTTTGGGCTGCATTAATAATAGTATAGCTTCCAAATTGCGTGAAGTGATAATTCCCCTTTACTCGGCACTGGTTAGGCCTCATCTTGAGTACTGCATCCAGTTCTTGGCACCACACTTTAAGAAGGATGTAGACAAATTGGAGAGGGTTCAGAAGAGGGCAACAAGGATGATAAAGGGACTGGAAACAAGGCCATATGTGAGGAGAGACTGAAAGAACTGGGCATGTTTAGCCTTCAGAAGAAGAGACTGATAGCACTCTTCCAGTACTTGAAGAGATGTCACACAGAGGAGGGCCAGGATCTTTTCTCAATCATCCCAGTTTGCAGGACACGGAACAATGGGCTCAAGTTACAGGAACTCAGATTCCACCTAAACATCAGGAAAAATGTCCTGACTGTTAGAACAATACGGCAATGGAACCAACTACCTAGGGAGGTGGTGGGCTCTCCCATTCTGGAGGCATTCAAGGTGCAACTGGACAGCCATCTGTCAGGGATGCTTTGACTTGGATTCCTGCATTGAGCAGGGTAATTGAGAGAGTCCAACTGGACTCGATGGCCTTATAGGCCCCTTCCAACTCTACTTTTCTATGATTTCACATACAGCCATCTGTTTAGGCCTGTCAAAAACCCCGCTTAAACAAAACCCTTACTTTTGATAGCTGTCAAAAGTAAGTGTTCCCAAAAAGGGGTGTGTACCTTTCCGGAGAACCTAGTTGGGGAAGTGTGAAAAGGTGGAGGGCACTGAGAACTATTGGGGAAATACTGCAAAACCTAGAGGATCACACCCGAAAGGGGGAGATATACCGGTAGTTGCCAGCCCTTTTCACGAGCAAACCGATAACAGCTGCATTTTATATCTTAATATAGAAAATATATGGTATATAATAACTTGAAGACAGACATAGTAGCATTAGTATTTAGAAAATATTATAAATGCTCAGAGAAGGTAATAAGAAAGCAACCAGCACAATATAAAATGGTTTAAGAATGGTATTGAAATGTCATTAAAATCAATCAAAGCAATTTGAATACATTCTTAGGCTTATGGACAGACCGGTGAGAAGTGTGAGAAGGTATTGGAAAGCAACAAAGGTGACCATCTTAAGTTGGCATCGTGTAATAAACAATTAATGAAGTATTTACTTTTTTTTTAGAAAGTTTTTTTTCCCAAATAAGCAATTTGAATAGTAATTCTAGGCCTGCATCTCCCTCCAGCATGTAAGTTGACCAGTATTAGACTATTCCGCTATGTTAGGCAAAATTCATTATCTACCAATCCAGTGCATATCTTTCATCTTCATCAGAGCCAGTCCGTGCAGTGAGGCAAAATTCCAATTGGCTCCAGCCAAGCCATGCCAGCAGGAGAGGAAATGGAAAATCTCCAAAAATATCTCAGACAAGAAGAGAGAAGTAGTAGCAGAAGAAGTATTCACTGTATGTGCCCAGAACATATTTTCATATTGGTCAGAGACAGGAGCAGATACTACCACCACCACCTTTTGCACACTGTAAAATAATTAGTTCTAAAGCAATATGAAAAGCATTTTAACTTTTGCAAAGATTTTGTTTATCTTTAGTCAGGTTATACAATATTTTATTGAAACAGAAGATGCTGGATGTTGGGAAATGGTCAATATTTGCCCTTTACTCTCAAGAGGAGCTGAAGTTAATTCGGCAGGCCTGTGTATTTGGCAGTGCTGGCAATGAAGTACTTTATGCAACTGAAAATGATGAGGTAACTTTTGAAAATATTACTATTAATAGTTATTTGTCTTCATGTCATGGCTGTGAGTTTGTCATGATTCCACACGTGTGGAATTTGACATCCTGAGAACCTTTAAATGTGCACACATTTGTTTTACAATTTCCAGAGTATGGGAGCTTCAGTGTTCTACATAGTTCCTAGCCTTTCCCATTAATAGCAGACAGCAGAATAATTGATACAATATATGTGGACATGTGTAATTGTGCTTAATTTTCTGAATTCAGATTTTCTTGATGCAGAATTTTGGTTTTCTTTAGTGCAGAATACACAGAATTGTGATTAAAAATATCTGACAAACCCTCAGGCATGTTAACTGTAAAGTATTTGCCGTAAATTATTTGTGGTACTTCCTATTTTAAATGCTATTATAACAAAAAATTTCTGTGCTAACAGTATCACTCCGTAACAGGTTTTTGCATTTGGCACTAACTGCAGTGGCTGTTTGGGAATCGGTGACACACAGAGCAGCATAGAACCCCAAAGATTAGATGTCTTTTGTGGGAAAAAAATAGCTTGCCTCAGCTATGGAAGTGGTCCTCATGTTGTTGCAGCTACTACTGGTATGTTCTTTTCTTTTAAATGTGGTTATACCTATTGGTCTAATCATGTCCTTGACAGGGATATTTAATTCTTAATTGTAATCTGGGGAGATTATGTCAGATTCCTTATCACCCCCACCCCGGTACGGTATGTGAAACTAATTATGTTTCCATTGTGATGATACAGCTTCTGGGACTCAGCTGTTATCACAGCAAATGGAAGTGGTCTGTGTTATTTAGCACTGCATTTTGGCCTTGAGAGATTCCAGAGCAGACAGGGAAGTTTGGCAGGTAAAGCGGAATTGGGATGCAGAAGACACTAAATACAGGAGAGTACAGATAGAGCCAAACTTTCCTGACTCTTTCCATGTTGTTGCCCCTTTCTATACCGATTAAGTGCTACCTGAAACTTGTTAACACTCCAAGAAGTGGAACATGCCCATGAAAGCTTATTCCAGGATAAATGTGTTAGTCTTTAAGGTTAGTCTTTTGTTGTTTTAGCTTTTCATTCTTTTAAAGTTCTTTCCTCCTTGTATTGTAGAAGGAGAAGTATATACCTGGGGTCATAATGCTTACAGTCAGCTGGGAAATGGAACAACCAATCATAGTTTACTTCCTAGCCAAATCTCCACCAACTTGGTAAACAAAAAAGTGATTGAAGTAGCCTGTGGATCACATCATTCTGTGGTCTTAACATCAGATGGGGAGGTGAGAAAAGCTGTCATAATCTTGTGCAAGTTGCTTTTGAATTTTATACTGAATACAAGAAGGGGCGAGAATTCAATACAGATAAGCATCTAGGCGTTATTGGTAATACCATTTTTGGAGTGGTTATGTAGCCTAAAAGAGTATAAATACCTGTTGTTGGCCTTTTGTAAAAATCAGCTGACTTTCTGCATGCATTCATGTTCCTTTTGTGCCTCATCCCATTTCTAAAGTGCTCTGGAGACTCATGGAAACCCATTGGATGCACTTAGAGATACAGCCATATGCTAAATTCATATGTCAAGGGAACATAGAGAGGACTTTTGCCAGTCATAGCCTGAATGTATTTAAGAAACACTGAACAGACTTTCCTGTTTGACTTGTTTGAACAGACATTCAGTTTCTGAGGTTAAACAATTATTTCCCCCATTGTTTCACAACAGAAAAGCCTCAGCTCTCTCCCCCAGCTAAGAGCACTAGGCAGCCCCAAACAATTGTGTTTTTTGTAACAAAAGTGCAGGATTTTGTTACACAATTGTGTATCAAAAAATAAAAATAAGGGGGAGCAAATGACAGTGTGGGGATTGAGTAAAAATACCGTAATTCCAGGAGAGGAAGCAATTAATTAAGGGATTTAGATCATACCAAACACTACAATGTAGCCAGGCATCCCACAGGAGCAAAGTTTTGAAGCCAGGCAATGTGCCAGTCCCTGATGATGTTTGATTAGCTCTGCAGGAGTCGGACTTTCTCAACTGTCATCCCTCAACCTCAGCTTAACCTCTGTGCCACACTCTGTAAACAATTCTTGAAACTAGAGGAATTGCTCTTTGTAATTAAGGTGCCAAGCAGATTTACAGCCGTGAAAAGGGGGAGTAATTAGCTTGGACCTTAAAAGCGGTCAGAAAAGTAACACTAGGAACAGTTTGCATTGTAGTGATCTTCCAACCCCTCTTCCCAACATTCAGCTCCTGATGCTTTGAAGCTGCTGCCTGCTTGCGCAAATGGCTTTCCAAAAACAAGAAGAGAGCTTTGGCTATTGGGTGGTATAGAAATAATAATCATCATCATCATAATAAATGTAATAAGTCAAACTTTCAACAAGTTTGACTTGAATGTAATAAATGAATAAGAAGGCCAGGCAGGAGACACTGTTACTTGCATGCTCCAATAAAAATGCATCTAATTTATTTTATTTTATTTTAAATGGTTAGTTGCGCTATTCCACCATAGCACAATAACATGATTACAGTTTTTAATGAATTAAAAAGAAAGGCTTTGCTTGCAGCACAGTGTTACTGGATTGCAGCTAACCTAAGCTTCTAAGTCAGTGTTCTAAGTAATCATAGTTAGGGATAGGGCTATAAATCCCATCAATTTCATCTGAGAATGCTCTATCTTTAGTCTAGTCAATTTCACAACTAGATCTAACCAGACAACCCAGTCTTGTCAGTTTCACAGCCCAGTGAAAAACTAGACACTTTGATTTTCTACCATATTCTACCATAGCGCAATTGTGAAAATTCAAAAATGGAAGTGTGTGGATTGAGAGAACCTCATTCCAGGAAATAATTAAGGCTGAGACCTGAAATGACTGAAGCACCATGACAGCATACAGCAGGGAAAGGAGAGGCATCCCCAATGTGTCTTCCACCTTCCCCAGGGTTGACAACTCTCACTGTGCCTCAATCATGCATTTTTCTATCCACTCCTGCAAAGACATTTCACTGCTATTCTATTGCAGAAAATATAATTTTTTTATAGTAGAAAATAGAGATTGTGCTGTTATTCTTACTGCAGTGGATTTGCTGCAGTAAGAAAAAAGGCAGAAAAAGCAGTGGGAAAACTGAGTAGGATTACAGTCGGATGACATTTGGGTGCTTCCAGATGGAGGGGTCCCGGTGCTAATTGTCAGAAGACATTGGGCAGCTATTCCATCTTTTTTTTTCTTAAGAAGTGGTGGGAAAACACTGGAGGATTACAAGTAGAAGAAAAGGATGACTAGACCACCTATAAAATTCTATGTATGAGGCAGGGTGATGGTGTGATAAAAGCCTTGTCTGGAAGCACCCATCATCACCTGGAACCACTGAAAATTTCATGAACAAGGCATGGCAGTTGCGCACTACCTGTCTTGTCATGAAGCAGCCCTAGTAATTGCCTCTGCAAAATATAGCCAGTGTTATCTAGTATCATCATAACCTGCTTAAAAGAAAGGAAATATATATATTTTCCAGAATGTATAGGAACATTCTTTAAATTATTGTTGTAGATCTTAGCCTGTGCTAAGTGTAATAGGCTATGGTGTAATATAACGTGGTATTTCTCTCAAAAATGGGATTATAACAGTATGATTAAATTTCAGTCTGTTTCTGGCTCCTATTTACAGGTATATACATGGGGCTATAATAATTCAGGGCAAGTTGGATCTGGCTCAACAGTGAATCAGACAATTCCTCGAAGAGTTACTAGCTGTTTACAAAATAAGATAGTTATTAACATTGCTTGTGGCCAGATGTGTTCAATGGCTGTGGTAGAAAATGGGGAGGTAAGATTATTCTTCAGAATTACAAGGTCAGTTCTTCTGTCTGAAGTGTGTTATATAATGTTGTGGGTTAAATTGTTCAAATGTTTAACAGAATACTGTCTGATGATTATTTACATGTATTTTTTTCCCCAGGGGCCTGAGTTAGTCATGTTTAGGTACTGCTGCTCATCACAGAATTAGATGTTCAACAACAAATTGTAGTATAAATCCAATAAATTTTCTTTCTGTCATGAATTAAATCAAGGTGGAGTCCCAAGTGGGGTCAGGAAACTTGTTCTTACCTCTTCTTGTTCTCTTCCCTCTACCAGTTTCTTCTGACTGTATATTCTCAACTGTCCTCTTTATTTTGTCACTCTCAGCAGGGCTCTCCAACCTTGGTCCCCAGATGTTGCTGGCCTACAGCTCCCAGCATACCCAGCCAGCATGGCTAATGGCAAGGGATTCTGGGAGCTGTAGTCCAGCAACACCTGGGGACCCGAGGTTGGAGAGCCCTGCTCTACAGGATCAGATGCCCTGGGTGAAGATCGCTTTGGCTATCCATATCATTTTTGATGGGTAGTGCAAGCGAATGGCAGTAAAGCTGTGATGGCTGCCCAAGTCTTGAGTGTCTCTTCCCCGCCCCCACTCCCCTAGCTGGGAAGTTCCAGCCTCAGTATCAGGGTTTCCAAATTGGATGTGCCCGGGACGTGTGAAGTTATTGGTCGGGAGAGATCGTTTGGAGTGTTGTGCCATCTGTATGGAGCTCTATTTTTCATGTTCATTATGGACTGGAAGTTGAATCCAGACAACATAGAGATTTTGATGATTGAATTGAAAGATGGATGTCGATCTGTTCTAGATGGAGTCACAATTTCTCTGATCAGGTTTGTAGCTTGGGAGTACTCCAAGATGAGGTCTTGCACCTGAATAAACATGTAGCAGCCTTTTTGTTAGATTGATCTCAGGTGTGTTCTAATGTCTTCCTGGAGTACAGAATTGTTATTGGCACTGTCTGTTTAATCTGAATGGAGAGCAATTTTTTTTTCAAAAATTCATACATGAATTACACATTGTTACTCACCCTTATACCTGCATACTAATTGGAATTATCTCCCTTTCTAAGGTTTATGTTTGGGGTTACAATGGTAATGGCCAGCTTGGATTGGGCAATAGTGGCAATCAACCAACGCCTTGCAGAATAGCAGCTTTACAAGGCATTCGTGTGCAACGGGTATGTTTCCTTTCTCTTCAGATCCAGGCCTTTGTGAAAACATTACCTATTGAGCAATCTAATTATTCCTATACACTAGATGTGTGCAACCTCTTTGGCCCCAAGGGCCATATCCAGTGCCAGATGGGAAGC
Organism: Shinisaurus crocodilurus; assembly: GCA_021292165.1. Classification (NCBI taxonomy): domain Eukaryota; kingdom Metazoa; phylum Chordata; class Lepidosauria; order Squamata; family Shinisauridae; genus Shinisaurus; species Shinisaurus crocodilurus. Next base: position 184,380,127 of record CM037879.1, on the reverse strand, counting down.
TGGGGGCTTCTCTACACATGCACACTACACACACTTCCTGCCCACACACATACGCGCACACACATTTTCCCCCACATAAACCCTTCCCCCAAAAAACATCTGGGGACCCAAGGTTGGAGAACACTGCGCTAATGGAAGAGGAGGCACTGGTGAAACATTTCCAAGTCATGCCAGTGCTTGAACAAGAAGAGATACTGTTTAACCTGAGCTCCTTGCAAGAGATTCTGTTCTTTTATCCAAGGGACAGTGAGGTGAAGCCGCCGTGATCTCTTCCTGCAGCTCACAACTTACAATGAGTGCATTGGAAGAATAATTGCCCCCCCCAAGGAAGCTGATTTGGTAGCTTGGTTTAAGCTGATGCATACTCAGGTTCAGGGAAGAATTTTAAGGAGACTGTGACTTTTACAAGAAACTTTTTTCTATTATCTGGGTAATGGGAGGTCTGTCTGTCCCCCCGCCCCCTGGAGGATATGAGATATGGTGTCTTAAGCCATCTTCATTACACTCTGGCCACTCTGACAGGAAGCTACCAGCTGAGCCACAGTATGCAAAATTGTTGACTAAAAGAGGTTAGAGCAACTGAAATGTTCTCAGAACTGAATGTATGGTCCTGGAACATCTCTGGATGTGCCAGTAAATTAGTTGATAAAAGAGTTTGTTAAATATTTACAACAATTTGACATAATTTTGCTCCAAGATGGGTGAAAGATGTCTCCAGCTTGCAACTCCAGGGTTTTAGGGTCTTTGTCACTGTTGCAAGAAGGTGCCATGAAGTGGATTGCTGTTGTGCAGGTTTGGTGGTATTTGTCATGATAGAACTGGAGGGAGGCTGCCAGTTGAACCTAAAAAACGGAGTGACTCTGTTTTGTATCAATACTTCCATTTCTCCATAGAACTCCACGCAGATTGTTTAAGATACCCAAGATACATCGGCTTGGCTGGAAGCTGTATCAAGGGGCAGGGGTGAGGGGATTTGTAGCAAGAAAACCCTTATATCATTTTGGGAGGAGACTTAAATGCCCGGTTGGGACAATCAAATATGGAGATGTTTAGGCAGTATGGCATCAGGGTGGATGATTTTTTCCTATTGGACAGGTATTCCCAGTACATGAAGTTCAACAGCAATGGTTTGAATCTTATTATCATGGCCTATAGGCATTTTCTCCTGCTCTGAATTGGTAGCTCACTGGATGAGACAGAAAGAAATTTAACATTTTTATCGGGGGGGGGGGCACTTGTAGACTATTTTCTGATTTATCCCATTCTGCTGCCCAATTATCTGGGCAGCAGAATGTAGAAGACTGGTATTAAATTATCACTACCCCATCAGATTGACCATTTGTCTGCCAGGCAGACTACTGTTGAATAATGAGCTAAATACAGTAATACCTTGGATTGCAAGTAACTTGGTTTGAGAGCGTTTTGCAAGACAAGCAAATTTTTAAATATTTATTTAATTTTTTTTACTTGATATACAAGCAACGTCTTGCAATACAAGTACTGTAGTACGGCTTAAATTAAAAATCTCTGTACAAAGTTTTTTGGGGGGATTTCGTTTTGATATAAGAGTGTTTTGGATTACAAGCACGTTTCCGGAACGAATTATGCTCTCAATCCAAGGCATGACTGTACTCATGATGATAGACACCTTAAGGTGGTCTGAATCTTTTGAGTTCTGTGGTAACTGACTTGTTATGTGGCCCCACACTTTTGGGACTAAGGAAGCAATTGGGGGGGGGGTAATTTGGAAGCACTGGAAGGCTACTGTAGACCAGCTGAAACTTCATCTGGTACAGCTGTTAGACTTTGTAATGTGAGCTGTTACGATGGGGAATACAAGAACTATCTAGACTTGCCTGCAGTGCTAAAAGGCTTAGGATCCTGGTTAAGAATCAAGCCAGCTATAAAGCCCTACTCAAAAGGAAGACGGTGGAACATATCCAGAGGTAGCTGTATTTGGGCTTGGCTGTAAAGCAACAGGATGAGGGTAAATTCTGGAATATTGGTTCACATATGGTTCCAAGCAGCACTTGTAGCACAGGGGAGTTAGAATTACACAAGGGGGCATGTAACAATGCCGTTTGGAGTTAAGGGTTCCAGCCAGTGGGGACTAGAACCCGGATCTCCCGAGTCCCAGTCACACCACTACGCTGTGTTGGAGCACTTGGAAGCAAAACAGCAGCAGTAGCATAATACCTTTGTTAGGGCCAGCTGAACATCCTAAAATAGTCAGTTAGCTTTAAAGTTTCAAGGAGTTCTTCAGGTTGTTAAAAGGGGACAGGGAGAAATTTTGCTTATATTCCTATTAAAGCATGGTGGAGCCAACAGGTATGAGACACACACCCACCCCACAACCTTTTTTGTTTCCCAAGATGTGCCTAATCCTGCATGCTGTCGTGGCAACCTTCTGTCAGTTTTGAGTTTAAAGATTGGTTGGGGACCACATTGGTATCACACCTTGTTCTCCCAATACTGTGAAATTCTGGTAACTGGCATTTCTAACCAATTCAGTTAAAGAGCAGGGCAGGGCCGGCACAAGCCATTTTGCTGCCTGAGATAGATGCCACCCTGCCACCACCCCCGGGGCCCCAGCACCAGGTGCTGCAGAGAAGTTTCACAAGGCTTCAGCACCCCTGTGGCGAGCTTTTGTGAGATGTCGCAAAGTCTCACAAGACTTGTGGGAGGCACTCTGCACATGGACTAGCCTCAGTCCTGCAGCTGCCGGACTTGTTTTCTCTTTTGTGTAAAGTGTGGCAAAAGAGAAAGCGGCCCACCAGTAGTGCGCCATGCCCTGGAGCTGCTGGCGTGGAGTCACGGACTGCTGCTGTGTTCGCCTATGCCAGGGGTGGCCAATACATGGTATTGAAGGCTGCCTCTGGCCCGCTGCGAGTGCTCCCCCCATTTCCCCGCCTCACACTGCTGCCACTGCAGAATCGGTTCTTCTGGAAAACAGGGTGTGACATTTTTCCTCTTGGGGACGACGACTTGTTATTCCCCTTCACCACTCTTTTATATGTTAGAGCTTACTTTCAGGTAGCGTTCCTGAGTGGTCAGGCCATGGTAGGGGGTCCTTCCCCTGCAGTCTACAGCCAGGCCCAATTAGTACAAAACAAATTTGATTAAACAGTTAACACAGAGGGTAAGGGAGCAAACAAAAGATACACAGAAACAAAAAAGTAAACTTGTAAGCTGTCCCCTTCTCCCTAACCTGCACCTTTGCCAGTTATTTGCAGACCAACTGCAAATAACTGGCAGGAACCCCTGCTCCATATACTCCATCTTTTGAGGTTGGTTCCTGGTCCAGAGTGGCAAGGCTCTCCACAGACCTGGTCTGCCTGACATGGACTTTCAGCTCCTGCTTTTAACGATAGATCCTACGCCTGATTGCCAAGGCCAGGAGATAGTAAGGAGGGTTCTTTTGGCCCCTATCCCACAGGCTGGGCATCCTGAAAGGGGAAGTAGCCAATTTCAGTGAGAAGGACAGCTGTATCCCAGTGGAATGGAGCCTCCTGCAGGAACTCTGGGGGACTTTAACCTGGCCCCATGCCAGTGATTGAATCAAGGTCACTGGAAGCATGGGTGAAGTGTGTGTGCTCCTACCCAGTGCCCCATGTGGGGCTGTACAAGTTGCACACCCTATAGCATATTATGACAGTTGAAATCTGTCCTTTATTGCCATCAGTATTGTATTGCTATGAGCATATTCTTGTCTCAGTGTTGTTTCAGCATTTCATTACCTTGTACTGAGGCTTTAGTTTATTGACTCTGCGTTTCTGAGTTCTATGTAACACGCAGGGATGCTGAAGAGTTCTTGGTCTCGAGTCGAGTCACGAGTCTTTGGACCCGAGTCTCGAGTCCAAGTCCTTGGTCCAAAATGGTGACTCACGAGTCCCAAGTCCTGAGTCACTCCCAAAACTGACTCCACGAGTCCCTATTAAAATCAATGGGGTTTCCCCCCCAACAAAATAAGGCTACTTCAGATGTGTGGCTTAAATAAATTCTAGGCACAAGTGTGCCTTTTTATTTCAAAACTCTGCAACTGATTTTGGCAAGAACAGACTAGGCAGACAAACCCAAAAGAACCAGGCAGGCAGAGGAGGCAGGGAACCCAAAGAGGCAGGCAGAGGCAGCCAAACCCAAAATGTCTGACCCTGACCCTAACCCCCCACTACAACACATCAATCAAAATAAATCTCAACACATCATTGGGGCTGTGCTCCTGGTAGCTGTCCATAGTGGCCGAGCAGCGGCGCTCCTCGCTTCCATGCGCAGCCAGAAGACTCGTCAACAGCCCAGGGATGTTGACGAGTCCTTGGTCTCGAGTCCCGAGTCGAGTCTCGAGTCCCATTAAAAATATTGGGACTCGAGTCGAGTCAGAAGGGGGGACTCAGTCCGACTCACGAGTCGAGTCCTCGAGTCCGAGTCCCCATCCCTGGTAACACGCTGGGTTACATCTTGTGAAGGTCACAAGGCCTATTCTAAGACCTAGCTGCTGTCTGTTACTCTGTTGTATTCTGTTCTGCTCTTCTCTGTTTTCACCTTATTCAAGTAGCAGAATGTGCCTGGACAGTGAGCGCAGGGCAGGGAGCATCTACTACTGAGTCATGGGTGCTGACTATTGGAAGAGTGGTGAGATAGCTAAGAGCGGCCCCCTCTTCTGGTTCTTCCTGCAACTAGACGGTTTTGGGTTGCCCTGTCAGTTTGCCCTCTAGTCTTGTGGTACTGTTTTTGAATGCCAAGTTGGTCCATAATAAGACATCTGTTATCCATGATTTAATTTTTGGAGGAAGAGGACAACCTGGTGTGTATAACAGAAACCTGGGTGGATGGAATGTGAGGAGTGAATTTTTCCTAACATTATCCATGTGCAGTGCTACACACTGCCTAGAAGTTTGGGCGTTGGGTGGGGGTGCTGTTGCTAGCATCTGTAAGGATTTTATATTCCTCACCAGTTCAATCAAGTGCTGGGTTTGAGTGTTTGTACCTGGGGCTGTGTAAGTCATGATGGCTATATATTGCATCCAGTATCAGCATTGTGTAGCATAACAGTTGCTTCACAAACAGGAGAATGCCCATTGGGGCAGCTGGTTGGCTACTATGAGAACAGAATGCTGGACTAGATAGCCCTTTGGTATGACCCAGCATGGCTCTTCTCCTTATGCTTTCAACCTTGTCAATGGTCTAAGATACCATTGTCTAGACCAGGGCTCTCCAACCTTGGGTCCCCAGATGTTGCTGGCCTACAGCTCCCAGCATACCCAGCCAGCATGGCTAATGGCAAGGGATTCTGGGAGCTGTAGTCCAGCAACATCTGGGGACCCAAGGTTGGAGAGCCCTGGTCTAGACAATGGTCTAAGATACCATTAAGATACTGTGGTGAGTTGGGGCCCACAGCTTCTACAGGTTCCCCTCGTATCTTTCAGAAAGTAGCATTGAGGGATTGTTGTTCAACTCCATGGCATATGAGCTGTGGAATCCTGCAAGGTTCCAACTTGTGCCCCATGCTCTTTGAACTGAGGTAATCCAGGGATGTGGAGTAAGGTGTCATTAGTATGCTTAGCTCCCCCCCCCCCGCCCCCCGAGACAAGAAGCTCGATGTGCCTCATGGTAGGGCTGGCCCTTAGTCTTAAAGCTTGGGTATGCACACCTCCGACTGTGAGAAATGATTCAACATTTCATGTTTTAGGTTTTGTTTAACAAGGTGTTCTCCAAAAATGCTTGTTTTAATACTTTTTGTGGAGCATATTTCTATCTTTCCAGATTTAAAATAGCAAAAATGTAAGAACACAAATTATTTTAATTCCTGTTTCTTTTGTAGGTTGCCTGTGGCTATGCACATACATTGGTGCTAACAGATGAGGGTCAGCTGTATGCCTGGGGAGCCAATTCATATGGCCAGCTAGGCACGGGCAATAGAAGTAACCAGTCATACCCTGCGCCAGTCACTGTGGATAAAGACAGGTAATATTCTGCTCATAGTCACTCGATAGACAGTTACAGACTTTTTAGCCTATAACTCTACTTTTTTTCTTGGACGTCCATAGGACCTAAGAAAACAGTACAGTTACTACGTTATTCACATATCTGAATCTCAAGCATGTAGGCCCTCATAAAAGTGCTTTTGAGAGTCAGAAGATACTCGGCACAGGGTGGTTGTATCTTTTCACTGGCTTTTTCTGAAATGCCGCCTTCCTTTTCCCATATGTTGTATTTTTATAGGTATGAACTTCGTGGCTGTGGTATTAGACTGCTTAATAGCGTGGATATTGGCACTTCTTGTTACGTAATATTAATAGCTTAATAGCGTGGATATTGGCACTTCTCTTATCAGACCAGAACTTCACATCTGGTCAGCTTGCATTTTCAAACATGGGGGTGGGGGTCATTTTCATATCCCCTTCCCTGCTTATGCCCCAGTTCGGAAGTACAGTGGAAAAAGAGCAGCCAGGGGCAATATCCAGTGCGTGCACCATAGATGGAAACCAGTGTAAACCACCTCTCATTGCACCAGCATATGCTGCTGGTGTTGTGCTAGGGTTCACCTAACGCAATGGCGTGAGTGGAGCGGCAGCACTGACTATGTTGGATCTCCCTCTTCCAGTGTGGAGTGGGGGATCCTTAGAAGAGGAGCCATAATCCCATAATCTAACCATTGGCCATGCTGGCTGACTGATAGGAGTTATAGTTCCAGACAGCTGAAGGGCCTTCCAGCAGTACTGGGACCCACTATTCCTGGGACCTCAAAGTCTCTGATTGCTTGTCCCTCCTGTCTGTGTATAGGAAACACCGCCAGGAACGAAGGAACTCTGGACTTGGCATTCTTAATCTTAAGAGAGCAAGTCAAGTCACACGGCGGCATGCATCTCAAACTGACATAAATCTCTGTCTCCCAGACATAACACAAAACCATGGTTTAAACTAGTTTCGCAAACTGTGATTCTGATTTGTCTGCTTTTGTTTCTCAACTAGTCATGACTTCATGAATTCATTACTATCTCCAGGTGCAGAAACATCTTGAGGCAGAGCCACTGTTGTTTGTCAGTGGTCTGTGAATTCAGATATATCAGCAAACCACAGTTAGCACGAACTATAGGTTGCAAAGCAGTTTCACACTGTATTTTCAGAACCTGTTGGTTCAAAACAAATCACTGTTTGTGCGGAGGCTTTGGTTCAGACAATACCTGCATTCAGACATCATGATAACCAGAGTTTATTGTGTTGGGAATGAGCCTCACATGCTTCCCCACTTCCCTCTCGTTGTCTGGCATGGCCATGGAAGGGACCGGAAGCTTCTGCTTCTATTTTTGATTAACCACAGTTCAGTGTGATGTCTGAACCTGACAGTTTATTTTATCTGTTTAAATTTACTATGGTTTATTTCAGGGTTCTCCAACCTTGGGTCTCCAGATGTTGCTGGCCTACAGCTCCCAGCATACCCAGCCAGCATGGCTAATGGCAAGGGATTCTGGGAGCTGTAGTCCAGCAACATCTGGGGACCCAAGGTTGGAGAGTCCTGGTTTATTTGAAAGCCAATATGGATTATGAAGTGCTCTTCCCCTATTGTAGAGGAGGGCCAGGCCTAGCAGCTCACTATTCAGAATACTGTACTTAGAACTTTTTCTGTTCTAACACTGCTTCTGAATGACTCAAGCAAGTCTCACAAGACATTGTCATATGGATACAGGAAAATAAGCCTGCGTAAAAGTCCTCAGAACAACCTACAATTTAGTCTCAATATTTTCCTCAGTACAGTACAGTTTGCAGTATAGTTTGGGCTGCTCTGGGCCTCATTCTACTGAGGTAAAATGGTCTCTCTCTCTTTTCATGCGCTCTGTTTTCACTATGGCTGTGCACTGATTTGAATAATTTCAGGAGGCCATGAAATAACGTGATACGGCTGAACTACAACATTTAAATACAACAGTGAATAATAGGATTCCTATGCCCACTCTGGGGGTGTCAGAGAAATCCACAATGGATTCAAAAGAGTTCAGATTTCTATGAATCCAGCCTGAGGATTCCCCAGAGGACCAGCTTTTTCCAAGTCACGTGGATTCCATGGATTTGTGGACCAGTTTTTCACTTTTAGGAGGGATTTGCGCTAATTTGCATTAGTTACCGTAATACGGATTAGTACATTAGCGCTAATGTGAAGTAGCACAAGCAGAACGAAATTCTGCTGTAAAAAAATCCAATTCCATCAATGGGTGGAACGAAAGACACCTGCCAATCAGCGAAACTCAGAAGGAATAGATTTAACAAAATCTGTACAATCCTAGCCCACTATGGGCTCTCCTCCCCGTGGTAGGCTCGAAGGCTCTGAAGAATCCAGAGCCAGACTCATGCCAGCCCTAATTTTCAGTATTTTTATAGCTCATGCCTTTATAGCACTTCACCCGACAAAGCACTTCCGCTGCTATTATGATTGGTAGCACAGCTCTTTACCTTCATTTTGGTGTATAGTATGTCCAAATCAGTTCATTACTTTCAGAGCCAAGTGACTTTTTTCAAAAGTAACCCAAGCCACGCCAAGAAGTGATGTGTGACCTTGAAAATGACCTTGAAGGTCATTTTTTTTTTTTTGAGGGCGGCATCCTCCCATTTCTTCTTTCTCACCCTGTGTACAATGGATCTGGCACGGGTGCCTGTTTTTGACACACTGTTTAACTGGTTATTACTTGGATGGGAGACGCCTCCTCTAGTTTCCTGCATTGAGCAGGGGGTTGGACTCGATAGCCTTGTAGGCTCCTTCCAACTCTATGATCTATGAAATCTATGAAATAACAGCAGTGATAAGTAAAAAATGACCTTGTGGTTGGCATATTATGGGGTGGTGGTGTTACAAGTTTGTACCAGACCCACAGAAATTGTGCTTTGGCATGGCCATCAGCATCTAGGACTCCTGGGCGTTGTCACTGCATATATGTAGTCCTTATACTACTGTTTTTTATGTTTGCCTTTACATTTAGAATCATAGAGATTGCTGCATGTCACTCTGCTCACACTTCTGCTGCTAAAACCCAGGGTAGTCAAGTGTACATGTGGGGTCAGTGCCGGGGACAGTCTATCACTCTTCCATACCTCACCCACTTCACCTGCACTGATGATGTGTTTGCTTGTTTTGCTACTCCTGCAGTGACATGGCGTCTCCTCTCAGTAGGTGAGCTTCAAACTGATTTTTCTGTTTGCATTACTGCATCTTAATCATTTCTAGAAGAAATGTAAATTACATTATTTTCAGCACAACCTTTGGTATTACCTGGTTGATGAAGAAATAAGCCACATTCTTTTGACTGGTGCGCTCTGCCTCCTCTTCTAATTTTTCTTGAAGTTTCTGTCTTTCTGCTGGGTTGGGTGTGTGCCAAATTGGTGTTGAGGAACAGTCCCCGGGGCTGCTGGAAGCTCCTTTCAATCTGGTGCTCTGTAGAAGATGCTCTTAAAGCTCACCAGATGGAAAGGAGAAACTTCCAGATGTTGCTGCTGCTGCAGTGGCAGTCCGTGAGAGAGTGAGCAGGAGGACAATGGCCACACCCTGACAGGCACGTGCCTTGGCTGTTTGGGCAGGCAGCCGCATGTTGCTGGCTACTTACCATGTGGTTCTGAATGTTGTTCTGCACAGGTGCAGGACCCATATGAAGAACTGGCCCAGAAACTAGCGCTCTAACAAGAGGAGAGTCACAGATGAGTAATTCTGGGTCATTTTGTCTTGGTCTAGGGCCCACCAGGCTTCCTGTTTTTTAACATTTGTCTTGCTCATTTTTTTAACTGGGAGGCTGTCGTGCTGCAAAGGTCCCCAGAGGCATTCTGGGCAGCTGCGGCCACAACTCCATTCTGAAGCCACCTTCAGAAATGGGGGCTGTAGGGAGCATCCCAGGGAGCTCAAAGTGGACAGCGAGGGATTTTACCTGTGCTGTTTATATTGCCTCTGTTTGTGTGGTGTGCGTGTGTTCTGTGGTTTGTTTGTTTGTTTTGGTGGTGTGTGTTTTGGCATGGTGTGTGTTGTGTCTGTGGTTGGTTGTGTGTGTGCTTTGCAAAGCAATCCTATGTCTCCTAGATAGTGTCTAGGGGGGCAGAGGATTCTTCGGATTTCCAGCTCCAAGGTCAGAGACAGATCCCCCCTCCCCACACACAACCAGCGTGGAAAGCGCTGCGTGCTGCATCTCTGAGGTCGTAAAGGGGGAGGGGAGGAGGCCGGGGTTGCAAGGAGACGTATCCTGGTGGCGCCCCCAGCCTGCCTCCCTCCCCATCCAAGCACTGCAGTTAGATGGCCGAAATTGGCAGTTTAGCTTAACTGCAGAGTGGGAGGAGTGGGGAGGTGACACAATCACCCCCATGCTCCTCCCACTCTGCATAGAACGCCCGTAATCATCCGAATTTGGAGGTTTATGGGCATCCCCATTGGATTGTGCCCTTGCCTGGGTGGTGTTTTTTGGTGTGGGTACTTTACCTGTGTGTGTTGGTGCATTTTGCCTGGGTCATCTTTATTTATTTATTTGTTTATTTATTTGATTTATACCCCACCTTTTTTCCTGCAAGGAACCCGGCAGCTTACATAATCCTCCTCCTCTCCACTTTATCCTCACAACAACCCTGTGAGGTAGGTTATGCTGAGAGTCAGTGACTGGTCAAAGTCAGCCAGCGATCATGGCCGAGTGGGGACTAGAACCCGGATCTCCTGAGTCCCAGTCCAACACTCTCACCACTACGCCACACTGGCTTTTTAAAATTAGGGTTAGGGTTTTGCCTGGTGTGTGTATTTTGCCTGAGGTCTTTTGTGTGTGTGTGTTTTGCCTTGGTGGTGTTTTTTTGGTGTGGGTGGGTGCTTTGCCTGTGTGTGTGTGTGTGTGTGTGTGTGTGTGTGTGTTTCACACAAAAGCATCACCAGTTTGCCTTTTGTGAAATGGTTTGTGCTTTGTGGGCGCAAATATATGATCTGGTATTTAGGGTGCAGACCCCCCAACACTGCACTTTCTATTCGGTATCTTGGCCAAGTTACCTCATCAGCCTCATTAATTTGCCTTCTGTGAAATGGGTATTATTGGAGCAGAAAACTGTGGATTCAAGAGTGTTTTTGTGTTTTGGAGCACAGACCTCACCTGTGGCTTGTACTTAGGTTCTTGGACAAGGGGATGAGAATACAGCTGCAGTGAGACTGTGCGGTGGCTCACTTTGATTTTCAGTGGAGGAATTATAATTGGAATTGGGAAGCTGGCAGGAGAAGATGAGAAATGGAGTGGGGAGAGAGAACTCTATGCAAACACGGGGGCGGGGGGCATGAGGATCCTTAGCATCAGGGTAAATCCAAAAAGAAGGTAAGAAGAGGCTTTCCACTCTACTGAAAAGTAGGGCACATGAGCAGGCAACCAGCCAGGCGTTTCAGAGGCTAATTGGGCCTGCCAGTTTGGGCTGCTTTTAAAAACAGACTGCTTGTGTGACCTTGCAGGGCAGGGGTGCAGAACCTCCAGCCAGTGTACCTAATCTGGCCCACGGAGGCTTGTATCACCTCCATGGGCCTGCCCACAGGGGTTGTGGAAGATGAAGGGAGAGGAATCTTCCCTGTTACCTCCTATCACAGATTGTAGATAACAGCGGGGATTCCCCATGCTGTTGCTTTGCTACACGCGGGGCTTCCGCACCTTGTTGAAGCCAGGGCTGAGTCTCCTTTGCTTCTCTATTCTGCTTTCCACTTTTTTCCATTGGAGAAGCAAAGGGGACTTGGCCAGCTTGGCTTCTCCCACCCTCTTCCTGCAATGGCCCAGAGTTGGCCCTGTCCCCTTCACTTCTCCCTTGGCGGCCGAATCAGCTTTGCTGCACATGGGGCCTCCCTGATAGGGGAAGCGCATGCACAGTGAAGCCTGGTCCCTGGCTTAAGCGCTGGGTGGAAGATCCATCTAGCCCTTCTACCAGGGAGCAAATGACAGGTGGCCACACCCACTGCAGTCAGGGGCATGGCCATGCCTGCTTGACATCATACGGCCTGCAGAGGTCATCCAGCCCCCCACCCCTTTTTGGTTCTGCACCCTGCTGATTCTCTAGGACCACTTATAGTCTTGTAAATAAAGAGTAGTCTTGGAAATCATCCCAGGTGAACCAAAAAGAGACTATTCTCTTGTTCCTGCTTAATAAAAACTTTAGATGGAATTTGAAATAGGTTTGGACATTGACAATTTCAGGAGGTTCCATGCTATAGCAGGGATAGAAAAGTTGTGTTCCCCAGATGTTGGATGACAACTCCAGTCATCCCCGATGGGATGCTAGCTGAGGTTGATGAGAATCAGGGCTGGCTCTCTCGTGAGTTAGGGTGAATTCCCTGCTCAGGCAGCAGATCGCGTGCCCCCACCCTGCAGGCAGTGCCACTGCCCCAGCTCTGCTCACCTGCTGCAGCAAATGAAGAGCAGGGCTCCTTGGAGGAGCGGTCCCCCATCTCTCTTCCAAAGCAGTCTCTCCAGAGAGGCTGCCCGCCCAATCTCTCACTTTGAGAGAGAGCCCAGAGCCCAGATGCCATGCATTATGGGGTCTTTCCTCAAAGCAAGGCATTGTGAAATGACCCTGGAGACTGTGCACCTCTCCAGAGCCATCTCACAGTGCCTCACTTTGAGGAAGGATCTCTCAAGGCACAACGTTCAGCTGCCCAATATCTTTTTCTGGCGGGAGCAGGCATCCTCTTGCCTCAGGGGGTGAGACATCTTGCACTGTTGCTGATTGGAGTCCAGCAACATCTGGAAGGCCAGACTCCTCACCCCTGCAGTAAAGGGTTTTTATAGGATTTTCAGATGTTCTTTGTTCTAGTTTGCCAGAGCTTTACTAGCGCCTTTCGAGTCAAGGTGCTCGTGGTGGGACACACATAATGATGGTGACATAGTGCTTTCCAGCAACACGTGCATTCCTTAGTTAAGAAATGAAGACACATTTTTATAAGTTCAGCAAATATTAGCTATAGTCAGTCTGGACATTCCCTGTTCTTCAAGTTAAACATAGGAAAGGAGACACATTCAAACTGCAAAATATCTTTTCTGTAACAAGGTTAGGCCCTTCCCCTTTCCTTCTAAACAACCTGAAGAAACAAGGCCATTCAGGATCTTTCCAAGGACTTCCATAATTTCTGGAAGAATCCTTGAAAAATTGGGTAGTGACTCTGGTTAAGTGTGTGACTACTTTTCTCAGACATAATTTTTCTGACTGTAACACAACCATAATTAATGAGGCAGAAATAGCAGATTACAAAAACGTGTAAGGAGTATTTTGGCGCCTAAATCAATTTTCCGCCACAAGTAAAATAAGCTCAGGGATTAACAAATCTGTCTGTGCTGTGGTTGTACAGTTGGTTGTACTGTTCATCTTTTTAGATATAAACTGTGAGAATTTCCAGTTGCTTATGTGACAAATGGGGATATGGTTAAACTGTCACAGGTCAGATTAGACCATTCCTGTTTTGAAAAGAAATACTGATGAAGTTCAAATATCATGTTCTGTAGAGAAGGAAGCTGGTTGAATTGCTGTTCCCATGTACTGTTTGGTTGCTATGCTCTTGCTAAAGTGTTTCATTGTACAACACTTTACCTGTACTGTTCTGTTTCTTTACCTGCACTGAGTGAAATGTTGCTTCTAGCTTGATATTCATTGGTTCCTTGTGTTCATGAGTGTTCAAAGGGGACTGAACTGAGAGAGAACTTAAAAATTTTTTGTTGGTGCCTTTGTTTTAGAACCCGATGATCATTTAACAGTAGCTCAGTCAATAAAGAAGGAATTTGACAACCCAGATAATGCAGATCTGAAGTTTCAAGTGGATGGAAAATACATTCATGTTCATAAAGTCCTTCTTAAAATTAGGTATGAAATTAACACTCCCCCTCCCTTTTCTCTACCTTTCTAATCACCTTGCTTCTCCCTCAGCATTAAACATTTATAGTGCTACTGAATTTCATAGCCCATATTTTCTTATGTTCTGCAGTTTTCCCCTCCATTTAAAATAGGAGTAAATACTCTCTCCCCCCCCCACTCCCCCACCCCTTACTGCAGTGTTCTCTAACCTTGGGCCCCCAGATGTTTTTGGCCTACAACTCCCAGCATGCCCCAGCCAGCTATGCTGGCTGGGGCATGCTGGGAGTTGTAGGCCAAAAACATCTGGGGGCCCAAGGTTGGAGAACACTGCCTTCCTGGAAGACTGTGCTCCAAGACTGCCAAGCGTTGGCATCCTGTTGGAGGTGTATGGAGCTCCAGCCACTGTGTGTAGTGTATGGACAACGCAACACTTCCAATATGGGTGGAAGTGCCTGTAGCTCCAAGGTACCATTATGAGCCACAAGGGAACCTGCACATTTAAAGTTTTGATGTGATCCTTGTGGGACACTGGTATGGGAATTTCAAAATACAGATATATCGGCTGCATATGGGCAACAGGTCCTCCACTCTCAGTTTAAAAGAATTAGCTCAAGATCATTAAGTTTCCATATAGTTGCCCATAATGCACAGTAGTTGGGTAACCGCCTCTCCGTTTAATAAAAAAAATACTGAGCTCCAGCTGGAACCTGCATTTGTTGCATGGTTCCTCTTTGTCCAGACTGAAGGATGGCTCCCCAGCATGCACCAAATACGTGTGCCAGCTGGAGCTTAGTTTTTAAGTCAGCATTGTGGTGCTACAGTTAAAGTTAAAGACTTGCATCTGCTGAGTACTAAATGATCGGCTTGTGCACAGAAGTGGCATATACTAAAACCACAACTGCTTCCCCAGCTTTATGATCCACTCAGAATCACAAAACACTGGGTTAGCAATGGGCAAATCAATCTGTTTCTGGTCCATGTCACTTTTGCACCCATAAGTCCGTTCCATCTTGTTTCCATATTAATCTGAGAATGTTTTCCTTAATCTGCATGAAAATTCACAAAACACACACACATATATTTCTAAACATATGTTAATATGGTTTTTTTAAAAAACCAATAACATTTGGAACATTCTGGAAGTACAAAGTTCCAATCTACACATTAATCCAGGAGATGCGGATCAGGCCAGCTGATAGTGGAATCTGCAAAAGTAGAAGTCCTCAAAGGTCCCTGCTAAAGGCCAGCCAGACTTGTGGGCTCTAGCTCATCCCAAACCCACTCCTCTGAAAAACGCAGTGGCTTTGATCAGCATTTGCCCATCTTCTGCTCTTAGAGCCCACAATTCCTTTCTTGTCCTCTGTGCTTGCCTTCCCGTGCCACCTTGGTTCTTCCATCGTTTTTCTGTTATGCGCTAATGATCACGATACTTGCCAGTGTAATAATTTATCTTCCTTTCTTCAGATGTGAACATTTCCGCTCAGTACTAAACAGTAATAATGATGAAATTATACAAATAAGTGAATTCTCATATCCCGTCTACCGAGCCTTTCTGGAATACCTTTACACGGACAGCATCAGTCTTCCTCCTGAGGATGCAGTAGGTAATTGGAAGAATTGTGTGTTCATTTAGCAGAGCTGAAATTAATTTTAGCAGGCTAAATTTTTGACATAGTTCAGCCGTGATTTACTGATGAGGCCTTACATAACAGCTCTTTTTTATTTTGATCATTGCTTTTTATATAAATGCAATTTCAGAATGGAATCTGCTACACCACCTTTCCATTTGCCACAAGGAATGGGTGAGCAGGCAATGTTCAAGCTTGTTGAGGTTCTCCAAATTCTTCCTCAAACTCATTTTGCCTCGTTTGCATTCCTGAATGCGAGCATTTTTTTTTCAATTGGGGATCTGGAAATTTTGATCTGGAAAAATAGGCATTTTTAAAGATGTGCATTTTTCCCATCTGAAAATGCACATTCCCTCCCATAGGCTAAAGCCTGAAAATACAGATTTAGGGGAGATTTGTGCAGGTGCTCATTTATGCAAATGTGCACTTTTGAACGTGAACGCAAGTTTGGGAAATTGTGAAAATGTTCGTTCCTGAATGTGTTTGCATTCAGGGTTGCGAACAGGATATGTTTGCATGATCTGCGAACAGGAACAAAATTCTCATGCATAATTATGCCACTTGAGCATAATTAGGAAAGGAATTGAAAATAAAACTGCTAGTAGCATACTATGATGTGTACAGTAGTATGGTGTAACCACACTTCAGGTCACCACACCTAAAAAAGGAAAAGCTGCAGAAAAAGGCAAACAAAATCATCAAGGGCCTGAGCAACTCCCCTATCAGGAAAGGTTAAAATATCTGGGACTGTTTAGCTTAGAAAAAAGGCAAGCAAGGGATGTACAAAATTATGCATTGCACAGAGAAAGTGGATAGGGAAATATTTTTCTTCCTCTCTAATACTAGAACCTGGGATCACCCCAAGGGAGATTAATAGCAGATTCAGGTCAGATAAAAGGAAGTACTTCTTCACACAGCAGATAAACAGTGGAATTAGCAACCACAAGATGTAGTGATGGCCACCAATTTGACTGGCTTTAAAAGGAAATTAGACAAATTAATGGAGGATATCAATGGCTACTAGTCCTGATGGCTATATAATATTGGAGGCAGTATACCAGTTGCTGGGAAAGATGGGCGGGCAGGTCTCCTACGCCAATGTGTGAACAGAATGCTGGACTAGATGGACCTTTGAGCCAGCATGGCTCCTCTGAAGTTCATTTCCAGACATGTTACAACCTTATTGTTGATTTCTAAGAATCTGTGGGCAGGCATTGGATAAGTTTGCATGTATTTGTTCCATTCAGCAGTGGCTTACTCTTGCAAAAATGTGCAAATAAGTAATCGAAAAGGGGTGTATATAAAAGCGAGCACCCCTGTTAGATTACCTACAAGTAAGTCAGGCTTGAGCAGGGCCCTGCCCTTAGCCTGCTATGAGCAGGGCTTGCTTGAATTGCACCTCAAGCACCCACTGCCTCCACCCTGTCCCCCAAACTTACTTATGGGAGATAGTGCTCCAGCTCCTCAGGGGAGTACCTTTCCCACCAAGCCTGGGGACTATCAGTCCCAACAGCCCTTGCAGGAATGTGACACTATTTGCACCAATTTCTGCTTTGGTTATATGGGACTTGCATTCCCCAGTCCCCTCCTCAGTGGGAAGGACACTCCACCAAAGACATGTCACTAAACATGTCCCAACTATATTTGGTGGGACAGAGGAAGGGTGGGGAGGTTGCTTTGAGCATCCACCAGTGTCAAGCCCTTTTGGGTCCAACATAGGGATCCCCAAGTACTGCTAAAGTAAAGTTGAAATCCAGCATAACTAGGCTACTTAAATTCCATTATTAAATTCCTTCCCATAAGAAATGGCATATAGAGAACTTTAAAACATGACATTCATGGTGAATTTCTAAAAACGTTAAATATTCTGGAAGCAGAATACCACTAATACATACTACAGCAGATGCCAGTTTCCCTCCAACAGGAGCCAGTCAGATACTTCAGGGAAGATAATAGATTCATAGATCATAAGAGTTGGAAGGGGCCTATAAGGCTATCGAGTCCAACCCCCTTGCTCAATGCAGGAAACTAGAGGAGGGGTCTCCCATCCAAGTAACAACCAGGCCTGACCCTGCTTAGCTTTCCACACTCAGACACGCTGAGCCAGCGTGAGCCACAGGCCTGTATGCAGCCACAGATCAGATGCTCATTCTTACAATGTATTGCTCAAGCTGCCCTATAACTCTTACTAGCTTGTCCACTTTGGTTTTCGTGGTTTTTTGTTTTTACTTGTACCTCATTGCTTTGTCCCCAAGCTGAAATGAAGGGTAATCCCCCATTGAGTAAACATAGTGCATAGAAGGTACAATGGTCTTTGGTTAAAAACTCATAGCTGTTTTGGCCCTCAGCTGCCAAATACCCAACCGTCTTTTTTAAAGCAAATTTTGCCTTGGCATAGTGAAAATATCAAAAAAAGTGTGAAAACACCACCGTGATAGAACTTTCTTTTATCTTTTTTTAAAAAAATTTACAACTGTCCTGGAGGCTTCTAGCATTCACATAGTCTAAAAGCCACTCCGTGACTTTTTTTAATATTAATTGTCAGCAATCTAGTATTACTGCAGTTCACATGGAGTTTTTCTCTTGTGTCTAGGCCTGTCTTGTCTGAAAATGTACCCCAGACATGTTCCCCTTTATACCAAGTAGCACTTTCAGAAATACCACTTGAAGCAAGATGCTGTCTTCTCAGCAGAGTTCATACAGTGCATTTTCACTTGTGGAATGCAAATATCAAGTATGACTTAGGTATATCATCAGTTTTCATATAACTTGACATCTCAAGTATTTTTTCCCTTGTGGCTGTTTTGGTGTTTGCGTATTAACTGAAAAAAGAAAATATTAAAGATATCAACATGCATTTTCTTTTTTTCCTGCCAGGTCTGCTAGACTTGGCAACCTTCTACAAAGAAAATAGACTGAAAAAGTTTTGCCAGCAAACAATCAAGCATGGCATTTCTGAGGGGAATGCAGTCGCCCTTCTTTCAGCTGCAGTCAAGTATGAAGCGAAGGTATGGAGAATGTTTACGAATTCTAGTTATTATTCTCCTTCTCTTCCTTCCAGTCTAGTTCTGCTGGATGACTTCATGGGACCAGGCATGTTAACCTTTCTGTTAACAGCCAGAACAACACACTGCATGAAACGCAATAGAGGAAACCAGAGCAGCTCAGAGAGGAGTCAGTATATGCTGGAATCTACTGATTTCAGTGGAACTTACATTTCTCTGGATCCCTTTGTGGGATCTGGCCTGTGTATCCACAGTGATGACTGTGGCACCTCATTACTGAACTTTTTTAAAGATGTCATTCTTTTCCCAAGCTGCTGGATAGTGTTATTACTTGAGCCACTGTTGAGAGATACTGAATCTTTTAAAATTATCAGGGGCAATTACACAGAAGAGGGCCCTAAGAAAAAAGTAAATTACGTTCCCATCTCTTCACATTTCCTGTTTTTGCATTGCGGATGTTCCTTTTCAGACACATCAAAGGCTCCCTGGCTCCTCACAACATTGCCTTGATCCATTCAGCTCTTGATAGAAAATGTTCTACTGATTTGTCTTTACTGATTTATCTTTCTCTTCTCAATCCTCTTTGATTTAATCTAGCTTTTTAGTTCTATTTCTAGGCCACTCTTACTGGTGTCTGAGAGGCAAGGGGCAGTATCCAATGCTGCCGCTGTGCCTCTACAATCGTGTTGCACCAGTGGGACCCACCGTCAGCCCAGCAGGAAGCTAGCACTTCCTGGAGCAAACCTAGAAATGAACTGAAATGCTCATTTCCAGAATGGGACAAGTCAGCAGAGCTTTTAGGAAGCACTAACTTCATGAGTCTGCTGGTGCATGGGCAGCATTTTAAGTAATAGACAGGACCTAGGTGAAGGATGTTCTCGGATTCATGTAGTCACAAAGCAGAAGACCCAAGAGCACACCATTTCCTCCTCGGAATCCCCCCCCCCAACTGGACCTGATGAGGGAATAGACACAGACAGAACAGATCTGTGCATGCATGCAAGCATGCAAGCATGCATGCATGCATGAGAGAGACCGTATGTGCATGTAGGCAATGGAGAGCCAGGAACAAGCAGGCATGCACTATTCCCTCTCAAAGCTCACAGGAGGAGGCGGAGGAGGAGGAGATTCTGTGTATGTGGCTGGAGGCACATGCATCGGCACAGAACAGCCTTCCCAACCTAGTGCCCTCTAGATAGTTTGGACGACGTGCTGGCTGGGGCTGGTGGGAGGTGGAGTCCAAAACAGCTGGAGGGCACCAGGTGAGGAGGGAAGGCTGGCACAGATACTCTGACTTCCATGAAAGCGATTACTCGTGAGCCCTCACCCTCTCATGAGGGTTAATTAAGAGGACTGACCAGAAATAAACATAAAAATGTTTTTGTGTAAGAAATTTGCTTTTGTATGAACTCAGTCTGCTCCAATACCTTACTTTATGCACTAAGGATATTAAGAAATAGTGGAGCACTATGACAGCTGTTTGCTTTGAATTTCAGCTGGTGTCCGCACCAGGACATGCAGTAATGGCCGAGAAATGTTTCCAGCTTGCCCACTCACACTTTTAATAACGTTTCATTCCTAGGAGTTAGAGGAATTTTGCTTCCGGTTTTGCATAAACCACCTGACTGTAGTTACTCAGTCTCCAGGCTTTGCAGAAATGGACCATGACCTCTTGAAGAACTTCATTAGCAAAGCCAGCCGAATGGGAGCATTTAAAAATTGAAGGACTGACACTTGGATACAAATGAAGAAAAAGTACTTTCATCATGGATGGTCATGTCTCTGAACCTAAAGTGCCAAGATACTGCCTGGATAGTATTAATGCTGCTTGCTTGCAAACAGAGCTACCAACTTTGTGGATTGAGTGAGCATGTAGCTGGACTAAATCTATTCACATCCCCCCTTATTATTAAGGTACTTTGAAAAATATTTGGAACTTATTTGGTCGCTTTAGTTTACAAACTATGCCTTCCCAGCCACAGTTTTATTAGCATACTTTGATTTTAACTCTTTGATTCTTTTTTTATTGTTCACTGCTAAGGAATTTTATTGGATGCAGTATTTATTTATCTTGTAAATAAACAAACAGTGTAATCAGCTGTGATTTGTTGAAGCTTGCTGAAGCTTAAAAGATAAAAGTGTTGCTAATAACCTAGTAAGTGATAGTTGACGTGACTGAAAAACTAGGGAATGAAATGGTACTTTGCCGGTTTTTTCCCTATTGCAGCTCTGCTTGTGGAATTCCCCTACCACCACCCCACCTCCAGAGGATGTCGGCTCAACATGCAAAGAACTATGTCACCTTCCGTCTACGGGGCTGAGTAATCATGTAGGTTGCCTTTCAGATGAGTTCTAAAGGCTATTTCGTCTGTACTTGCTGAACCTTTGAGAAAACGGGGCAACAAAGTATCCCAAATAAAATTAGGAAGTGTCAGTCTCTTTGTGTTTGCTGCAGCAGTATTATGGCACAAGCTTTGAATTTGTCAGAGATATTCAAAGTATTCCTTTTTAAAATCCTGTCAGAAATAAAGAATCCACTTACTAGCAGCTCTTGTGAGTCTTAACAGCGTGTGTGTAATAAGCAGCCCATAAGTGCAGCATTTAATTCCAGTGACCAGGATTGAGATGCACTCTGCAGCCCTGTTGTTTTCTATGCTTATGCTAGGAACCTCTGAGGCAAGTGGAACCTGAGGCAAGGCAAGCACTCAAATGGGAGCATGTGAGTGCTTGGTTTTAAAGAACATAATGGAAACCAGGTGAATGGAGAGAACATGTGGGATATGGTCATCTCTGAATACAAACTAGGATTCCATGCATCGTGGACACTGGGTGAACGGGAGGAGGCCAGTGGCAGTCTAGTTTTGTGGAATTGGTTCCAGATTCTTCCTTCAGGATTACAACAACTTTCGCCCAGTCTCAAATTTGCCATTTCTGGGCAAGGTGATTGAGCAAGTGGTGGGGGCTCAGTTGAAGGCACATTTGGATGAAGCCGATTATTTAGATCCATGCCAGTCGGGCTTCAGGCCTGGACATGGGACGGAAACGGCCTTGGTCGCCTTGGTGGATGATATGAGGAGGGCTTTGGATAGGGGTGAATGCTCTTTTCTAGTCCTCCTCGATCTCAGCGGCTTTTGATACCATTGACCACGGTATCCTCCTGGACCGCCTGGAGGGGTTGGGCTTGGGAGGCACTGTATTGCAGTGGTTCCAGCCCTTCCTCTCTGGAAGGTATCAGAGGGTAGTTCTTGGGGAGGAGGCTTCGGACCCTCAGCCGCTCACTTGTGGGGTGCTGCAGGGTTCCATCCTCTCCCCGATGTTATTTAACATCTACCTAAAGCCGCTGGGAGCTATCATCAGGAGGTTTGGGGTGTGCTGTCAATATGTGGATGACACGCAGCTCTATCCTTCAAGTCCTCACCAAGGTTGGCTGTTGAAACCCTGTCCAAGTGCCTGGAGTCAGTGGGTGGCTGGATGGGACATGCTGAAACTGAACCCCGACAAGACCGAGGTACTTCTGGTGGGGGACAAAGGAAGGTTAGGGGATGTGGACCTGGTGCTGAATGGGGTGCATTTACCTCTGAAGGACCAGGTCCGCAGCTTGGGAGTCATTCTAGACTGCCAGCAGTCCATGGAGGCTCAAGTGCTATATCAGCTCCATCTGATACGGCAGTTGCGCCCCTACCTTCCTAATCATCTGCTCCCATCAGTTCATGCCTTGGTTTCCTCTCGCCTAGACTACTGTAATGCACTCTATGTGGGGTTACCCTGGAAGATGGTTTGGAAGTTACAGCTGGTACAGAAGGCAGCAGCTCGCCTGGTTAAAGGCTGCCGCCGGCGTGATCACATCACTCCAGTGCTCAAAGAGTTGCACTGGCTACCAGTTGTTTGCTGAGCCGAATTCAAGGTGTTGGCGTTGACCTTTAAAACCCTGTACGGCTCTGGTCCAGTTTATCTCAAGGAGCACCTCCAGCAACATCAAGTAGGCCGCTCAACAGGATCTGCCACGGATGGCCTTCTCCCTGTCCCATCAGCCAGATAAACCAGGCTGGTGGGGCTAGGAAGAGGGCCTTTTTTGTGGCAGCCCCCAATTTATGGAACTCTCTCCCCAGTGACTTCCGCAATGCCCCTTCCTTGATTAGCTTCTGCCAGGCATTAGAAATGTGGTTTTTCAGGCGGGGTGGGTGGGATTTTTAATTTTTGTACTGTTTGTAATTGTGTTTTACACTCTGTTTTGTTCTTGTGTTTTATTGGACTGTACATCGCTCAGAGTGGCTGGATGACTGGCCAGATGGGCGATTCAAAAATATAATTAATAAATAAATAGGAGGAAAGGCATACTGGGCTTGGTGTCATCCTGTACATCAAGGCCTGTACATGAGGGCACAGTGTCAAAAACAACAACTAGAAAAGGAAGTTGAAAGGGGGAGTCAAGAGGGTTGAATCTCTCCAAAATGCTTGGGGATTACTCAAAACCACAGTAACAGAAGCTCAGCTAATCAAATGGGGAACGGAGTATTAAAATGTAAATGTAGTTTAATGTAAGCAACATTAGGGCAAATTACATGTTCCTAAACTGGCACTGAGGGATGTGGTGGATAGCTCGATAAACTGTTGGCCTAGTATATGGCTGCTGTGAAAAAAGCAAATCTTATGTTGGGGAAATCTTATCATGTCTTTATACAAATCTATAGTGTGACCAAGCTTGGAATACTATGTATACAGTTCTGGGCAAAGCACCTCAGAGGAGGGGAAGGTGCAGAAAAGGGCAACCAAGGAGCTGGAGCAACTCCCCTTTGAGGAAAGGTTACAATATTTGAAGCTCTTGGAATAAGAGGGGGTGCATTAAATTACAGATGCACAAAATTATGCATGTTGTGGAGAAAGTGGATAGCGAGGTCCCTATCCATATAGTCATCCAATAAAGCTGAATGGTGGGCAATTCAGGACAGACAGAAGGAAGTACTCCTTCACACACTTCTGAACTATGGAATTCACTACGACAAGGTGTAATGATGACCACCAGCTTAGATGAATTTAAAAGATTTGACAAATTCATGGAGGAGGAGAAGGCTATCAGTGGCTACTAGTGATGGTGGCTATATATTACCTCCATTAGCAGTGGCAGTATTTATACCAGTTGCTGGTACACAAGAGCGGAAGGGTGATATTGCACTCAAGTTTTGTTTGTGGACTTCCCAGAGGCATCCAATTTGTTGCTGTAGGAACAGAATGCTGGACTCTCTAGCCAGCAGTCCTCTATCATAAAGGACAGATTCAGCACAGCTGTTTTTATGTTCTTATTTTGCAGAGGTGTGTGTTAAACTACATTTTACCTATTTTTTAATATGTAAAATAAGATTGTGTCACTTATCCTGTCACACTCTGTAATCTTCTGACTTAGCTGGAGCAGGCATTGGCTTTAAAAATTCTGCAGCATCCTCTAGTTTCCTAGCCCCCCCCCCTCTTCTCTTTGCAAGTGAATACTGCAGGAATTGCTTCTAAGCTAACCTCTCTTGCCCCAACCCTAATTAGGGGACGGAAATACATTTTATACCAACTCAATCAAGTTGTCCTTCTAAGATTCTTGAAAGGATGAAGCTGCTCCAGGAAAGAGAGACAGAAAAACCTGGAGATTGTTTCTTTTGTGGAAGGAAAGACTGCATTTACTACCCTTTTTGGCTCTGGTGTTGAAAACATTTTTGCAAGTTGTGCTCTGACACAAGGGTTATGTTGGGTGAACCTGCCTATGGTGAGGGGGAATGGGGAAACATTTTAATTGGGAAAAGTTGCAAAATCTAAGTAATGGTGAAGGGAAACCAGGACTGGATATTTGGAGGACTGATTTTGTTTCCTGTAGCTAACTGGCACATGTGCTGGAGGTGCAATATTATTTAATCACAGAACAGATGTGAAGCAACTCAGACTTTTGGAGGAACAATTGCCACTGTGGGGTGAGGGTCAGGGCAGGCTGCACTTACTCTGTAGAATGAGAAAGGTACTCCACATGTGCTCAGAGGCACTTTTATTATATTCCCACTATATTATATTCCCACTAGTAGAAATAATTGCCCATGACATAGTCTGGGCCCATCTCCTTTTTATAGTTTTATCTTGGGGTGACAGTAGTGGGGCTCTTCCTTTTCTTGTTGACAACAAGTATCTAGAGTATTTTGAATTCAGGGATTCAGCACAAGAACTGCTGCTTCATTGCCCATGTGGCACATGTGGTCCAGCATCTAGAAACCCAAAATTTCAGCCTACTGGATGGTTCTGTTTGGTGTGGGTGGAATTTTGCACCAATAAAAACTGAATTTTGCCAACCTGTATGTTAGGCATAATTTATTCTGCACTCATGGGGAGGGCTTCTGGTCCTTGACTACCAAAAATCTTACTCTAGCCCCTCTTCTCATCTGAGCCTCTATCAGGCATTCTCACATACATTTCTCAACAGCTGCTACCAGAGAATCCCCCAAGCCTGTTCTTAAATAGCCTTATGTTTAGAAAACAGCTTGAGGATCTGGGACAAGAGCAGTTTAAAGGGATGCTGTTATCAGGGTACCCCAAGTCTCTTAAAGAAGAATTTAAGTAGCACTGTGGGGATATTTTGGGGCAGCTCTTGTATGGGAATTGCTTAGAAAAAATTCAATGGATTGCTTAGAAATATTGGCTTAGAAATATTTCAACTGGCTCACAGCTAGAGATCTAAAATTACCTTTCTTCACTCAAACAGGCATATATCAGTAGCAACCTTTACTTTAAAACTGGCAAATTACTCTTAATGTACTGATTTGGTTCTTAAAATACACATCTACCATAGATCTTTCAGATATGCCGGCATCTGAAAATTGAGGCCCAAGAGAACTCTACCCTGTTTTAAAGGGCTAACAATAGTACAGTAAGTAGGGCCAATTTGGACAGATTTGGGAGATGTCTCCAAAAATGGATACATTTCTCCCCAAGCTCTCCAAATAAGGAAAACGTGGGGCACAGAGGGATGATAACTCTAGCTGCTAATCACAGTAAATTGTTTTACCAGGGCTGTCCAATCCCAGTGCTTTGGGGGAAGGATGTTAAAGTAAGATATCACAGTACTGATCCAGTGTTCAGTGCTCTTTGCTAGTTATCTCTCCCAGGAACAGGAATGTTAAAAGAAGTTTGGTGGAAACTGTGGGATCCGAGATGGTGTAGTATTGGGAAATGCTGGATGTTTGTCTTTCTGCCTTTGCCACTGTGTGCTCCACATCCATCATCCACCACTGTTCTATTGCATTTTGTGATTTTGGTGCCAACTGAACAGAACCCCCCCCCCCTCTAAAAATTGTTTTGCATACAACATAACTACCTAATCCCTGCCTAGGCTTCTTGCCTAGGGATACCTCTGTAACATATGCCATTTTCATGCAGATTACCGAAAAACAAAGCAAAAGGAAACAAACACCCATGGAGGGGGATAAGTGAAAGTGAATCTCCCCACCTCCCATCTTTCAACATTCCCCCCAAAACAATGCACATATTCTGAAAATGCAGGTTTCCTATTTTTATAATTGTCCACAAAAAAAACGGGGATAAGTGCATCCTTTTCTGGAAACCCCCAAACTGTAACGGCTGCTCTGGCACAAAACTCCCTCCACCTATTTGTCAGAAATTTTGGAGTTGTAGTCCCCTGCAAATGTCATCCACTTCTGACAAAAAGCAAAAAGGTTATACGTAACTGTTTGTTGATTTCCAATGGTAGTGTTGTGCCTCCAGTGGGTCAGGCGGAGACCAGCTGTGCCAGAGTGTGTTTGGGGTGGGGTCAGGCTAAGTGCAGCCTGACCCAGCTGGGCAGCTTTGCCAATCAGCGCCTGCTCAAAAGGCAGGTCCCAAGCACACTCAGATGCTGGAAGCAATTGTTTGCTTATACAGCTTCAGCCAGACGCCTTGACACCCCCGAACTCAAGACTTGTGCCTTTGGACCTCAGAACGACCTTGACAACGCTTTTGCCTGCTCCTGAACTGGTTTCTGTTTGCTGCTTTTCGGACATATATATTTTGGCTTCGACCCTTGGACTGATAACGACGACGACGGCTTAGCTTGACACTGGGCGGATTTACGACAGGTAGTCAGTGGGAAGCATGCAGATCTGGATTTCCAAATCAAAATTTGGATTTGGACCCAAGTCAAAGTGGGCAGTCTCTGAATTGGTCTCAGCCAAACCAGGCTGTTTTCCAGACTGCTGAATTGGGATCCAAACCAAATCTTATGGTCAATGCACACCCCTAAGAAAGGCCTCAGATGCCGAAACGTAGCGAAAATACAGATGCGGATACATGGCAGGTAAGATACATGGAAATAGAGCTGATCAACTTTGGAGGGAGGATGTGTCCCCAGGATGAATGGGGTGCAAATGAGAAAGTAATGCTAATACAGAATCTAAATTATAAGAGATTTTGAAATCTGAATGATTTCAAGTATTATTATTATTTACAGTATTTGTATACTGCTCCACATCAAGGAGATTCCGGAGCGGTGAACAATAAAAAGACAAAAACAAAAACAATACACTGAAAACAAACTAAAATTACATTGGTGGTTGAAAAGCAGAGAAGGCTTCCCGGAATAAGGAGGTCTTCAGCAGGCGCCGAAAACGGCACAATGTTGGAGCCCACCTGACCTGCAGAGGCAGGGAGTTCCACAGAAATGGAGCCGCCACACTGAAGGCCCTTCTCCTGGCGGACTCCCAATTGGGCCAAAGGTCCATGAGGAACCACCAGGAGCATGCCATCTGATGGCCTCAGCAACCGGGCAGGTTAGTATGGGAGGAGGCACTCTCTCAGGTAACCTGGTCCCAAGTTGTTTGGGGCTTTGTACACAAGTACCAGAACCTTAAACCTGACCCGGTAGTAAATAGGTAGCCAGTGCAGTTCCCTCAACAAAGGAGTTGTATGCTGTAAGGGGGCAGTTCCTGACAAAAGCCGAGCTGCTGCATTCTGCACTAGCTCCAGCTTCCGGAGCAGCCTTAAGGGCAGCCCGACATAGAGCGCATTGCAGTAATCCAGTCTTGAGGTTACTAGCGCCTGAATCACTGTGGCCAAGCTATCCCTGTCCAGGAGAGGCCGTAGCTGGCAAACCAATCAAAGATGGTAAAAGGCACTCTGAGCTGCCGCAGTCACTTGGGACTATCTAATGAAATGTAATTTTAAACAGGGAAAGTTAAGGTGCTTAAGGCTGCAATCTTGTACTTATCTACTTGGGAGTTAAAGTCCCACTGCTCAAAGTGGGACTTTAACATGTATAGGATTGTGTTATATTAAATGTTTCTTATAGAGCCATTATTAGTGAGGATCAGCATCCTGTATATCACTCCAACTCGATTATGGAAAGCATGCAGCATGTAACTACTTTTCTAAATACTTTATGACTGGAAAATTGACTGAACAATTTTGTACCACAGTATGTGGTTTGTATTGTCACATTTAAGATTAAATTACCCACCGATATTCCATTATAGAAATCTGTCAGCACTGAAGTCACTTACAAAATTGTACATTACTTTATATTTTTACTTTACTGTAATAACATTTCCAAAAAAAGTTAGAACCGCTACTGAATAAGTTGTACCTAGCAGGAAAATAAAACCCTTAAAAGGTGAGAAAAGGGATTGTTTTTTCTAGTGCTAAGTCATATTAGGACCAAGTTCAAGAATGCAGTTTTATGAATGTTCAAATGTTCAATGTCATTTCTACAACTATTACCTGTGCCTATTTTAAAGTGTTTTTATTAACATTTTAAAAGTATTTTATTATTGCTTAAAGGAGTAACATCTATTAATATAGGGAACAGTACTTCTGTACTGAACAATGCTGGATAACTGTCAGTTTGCCTGTATACATAGTTATAACAAGATAGTTGCAGTTTTCTAGCCAAAGTCTTAAATAAACTTATTGGGCAGTATCCAACGGGACTGTGTTTACGCAATTGCTGTAGCACCAACATAAACGACCTCTAGCACAACACTAATTGTGTAAGCCAGCACCACCTTATGCTATTGGTGTTGCACTAGAGCATGGCTAATGGCAAGGGATTCTGGGAGCTGTAGTCCAGCAACATCTGGGGACCCAAGGTTGGAGAGCCCTGCACTAGAGGTTGCTTACACTAGCACTATATCAATTGCATAAGCGCAGCGGCCCCGTTGATACTGCCCAATAAGTTCCTGGATCTCATTTTGATAGCTTAGGCAGAGTTTGCAATTGAGTTATTGATCTGCATGAAACCAAAGCACTTAGAGCCAACAGCTCTGGCATTTT
Organism: Shinisaurus crocodilurus; assembly: GCA_021292165.1. NCBI lineage: Eukaryota > Metazoa > Chordata > Lepidosauria > Squamata > Shinisauridae > Shinisaurus > Shinisaurus crocodilurus. The sequence goes on along the minus strand of CM037879.1, from coordinate 184,351,386 downwards.
ATATCTCTTTCTTTGTTCATGATGCAGACAGAAAAGTGCACACTCAGCAGCTTGTACTGCAACTATTCTAACTTTCTGAATAATTCAGCAAGCTAGCAGATTACAAAAGAACATTTACATGCATGTTTTAATAAAGATAAAAAGATGGAAATGTTAATGAGGTATAGGAGATTTATTTCAGTAGTATGCCTTATACTGAATCTAGACTGTTAGCGGCACTTAACTGCACTTGACTAACTTAGTTTAGGTCCAGCCCAATGAGTTTACACCTCACAGTCAAGTTGTATTTATTATTGCAGAGCTCAGTCCTGTATGTATTACCGATTACATTTGTAGTCAAGAGTTTGGGCATTGATTTTGGGTGTGGATGGGGTTCTAATACATAATATATGAAACAGTGCATCAAGTCTAATATTAAAATGGCATTTCTTAATACTAGTGCATTTTGACTAATTCTACTTAAACTTCGAATGTCTTTGTTTTAGACAATGGAAATCATGATAAATAGAATGATCTCCATTGGTGCATTGGGAAGAAAGGATTTTTTCACTTAAATTAACAATTAAGTGGCTAATATTACATATTACATGGCAGCATAAAACAGTGAAAGCACATAGTCCAACTTCATCAAATTAGCTATTGTTTAAGCTAAATTGTGGGTGCCAAAGACAAAGTAGAGATCAACAAAGCACGCAGTGCACATAATGGCATCTGAACGGGAGTTCACTTTTGTTCAGTAGTTGAAGCATCAGCTCCATCTTTCAGTTTCTGGTTTTGTATTCTGGTTCGAGTAGATGCTAGAGAAAAAAATATGACATTTCTTCTTAAACAGGTTTTAGTCTGATTTGTGGTAAAGCGGGCATTTAATAAAAATAAGCAGAAGAGGGCATTAGTTCTAAGAACCTGGTCTTCTATTCATAAAACAAGGATTTGTGACAAATATCACAGAAGGGGGAAGCAGCATCGAGAATGTTGGCACAGAAGCACCTGGGATTTCATCTATTTTTAGAGGACATTATTTGACAGATCTCTTTCAGCAGTTAGATAATTAAGCCAAAAAAAGGGGGGGGGGGACACCAAGTCATGACAATAGAGGATTCTTATGATTCCATAATCAGTAGGCCTTTAAGTTTTTGAAAGTGTTAATATTTTAAACTATTATAGTAGTAATCAATAAACCAAGCGACGAACAGCTATTTTTGTATGCAAAACCAGAATTTTTTTTACTGTGAATTCCTGTTCTCTGATCTTCATTGAGAGCATTCCAAACCTCAGGATGGTGTCTCCACCTGGAGTGAGTATGCAGGGTCCACTTCTAATTCTTGCCTCTCCAGGGGGAGGAACCAGACTGGACTAGAAGACTGCCCCTCAACCCCTCACTGGAACATGTCCATTATCCCTGCTTCCTGCTGAGGAATAAACTGAAATGGCTGTAGTCGCCTCTTTTTGGGTGGAAGATATAATACGGATAAACTTTGTATTGGAATACTATTTAATATCTTCTGATGTACACGTTCTCTTAAATTATCTACCTGTTTCTTGGAAGTTAAAGTATGGTAAATGCAAATGGATTTCCCGTGCTTTTGACAGCTGAAAGATTGATACTACAACACTGGAAATAAGACAATGGAATCAACTACCTAGGGAGGTGGTGGGCTCTCCCACTCTGGAGGCATTCAAGGTGCAGCTGGACAGCCATCTGTCAGGGATGCTTTGACCTGGATTCCTGCATTGAGCGGGGGGGTTGGACTCGATGGCCTTGTAGGCCCCTTCCAAATCTACTTTTCTATGATTCTATGACCTCCTATAACGAAATGGATTGAAGATCTAACGTTTTCAATATTTGAGCGAATGACATACAAATGCCACTCCTGAATCGAAATATATATATGGATATTTGGTCTGCCTTTGTTGAAACTTATGTATAATTGACACACTTAAATGTATGCAGTTATATGGAGATTGTGTGTGTGTGTGTGTGTGTGATTATTATCCCTCCTCCTTTCTTTTTTTTATTTAGATTGTCTTGTTTTGGTATAATTCACAATAAAAAAATTACAGGCAGTCCCCAGGTTACGAGCGTCCCACTTACAGACAACGCGTACTTATGAACGGACTGCCCTTCCGACCAGCACTGGCCAAGTCCACTGGCATGGACTCGCTGCTGCGACACTGGCAGGAGGCCGCCATGGTGCTGCTGACAGCTGGCGGCAGCTCTTGCCTTCAACTACAAACTGCTGCTGCTGTGGTGGAGCCTGCGCAGCGTGTTCCTGCCCAGCGCTCACGTCTTCCTGGGGGGCGTGGTGGACGCGGCCGACTTCCTGGCCGACTGGCTGTGGCTGCTGCCGGACATGCTATGCTGTGGGCTCAGCCCCGTGAGGGCGGGCCGCAGGCGCCTCTCTTCACTGCCAAATGCCCTGAGCTGAGTGCAGCGCTGCCGGGCGATGTGGCCTTCCGCATCTGCGCCATCCGAGAGACCTTCGAGGAAGCCGGGCTGCTTTTCCTGGTTCCTGGCGGTGACGGCAAGCCTGCCGCAGTGGGCCCAGTCCGCTTGCTGTCCGCCAGCTTCTTGCAGCTGTGCCGTCACCTGCGCTGTGTGCCCAACATCTGGGCGCTGCATGAGTGTCGCAAATGGCTGGCCCCAGTGGGCCGAGCTAGGCGAGAGGGCTGGTGCTACGACACGGCTTTCTACCTCTGCTGCGTCAGGCAGGGCCCGCCACAGGCCTCGCACGACAAAGTCGAGGTGACAGTGTGCCAGGTGAGGAAGAGAGAAGGACGCCGTGGGTGCAAGGGGAAAGGGAATTTGACTTACGTACAAATTCGGCTTAAAGACCAACTTAAGAACGGATCTTGTTTGTAACCTGGGGACTTCCTGTAATTGAAAAAAAGAAGCCATCCTCCTTCAGGCAGGCTATAGTCATTTGGATGCTGTAGGTCATCACTTGTTGGACTGTGCCCGAATCAGAGTATCGTCCTGAGATGTGTTGCCAGGCACTGACTCCATTCTTGCCAGCTCCTTCATGGAGAAGGAATTGGCTGCCGAGGTTCGGAATACTGCTGCTTCAAAACTCCTGTGTGGGGCAATTTCCGCTACACAGAACTCTTTAGCCCCCACGCCCTTCTGGCAGAATTCTTACTGTGGAAGATAGGGCTGCCGCTAGATCGCCCACTGTGGGTACTTTAAGCTGCTCCGTAATCTCTGGGGGAGGGAATATAGTTTGTGGGTGGATCTGATTCTTCCCAGACTGTGTCATTCTGCCTTCCAGACTTGTTGAAAGGAATGGAGGAGTGCTTGGGAGGTCCTGAGGGTAAAACTGTCTCTGCAGAATTAAGAGTCCAACAAAGCTGCTGCATCCCTGTGAGCTTTAACCAGCAGGGTAGGAAAAACTTGCTGGGAAAAAAGGCACATCTGCTGAGGAATGGTTTCCACCTCCCACTCAGCTCTCCTGATTCACCATCCCCTGGCCCCACAGAATCATCAGATTTGGGGGCTAAGAATAGATTTCATAGATCATAGAGTTGGAAGGAGCCTACAAGGCTATCGAGTCCAACCCCCTGCTCAATGCAGGAAACTAGAGGAGGGGTCTCCCATCCAAGTAACAACCAGGCCTGACCAATGTGTCTATTCTGTTCCCCCTGCATGTCTGCCTTCCCTTTACCCCGGAGGCTTGTTTTTGCTCTTAGCATGGCATTTGTGGTTTTTGTGTTTTAGGGAGGGGGGAGCAGGGGAAGAGAATGAGGAAGAGCAGTGGCTGGAAGACTGGGAATCTGAAGAGGAATCTCTGGAAAGTGTATTCCTCCTGAGTTTATTTTTAGCTCTCCCTCTAGATTTAAACTGCTTTCTTTTATGTCATTTTTTGGGGGGAGGGGCAACACATCTGGTGGATGATTTAATGCCCCCAGCAGGGCCATTTAACTTCCTGGGGTACTAGGTCCTTCACCCGCTTGAGAAACTGGGGAAGTGCATCCTGCCCTGGGATTTGCAAGCGGGGAGTACAGCAAGAGATGGCCCTCGTCCCCCACCTCCTCCCGGCACCCTTCTGGAGTTGGTGCCAAGGCTGCATTGGGGGCCCTGCAGGCCCAGGACTGGTCCTCCTGTGCTGCCACGCTAAAGTCAAAGGTCTCCATATATTCATTCATTCATTCATTTATATCTTGGCTCCAATGATCTGCGCCGTGGCCCTAGTCCCCCATTGCCCTGTGGTGGGAGAGGGAGTTGGGGTGGCCAGTCGCTGGGGTGGTTTGGCAGCATTTCCAATGACCCGTAGGGAAAACAGCCGTGGAAGCTGCTCCACAAGGCTGTGCTGCTGGGCCTGACGTCACCCGGTTGCTGCTAGTGGAAGAAAAAAGGTGGCTGCATTTTCATCACTCTACTTCCCAACAACCACACGCTCCCCTCCCTGCGAATCCTCAAGGGGGGAAGATGCAAAAAAAAAAACTTTCCTCCACCTTCTATGTGAGACCCCCCCCCCTTCTACCAATAGTGGAGAGGAGGGGGGTGATGGGGCAGAGTGAAAAGGAATGAAGGACAGAATATATACAGTACATACATGCATAATATTTAAAGAAGTGTTAAGTTTGGGTTCCTGGGAGCTACAACCAGACCCAACTGCTCTGCTTAGGGCCAGTCTGGGGACAGGATGGCTCCTCCCCTCCTGGAGAGGCAAGAATTAGAAGTGGACCCTGCTCCAGGAGGAGGAGCCATCCCAAGGTTTGGAATGCCCCCCCCCCCCGTGAAGGTCAGGAGAACCTATTTCAATAACGTGAGAAACCTCCACCCAAAAAAATTAAGATCTTTTTACAATACTTCCCTATAAACCTGAAAACTCAATGTTTGATAACAAAAGCACTTCAAGTTCCTAAATGTTAACACTGGGTTGTATTCAATGGTGTCGTTCCACTAGTGCAGAAATCAAGTTCTGAACTACGCACAATTTATTTTATTTATTTATTTATTATATTTATACCCCGTCTTTTTTCCTTCCAGGAACCCAAGACGGCTTACAGAATCCTCCTCGTCCTCTCCCTTTTATCCTCACAACAACCCTGTGAGGTAGATCAGGCTGAGAGTCCGTGACTGGCCCAAAGTCACCCAGGTGAACTTCATGGCAGAGTGGGGACTAGAACCCGGATCTCCTGAGTCCCAGTCCAACACTCTCACAAGGGGAGAATTCAACCCAGGTTCTGCTTGTGCAACAGCTTGCAGAACTTAAGTTTACAAAATGGTCCACTATTTATTTTATTTATTTATCTACTATATAAATGTGAATGTTTGTCCATTTGTCCGTATGTCCATGCCGGGGTTTGCATGCCTCGCACTGGCTCCTACGCGGTACTGATCCACCCCAAACTTGGCACGCATACTCCCCATCACCCAAGGACAAAGACTGGTGGGTACAAATCTCTGAAAAACCCTCGCCACGCCTGTATGGCCCAAAATAGATGAGAGCCAATGGCGTCACTTGGAATGCTCGCAGGGGCCATTCAGGAGCCATTATGCAAATAGCTCCACCGGCATATAGAATGTTGGTATGCAGTGCCACCACAGGGGCCCAATCAGAGGCGGATATGCAAATCTCTCCTACGTCCAAGCAGAATGTTCATATGAACCGCAGCAGGGGCCAACACGGGGGTGGGGGTGGGGGAATTTTGAAGAAACAGTGCCTATAGGAAAATGATGATCCGGGCAATGCCAATGTGTAGTCCTGGGGGGGGGGGGGGCACACAGGGATTCCATTGTGTAGTCCTGCAGGGTGTGTGTGTGTGCAGGGAATTCATTGTTGTGTGTCCGGGGGGGCGGGGAGAGCAGGGATTTCATTGTGTGGTCCAGGGGGGGGCAGCAGGGATTTCATTGTGTAGTACGGGGGGGGGGGGGAGAACAGGGAATTCATTGTGTAGTCCACAATGCGGGGGGGACAGGGAATTCATTGTTGTGCAGTCCCGGGGGGGGGGGGGGAAGCAGGGATTTGATTGCATAGTCCCAGTAGGGAAAGCAGGGGTTTCATTGTGTGGTCCCGGGCGAGGGGCAGGGAATTCATTGTTGCATAGTTCCAGGGGGGAGGGGAAGCAGGGATTTGATTGCTTAGTCCGGGGGGGGGGCACAGGGATTACATTGTGTGGTCCTGGGGGGGGACACACAGGGATTACATTGTTGCATAGTCCCGGGGGGGGAGGGAAGCAGGGATTTCATTGTGTAGTACTGGGGGGGGACACAGGGAATTCATTGTTGTATAGTCCCAGAGGGGAGAGGAAGCAGGGATTTGATTGCGTAGTCCCGGGGGGAGGGGGACACAGGGATTTCATTGTGTGGTCCTGGGGGGACACACACAAGGATTTCATTGTTGCATTGTCCCGGGGGGGAGGGAAGCAGGGATTTCATTGTGTAGTACGGGGGGGGGCGCACAGGGAATTCATTGTTGTGCAGTCCCGGGGGAGGGGGGAAGCAGGGATTTGATTGCATAGTCCCGGGGGGGGGGGGGGAAGCAGGGATTTCATTGTGTGGTCCTGGGGGGTGGAATTCATTGTTGCATAGTCCTGGGGGGAGGGGTAACAGGGATTTGATTGCGTAGTCCCGGGGGGGGGCACACAGGGATTTCATTGTGTAGTACTGGTGGGAAGGGAAACAGGGAATTCATTGTTGCATAGTCCTGGGGAGGGGGGAAGCTGGAATTTCATTTGTAGTCATGGGGGGAAGCAGGGATTTCATTGTGCAATCCGGGGAGGGACGACGACAGGGATTTCACAGCGGACAGCTACCTTAAGGAATTTCGAACAAAGAGTGCCTATAGGAAAAGGACGACCCGTGTAACGCCGGGTAAAAAAAAGCTAGTTTATTATATTTATGCCCCGCCTTTTTTCCTGCAAGGAACCCAATGCGGCTTACATAGAGCTCCTCCTCTCAATTTTTATCCTCACAACTACAACCCTGTGAGGTAGGTTAGGTTGAGAGTCAGTGACTGGCCCAAGGTCACCCAGTGAGTTTCATGGCTGAGCGGGGACTAGAACCCAGATCTCCTGAGTCCCAGTCCAACACTCTCACCACTACGCTACACTGGCTTGAACTAGTGCTTGAACAACTGTTAGCACAACTGTTTGTGCAACAGGAAAGCTCCACTAGCACGGCAGTTTCTTCTGCTAATGGTACGTTGGATTTAGGCCAATGTTGGATCCAAAAAGCTACTTTAGGCAACAGAACGGGATTTCTTTTAAAAGAAATATTTCTCCTATAAACAGCAGGCCCCATTGCCTTGTTACAAGCTGCTTTTTAAACTCCCTTCAAGAATGGCACTACTGTGAAGAATCACAAACCAGAAAGCTCCAATCGGTATGTGGACTAGCTGTACAGTTCATTGGATCTTGGCCATTGTTTTAAGAAACCAGCTAAACAGCCCCTTTCTCTACTCATGGCAGTAATGTCTAGTAATTCCTGTGGTGAACAAGTACTTACTCATTTCTGCAAGCTTCTGTTGGAACTTGGACTCTCCAGAGAGTTGCTCCCTGTAGGGGCTGGGGCAGAGAGAGAAATTTAATTACAGAGTTACACATAACTTCAATCCAGAGTGGACACATGAGTTGTGGCCCAAAACAGCAGCCATCTGAATTGCTGAAAAAGGATGTGCAAACCAGATGGGAACATGGACCCCACCTTTACAGTACAGTGCAGATGGGAATCACACTGAATGACTCTCCTTTGGATGCACATCTACAGATGTGTGAAGGATTTCTCACTGAGTGAAAGATTCTAGATATGGAAGACTACTTTCCCAATGCATATGTCCTTTGGAGGATCAGAATAATATGCTTTACATTTTTCATATGAACTTAATTATGTCCCTTCAAGATGACATTTAATTTAACCTTTAAAGGTGCAAATTAGACAGAGTTCCTCAGTCCAGCTAACTAGGGTGATTTCAAACATTGTCCACTATGCCCATTTTTGTTGGCTTGACACAAATTGATTTAGTACTTATATTGCCTCTAGGTAAGAAAACATTAAAAAAGAAGTTCTGTATATCTATAAACCAATATATTAGTCTAGGAAAAATATAGTTTGACATGGACAAAATTGTACCAGAAGCATTTGAAATTATAGCTGATTAACATATTCAATTATAGCTAGTTATAATATAAACATATCCACTCAGAAATTATAGCTGATTAACATATCCCAAGTCTGCCAAAATTGAAACATGGGAACAACATGGGATTTTAGGAAAGCCAATTTTAACAAACTCAGAACAATGATTAGTAAGATCCCATGGCAAGCGACTCTAATGGGAAAAGGAGCCCAGGATGGGTGGGAGTTTTTAAAAAAGGAAATTTTAAAGGCACAATTGCAAACAATTTCCACAAGGAAAAAAGGCAGAGGGCAACAGAAGAAGCCAACGTGGCTTCACAATAAACTCAAAGATGACCTGAAAACAAAAAAGGACACGTATAGGAAGTGGAAGGAAGGACAGGCTACAAGGGAAGAGTACAGGCAGGTAGCACAGAACTGCAGGAATAGTGTCAGGAAGGCTAAAACTGAGAATGAGCTAAGGTTAGCGAGGGATGCTAAACACAACAAGAAAGCTTTCTTCAGATACATGCACAGTAAAAGACAGAAGAAAGAAATGGTGGTTCAACTACGCGATGAGGATGGCAAATTGATAACAGAAGACAAAGAAAAGGCAGAAGTGTTCAATTCCTACTTCGGCTCGGTCTTCTCCCAAAAGAGGGTCTATGACCCCCCTGGCAAACCTGAAGTGCAGACTGTAGGGGCAGGATTGCAGCTTGAGATTGATAGGCAAATGGTCAAGGAGCACCTGATTACTCTGAATGAGTTTAAATCTCCAGGGCCTGACGAGCTGCATCCTAGAGTAATAAAGGAACTGGCAGAAGAACTCTCAGAACCACTGTCTATTATCTTTGAGAAATCATGGAGCACAGGTGAAGTGCCAGATGACTGGAGGAGGGCAAATGTTGTTCCCATCTTCAAAAAGGGCAAGAAGGAAGAACCTGGGAACTATAGGCCAGTCAGTCTGAAATCAATCCCTGCGAAAATTTTGGAACAGATTATAAAGAAGTCAGTCTGCAAGCACCTTGAAAACAATGCAGGGATTACTAGAAGCCAGCATGGATTTGTCAAGAACAAATCCTGCCAGACTAATCTGATCTCATTTTTTGATTGGGTAACCTCCCTTGTGGACTGTGGGAATGCTGTGGACATCATATATCTGGACTTCAGCAAAGCTTTCGACAAAGTGCCTCATGATATCCAGATTAGCAAGCTAGCTAAAAGTGGGCTAGATGGAACAACTATCAGGTGGATCCACAATTGGCTACAGAATCGGACTCAAAGAGTGCTTATCAATGGTTCCTTCTCAAACTGGGGAGAGCTCACGAGCGGGGTACCACAGGGCTCGGTCCTGGGCCCAGTGCTCTTCAACATTTTTATTAATGACTTGGATGAGGAGGTGCAGGGAATGCTTATCAAATTTGCAGATGACACAAAGTTGGGAGGAACAGCTAATACTCTGGAAGACAGAAACAAAATTCAAAGCGATCTCGATAGGCTGGAGCGCTGGGCCGTAAACAACAGAATAAGATTTAATAGGGATAAATGCCAAGTGCTGCACCTAGGGAGAGGAAACCAAATGCAGAGTTACAAAATGGGGGACACTTGGCTCAACAATACTACAAGTGAGAAGGATCTTGGAATTGTGGTAGATCACAAACTGAATATGAGCCAGCAATGCGATGTGGCTGCAAAGAAGGCAAATGCTATTTTGGGCTGCATTAATAGAAGTATAGCTTCCAAATCGTGTGAAGTGATCATTCCCCTTTACTCAGCACTGGTTAGGCCTCATCTTGAGTACTGCATCCAGTTCTGGGCACCACACTTTAAGAAGGATGTAGACAAACTGGAGAGGGTTCAGAGGAGGGCAACAAGGATGATAAAGGGACTGGAAACAAGGCCCTATGAGGAGAGACTGAAAGAACTGGGCATGTTTAGCCTTCAGAAGAGGAGACTGAGGGGAGATATGATCGCACTCTTCCAGTACTTGAAGGGATGTCACACAGAGGAGGGCCAGGATCTCTTCTCGATCATCCCAGTTTGCAGGACACGGAATAATGGGCTCAGGAACCCAGATTCCACCTAAACATCAGGAAACATTTCCTGACTGTCAGAGCAATAAGACAATGGAACCAACTACCTAGGGAGGTGGTGGGCTCTCCCAATCTGGAGGCATTCAAGGTGCAGCTGGACAGCCATCTGTCAGGGATGCTTTGACCTGGATTCCTGCACTGAGCAGGGGGTTGGACTCGATGGCCTTGTAGGCCCCTTCCAACTCTACTTTTCTATGATTTTATGACCCTCCAATTTGCATTTCAAAATGTGGGCTGTGTGCTAATCTGCAGGTGTGTAATTTCTCCTCAAACTTTTATTTTTCAGCTTTGTAATCAGTGGTGATGTTGTGCAGTGTCAGAAATTGTGCTTGCTGGCTTGCACCCATTCTTTTGAATGCACCCATTCTTTTCTTTGGTCAGCAAAGACGCCCCACACTGCCCTTGTCCCATATTACTTTATGAAGCATCCAGCCTCACTGCTAGAAGAGGGCTCCCTCTCACGGCTCCAGCCATCCTGCCAGCTACTGATGTAAACATGGGTCAACTCACAGGAGGATTCCTCTAGCAATACTGTATGGCTCAGATGCTCCATAGGGCAATACAACGTGGGGCATCTTTGCTGGTCCCAGACACTCCATCCTCCCCAACTGGATTTGGGCCTAAAAAATCAAGGAAAAGTGTGGGTGCATGTTAAGGCATGAGCCAGTCACAAGGCATGCCAGTTATAGCGTGTGCCTAAGCTTCCAGTTCCCTACTTTTGTGAAGCTTGAGCCAACATGAGATAGCCTTAACTCTGGTCTTAAACTGGCACATTTTTGATCACTGAATTTCCCTGGTTTTTGGAAAGGTGGTGGCATCATGGGAATAGATTGTATGAAGTTGCAAGCTCCTGATTGTACTGTGGCACTATAGCAGGAGGAATGTAAAAGTTGTTGGCACTGCCGACAGGGCCTGTCAGTACCTGTCTGGCGAATAGGCAGTTGGATAATGGTGATATGATCGGTAGGTGTCACTTCTGGAATTGCCACCATAGATCATGGGAGGTTAGTCCAGGAGTTATCTTCATGGAGGTGGGCCCCAGCATGAGAGGGATCTCCTATCCCAATTGGAATAGGGGGAATGTGATCTATGGGGAGGTCATTTGTGTCACGATGAGCCCCAGCCCCTCCAATCTGAGTAAAAGTAGCCTTAACAGGCTGAATCGGGCAATCGCACATGCGAAGCAGGAAGCCCGTGTCTGTCTTCAGCTCTCCTCTGTGGTGGTGGGTTGGAAGACACCTCTCAGATCTTGCCTTCTGATGTCGACGCCACTACCAGTGGGTCATCTGTCGGACGACTCTCCATTAAAGGATTCAAAGCCAGCCTTCCAAGGGCAGGTATAGGTGAGTTAAGTAAGAGAAGCGATGCTGAAATAGGAGGTGGTGCCAGATTGGGCTCTCTCAGTGAATGAATGGAAGTGAAGGCGATGCAGAACGAACAGCTGAAGAAGACAGCTTCTTCTTCGGTTGCAACTGAAGCAGCTTGTAAATTCTCACCCTTTTGGATAACTTGGTGCTGGAGGGTCGGTGCGGCTGACCTTGGAAGTGGACGGAACTAACAGAAAGGTTGGACATTAGAGGGGCTTCCCCAAGGGCAGGGGTCTTTGGACAAGAGAGACATCTCCAAGTCTCTAGATAAGCAGATATGGTCAACGATCTTGGGTCTGTGGACTTAGGGTCAGTTCCACTACCCTCAAAGCTTGCTCCCAAAGCAGCGTACAAAGTCCGATGAACTGATTACGATGAACCTGCTTTGTGAAGGCCTGGCAGAATGAGCCAGGCCTTCTGCCCCATTATGCCCCAAAGCAAAGAGAATGTCCATCCATTGGGGGAAGTTTGCTCCCACAACAAGCATCCTTGCAAAAGGGCCCCCGAAGGGCCATAAGCCCTCAGGCAATTACAAAGATCACAAACAAAATAAAAATGCAAAACAAATAGAGAGACAGAACAAGACGACAGAAAGAAGGAGATAAGCTAATCGAAAAATGAAAAATAAACCTCAGTGTGTTCTATTTTCCCTCAGGAAGAAGTGAGCAAACAAACAAGATTACCTACGAGGCTGCCAGAGGGGTAATCGAAAGAGAACTGAGGGAATAGATGGGATCCTGCCTGGGTGTCATCCCCCCCTTGGAGGAATCCTCTTCAGAGGATGATCTGGAGCCTCCAGAGTCTGATGTCTACAGGGAACAGGCCATTTCAGGGGATTCTGGGTCTGACCGGGATGATCCTGGGTCCTCTGGAGAGAGAACTTTGGATCTTCCCCCTCAAAGGGTGAAAGTTCAGCTTCTGAGGCAGAGAGGTATACTGAGATTCTTTACAAGATGGTGGCTAGGAAAAAGAGTGCTCATCAGGACATAAAGAGGCAGTGGAAGTCTTCCAATCTGCCAACTTCCTGTTGCTGAAGTGAGCGCAGAGTAGGTGGTGACAGTGGCAAGGAAACTGCGGCAGCAGAGAGAACGAAGAAGGAAACTGCAGCAGCAGGGGTAGAAGGAAACTGCAGCAGAGGGGGGGGACACGAAGGAAGGAAATCGCAGCTGTGGGAAGGAAATCCTGAGCAGGGATGGAGGGGCAGAGTAGAAGGGGGTCTGGCGAGCACACTTTGGGGTCTTGGCGGGTGCCAGTGTGCCTGTGGGCACTCCGTTGCTGATCTCTGAGCTAGAGGTTTTATTTATTTATTTATTATATTTATACCCCACCTTTTTTCCTGCAAGGAACCCAAGGCGGCTTACATAATCCTCCTCCTCTCCATTTTATCCTCACAACAACCCAGTTTGCAGGACACGGAATAATGGGCTCAAGTTACAGGAACCTAGATTCCACCTAAACATCAGGAAAAATTCCCTGACTGTCAGAGCAATAAGACAATGGAATCAACTATACCTAGGGAGGTGGTGGGCTCTCCCACTCTGGAGGCATTCAAGGTGCAGCTGGACAGACATCTGTCAGAGATGCTTTGACCTAGATTCCTGCATTGAGCAGGGGGTTGGACTCGATGGCCTTGTAGGCCCCTTCCAACTCTACTTTTCTATGATTCTATGAACCCTGTGAGGTAGGTTAGGCTGAGAGTCAGTGACTGGCCCAGTCACCCAGTGAGTTTCATGGCCGAGCGGGGACTAGAACCCGGATCTCCCAAGTTCCAGTCCAACACTCTCACCACTACCAGTGCAGTCATTTGTGTTGCTGAAAAAGGAAACCCCATTTCAGTGTGAAATACAGTTTGCCTGTCCAGAAAAATATGGTAAGCAGTTGCATTGGAAAATTACTTTGTTGAATTATGGCAATTGTTACTAAACATATATGCACATATCAAAATATTCCATTGTCCCTTTCTTAAGTAAATAATTGATAAATAGATGGAAGAAAATCAATCAAGACTATTTAAATCACCAAGCAGAAAGGACCAATTTAAAAATACACCTACCTTCCATCTGCTTCATCTTGTCCTTCTATATCAAAACGCAGTCTCTTCAGAGGTTTGGGAGCTGTGCTTACTTCAGCACCACGTTTCAGATGGCGATCACCATTACACACCATCTGGTTTATCTTTTGAAACTTTTCAGAAGTCTAGAAATACCAAAGATCACACAAACATTCAAATTTAACCTTTTATCTTGAAATTATGATAAAGTTCTGAATAGCCCTATCAAAATAATCTTCAAGTTCTTTGGATAAACAAGAACGCTACTAAGGGCCAAACTACATGTTTCATGGAATTCCATGTAACTTTCGCTGAAAGTACTCTGAGGGCTGGTTCATACAACCTAGGCGGCGAGCGGGGGAGGCACCACGGGGCCATCCGTGGGGTCTGGCGGGGCACCACGGACGACCTGCGCCCCGCATGCGTGGGCAGACCGCAGTGGAGCCGGCAGTCCCCGCACCGCAGCGCAGCGCAGGCCTCCCGGCGCTAGGGAGCAGCAGCTCGGGATGCCCACCGGGGCTGTTTGCCACCTCTGTGCGGCCACCTCTGTGCGGTCATGCTCTGGGCTGCCACCTCTGTGCGGCCACGGGAGGCCCCCGCGGGATGGCCGCCCGCTGTTCGCACCTCAGTACAAGGGAAGAAAAATAGATTCCAGTATCTTTCCAGGAGAAATGAAGCTTGAGAGGGACAATTCTGAGAGGAAAAACAGCCAACAGAGAAAGAGCTAACACCTCCTCGCTACTTGCTCTCCCTCCAGTGGTGCTTACAGGGTGGCCACATGTGGTAGGGGCTTACCCCACTACCGCCCATGGTGACTTTCCGTGCTCCCCACGCGCAGCTGTCCCGTGGGGGCGCCCCCGGACGGCATTTGCACGACACGGGAACCACGGAGGGCTTCTGCTCCCCCATGGTTCCCGTGTCGTGTGAACTGGACCTGAAAGTCTCCAAGGCAAAGACACTAACTGAAAACCCCCAAGAGTTGCAGACGACCCACTATTCAGCCCACCGACTCCAGCAGTGAGACATCTCCATCCAGGGTGAGTAGGATGCCCTCCATCTATTGTAGAAAATGAACTTATCATGGCAAATCCAACAGTATATTTTTCTAGAGTAGAGGAGGGTATCCTTGAATAAGATGTTGAAAAGCAACTCTCGCTACATCTATCTCACAAACTGAGACCACAGCTGGAGTATTCATCCCCTAGAGGTAGCTTTGAAAGTGGTGCTGACTAACCAGCATTGGATCCAACAATATGAGATTTTTCTCCTGACAGAGGAAGTGCAGGAGATGGCTCTGTGGCACAGTGTACTGGTGTATGCCTTGTCTCCTGTCTTAGCAGATCACAAGCTGAATATGAGCCAGCAGTGCAATGCAGCAACTAAGAAAGCTAATGCAATTGGGGGCTACATTAACAGAAGCATTGTGCCCAGAAGTAGTAGTTCCACTGTATTCTGTGTTAGCCAGGCTGCATTTGGAATACTGTGTTGAGTTCTGGGCGCCCCATTTTAAGAAGGACATTGACAAGTTGGAGTGCATCCAAAGAAGAGCAAACAGGATGGTGAAGGGGCTGGATGGCCACATGTCAGAGCCTGAAAAGAGCATGGGATTGGACTGGATGATCTCTGAGGTCCCTTCCAACTGATTCTATTATTATCCTTTCCCCGTTCTGTAATTTCATTTTTTACCTTCAACTGACACCCTAACATTCTGTGTCCTAACTGCTCTCAACCATTTTTTTCAACAGCCTCCTAACATTCTGAGTCTCAGTTGCTCCCAACTATAGACTAAATCCAGTCTCCTTATTTCAAATGTCTTGTTCGTTTAGACCACGGCTGAGGAACCTTTTTTCAAGGAAGGGCTGGTAATGCAAGGAAAAAATCACTCCACCACCCATCTGGTGGTGGGTGGAGACAGAGCTAAAAATGGGTGGAGGCCTCTCTTTCTGCCACCCCCTTATCTCTCTCCTCCACACAGCCCACAGGGGCACCTTCTGAAAATGTGGATCCAGCTGGATCAAGTGTGTGGAAACCACTATCTCATTTTTCAGTTGGTTTGTTTCAGTTTTGAACTGACTGGCTCTTAACCACCTCAGTTCACTAGAGAGTGATGATCCCCTTGAAGCTGCAGTGAGAAAAGCACAGGATGGGAAAGGGAAAGGAAGAAAAAGAGTGTTTAACCCTTTCCCTGCTAGTAATTTTTTATTAAAATTGTTTCTCCACTTCAGTACAAGGGAAGAAAAATAGATTCCAGTATCTTTCCAGGAGAAATGAAGCTTGAGAGGGACAATTCTGAGAGGAAAAACAGCCAACAGAGAAAGAGCTAACACCTCCTTGCTACTTGCTCTCCCTCCAGTGGTGCTTACAACATCAAGAAGCTGCATTAAAAAAAAAAAGTCAGTGAATGTTAGACATCTGTATAATGTACCGTTTGGCCCACCTTAAACAATTATCATTTAAAACAGGAAACTCACCCCAAAAGATTCACCAATTGACACCAATATTCTGTGGAAACAAGAATGAAGAAAAGCACTTTATTTTTATTTTTCTATGAAATAGATGTCAGATGGCTGTGCATAAGACATGGTATGAAAAAACTGGCACATTAGGATGAAGCAACTTTTACTAATATTCTCCATAAAATTAACTTGTACATCTTTACACAGACCTTTGAAGTTGTCAACTACAATTATCCTGTTGAAAGGCAACTGAATAAAAAAACCCAGTATCTAGAATCATAGAATCATAGAAAAGTAGAGTTGGAAGGGGCCTACAAGGCCATCGAGTCCAACCCCCTGCTCAACCTATTTTATTAATCCCCAATCCTATAAACTCAGACCCGCAGGCCAAATTCTGCCTGCCTGCCAGGGGTCCCAATCTGACCCTCTGGAGTTCCCCAGATGGCCACTCTCCAATCCTCTGGCCCCAACTGGTGGTTTCCCAGTGTTTGCTTCCCCCCACCCCTTTCTAAAAGGATGAACTTCCTCTCCTAAGCCTTAGTTACTGGCAGCAAGCGCTCTATGCTAAAATAAGTTGGTATTTCGGGCCCACCCACTACTGGAATGCCCCCAAAAGCTTCCCCAAAATTTAATTCAGCCCTCAGCCTGAAAGAGGTTCGACAACCCTGCTATAACAGAACCTGTGAAGAGAAAGCCTGACCACACACTTGCTGAACCCTGACACATTTTTTCTCCTTTTCGCTGTCACCCATTTCCCTCCATCTTTCTGCATAATCCCCACCCGGGGCAAAGGAGACACAGTTCTGGGCAGACCGGTTTTACATAGCTACATCTGCATACACCTCAATAGGGCACATTTACATCTACCCTCAAGGAAGTGCATAACATCCTGACAAGGGGGAAGTGTAGTCTCAAACAGCTGCAAAGTACCCCAAAGTACCCAGTGTGAAGGAGGCTGATCTTACGCCAACCCTGCAGGGCAGGCCACAGTCCCAAAGTTCCCTGGACTGGCACACACCTCCCAAGGTCCCATACACCAAACTGGTGTAGCAGCCCCAACCTTTCAAAAAGGAACACACGCCAAGATTAAGTTGGAGACTTTATTAAAAGTAAAAATAACAAATTAGTCAGTGTAGGGTCTCCAAGTGTCCAATATAAGTAAAATAATCCCTTATAAGAAAGGGCTAAAAGAAGGTAAAGGGGAAAAGGGGGTGAGGAAGTTGTTGTGAGGAAAAGGGAATGGGAATAAAAAGGGACTCTAAAAGAACATAAAAACAAACCCCAAGAGTCTGTAGGAACAAAGCAAGTCAAACCAGGCCTAGCTTTTCCTAGCTACCCTGTCAGAATGGCATACCTGCCCAGATGGAACTTCCCAGCATCCACGCCCAATGGAAGAACCCTGAAGCCTTTTCCCCTAGCTCGTTTATTGTCACCAGGGTCCAATTTCCCGCCCAGCGTTCACCAATCCTGTCTTCCTAACTGTCGAAGGAGGGGCCCCCTGCCCTTTCTCAGCTGTAGACACTTTCTCATGACTTCATCCCAATTAACGCCTGACCTTGCTTCTCAGCTCTGCAACTCACCCTTATCTCCCAGGTGCTCCCAAACAGCCTCCCAGTACATTCCAAAGACTACAGTAAAAATCCGTTAGCTAAACAGCAAGGGGGGGGGGGAAGGAAGGGACATCTAACAGGGTTTCTTCTAAAGTCTCAGCTACTACAAGTCCCATCTTCACATCCCCGCTTTTAAGGAGATGAGACTGGGAGGGAATTCCTGCCAGACTTCATCTTCTAATTATTCTTCAGTGTGAATCCGAGACAAGCTTCTCGGGGGATTGCTGCAATCCTTGGCGTTGCTGTAGGGGCAAAGTTAAAGGCCAGGGTATTTCCTCTATCCCTTTTTTCTGTTGACATTCTCTTAACAGATCCAAAGGCCTAGCCAGCTCTTCGGGCCTAGGCTGAAGGGGAAACACAAAATCTTTCCGGTCCACATACCGCTTGAGCATATTGACATGAAAAACCTTCGGCAATCGCGAGGTCTCTGCATACTGCAACAAATAGTTGACTTCCCCCAGCCGCTCTTTCACAGTCAAAGGCCCTTCCCACTTAAGGGTTAACTTATCGGGTTTAACCGGTTTGAGAACAAGAACCTGATCCCCGGGCTGAAACACTCGGACTCGGGCAGTTTGATCATACCACGCCTTCTGCGTGCCTTGAGCGTGGGCTAAATGCTCCTGCGCCACTTGTTGTACCTCTCTGAGTATTCTGTAACATTTGCATAAAACTTATAACATTCTGAGAGGAACTAGCCACCTTTTGCTCCCACTCTTCTCTAAGCATAGTCAGAGGGCCTCTGAGCTCCCGGCCAAACATTAGCTCATTCGGAGAAAACCCCAAACTTTCTTGAGGGGCATCCCGATACGCAAATAGGAGCATAGGAAGCCCTTGATCCCAGTCTTTAGGGTGGTTTGTCACATAGGCTCGAATCATCTTTCCCAGGGTCTGATTGAACCTCTCTACTAGCCCATTTGTCTGATGATGATAGGGTACAGAGAAGCATTGCTCTACCCCTCCCAGTTCCCACATCTTTTGCATTAGTTGCGACACAAATCCAGGTCCCCGGTCTGAAAGTACTACTTTGGGCATACCCAGCCGGGCACAAATAGCTAATAAAGTCTTAGCCAAAGTAGAGGCAGTGATTGATGTTAACGGTACAGCTTCTGCATAGTGAGTTGCGAAATCCACAACCGTGAGAATGAATTTTTTGCCTGTCTTGGTGGGCGTCTGGAAAGGCCCCAATATATCTACAGCAATTTTTTCAAAAGGAGTCTCTATTCGGGGGAGGGGCTGTAAAGGGGCTTTAGGGTGATCCTTATTGAACCCCACTCTTTGGCAGGTGTCACAAGAGCGGCAATAGTTTTTCACGGCTTCCGCCACCAAAGGCCAATAAAATTCATTAGACACCTTGTGCAAAGTCCGTTTCCTCCCCAAATGCCCCCCCCCCCCACGCCGTAGCATGAGCCAACTGTAAGACCGGTTCTCGGAACCCTTGTGGGACCACTAACTGGCGATAAACCTTCCACCTTTGTCCAACTCCTTTCGGTGCAAACTCTCGGTATAGGACTCCCGCTTCCCAAAAAAACCGAACAGGATGTTGAGGCGTCACAGCAGCCACCTGGTTTTCAGCCGCCTCCCTGCACTCCTGCAAGGACGGATCTTGGGTTTGAGCCTCCACAAAGGCAGTGGAGCGAAGATTCTCTGAAAGGATTTCTTCTCTCTCCGCCACATCTTCTTCGCCTGCCGGCAATAAATCTTTTCCCTGCTGTTTAGCTGACTCTGGCTCTGCTGGGTCTCCATCCCCCTCCCCTGCCCGTCTGTCCGTAGCTGTCGCCTCTCCCTCAGCCGGGGGGCAAGATTCTACTATCGGGGCAGGGAATGCGGGGTCTGGGGAGGCCTGCTTCTTCTTAATTGTCTGACTCCGAGTCACCGCTAAAACAGGGGCTTGACTGGCCAAGAAAGCCAGATCATTTCCAATAAGAAACGTAGTAAATTCAGTTTCATGTACTAACAAGTCCAATTCTCCTTTCCAATTTTTGTATTCTAACGGTATTCTAGCCAAAGGCATGGCAATGGGGGGAGAGTTATAAGGGGTGATGGTAAAAAATTGTCCCTCTAGCATCTGTCCTGGCTTCACCAGACTCCGGTCAATAGCGGAAAGGGCAGCCCCACTGTCTCTCCAACCCTGTCCCCATTGCCCATTAATTTTAAGAGACTCACAGAATTGTAACTGGCTCCACTTGACTTGTCCCGGTTGAACCAAAGCCATCGCCGGCTCCTTTCCCTTCCATGACGGTGAATGCCGGGCCGCTACTCCATTTCCCAGGATCCGTGGGGCTGGATCTTCTCCCTCTCCCTCGCTGGCCTCACTCCAATCTGAGGCTTCTCCGGGGGAGTCATCGAGAGGCACCGGTCTCACAGCACCCACTTTAGCAGCTGTTTCTTTTTGCAACTTGGCCTTTAATCTGGGGCAGTCCCGACGCAGATGCCCTTCCAATTTACAATAGAAGCATCCGGTCGTCGTCGGGGTTGAAGTAGCTTTGGGCCCGATTCCTCCTCCAGTTGGATTGGATGTTTCACTCTTCCCGCCGCCTCCCGCCGGCTTGGCTGGGGTGGTTCGATTGCTGCTTCCCCCCTTCCGATAAACTCCCATCTGGTCCGCAAGCAGCGCCGCTTGCCGGAGATTGGTGGGCCGCTGGTCACTCACCAGCGCTGCCCTCCCTTCGGGGAGAACGGCATAAAACTGTTCTAAGACCACCAGCTCTCGCAAATCTCGAAAGGAGACAGCTTGAGCCGTCTCCAGCCATAAATCCAGGGACCTCCGCAGCCTCGTTGCCGTGGAGACAAAACCCTCACCGGGCTCAGCTTTAATCTCTCTGAAACGTTGCCGACACCTCTCGGCCGAAAGGCAAAAAGTTTGTCTGACCAGTTCTTTAAACTGTCCATAATTATGCGTATCCTCTCGCGGGACGCTGTACAACAGTTGAGCCAGACAGCCTGAGGCTCGTGACCGAAGGGCCGACATCCAGCTGCCACGGGGAATACGCTCATCTTCGCAGGCAATTTCAAACAAGCCCAAATATTCCAACGGATCCTGCCCCTCATGGAAACGAGGCAGGTCCTTGAAGTTTGGTTTCTCAGGACGAACAGTTCCAGTGTGTTTTGCCAACTGGTTCTGCAGAAGGTCAACTTGCTTTTGTAATTCTCTTTCTCTGGATGTAGGCCTGGGGCGAGACAGGTCGTTTCGTCTCTCTCTCTCCTTGGAAGTAGATCTGGGACGAGACAGATTCGGGATCCTCCGGGTCCGCCGGAGGAGAACCGCTGTCGCTCCCTCCTCCTCTCCCTGGTCACTGCCACTGCCCGTGCTCCACCTCCGAGACCTGGGGATCTCCTCTCGGCCCCTAGGTTCCACCATCCAGTCTGCCAAGCGAGATGGGATCGACACCCTTCTCTCCTCGCCCTCCTCGCCTTCCCAATCGACAGTCACTTCAATAGGAGGGGCAACTCGAGGAGCCTCAACTGGTAAAATGTCCTCCCGGTCCAACACCGGCAGATCGTCTACCGCCTCTGCTCCCAGCAGGGGTCGGTCCTGATCCAACAGAGCAGACTCCATTTCTGCCCTAACAACTTTTCCCTATCTGGAAAATAACAAACCTTTGCCTGGTTTGACAAACAAATGTTCCTCAGGTGGGCTGCAAAATCCGACCGCTAAGCCACCATGTGAAGGAGGCTGATCTTACGCCAACCCTGCAGGGCAGGCCACAGTCCCAAAGTTCCCTGGACTGGCACACACCTCCCAAGGTCCCATACACCAAACTGGTGTAGCAGCCCCAACCTTTCAAAAAGGAACACACGCCAAGATTAAGTTGGAGACTTTATTAAAAGTAAAAATAACAAATTAGTCAGTGTAGGGTCTCCAAGTGTCCAATATAAGTAAAATAATCCCTTATAAGAAAGGGCTAAAAGAAGGTAAAGGGGAAAAGGGGGTGAGGAAGTTGTTGTGAGGAAAAGGGAATGGGAATAAAAAGGGACTCTAAAAGAACATAAAAACAAACCCCAAGAGTCTGTAGGAACAAAGCAAGTCAAACCAGGCCTAGCTTTTCCTAGCTACCCTGTCAGAATGGCATACCTGCCCAGATGGAACTTCCCAGCATCCACGCCCAATGGAAGAACCCTGAAGCCTTTTCCCCTAGCTCGTTTATTGTCACCAGGGTCCAATTTCCCGCCCAGCGTTCACCAATCCTGTCTTCCTAACTGTCGAAGGAGGGGCCCCCGCCCTTTCTCAGCTGTAGACACTTTCTCATGACTTCATCCCAATTAACGCCTGACCTTGCTTCTCAGCTCTGCAACTCACCCTTATCTCCCAGGTGCTCCCAAACAGCCTCCCAGTACATTCCAAAGACTACAGTAAAAATCCGTTAGCTAAACAGCAATGGGGGGGGGGAAGGAAGGGACATCTAACAGGGTTTCTTCTAAAGTCTCAGCTACTACAAGTCCCATCTTCACACCCAGGAGGCGCCATAGCCCCGCTGGGCGGAACCAGCCCAACTGGTCATCAAAGACGGGGAGGGGGCGAGGGAGGGTAGAAAAAGCACGTCCTGGAAAACAGTTGGTTGTTGGAAGCACGGTGCAGGCTCGCACGGATCAGGTCCCTGGCTCCAGTCAGGACCAAGCCAACCCCGGACGCGGTGCCCGGAGACCGGCTACACGAACGGCTACGCTAGCTCAGTAAGTCAGATTCTTTGTTGTGAAGTTACTTCTCTGTATTTCGCAAGCCTTCTACCTCATATGTGTATTGAAGTACTACGCTTCAATGATTTTTATGGACTCTGTTGTTTATAGT
This sequence comes from Shinisaurus crocodilurus, assembly GCA_021292165.1. Taxonomy (NCBI): domain Eukaryota; kingdom Metazoa; phylum Chordata; class Lepidosauria; order Squamata; family Shinisauridae; genus Shinisaurus; species Shinisaurus crocodilurus. The sequence continues at coordinate 184,328,968 of CM037879.1, read as the reverse complement.
GTGAAATTCCTGGTAGTCTATTAGTTCTGCTCCATTAAAGGCGTTATAAACATAGCTGGCTCCTGTCTCAATACGATTCAGTGTCAATACTTGCTGCGGTTGAGTTTAACTCTCACAGAAGCTGCGTAAAGGGCATTTTCTCAGTGCCAGTTAACCCTTTAATTCCCGAACTCACGCAAAGGACCAGCCATGGTCCTCCACAGAACCCCTTTGTGGGGAAAGAATACCCCAGTTTGGCTGTCTTTACTTAATGCTGAACAAGCCAGAGCCCAGTCTGGGGATGATTCAGTGCAGTTTCGACCAAACTAAACCAGTTTTGATGTTTGCCTTCCCTCAAGCTGCTTTTCTTCGATTCCTGCAGCTCCCTTGTCAATAGCCCAATGAAACAGACTAGCTCTGGGCAGACAGGTATTAGATAGGACAGAGTGAGTCATGATTATTATAGTCATGATGAACATAGCTGAAGTAGAAACTGAATGTCTAAGTTAGGTTCTGCTAGCAGATTTTTATTCCTGAGTCTACTTATCACTTAATTTTCTTTAATGGTATCAATAAGACAGCATTTTTTAACATTATCTTGAGAATGTTGATACAGAAATCACATAGTATAAGGAATATAATGAAAATATACAAAAGCAAGTATTTCTTGTAGCCTTAGCAAAGCCAAATACTACAGTATAGGGCTGGGCTCATATAATGAAGGGATGGCAAGAGCTGATCATTTTTGCTAAGAAAAAGACCCATTCTGTCTAGCTTGCTTTTGTGTTTCATTTAGTGACTTACTGAGCAATCCCACATACACTTACCTGGGAGTAAGCCCCATAAGCCCAAGGGGTCTTACCTATGAGTTGACATTTTTAGGATTGCATTGTACAGTACATCAAATTTTAGTCATTTCCTTAAATAAATAGGTTACTAACCTTGTTCTTGGTGTCATTTTGGTGGGTGACACTTCAGAGAATTTGTAGGGACTCTTCAAAGGTGAGATATAGATGTTATTCCCCGCAGGAACACGTAAAGGAGAATTAGAAAACTTGTAGGGGCTCTGAGGAATCTGTGGTATGGGTGATAATGTTGGAGGCTGTAACATGAGAATTTTAAATAAGTGCTGAGGAGTTTTCTTAACTTCTGTTAACTTACACTCGACGCAGGACAACAGCACAATTACTTACCCTACTGGAAGCATATTGCAAAATATTTGTTTTCAGTCTCTGCATGAACACCAAGTTGTAGAAGACTATAATGGAATCATATTGTCCTTCCCTGATCAAAACACACTTGAAAGTCTAGAGAGGATTAGAAAGTTATCAATAAACCATCTTTAATATTAGCATTTCACTACATTCCACTCCACAGCACATTCCCAATGGGTATGCCAGTCTGATGTGGTTAAACTTCCCTCCAGGGTCACCTTTTGATAGGACAATCTCTGAATCTGACTCAGCAACTATGGGCCAAGAAAGGCAATTCATCTTAAAGGAACATGGGAACAGTCAGGCCAATTGCATACGCACCAATTTAGTCACCATGATATTCTGTAGTCAAAGGCAAGGGTAAATCTTTTAGCTAGCAAAGCTGAATGCACAAAAGGTTGGTTTCCAAAGCTTGCCCATTTGTGGAACTTTTCCCTATGAATTTTAAACATACCGGTTACTGTATTTCACCAGCTGACCTTGCTCTTAAATTATGAAACAGACACCTTGAAAACCTGCCAGTTGCTGCAGGGGGTTCTTGAAACTTACATAGAGACTAGCAACAGGACATGTGCTAGTCTCGGGGAGTTTCAAAGAGTGTCTCCAAAAGCAGCGATAGATTAGGAATGTCTCAGTGGAATAAAAAGGGGGCTAAACACAATGTTTAAATATAATTTTGGATACCGCAAGTATTTAAGACCCTCTTTAATCTAAGCGACTAATGCACCCATACTATTCAGTGCCTGCTACCCTTTCCTGGTGATCATATTCAGATGCTTTAGACACACAGTAGTGCCCTGGGGAAAATGTTTGTTTTTAAATGGCTCTCAGAGCTGGGATACAATAGAACTCATTTTGATCTGCCCACATAATGCACTAGTGTCTGAAAGTAAAACAACAGTTTTACTTCAAATAGTTATATAAAAATTTAACGCTGAAAAGTTTTCCATACCTCTTGATTTGCATTAGTGAGTTCCTTATATGCTGTCACAATAGTTTTAAACCTGAGATCAATGTTCTTCACTTTACATATGCCATACATGGAACACATCATAATCTATTGAAAAGCAGAGTGTAGACATCAGAACTGGTAAGTAAGATAGCACAACTCCATTATGCTCCTTCTCAGAGCCTATAAAAGGGTTGGGCAACATGTGGCCCTCCAGATGTTTTAGCCTACAACTCCCATCAGCCCCAGCCAGCATAGTCAGCCCTGCTATGAAAAGGTGAACACTGAGCAACAACCACTCAACAAATTAAACTACATCCTGAAATGTTTCTGCTTGCTACAGCAAATCAAATTACTGCTTTGAATTACCTAGGATTTAGACTTATTTTAGTTAAAATATTTATATGCATTTTCTATTAAAATACTCAAAGTGACTTAAAACAAATATTTAAAAAATCATAATAAAAATGCAAACAGAGCACAATGCTATAGCCCCTACATATTGGGCGGATTCACATGACACCTTAAGCCCACAGAGGCTCTGTAGCCTCTGTGGGCTTAAAGCTGCTCCAGGCCCCAGCTGTGCCCGACTAATGATTGAGCACAGCTGGTGGTCCAGAGGCACCGCCTCTCCACTCTTCCCCGCTCACTCCTCCCACCGGTATCCCAGGGGGACCCCACACGGGAGCACTGAGAGCAGCAGAGAGGGGATGACAGCTGCCCCAAAGTGCCCAATCGGCACTTTCAGCAGCTGTCATCAACTCCCCTCACTGTGCACAGCGCTGCCAGGGAGAATTCCCCCCTGGTTAAGAACCCCTGTGCTAGCAGTTATTATAATTATTTGGGCCTAAAGGAGGATTTTTAAGGAGTAGCCACACAACAGCTGCCTTTAAGGCCGTTGAGATTACATCCTGGCCTGAACCCACCTGTTCCCCCCTCTCCCAGTAAGATGTTATCAACCATGAAGGACAAGGATTGAGAGGACCCATAGGCTACACCGCTCCAAGCGCTAGCCCATGTTTGGTTGGCCATGGCTCCAGTTTTCCTCTATTTTCATTCTAGCCATCTTTCCTGCTACTCCATCACCAAGGTCCCTAGTATACCAGGAAGCTCTAATTAGTGGAAGAAGGCACCTGGGTCATCTTTGCATATTGGAAATTAATCGGTGGTTCAGCAAGCACGCCAGCCGTCTCAACAGGAAACCATCCAGATCCATCAATATCTGGGAATGGGATTTCCTAACCAGTCCTCCACCAGTTTTAAATAGTAAATACTTGAAGAACAGCTTTATGATGGAATAAAAAGGGATTTATAAAGATTATAAGAATGTATCCCATAGTTCAAAACAGGCCATGATCCTCTGGAGATTACTGACCAATTTATGTTGGGCCAACTGGCACCTGCTGGTTGCTGGGATTCTTGCAAAGAATGCTGAACTACATGGACCTTAATATAATCCAGCAAGACACATCTTATGTTCTTAAGGGATATTCAGGATCACTTAACACAGATTAGTTATGCCTTAACTGTTGAGACCTGAGAATGCACTCTTGTGTTGTAAATGTATCACACACTAGCGGTGATTCTAGTTTTTAAAAAAAGAAAGGTCACCTATACAAGCCTAAAGTCAGCCCATCCCTACCAAAGATATTACCTGGTCTAAGTGCCTGTCTTTCATAAGTTCATATTCATTTTGCAATGTGTGATGAAAAAGTGTCCAGATAAAATGTTTGAGTTCAGGGTGGTCAGACAGAAGACGTAAACACAAATCATTCAGTCGCATATAAGCCAGCCAATACACTAGAAGAGAGAAATCACTATTTAGATATTAGAATCATCTTCATACCATTGCTTAATATATGATCATATTTAATGCTTACTACCATGAGTACAGGAATGTACCACAAAATGTTGCGATTTTAAGAACAGCAAAGTCAAGATTCAGTTCCTGGTTACAGTCTGCAGGAGGTAAGCATATTTGGGAAGAGTATGACATTTCTCTGGTGAAGGATAGTGGTGGTTGCTTTTGAGCACAGCAGCTGGTAGTATGCACAGAAGTTCCGCCCTGATATATAGCTGCTGTAGATGTCTCTGCTATTTGTTCAGGAAAAGTATTTTAAGGCAATACAGAATCACTGAGTAAATTTTTAGAAACATGACTTATAAATCTTAAGCAGCATAAAATAAACTAGAACCAACAGTGAAGTTTCACAGTCTTGTCCTAGCCTGGCTAATGGTGTAAGAAAAGGCAAACATTATATAGAAATTATATAGAAATTATGCTAATTGCTAATGCGGGCAGGGCAAGGGTATAATTGAATATATACAAACAACTGCATTAAAATATTTTTAAATTGTTATATCTGAAGATAGTTTGCACAATATTACAGTTAGTTTGATATTATAATTTTACCATATTACAATTAAATAATGCACTTCAGAGTTATTTTTAAATCGCAATAAAAATAGATGAGGAAAGTGTTCTGTAGCTTCCAAATATACAAGCTTAAACTCAAAGTATGCCGCAGCAGTTGTCACATGGAAAACGCTGTGCTGTTCTTCAGATCCAAGCCACAGTGCCCCACCCCCATGATTATGCCTGTTTATTATGGCCTCCATCACATCTGGATACAGCTCCCCGTGAGAGCCACCCTCCCACCTGCTACCAACTGTCACTGCTGAGGAAGTTAGAGGGAGAGGAAGCAGCAGCCCTTCCACTGTGTCCATGACCTGCAGAACTCTGTAACTAAGAATTGAGTGTCTCAATTTGTTTTTTACCTCCTCCCTCCCCATCTCCTTTCCTTTTGTGCTGTGTCCTTTAGATTGTAAGCCTGCAGGCAGGGACTGTCTTATTTCTTATTCTTATCTTTGTAAGCCACCTTGGTAGCCTTTTTGGCGAAAGGGTGGGATAAAAATGCTGTAAATAATTGAATAAAATACAGAAAAAACTGTTCAGGGGAAAACGATCAATTGGGGGGGGAAACCATTTACTAACCTTTTTTGTAGAACAATGACAGGGAGGTAGATTTGTATAGTTTTTGAGACTGATTTACCAACACAGTCTGAGAATCTGGAAAGGAATATACCAAAGTGGAAGAAACTTTTTTCTTAGGAGATTTTGTTGGAGAGAGATACCTAGAAAAACAACAAGAATGACCAACAATGAACATCTTCAAATTATTTAAGACTCTATCCCACAAATATTTGTTTCAAAAATTCACAGACAAATTCATTACAATTTGCCTGGATTTCTCACTGCTAGAATAGCAAAGTCAAGCAGAAAAAAGTTACGAACAGTCAAATGTACTATGTTAACAGGGACTGGCTGATATGGACATATTATGATCTGCGCTAACTGCCAGTCTGTTTCCGGCCCCAATTCGAAGTGCTAGTATTAACCTATAATGCCCTAAGCAACTTGGGGCCAGATTAGCTGAAGGATCGTCTTCTTCCATATGTACCTGCCCAGACCCTAAGATAATCCCCAGAGGCACTTCCACGGGTGCCCCGGCCGAATGAGGTGAGGCGGGGGGCTACTAAGGAGAGAGCCTTTTCAGTGGTGGCACCCCGGTTGTGGAATGACCTCCACAGAGAGGCTTGTCTGGCACCTACATTGTGGTCTTTTCAGTGCCAGGTGAAGACTTTCTAATTTTCCTAGGATTTTTAGCCCTTCCGTTTTGTTTTATTTAAATGTGTTAGTGAGTTTTTAGATCATTGCACTGCTGCTGCCCTTTATCTTGGTTCCTAATTGGTTTTATTCTGTTTTAAACTTCTTCATTTTTTTTACACTATGTTTTACTATGTCACTGTATTTTATGTTTTTAAGTTTTGTTTGTGAATTGCCCAGAGAGTGTCGGCTGATGGGTGGTATAGAAATGTAATAAAAGAAATAAACACCCTTTTGTCCTTATGGACAAAACCTTTATTGGCTGACAGAGTCCCTGGCTCTGAAAGCTTTAGGCAAGAGCCACTAGAAACACTGACCCAGTTCGCACGTAATGGCAACCCATGTGTTGTTGGGACTGTGTGGGAGCGAGCAAGTGTGCTGTCTCCTGCCCTCTCACTGCTTCTACTTTGCATCCTACTTAGCAAACAACCCAGGACCTGTTTGGGGCGATGTCCAAACCTGGCACTCTGGGGTGTTGAGGGAGAGACATGGTTTGTCGTTGGGTTAAAACTCTTAGATGTTTCTGGGTTAATTAACCCATGGTTGTTTGTTATGTGCGAACTGGATCATTGTTTGGGAATTAGTTCCCAAACAGTGGTACAGGCATTCCCCAGGTTACGAACAAGTTCCATTCTTAAGAATGTCTTTAAGTCGAATTTGTATGTAAGTCGGACCATCATAGCGTTCTATACGTTAAAATCGGCATTTACGCAAATTGTGTAAATTACGCAAATTACATAGTATACTACACCATGGTACTCTACATAAACGACGTAACACCGGGGAACCCAGAAGTCCGTTCTTAAGTATAAGTTGTCTGTAAGTCAGACGTTCTTAACTCGGGGACTGCCTGTACATAGAAGCCACGGGTTTCAAAGAAGCTTCCATCAAAATATACATGACCTCTTTTCAGGTCCCACGAAGAGAACCTAAAAGTAGCTGAAAGGTTAATAAGAGCTGTTTCCATAAGGAACTGGCATACATAGGGTTTGTTGGGAAATTTACTGAAAGATAAACCTGCTAATAAAAAGAGTCTATTTAAAAAGTGTAAGAGGGGGAAGCACATTTGCTTGGAGGAAAACTCTCGTGCATGGATTGTTTAAGTCACATCCCTAAAAGCTGTTAGGTCTGTTTCCAGCATGTACCTCAGTTCCTTGGCTGCATTCATTAATTCAATTATCATTTATTAAATTTATGCATAGTTTCCCACCTCAAAATTAGTCTTGCAATGTCTTACACAAGATACAAAAAAAATCCATAATCAATATAACAAAGACAACAAAGTCAACAGAAAGCACGATCAACATAACACAATAATACAAATAAAAATAAATACCAAAAAAATATCAATCTAAAAACAGTACAATAGTAATAGTGTTCATCCACAATACATAATGCCTGGGGGGGAAATATGTATTTGCTTAATGCTGAAAAGATTTCATAGATTTCATAGATCATAGAGTTGGAAGGAGCCTACAAGGCTATCGAGTCCAACCCCCTGCTCAATGCAGGAAACTAGAGGAGGGGTCTCCCATCCAAGTAATAACCAGGCCTGACCCTGCTTAGCTTTCCACACTCAGACAAGCTGAGCCAGCGTAAGCCACAAGATGACTGTGTTGGTGCGAGATAAACTTCCTTGGGGAGTGTGTTCCATAAAAAGGCCCATTCCTGAACTGCCACCCCCTTGAACTTCTCTCATAGGGGCCACACAGAGAAGAGCCTCTGATGTCGACCTCAGGGTCCAGGCAAGTTAGTATGGAAAGAGGCAGTCCTTGAGATATTAGGGTCCTAAGACATCTAAACATCTTATCCCAATCAAGAGCCTGGCTGCTAACTCTGGTCCAGCTGCAGCTTCTCAATCATCTTCAAAGGCAGCCTGACACACAATGCATTGCAGTAATCTAACAGAGGTTACCAGACCACAGACCACCGATGCCAGGCTATCCCCATCCAGATAGGGCCACAGCTTGACTATCAGCCGAAACCACGGATACCACCTGAGCCTCCAATGACTGGATTCAGGAGTACCCCCAAGCTGCACACTTGGCTCCTTCAGGGGGAGTGTGACCCCATCCAGAGACCACTGCACTCCCCCCATCCAGACACAGGAACCACCCACCAACAGAGCCTCTGAATTGAGCTTCAGTTGATTGGCTCCCGGCCAGACACTGGTTCAGCACATCTACCCCCACACCTACTTGAGATGAAAAGGGGTAGCGGAGTTGTGTGTTATCAGCATATGCCAAAACTCCGGATGACTCCACTCAGCAATTTCATGTAGATGTTAAATAGCAAAGGGGACAGGATTGACCCTGAAGAACCCCACCCACACTGGAGACTCATAGGGCCGGCCAATAACCCCCAAGCACCACACTCTGGAAACGATCATCCAGGTAGGAGCAGAACAACCGCAAAACACTGTCCCCAGCTCCCAACTCAGACAGCTGTTCCAGAAGGATATCATGATTGATGGTATTGAACACTGCCAAAAGATCAAAGAGTGTCAACAGGGACACACTCCCGCTGCTTCTCTCCTGACACAGGTCATCATACAGGATGACCAAGGCCATTCACACATGTATGGCCATTTCCAAAAGGTGGTGCTGGGGAGGGGGGGATATCTATTTGACACCAATGGCATTTGCATTTCATTTTTTTTTTTAATATTTTATTTATTTTTCAAAACAAATTATAACACAGAAAATATATTTAGCAAAATACAAAATTATCACACAAATATAACATAATCAACATACAATAAATCATAAAGTGCTCCCCCCCACCCTCCAAGGGACCAATTAATATACTTCTATCCTCTTGATCAAATAAAGTCTAAATTCCAAAAATATAACATATCCTGACAAGGCATGTTACCCTTCCCCTTTATTAATACATAGTCTAGTAATTGATTCCATATCTCCATAAAATTATTCTTCTTTAGCAATCCTTTTTTGCATTTGATACTACTACGGTAGTTAGTTTATCATTTAGGGCTATGTCCCAAACTTCCTTATACCAGTCTGTTATTAGGAAAACATGTTGTACTTTCCAATTTCTCGCTATCATTAGCCTGGCCGCAGTTAACAAGTTTACAATTAACTCCTTCGTATTTTGATCACAAATAAGCTTCTCAGTTATTGATAACAATGCTAATTTTGGACAGACCTCTAAATTAGTACCAATAATTTTCGATATTTCTGTAAAAACCTCTCGCCAAAACACCAATACATTTTTACAACTCCACCACATATGAGCATATGTCCCTTTTTCCTGACATCCTCTCCAACATAATGCAGAACAATTATTATCTATTCTATTTAATCTTACTGGAGTTAAATACCATCTCCAAATTAGTTTATAAAAATTTTCCTTTATCCTAATTGACATCATTTTCACAATCCGTCTATCCCATATATTGTTCCACCCCACCTTCGAGGTCACCTCTTCAAATTCATTATCCCATACTGTCTTAAGCTGATCCTCTTGTTCTTTTGCTTTTTGGATCAATCTACGTATATAAATCCCTTGTTATACCTCTTATTGATGCATTACCTGGTAGGCCGTCTCTAGACATGACCATCTTTTCAAAATTAGTTAAATCTCTCTCGTACTCAGTTTTCCTTTTCCATTTCTTCGACCACTGTTCTAACTATAGTAAATTTAACCACGATAATCTTCTTCTCCCAACAATTTCCATTATTTGATCTCTAGTCCCCATCTTTTCCACCCAATCGGTCAATCTAATAACCCTTTCTTCTCTTAGTTTACTCTCCAACTCTAATCTTAAGTTTTCAGGAAAATCCTTAAGAGCTACCACCGGAGTTAATGGAGATATCCCTGGTATAAATATGCTCTTCATAGTACCCCAAATCATTAACAAATTTCTTAGAAAAGGGTTGTCTATATTTTTTATCAATTTATTATTATTTTTTTGAAAAAAAATATTCCCCAAAGTACTACGTAGTTCACATGTTTCTAACTCCAACCACATTATTTCTTTAGGGCGTGCTATAATATCCACTATATGTCTTAATTGATTCGCTATATAATACCATTTTAAATTCGGCAAACCCAAACCCCCTACTTTTTGTGCTTTATACCATCTTGTTTTAGTAATCCTAGATTTTTTCCCTCCATTACAATATGTATTAATAATTGATTGCCAATCTTTAAGTTCCTTATCTGATATCGCACTTGGTATCATCCGAAATAAAAAATTTATCTTTGGCAAAATCTTCATTTTAATCAAAGCAATTCTACCAAACCAGGAAAGTCCAATTTTTTTATACTCCTCTATTTTATTCTTTACCTCATTCTTTCTTTAATTTCCTATAATTCTGATCTCCCAATTTATATCTTTTGGAATTTGCATTTCAGGGTTCCTCACGGTTCTATCATATCTCCCATGTTGTTCAATGAAACCACTAAGTGGGGTCATCTGGGGATTTGGAATCTTGTCATCAGTATGCAGATGACACACAACTCTATTTCTCTTTTTCATCTCATCCAGGTGAAGCAGTGGGTGTGCTAGATCAGTGGCTGGCTGGACTGGATGAGGGCTAACAAACTGAAGTCCAATCCAGACCAGACAAGACAGAGGCACTATTAGCAGTTGCTCCCTCTGACCAGAAGAGTGGTGCTCAACCTGCTCTGGAGGGGGTTGCACTCCCTTATAAAGGAGCAGGTTCATAGCTTGAGGGTATTCTTAGATGTACTACTGTTATTGGAGGCCCCAAGCGGTCTCAGTGGCACATGTTGCTTTTTACCAGCTTCGTATCCCAGCTACAGCCTTATCTAGATGTCCTGGCTTCAGTGGTCCATGCTCTAGTAACCCCCTGACTAGATTACTGTAATGTGCTGAATATGGTGCTGCCTTTGAAAACCATCTGGAAATAGCAGCTGGTGTACAATATGGCAGCGAGATTGTTAACTGTCATCAGATGTTATGAACATATTACACTGATCAGTTCTTGACTGCACTGGCTCCTGATTCATTTTCGAACTCAATTCAAAGTGCTGGTTTTGACCTATAAACCCCTATATAGCTGGTATCTCAGTAACTAAAAGAATGTCTCATCCCATATGTCCCTATCTGACCCGTAAGATCATCAGCAGAGACCCTTGCTTGAGTGGCCCCTCAATCTGAACTTTGGAGGCTGGCCGTTACAGCAAGAGCCCACCATTTTTGGAATGCTTTCCAAAGGCAGGTTTGCCTGGCATCCACCTTTTGGTGCCATACTAAGACATTTTTATTTCCCCAGGCCTTTTTAATATCATGTTAATAATATTTTTTAAGATTATTTTATTATCAAGTTCTGTTGATCTTTTTTGTTTATCTTTAGTATTTTGGTTTTAGCTCTTTTACATGATTTCTTGACTTTTACTGGTCCTGTTGTTTGTTTTATCCTTTTATGCTGGATTTGGATACAGTATTATGATAATTGTTGTGTTTTATTGTTTTACTTTTGTTTTATCTTGTACACTGCTTAGAGAATTGTATTTTGTAAAGCAACTAATAAACATACCATAACAAATAAAATAAAATAAAGTATGTCTTTGTGCTGCATGAACTGAGGCTGGCTTGTCCCCTGCCACAGGAGAGGGAAAGAAAAAAGGCACCTTGCCACTTGGAATCACCTTTTGCACACTCCCTTTGGTATCCTAATCACGGGACACGGCCTGCAGCTAAGAAAAGATGCTGTCTCAGATGTGATTTCTGTCTCTTTCTCAAGCTTGGGAAGAATGGAAAGCAAGGGGCTAACAAGGCCCTGGGCGCAATCCCTGGCATCTCCAGCTAAAAGGAACTCATGTAGCAAGGCTGGGGAAAGAACCTTGCCCGAGACCTTGGAGAATTGCTTCAAGGCAGAGTAGACAGTCTTGGGCTAGATGGCCCAGTGATCTGACTTAGCATCTTTACATGCTCATGTGCATTTGCCAACAGTTGTACTTTATTTATTTATTTATTTGATTTGTACCTGACCTATCTACCAAAAATGGCACTCACAGTGACTTACAATCATTAATAAAAACAACAAGAAATAAATACATTAAAACAATAAAAAAAAAATTTAAAAACAGCAGACCCGATTACACATCAAAGGGCCACTTGAATAAAGTGGCCTTCTTTCACATTGCCACCAAATGTGCCTCTGAAGGCGGCAGTCTCCAAAGAAGAGTCTCTCCCAAAGATATTAAGAATGGGGCAGGCTCGTATGGGAGAAAGCGATCTTTCAGGCAGCCTGGTCCCAAGCTGTATAGGGCTTTGTAGGTCATAACCTATATGAGAGTCAGTGTGGTGAAGGGGTTAGAGTGTTGGACCGGGACTCAGGAGATCTGGTTTCTAGTCCCCACCTGGCCATGAAGCTCACTGGGTGACTTTGGGCCAATCACTGACTCTCAGTCTAACCTACTTCACAGGGTTGTTGTGTGGATAAAACAGAAAGGAGGAGGAGGAGGAGGAGGAGGAGGAGGAGGAGGAGGAGGAGGAGGAAAATTATGTAAGCCGCCTTGGGTTTCTTGCAGGGAAAAAAGGCAGGAGATAAATATAATAATAAATAAATAAATAACCAGCACTTTGAATTCTGCCCGGAAACAGACTGGTAGCCAGTGAAGTTGTTGTAACAAGGGAGTCGCGTGATCCCTGTAACCGACCCCAGTCAACTGTCTGGCTGCAGCATTTTTAGATTGTAAGCCTGCGGGCAGGGACTGTATTGTTAATTGTTGTAAACCGCCCAGAGAGCTTCGGCTATTGGGCGGTATAAAAATGAAATGAAATGAAATGAAATGAATGAATGAATGAATAAATAAATAAATAAATAAATAAATAAATAAATAAATTCTGGGCCAGCTGAAGTTTCTGAACAGTTTTCAAAGGCAGCCCCATGTAGAGAGTGTTCCAGTAGTCCAAATGGGACGTAACTAAGGCATGCGTGACTGTGGCCAGATCAGACGTCTCTAGGAATAGGTGCAGTTGGTGCACTAGCCTCAGCTGTGCAAATGCACTCCTGGCCACTGCAGAAACCTGGGCATCCAGAAGTACACCCAGACTGTGTGCCTGAGTCTCCAGGGGGAGTGTAAGCCCATCCAGCACAGGTTGAATCCCTATTCCCTGATCTGCCTTTTGACTAACCAGGAACACCTCTGTCATGCCTGGATTAAGCTTCAATTTGTTTGCCCTCATCCAGTCCATTACTGACATCAGACACCAGTTTAGAACTAGAACAGCTTCCTAGGATATGGATGGAAAGGAGAAATAAAGAGTTGGGTGTCATCAGCATACTGGTGGCACCAAACCCCAAAACTCCGAACAATCTCCCTGAAAGATTTCATGTATATGTTAAATGGCATGAGGGATAAGATGGAACCCCAAGGGACACCACAGGCCAATAGCCACGGCATTGAACAGGAATCCCCCAGCACCACCTTCTGAGATTGCCTCTCTGAGAAGGACTGGAGCCATTGTATAACAGTGCTTCCCAGTCCCATCTCAGACAGACGCCTCAGAAGGATACGATGGTTGATGGTATCAAAAGCTGCCGAGAGGTCCAGCAAAATGAACAGGAACACACTCCCCCTGTCCAGTTCCCAGTGCAGGTCGTCCATCAAGGCGACCAAAACAGTCTCTGTCCCATAACCAGGTGTGAAGCCAGACTGAAATGGATCCCAAAATCCCTGGAGCTGAGAAGCCACACTCCAGCATCTTGCCCAAGAAAGGACTTCTAGAGACTGGCTGGAAATTATGCAATACAGTGGGGTTCAGGGAGAGTTGTTTGTTTTTTTAAAAAACAAAGGTCTTTCCACCACCTCTTTTAGGCAAAATGGAACACCTTGGCGAAAAGAGGCGTTCATCCCTACCCTTATCCACTCAGTACTTACAGGTCTGCAGCAGTGTGATTATGCTGAAGAGGCTGGGTAAAATAGTTGGTAGGCTCAGGGTCATCAGTCTGCCCATCTCGCTCCTTTGACTGTTTTATAAGCTCAAATAATGGTGAATCCTAAAAAGCACACATACACACACACAATAAGAACGGCATTACTTGCTGAAAATCTTTTTCAGTTTTAAACAACTGAACATAACGTCATATCTGAAATACACACTTGATTTTAGCCAAAAAGCCGAGAAGTCTTAGTATCTGAAATAGGAACAGCCTATGATAGAACTGGTCCCTTTGCATGTATTTAGAATTATACGTAACTTTTGAATAAATGGATTCCACCCAGGATGAAGGATAAAGTATTTATGTGGTGCTTGCTGAACTTCCTGGTGTTACAAGCTGCATATTCAATTATTCAAATTACTGAGCCAGCGGGTAGCATAAAAATGCCTGAAAGAAATCCATTAAGCTAATGCTTATACAAATTCACATGACTTTCACACACTTGCATCTCTCCTCATACAGAAGCCCAGTTTCTATTCACCCCAATCCCACATTGTGAGTATCAGGTGTACAAAACTTCTGTATCTGAACCGTTTCACAGCTCACAAGCAGAAGTTTGGGTAGCCAGTTAAGCAGCATGCCAACTGCTGAATAAAACAGTATGTCTAGTTTAGTATGTCTTCCCCCCGCCCAAAGTATATGATAAATGGAAATATTCTTTGTTCAAATTAAAACTACAGTTGAAATTCAGCAATTTGTCCATGATGTCCACTAACATAAGATTGTAAGAGCAGCTTTATGAGGCTAGGTCAACAGTCTATGCAACAGCCAAGACTGTCTGTTTCTGGATGCCACAAAGAATTTGTATGACAGCACAGAGTGTGAAGATAGCATTCCAACTGTAATTAGTAAGTTTCAGATTCTGCTAATTTTGAAGAAAAGGAGCGTATCTCTCTCTTAGATCTGCTTTGGATGTAACAATGCAGTGTCAATACTGGGTGTGCAGAGCTGTTTTTACTTCATATATTATTGCTATTTGATTGTATTTGTATTGTTGTTGGCCAGCTCGAGCATCATTTGGTGGAAAGGCAGGAAATAAATTTAACAAACAAACAACAGCAAGGTTATCCTACAGTTGCGAGGATGGGTGTCTGCCCATGGTAGTGGGAATTAGTTGAGAAAACAGTATTTATTTTATTTATTATATTTATACCCCGCCTTTTTTCCTTCAAGGAACCCAAGGCAGCTTACATAATCCTCCTCCTCCTCTCCATTTTATCCTCACAACAACCCTGTGAGGTAGGTTAGGCTGAGAGTCAGTGACTGGCCCAAAGTCACCCAGTGAGTTTCATGGCTCAGCGGGAACTAGAACCCAGATCTCCCAAGTCCCAATCCAACACTCTCACCACTACACCACACTGGCTCCAGTATATATATCTCTTGTAAGAGTGAAGTGTGTCTCTAGTTTTAATTCAGAAAAAATCCACTTGAATGAAAGGGTTTGGAAATACTGCTCTAAAGATAATCACTTTTTATCTATACTATGATTTAAATAAGAACTAAAAGGAGACCACATGAACCAGATCTGGCTTAGAATCATAGAACAGTGGAGTTGGAAGGGGCCTATAAGGCCATTGAGTCCAACCCCCTGCTCAATGCAGGAATCCAGGTCAAAGTATCCCTGACAGATGTCTGTCCAGCTGCACCTTGAATGCCTCCAGGGTGGGAGAGCCCACCACCTCCCTAGGTAGTTGGCCCCATTGTCGTATTGCTCTAACAGTCAGGAAATGTTTCCTGATGTTTAGGTGGAATCTGGGTTCCTATAACTTGAGCCCATTATTCCGTGTCCTGCAAACTGGGATGATCGAGAAGAGATCCTGGCCTTCCTCTGTTGTAACAGACAACCTTTCAAGTACTTGAAGAGTGCTTTCATATCTCCCATCAGTTTTCTCCTCTGAAGGCCTTTACTGCTTGTTCCTGTTCTCGGAGAGGCCATCATTGCCGGCAAGACAGGGTCCCTCCTCCAGGCCTGATTATGAGAACCAGCTGTGCTCTCTCTGCCAAGGCCTTATCTGCCCGCACGAGCAGCGGGGCAAATAATTCAAGACCTGCAGCTAAGAAGCCACAGTCTAGCAAAAAGGACATGCTGCTCCAGGGATGGTAAGCTGGGATCCTACCATTTACCAGCTCCTCACCCCTGGGTTGTTGCTGGCTGTCAGCTGGACTGGACTGCTTGCTCCTGCTCTGGGAGAGACCGCTGTTGCCGGAAAGACAGGGACCCTCCTCCAGGCCTGATTACAAGGAGAGCCAGCTGTACTCTCTCTGCCAAGGCCTTATCTGCCGGCATGAGCAGTGGGGCAGCAACACCGCAGTGGTGACCCCCCAGAAGGGAATGACAGCAAAGGGATCCTGTGAGGAAGGGGGGAATTGAGGGGGTATCCCCCCAAACACCCTTTTTTGCAGGAACTTCGGTTGGGGGGGCATGTGCCTCTGGGTTATCCACACTAGGGAAAGTGAGGGAAGCCGAGGGGTCATGAGCCCCCCCCCCCAAAAAAAAACCCTGAAGATTCTGCTGCAAAGGGTGCTTTCCACTCCCCGCCAACCTTTTTTTAAAAAACGTGTAAAAGAAATAGGTAGCAGTGGGCTACAAAGTTCTAATTTGGCATGGACACTGTGTTCATTCAGACAAATGCCCATGCTGAACTTGAACTTTGTAGCCCAATGCTAACTATTTCTTTTACATTTAAAAATAAAAGTTGGGGGGAGTGGAATGCACTCTTTGCTAGCCCCTTGGCGAGAGCGGCAGCCCTTTTTTGCCACTCTTGCCAAGGGGCTCCGTGCCTTTTTGGCTCCTCAGTGGATCAGCCTGTCATCTGGTTTCAGACAACACATTAAAACTACTAGGGTTTTCGTAACCCTACTGCAAACCATAGCTTAGCAGGGTGGTTTATAAGCCACATCAGGCTGGCTTATAAACCACCACGCAGCATTCAGACAATACGCTCAGCCACTCTGCCTCTTAACCTTCCTAGGTTTACCGCGCGAGTATAAACCTACTGAGGTTTAAAGTGTTATGTGAACCCGGGAAGGTTTAGTTAGGGTGGTTAAGGAGAGCCTCTTTAACTACCCTACTAAACCAGGGCTTGCAGTAGGGTTTACTTGCCCTACTGAGGTTTAGTGTGTCATCCGAACCCAGATGACATGCTAACCCTCCTGCAAGCCAAAAGAGGCATATACAGCCCTTTGGTCAGAGTGGCAAAAAATGGCTGCCACTCTGACCATAGGGCTCTGGCCGATGACAGCTGGCCAAGTGCCCAAGCAGCACTTAGTGCGGCTGTCATCGGCTTCCCCCCCCCACTACGGCCAATGTCAGGAGAACGGGATTGATTGCAATCCCGCTCTCCTGGCATTGGCTGCGGCGCAGGGGATCCAGGCACCCCAGCCTTGCTTGCTCTCAAGAGCAAGCAAGGCCTAGTACCTGAATCCCCTGCGCCACCGCTGCTGTCTTTTTGGCTGAAAGGACAGCAGCAGCGCGATCCACCCAGCCAGGCCTCGCGAGAGCTGGCCGGCTGGATTGTACCCCTGCCTTCGCTTCGCCGCCCCCATCCACTCATCTTATTGTCTGGTAGCAGTGAGGCTCGGCGGCAGCTCCCACCTCCGCTGCACCTCTTCCTTGCTAAGGCCTGAGTAGGGCTGGGCAAGGAAGGGGTGTGTAGTGACAGCAGGCCCTGCTGAGCACCCCCTCCCCAAACGAGGGGAGGCCGTGCAGCAGACCCCAGCCTTTCCCCCCTCCTACTGCAATAGGAGGGGGGCAAGGCGCTTAGGCTGACTAGCTGCGCGAGCTGCCAATCAGTCTAAGCACCGCCCCCGACGTTGTCAGGTTAGCAAAGCTCCTTGGTAAACCAGAGAGCCATCTAAACTCCATAGTGCTGAAGAGGGTACTCAGGATTAATCGTGTCGATGGCCATAGCACGACAAGGTGCTCAACAGAATCTCCAGCTCTGGCTACTGGAGAATCCCCCAGAGCATTCAGGGATTTCATAAGTCATTCAGCATTCCAGAAGTCTCCAAGGGCAGACCATCTTAATAGGTCCCCCACCTCTGCAGGGAGAAACTGGCACCATGAGACCAAACTTCACTAGGAAGTGGTCTGACCATGACAGTGGGTTGACTTCAAACCCCCCAATACCCAGACCATCCCCTCACACCCTGAACAAAGGCCAGACTGAAGGTGTGTGCCCTGCCTTATGTGTTGGACTGATGAAAAACTGAGACAGCCCCATGGTTGTCATGGAGTCATGAAGTCCTGAGCTGGTCCCGTTAAGACAGCCTTAGGGTGGTTGTTGACCACCCCAGAACCTACGACTCTCTAGAAGCACATCTGAGGCTGCCTCAGCCAGCTCCGTCAGGGAGGCCATTGGGCAGCAAGGTGGGCGGTACACCAATAGCATTTCAATTTGTCTCTTTGGCCCAACACAATGTACAGGGCCCTATAGCCCATCCCAGTAGTAAGATGGAGTTTCACAAGAGAGATTGTCAGCCAATGTCCACACAGGAAGTGGAAAGGGCATGCTTTTATACCCGATACTTCATAGTGTAAGGTGGGAAAGCCCTCCACTTATTGGGGAATAAATAATCCTGCAGCAAAGTGAAGGAGAAGGGCCACCTTCTATGGAAGACTAATAATATTAGAAGACATACAGGAGGTCATACATACTATAGAAGAGTGAGTGAGTGAGTGAGTGAGTGTGTGTGTGTGTGCGCATATATATATATATCGTTTGATAACAGCGAAATCTTCAAGCAAACTTACACAGCATTGCCCACCCAGCCCGAGTGAAGCCATACCCGCTGGCACTCCTAGACACTGCCCCTGCCATGGTGTGCCTGTCAAGGTTCCGCTACTGCAGGGACCCCTCGACCTGCCTTTGGAAGATCTCTGCCTCTTCTCAAAGCCTCTCCCATTCCAGGAGATCAAATCCTTTGCCTGCTTCCAGTAGCATGGGTGTAGGCTTTAGACGTGGTGAATAAGTCACTCCAAACTCTCAGGGTACACAACAACACTTTACTTATTATATTAGGGTATTTACTTAATAGAGTGGTTATAATTCAAAAGCAAGTAATTTGAATTAAACAAACAAACAATCCAAGGTTCTCTAGCTTAACTTCAGACTACCTCCCTCCTCTGCAGTCAGTCTCTCTCTGCAGTCAGTCTCTCTCTCTCTCTAGCTGACCACACCCCACACATATATAGCCCTCCCAGGAGTGGAAGGTTATAATCAGGTGACCTTGATCAGGAGACTAATTCTTAACTTCTACTGGGTACTAAAACTCTCAAACTCCCCCTCCCATCCTGGAGTGTTTGGGCCTTCAGGCTTCAACTAATCTAGGGAAGTGTTTGGGCCTTCAACAAACTTAAGCCTGTGTAGGCCTCAATCCTTCACATCTTCCCCCCCTTCTCCTCAAGTGGAACAATTTCCCTTTTACAGAAGAGAATTGTGAAACGTTAACCTACACAAAAAGGCAACTGTTTTTTGGTTATTTCCTAGACAAAGCATCGGCTATCACATTTTCCTTCCCAGGCACATGTTCAATGTTCATTTGAAATTCTTGCAATTTCCAAGACCATCTCTGAAGCTTGGAGTTGGTATTTTGCATTGTTTGTATCCATTGTAAGGCATGATGATCAGTCCACAAAGTAAATTCTTGTCCAAAAACATAAGGCTTGAGCTTGTCCAGAGACCACACTACTGCCAGACATTCCTTTTGTATCGTAGACAGGTTTCTCTCCCTGGGTAGAAGCTTCCTACTCAGGTAGGCTACTGGATGTTTAACAGAGTCATAGTCTTGTAACAATACAGCACCTATGCCAGTCTCAGAGGCATCTGTAGCCACAATAAAGGTTTTTTCAAAGTCAGGTGCTCTTAACACAGGCTTTGAGCTTAAAATGTCCTTTAGTCTATCAAAAGCTCTTTGACATTCATCAGTCCACACAATTTTGTCAGGTTTACATTTCTTGGTTAAATCAGTCAAAGGTCCAGCAATTTCACCAAAATGGGGAACAAATCTCCTGTAATACCCAGCAAATCCCAAGAATGACCTGACCTGTTTCTTGGTTGTAGGTATGTCCCAGGTTCTGATAGCTTCAACCTTGTCCCATAAAGGTGTGATATGACCATTTCCAACCCTGTGCCCTAAGTATACTACCTCTGGCACCTTCTGCACCTGTAAAACTACTCTACTCCTCTCATAGTGTGGCTTCATCATATTTACATGTACTACCCTGGGTCTTTTTTCAGATTTTTCTTTAACCACCACATAGGTTAAATCATCCATTTTCTCTCTGACTGTGTAGGGGCCTTCCCAAGCAGCCTTAAGCTTGTCTTTGCACAGAGGAAGAAATATCATTACCTGATCCCCTACCTCAAATACTCTAGAGCGTGCCTTTTGATCATACCAGAACTTTTGCACCTCTTGGGCTTTGGTTACATTGGCTTGAACTAGTTTACAGAGTGTATCTAGGGTTTGTCTAAGTCTTAACACATAATCCACCACAGAGGTTTTGTTTTCTACGAGTTTACCTTCCCAGTTTTCCCTCAGGAGATCAAGAGGGCCTCTCACTCTTCTGCCATACAACAGCTCGAAAGGTGAGAATCCCGTTGATTCCTGTGGAACTTCCCTGTAGGCAAAGAGTAGGTGTTGCAGTTTGTCATCCCAGTCATTTGGGTGTGTGTTTACATAAGCCCTAATCATTCCTTTGAGTGTGGCGTTAAATCTTTCCACCATTCCATTGCATTGGGGATGATAAGGAGTGGTTTTCAAGTGTTTTACTCCGCAACACTTCCACAGACACTCCATTATCTCGGAGAGGAAATTTGACCCACAATCTGTTAAGATTTCAGAGGGAAATCCAGTTCTGCAAAATATAGTTAGCAAAGCCTCAGCTACAGATGGAGCATCTATAGAGGCTAGTGCTACAGCTTCTGGGTATCTTGTGGCAAAATCCACCACTGTAAGGATGTACTTTTTTCCCTTGCGGGTGGGTTTAGTGAAAGGCCCTACAATATCCATGCCCACCCTAAAGAAAGCTTCTCCTATAATAGGCAGAGGCTGCAAAGGGGCTTTACTGTGATGCCCTGCCTTCCCCACACGCTGACAGGTTTCACAAGACCTGCAGTACTCTGCTACTTGCTTAGCAATTCCAGGCCAAAAGAAGTTTGCCATGAGCCTTTGTTTAGTCTTGTTTTTCCCCAAGTGTCCTGCACATGGCACATCATGGGCTAGTTCTAGCAACCTTAGCCGGAATTGGTTAGGTACTACCAGTTGCTTTAGTGGTTCCCAGGTTAACTCTTGGGTTTTTGGTAACCACAGCCTATACAGCAATCCTTTCTCCCAAATAATCTGCTCCCTTCTTTCCTCAGAGAAGGGCCTCTCTTGAGGGAGAGCAACTCTTTTCAGAGGCTCCAAACTAGGATCACTGAGGACTTCCTGCTTGAATTCCTCTACTCCTCTTAAATCAGGAAAAGGGGTCTCTAGCGCCTTCTCCTCTACAGAACCACCTGCCTCGGTTGTTTCACTGGTTTTCAGGTCTACAGGTTGCATGGAGGCTTGTTCTGTTGTTTCGGTTTGGGGAGGGTCTGGGGTTGGTTTTGGACCTTCCGGAATCACTGTGGGTTGTACCTCTAGTACCTTTTCTTTTACCCCATCAGCTTTTACCTGGTCCTGTCTTGAAGTTTCCTCCCTTTCCTTTTGCTTGCGGGTTACCACACATATTTGAGCTTCTGGGCCCATTATATCCTTTCCCACAATGATAGGGGCAAATTGGGTTGGAGGTTCCATCACCCCAACTTCATACAGACCCCTCCATCCCCTCCATTCTATGGATAACCTTGCTACTGGGACTTCAAAGGAGGGACCATTCACTCCCTGGATCTCAATAGACATTCCTGGTACCAAATCTTCAGGTGTCACCAAATCTGCTCGGATCAGAGAAACATCAGCTCCAGAATCCAACATCGCCATAATGGTCTTATCCTTTACATAAACAGGTTCTTTAAACTGATTATTAACCTCTTCCCTGTTGGTGATCACAAATCCACAATTATAAGGTTTTTTTATGCTTGCTACACCTTGTGGCTTGGTTTGTTCGGGTTTAGGACTACCTAGGTTAGCTGGTGTTATTGCTTGTAACTTGGGACAGCTATTCCTGAGGTGGCCCGTCTGACCACACGAATAACAGGCACGGTCTCTGGGGTGAGAAGGCTCAAAAGGAGTTTTTTTTAACTCCTTTTTACTTGGGGCTTCCCATTTCCCCCCCTTCTTCTCAGACTCAATCCTGGGGCCTAACCCTTCCCGGTTTTCAATCAGTTTGTCAGCCATTTCTGCAGCTTGGTTTACAGTTTCAGGATCTTTATCCTTAACCTTCAGTTTTATTTCTCTGGGCAACCGAAAATAAAACTGATCCAGGACCATAAGCTCTAGCACCTTTTCCCTGTTGTCAGCTTTTGCTTCATCCACCCATTTTAGTAGCAGGTTTTTAAATTTTGTTGCAAACTCTACCATAGATTTACCAGGTTGAGGTGTTAACCCTCTGAACTTTTTCCTAAAGTGCTCAGGGCCTAACCTGAACCTTTTATACACAGTTTCTTTGAATTGAGCATAGGAAACAGCCTCCCCCTCTGGCATGCTATTATAAATCTCTGCCAGCTCCCCTTTGATTAAATTTGGCACGAACTTCACATAATCACCCTCCTGCAATCCCCACTTCTGTGCTGCCCTTTCAAAAGTGATCAAAAACACTTGTGGGTCTTCTCCTGGGGTGCATGCTGTGAAGTCCTTCGGGGTAACTCTGACAGGCTGCTCCTTTTTCAATTGCATCATCCTTTCCTCGTGTCTGCGTTGTTCCTCTTGGGCTTGAAGTTGCTCTTTCTGGGCTTGAAGTTGCTCTCTCTGGGCTTGAAGTTTCTCCTGGTGCAGCTTTTCCTCATGTCTGCGTTGCTCTTCCCGCACCTTTTCCTCGTGTCTGCGTTGTTCTTCCTGGGCCTTAAGTTGCTTCTGCTGCAGTCGAAGCCGTTCCCACTCTAACTGGGTCTCTTCTTCCTTCTGCTTTGCCACTAGCCGCAGTTCCTGTTCACGGAGCTCCCATTCTTTTGTTTGGGGTCCTGCTACCCTAGGGCTAGTGTGCAGCTCCTTCTATTGCCGCCTGGGAGATCAGCATAACTTTCAGTTCTTCTGCTGTTTTCTCCTCCCATGGCAAATTGTCCTTTTTACACTGCTCAATCAGGGCAGTTTTGTTCATGGAGAGATATTGGCTCATCTTAATTGCCTCACTGGGTCCCTATTCCGCAGTCCTGAAGTTAAAACATACACTGCTTTTGCCAGCTCTATTAGTAAAAAACCCAATTACTGTTTGGAGTGCTTAATCTCACTGTTCAGGATCGCTCCGCTGCCACCATCTGTCAAGGTTCCGCTACTGCAGGGACCCCTCGACCTGCCTTTGGAAGATCTCTGCCTCTTCTCAAAGCCTCTCCCATTCCAGGAGATCAAATCCTTTGCCTGCTTCCAGTAGCATGGGTGTAGGCTTTAGACGTGGTGAATAAGTCACTCCAAGCTCTCAGGGTACACAACAACACTTTACTTATTATATTAGGGTATTTACTTAATAGAGTGGTTATAATTCAAAAGCAAGTAATTTGAATTAAACAAACAAACAATCCAAGGTTCTCTAGCTTAACTTCAGACTACCTCCCTCCTCTGCAGTCAGTCTCTCTCTGCAGTCAGTCTCTCTCTCTCTCTAGCTGACCACACCCCACACATATATAGCCCTCCCAGGAGTGGAAGGTTTTAATCAGGTGACCTTGATCAGGAGACTAATTCTTAACTTCTATTGGGTACTAAAACTCTCAAACTCCCCCTCCCATCCTGGAGTGTTTGGGCCTTCAGGCTTCAACTAATCTAGGGAAGTGTTTGGGCCTTCAACAAACTTAAGCCTGTGTAGGCCTCAATCCTTCACAGTGCCCCTGTAGCTCACTGAGGAAGGAGTCTGCCCACCCCATTCCTGAGGGGGGCTGCCCCACAGCAGGGGGGAGGGGCATGCATATAACACTAATCTCCCCTGGTTTCAAACTGTATGGAAGGGGTATGGAAACTCAGGGCCAGGGTCAAATCTGGCCCTCTGGGGGTCCCCCAAAGGCCATGCCCCCCTTCCTTTGGCCCCACTCCCTTTTCCCCAACCACAGATTGTTTGGCAGTTTCCCAGGTTTTGTACAATTTTTTTTCTATTCTAAAAGGTTGAAATACCTCTCCTAAGTTATTTGTACTGGCATGGGGGTTTAATCTTTTTTATCGCTAAAAAAGCAGGCCTCATTCACTTTTCTCCCGTATTTACATTTCACAATAGCAAAAGTTCTTGACAGCTTACATCTCTAAAGTCAAGAATAACAGTAATCAAATATATAAAAAGGGTAATTCCCAGGTTCTGTTCCTTTGGGCAAATTTATGTATTAACTTAGTTACTTCTGAATATTGGTGCTACTTCTGAATGCACAGCAACACTTGAATCAGGGACACACTGGAACAGGTCTATATAATTCTTCTGACAGCAGCACTAGCCCAAGGAGTGGTAGCATTAGCATGGGGAGCAGTCTTGTCATCCACCTGGCCCATACAGTTCCCATGGCATGGTGCACCATGGGAGCCAGCCAAAATGGCAACATATAAATTGGCCCAAAGGATGCACCAATAGCAAACCACATAGTGCAGTGCCATTTACAAAATATATTGCTTGTTATATGAAGCCTCATCCACAAGGAAGCTTTTTTGGTGATTATCTGTTCACAAATATCATGCTTGAATTGGGCCCATTACGCTATAGAAGGGGAAGGCAACCTGGTACCCTTCAGATGTTTTGGACTGCAACTCCCATAATCCCTTACCATTGCCCTTGCTGGCTGGAGCTAATGATAGTTGTGTAGTCCAAAACATCTGGAGGGCACCAGGTTGCCTACAACTGCTCTATAGCATGACTAAAACTGACCCAGGGTGGGGTTATGCAAATGAAGAGCCATTGTGGCTTCCATAAAGTTTTATGGAACAAAATAATCAGGCTGTAATCTGTGGCAAAGCTGGAGACGGGGGAAACCCAGACACTTGGGTTAAAATGGAAAATCACGTAAGAGAAAAGAATGGGATAGAATGTACAAGGGAGATGATCGGACTAGGTAGGCAAGAATCACAGGTCGACAATTTACACGACAAGGTAATAACTACAAGCAGAATAAAATGAGACCCATAAGCAAAATTATATTCCTAGCTTGATGTTAAAATCTGCTTATTTTGTTTACAATTGAGTGAGCCAATTGGTGAGACTGCAAAAGAGACTAAAATCCACAAAACTCAGAAAGTGTAAGATGTGTCAAGCATTTGTTCACTTTGTCACCCATGTTATTACTGATACTGAAGCATATTTGCTTCATCTGAAGATTCTAGTGTTTCAAGGGAGAAATTACAGTGCCAGTTTTCAGGGCCAGTCTCCACTACCCAGGATAAGGTGACTGAATTTGCCAGTGACTAAGGTAAATCTTTTTTTCATGGAGGAATACAGTATAGACAAAACATCTATCCTGTAATTTACTATACTACTAGAAATAGTAGTATAAAACTGTCCGGTGATACTTCTTAAATACATGAATACACACATTATGTGTTTAAAAGGCAACTTACTGATTGCCATGCAAGGGATTCCATAATTTGGTGTTCACAGCATTCTAGGTGTTTTATCATCTCTCTTGTCAGGCTTGGTTCGGCTTTAATGAAGCTTTCAATGACCTTGTATAAGTCAAAGGCTTTTAAGTCAAGTATATTGATGATCCATGGGAAAGACAAGTCTGTTTCCATATTCATACTATCACTTTGTGAAGCATTCCTTGAGGCTAAAGAGAATACACCTAGTTAATATTTAAGTAACAAAGTATAAATTATTTTCTTCATATGTTGAGATATGTGTCATTTGTGTATTTTACATTTAGCTCAACAAATTCCATATCCTCAAATAGTGTTAACACAGAAAGTTCTACTGAAAACAAGTTTTGCTTGAGCATTAAGAACAGACATTGCTTAATAATATATACAGATATTTAAGTTCAACTTACTGCCATATGTAGCTATGACTACCTCAAGAGCACAGGCCAGCAGAGATGTGTGGAAGATGTTGTTATTCAAAAGTTTGCTGTAAAAAACAAGTCTCAATAATAGGTTTCAACGTAAACAAATTCCAGAGGGTAAAAAAATATTGATCTTTAAAGTATGTTTAGCAAACATACCTAAAATTATGAATTGATAGCCGTTTTTCTTCCTAGAAAATATGCACAAATGAAGACTTTAGAACATTAAAAAAGGAAATATCAACTGTAAGAACTATATGTCAGAAAAACCTACCGACTTTAAGATGGATTCCATCACTCTGTAGTATAATCGTGTCCCAAGCCCATACCGCTGAAAATAACAATTTAAAAAGCTGTTGTAACAAGTTATAATATAATGCTTTTCTCTTAGAACAAAGCATTATCTAATACTCAGCCAATTTGTGATGAAAGAATTTGATAAGTCCACTTAATGGAACAGCTCTATTACAGCAGACATCCAAAAGTAAAAACAGAACGGTATACCCAACACTAGGACATTTGTAGAAAGCTCTACGTCCATTCCTAAGCAATATTTGCAGCCATGAATGTGTTTTTTGGAACACATTATACGGAAATTAGTTTTGCGAGTAGAGTAATGGGTTCCTATTGGCCCAGCTCAGGACACTATCCTCCCCTCCCCCCTGAACTCCCCCCCCCATATAGTTCACCAACTCTAATGTAACATTTTCTGCATAATATCATTCATGGGAATACTACCAAAGAAATAGACACAGAAACAAATTATACATCAAAACACATGCTGAGATAAGAATCTTAGTTTGCACCTTGAAAAGTTGCCTTCATGACTGCAGAGACATCTGTATTTTCAACACTGTAGATACCAAAGTATAGACTATAGAGCCAGGAGTATGGCCTGGGGCCTGGGGGAATTCAACCACCACACCCTGAACTGGTCCAGCACTGACCCATGTGAGCTATGTGTAAAAAAAGGTGCAGGCTAAGGCACTCTATATCTGGAATGCAAGATTCAGAAGCAGGGGCACAGCAATTAAGCTATTTGGATATGCCAAACATAGTTCAGCTGTCAGAAGTTTCCATTAATACTGATGATGACTAGAAATAAACAAAAACATAGTTTTGCCTGATTCCAATAAGACCCTTAATCCAGCACATCTGAACATTTAATACACTTCCTATTCCAGAATCTACCGAGCTCTCTAGCTTGAAGCAGAAAGGTTACTTTCACAGCGTTCTCCTACCTCAGTCTACATATATTTTTGAACTACTATTAGAGTACCCTACCTGTGATCCAATTTCAGCACATCCCTGTCCAACTGCTTCAGCAAATTTCTCTTTGAAGATACAACCCAGTTTTTCTACTCTTTCCAATATGTGTTGCTTAGGATTCACTGTGCAATTCTGTAATGGAAGAGGAAAGCTTTCCCTTAGATGAACAGATATATTATATTGGACAAGAAAATATTCCACTGGAGCCCAAGCGAGAGGGAGGGAAGGAGGGAGGGAGGGAGGGAGTACTATTAGTTAAGATACTGCAACTTTTAAGGAAGTCCGAAAGTATAATGGTGCTAATTTTTCACTTTTTTGGCAGCAAGAGGGGCTTCTCTGAAAATCACAATATCAGAACACACAAAACAAATGAATTTGTTATTATTTAAGAGATGAATTCAAGGGACTAGCATATAACAACATTTTAAATAAGTTTGTAGCTTGGAAGTGCTCTCAGATCCATCACTATCATTAGAGGCAAAAAGTGGCCTTTGTGACATAGAGTGCCTTTTACCAACTTAAGCTGGTATCCCAGCTACAACTCTACTGGGAGGCAGATAGCCTAGCTTCTGATCTGCTAACCTCCTGTTTGTATTACTGTGATGTGTTGTACATGGGGCTGCCTCTGAAGACATTCTGGGACCTTCATCTGGTGCAGAAAATGGCAGAGAGATTGTTAACTGGGGACCAGGCATTATGAACATATTATGCTGGTGCTCTCTCACTTTCCCTGGCTTCAGATTGGTTTCTGGGTTCAATTCAAAGTGTATCTCAGCGCCAGGCAAAGATGTCTTTATTCTCCTAGGCCATTTTTCATACTTATTTTAACATCAATGGAATTTTAAAATATTTTTAATATTTGTAAAGTTTCTTCGTATTCTTGTCTCTGATTGATGACAGTCGGGTGGTTTCTAGTTTTGAGGTGGTTTCAGCTGTGTAAAATGATTTCTCTATGTTTAATATTTCTTCTTGTGCTTTTTAAAAAAGAGTTATTTAGGATTTTGATGCTGATTTTGATTGTATTTGTGGAAGACCGGCAACTGGGTCTTCTGCGCGGGTTCGGCACTTAACGGGTTAACCGGCACGGAGATATTACCCGGCAAAGGGATATCAAGCGATTTAAACCCAACCGCGACTTAAAGATCACTCGTAACCGTATTTAAACCAAAGAATAGAATTTTATTAATGGAGCGGAACTAATAGACTTCTAGGAATACTACAACATAAACAATACCTGGTCGTGACCTGACTGATCGGAAACCTTCAATTCTCTCAGTATTGCAGCAAGAGAGTTACCTTGCACCAAAGACTTTACACTCACGAGTTTCTGGTAGCGGTCTGCATAGCCTGACTCTGAGCCCGTCCGCGCTCGGGGAAAGCTGCTTGAGCTAGCTGAAGCTTGGGTTGAAGATGACAGCCCGTCCCATGTTCCCAACAACCCTTTTCGGGTGGGTAGAGGGATTTTCTACCCCCGTCTTCCCCCTTTCCTGCCCCTTGCTGATCAGGTGGGCTTATTCCTGCCCCTTGCAATCAGGTGGGCTTATTCCTGCCCGGGAAAAGGTGGCGCCTTGGATTTACCGGTGCCCTTCAGGGGATACTTCGCAGCTCTTTGAGACTGCCCTTCACCTCTGGATGGTCCATGCTTCTTCTTGTGGATTTGGGCAGATGTGCCCATTGTGGATATGTAGATGGGGTCACGTATTACCTGTCTGGCCAGACTTGCCTCTCCTGTCCCCTGGGTAGGGATTATGCAGACAGGGGTTGCCAAGGGGAAACTACCGTATTTTTCGCTCCATAAGACACACTTCCCCCCCCAAAAAAAATAGGGGGAAATGTCTGTGCGTCTTATGGAGCGAATGTTGTTTTTAATTTAAAAAAAAAGATTTTTTTTTTAATTTTATTTATTTTTTACTCCCTTCTTCTGGTCCGGGGGAAGAGCGGAGGGCTCCTGGGCGGGGCGGGGCAAGCTCCCGCCTCTCAGCTGATTCCCCGCGGAACAGCTGATTCAATTTTTTTTTTTTTTACTCCCTTCTGCTGGTCCGGGGGAAGAGTGGAGGGCTCCTGGGCGGGGCGGGGCAAGCTCCCACCTCTCAGCTGATTCCCCGTGGAACAGCTGATTCAAAAAAGAATATTTATTTTTATTTTTATTTTTTTTACTTCCTTCTTCTGGTCCGGGGGAAGAGGGAGGGCTCCTGGGCTGCCAGTCAACCAGTTTTACTCTCCTTTAATTCCTAGTCATAGCTGCTGGTTATTTGCTGCTCATTTCGCCTTCTCTATCTTTGCACAGTACTATAGTGCATTTCCACTTCTCTTATTGCTGCGGAGCCTGCACAGGTAGGATTGCACTATGCATAAAAACCCTTGTTCCAAGATCACACATTTTTGTACCATTACAGGAGCTTAAAATGAAACATGAATGCAGTACAGACAAAGTAAAAAATCAGCTGTTGTAAGACAACATTTACATCTTTGTAATTGGCTACAGCAGTGATGTTGCTTTTATTTTTAAAACAATTTGCTGGAACCATCTCTTAGAACCGTTGTTGTTGTTGTTGTTTTAAACAAGCAATATCCTCCCAAGTCACATAGGTTATTACTAATAGATGAGCTTTGCTGCTCCGTAAAAGGCACAGTGCATGCAATTTTATTCTTGTGTAAAATAATTATTTTTTAAAGGGCTAAAGGCAAGTTCATCAAGGATCAATGACTAAAGGCACACTCCTATAAATGTTTAGACAGAAAAACGGTTTATCATCCCCAGCATAGCTGGCTGGGGAATGCTGGGAGTTGTAAGACTTTTTTTTTCTGTCTAAGACTACAATCCTATGCAATTTACACAGAAGCACCAATGAGTAAAATGGGACTTCTGCATAAATACATATAGGACTTTTCCAACATGCACAGTACAATTAATATTCCCTCAAATTCTAAATAAAATTACTAATTTCAGTAGTCACTAAACATTTGCATTGCCTTGGTAATGATAAATTTGGGGGAGCTTTAATTGATTAAATCTGCATAAATTTTCAGAATATTTTTTTCCTTGTTTTCTTCCTTTAAAACCTAAGTGCGTCTTATGATCAGGTGCGTCTTATGGCGCGAAAAATACGGTATGTGCGGTTGCCAAGGGGAAACTGTGTTAGGCTCTGTGTGTGTGCTCAGTGCTTTCTCCACAGTATTCATTATATTTTTATCTATTTTAAATTTGTACATCATGCAGAGAATTAATTCTATAAGGCAACCATTAAATGTAACAAAAACTGCAGAAAAGGGTCTCCTAATATCATCAATAGTAATACTCATAAATTCCCATCAATCGGCAAAAACCAACATTGCACAAGTGGACTTTCACTCAAATGGGACTCCTGCTTCTGCTCCTACTACAGATCACCCCTGGCCTACTCTGGAGGGTCCACCAACCCTCCAGAACAGATTTTGGAGAAGTGCAGTGGGAGGGGGAACCAATGGTGTCTGTTCCATTGATGGAAGGACACCACTGGATTTCTCTCTATTATTCAAAAAGAGCGACACTAAAAAAACCCATCTTAGTAGGTATTTTTGTGATGGCCTCGTCTATTTTCATCTCTGGGCAAAAGATTTGCCAAAAACATCCACCCTCACCCAAACCTTTAGTTAAAATGCTGACACTCACGTTAAAGTAGAAGATAAGGTTGACAGATGGTTTATCACTTGCAGAGTTTAAAACCATCATTAATTGCTGAATAGTATTCATCGCAGCACTACAGAGGGGGAAAGTATTTTTATTACCATTTCTTGAAACGCACAACTTGCCTTTGAACAGAAAATACAAATCACCTAATAAAATGAAGCATTAGAAAAAAACATTTTTAATGTGATTACAGTAGAGCTGCTACTTCCCTACACTAGCATTGCCTGAAGCATTTCAAACAATCTATGCTGTTATGAACAAATTTTGGGCAGCAGTGGAAATTGTGAAGAAGCTTCTGGAATAAACTGGCTGAACCGATGTAACATGCTAAGTATTCTATTTGCTTAGAAAAGTTGTCAGCAATAGAATGTTTGCTACCATCTACTTTTGTGAGTTGAAATTTAAGCCAGTTTGGCCAAGACCACCACTCACATTGTTCCATCTGTCTATAGAGACTCTGTAAATGCTTTTTTGTCCAACACTATCACATTTAAATCAGACCTGAGAACTGAAGGGTTCACAATGCTTGCAGAACTGAAATATGAGTTCAGATACAACTCCCATACCCTTAAAAATATTATGTAAACATTTTTATTAAATTAAAAATTATGGCAACTTAAATTATTCTTACCGAACAGGGGTCTGTGGAACTACAACAGGAGGGTCTTCACCTGGATTTTTTGTTGGCGTTCTCTCTAACTGTAAACTTAATATGAGAAAAATGTAACTTCTCTACACACACAGGCCCGATGTCTTCCTACCAGGTATATGAAAGCTCCATGTTCTAAGTCATGCTCAGTTTCTTTGTCTGCACAAACAGGAGTGTCATTCCTTCTTCAGTACTACCTATCAGCGCTCATTTGAAGTGTATGCCTCATTCCAGAACCTCCCATCTTTTCATGAGGGTTTTTGCTTCTCTTTGGTCCTTCTTTTTAATTTAGTTTAGAAGGTGCTAGAAGTCATGTGGCCCTGCTTTCCTTTAACTTACCTCCAGGCCTCAAACATGATGCAGTTCTGCAATTTGAAATCACATGGACTTATTTCATCATGGTTACAAACTGAGGAGGATCAAACAATTCCACTCAAATGTCATCTAGTCCAACCACCTGCCGATGCAGGAAATCCTTTGTTACCGCATCCCTGATAGGGATTTTAAGCAGAAGGCTGGATGGCCACCTAACAAAGAAGAGACCACCACCTTCCAATGCAGTCTGTTCCACTACAGAACAGCTCGTACCATCAGAAAGGTTTTCCTAAAGTTTAGTTCTTATCTAATTCATCACTAGAACAATCATGTGAGGTAGATAAGGCTAAGAGACAGTTACTTCCCCACAGATACCATTTTGTTTCATGAGTCAGCAGATTACTGCAATGCACATATAGATCATGCAAAAATGAAAAGAAAAATATTACCATTCTGTATGATCATATTGTAAAGTTCCATCTTTCTCCAGAAATAATCTGGCATCAATATCCTTGCTTTTCAGATACATTTCTTCATATTTTCTTGACATATTCTCAACCTCAAGTTTCAAAAGATTAAAAGATTCATGGTGACAATAGACTAAATATTCATATGAACTATGTTTATCTGCCAATTTAATGTATTCCTGACAGTGATTATACTTCAATAGGCAGAATCCAATGTCATGCAAGAAGTCTGCTCATGCAATAGGACTTTCTCTTCCCTCCCGCAGCCCAGCAGGTCCCCCAACTGTCCAGAGCAGATTTTGAGGGCATGTAAGGAGCTGGGGGGGGATTGCTCCCCCTTCCTGTTCCACTGACTGATGCAGTTTTGTTAGTGGAAAGACTTCATTGGATTCCACCCTATTGCTTTAAGAAAAACATTATTGAGTCAAGTTATAAATCCATCTAGTTCTGTCCCCTTTCTCTGACACTCAGACTTGTCTATATTCCCAATAGTTAGAACATAAGAACATAAGAAGAGCTATGCTGGATCAGACCAGCATTCTTTTCGCACAGTGGCAACCAGCTGCCCATGGGATCCCACAAACAGGACATGAGTGCAACAGCACCCTCCCGCCCGTGTTCCCCAGCAACTGGTATACATAGTCATACCGCCACTGATACTGGAGGTAGCATACAGACATCAGGGCTAGTAGTCAATGGGTTCTAATGAGATACTCTATTAATAAGCTGTTTCCAAGTAGCTATTCACTACTTGAAAACAAAATATTTAACAAGAATCAAATGCAGTTTATAACTATTAAATGCAAAGCTAGGATTCATTGTGGCCATCCCTGAACTAAAGATTTTAAAGTTATTATAATATTACCTCTGGAAGTCCACTGAAAGCTGTAATACCCATAGAATTCAGGAATGGAATAAAACTAGTGAAGTAAACATTTTTCACCTAAAAAAAGATAAAAATAGCAACATTGTCACTATTGAGAGGTCTCTTTCCATGCATAATATAGCAAAACAAATTGATTGCACTTGTTTATTGAGAAACTGTAACCTACCACTACCAATATGAAGATGCCTCTACATTCGACAGTCACACTGGTTATCAATCCTAACTATTTGGCTTAACATAACATGCCTACAAAACATAGCCATGTTTGCATGATTCATTCTAGGCAGTTATATGCAGGATAGGGCAGGGCCATAAGATATTCAGATAGTAGATTGAGCTATCTATGAAGTATCTTCAGTTGCTTTGCATTTTCAGAGGTAAATTTAGGACATGATTTTTACGTGCCCTTAATTATTCCACTACACAGAAAAGAGGACAAACACAGTGAATCGTTCAGTGCTGAACTTTATTGTGTAATTAATATTAGGAGTATATATATCAGATGAAGCTAGAATATATAAATAATAGACTAAGACTGGCTGTCAATTATCTCCAAGCCCTTGTAGCCATTGACTGAAATATTAAGAGGTCATAAACGTGTGCAAATATTTAACTGCTGGGGTCAGGAGGTGGGGGAGAAAAGAAGCCCAATGACAGTACAGCTTCTGTAAGCAGAGAAAGAGGTCAGTTTCACTGAGACAGTCACAATCCCTGTGGACAGAAGGATCTGAACACTGTTGGCAGGATAGTGGGAAAAGACAGGGAGAATGGAATCTGGGAAGCTATAAAGGAAGAATATCCAAGAGGGCCAAGGTAGGACAGAAGCAACAGCCGTGGCACGTAACAACAACACAGAGTATGGCTTGAATATGGGTTGTCATTGAATTGTTCATTGTTATTGAATTGTGGGTTGGTGTTATGTGCAAACCCTGCACGATGGTTCAACTATGGGTTGTTAACAACAAACAACCCAAGAAAAGAGAAACATGCATCTGAGAGAAGGACAAGTGAAGGAGGCAGGGAATTGAGGAAGGATGAGAACAATGAAAAAGTGGGCTACAGAAATTTTTGGGGCAGAAAACTAGAACAGCATTTTAAGGGCACAATCCTATGGGGAGGCCTGTAAGCCTCCGAACTGGGAGGATTATGGGCATACAATGGAGGGTGGGAGGAGCACAGAGGCGAAGGTCATCTCCACTCTCCTCTTGCTCTGCAAAGCAGCCGATTTTGGCCGTCTAAGTGTAGCGCTTCAGGGTGGGAGGGAAGGCAGCTGAGGCACTGCGAGGATACGTCGTATCTTGGCGGTACTGGTCACCTCCCCTCCCTGCCCCCCAGAACACCTCCCAAAGTCCTTCTCAGAGGTTACTCTTATGACCTTGGAGAAGCAGCCAGCGTGGTTCTTTTTGTGCCAGCTGCGAGGGGAGGAGGGAGATCCGAGCATGGATCCCCAACTACAAGGTCGGAGTGATTTTCCAACCTCGTAGCTGGGAATCCAAAAAATCCTATGGCCGTCTAGACGCTGTCTAGCAGCCATAGGATTACACTGTAAGAATTCTAAACTGGTCTTACCTCATCCAAATTACAACCATGTTCTTTACAAAGTTCTTCAATAACCTTTATATCTGTATCTGTTTTTGATGTACGTGTACTCCTTTTCTGACCTCGCCTCCAAGTTTGAGTTGAGCCATCACTAGACATTGTACTCAGAGATTCTATGATAAGAAAGCAATCTTGTGTTTCTTATATATCATTTCAAATAAAAAGGCCAAGTTTACAAAGCAGTATTTTAAACACAAAAAACATTGTTTTTAAAAGGAAAAGCAGTGGTTTAGCAATTAGAAAAGGAAATGAGAGAAACTATTAAATGAGATGTAACGTACATCATACGTTAACCTCAAAAGAGTTCTGCTCCCTTAAGACAGTTCTGCCCTTTGTGTGAAATTCTATTTTAGATGCCTATGTTGTTCCCCCTCTTTTTCAACCCCCTCCTCAAAACCCATCCTTAAACCTTGACTTAATCCCTTGATCCTCACTCACAACTGAAAAACTTAACAGTTGGATCCAGACTTGCACTGCCAATTATGCTGAAACAGTGAATCACCAGCTCCTGGTTAAATACACATTTCAAGTTTCCTGGGATGTTTTAAACCTGTGACCCTCCCTATGTTGTTGGACTCCAACTCCTATCAACCCCAGCCAGCATGGTCAATGGTTAGGAATGATGGGAGTTATAGTCCATCCAGTTACCAGTCTTGTTTTAAGCCCAATCCTAACAGATGTCCAAGCATCTACAAGCCCGGCTAGCACAGTACAAACACACCTTCCACATTTTAAGTAAACAACCAGACACTGCAATTTTTTATTCTGTCAGAAAGCATTCCAGTTTTCCTAGCTTTACTTTTTTATTATGATTATATGCCCTATTTGGATTTGGAATATACTGTATCCCTTTATACTTCTATCTCGTTTGTGACCACTGCTAGTCTTTCAAAGAGTTGATGTAGAAGAGATGGACAAAGGTGCTTCTTGTCCGGTAAGACAAGAATAGAGCAGTCTAGGAAGAGAGATGCATGGGCAGCTAAAACATTAAGCAAGTAGTATAAAATATGGCAGTAGTGCTGTACACCCTCTCTTATGGAATGGGCTAGAGGGGGAGAAGAGTACAAGTGATACAGCAAATGAAATGTGCGTCAGTTTAAAAATATTACACTGAATTCTGTTCAAAGACCTACAATTAAAATAGAAACATAGCTATGAAACACGCAGGACAGAACACACAATCTCTTATGTGGACTACTATCAGAGTTCTTATGATGAATGTAAACAACTTTTTGGGACTATTATGCTAATTAAAAATCCTTACTGTATGGTTCCTTAAGTACTGCAGGGGGCAGTAGTTTGATAAAATAATCGAGAACACAAAGTAGTAACTGGAAGGAGATAACCAAATCATCTTCCATCTGTAGTATTTTTCCTGAAAACATTAAATAAGCAAGTTTATATTTGGCTGACTCTCTAAGCAAGACTAAACAAGACATTTATCATATTTCATGTTTATGTATTTCGTTTAAGCTAGAAATACATAAGAAGGCACATAATATACCTTACATAAGATAGCAAGTCATAATTGTTTTTCAGGTATAGCCTCTTACAGTAGAGGGCGGGGGCGTTTTTTAGTCTGGGGGCCAAATTGCCCCCCCCCGACCAATCCAGTGGACTGGATGATGGGGGTAAGGCCCCGCCCTGAAGCCCAGCCCCTCCCCTCCCCTGACATCATCAGCCCCACCCATTTTGCCTTTCTGCATGGAAAAAGGGACTTGGACAGCGCTTGGGAGGAGTAGCACCTCTTTCACATGCTGCTCACCATCCCAATTAGGATGTTGGGATTAGGATGTTGAGCAGCACACAAAGAGGAATCCCCAATGTTATCTGGACTAGTGATTGAAGATAACAGCTGGGATTCCTCTCCCTGCTGAGAGGGCGTGGGGTCTGGGGAGGGTCACCAATACTTTTCATTCCCTAGCATTCAAAATCTTGCTCTGGTAGTTTTAGGATATACATACACTAAACAGCAGCAATCTTAGGTATAACTTGAAGGAACACAAAGGGTTCTAGCATATAAAGTCAGCTAATTCATTTAAGTTGCTCTCTTTGGCATTAAATTTATCTTGGCAACAAAACTCATTAGCTTAGCAACTATGTACAGACTGGAAGGTTCCTAAAATTATTCCTAAAATAAAACTTCAATTGATAGAGATGTTAAATATCTTCCTCAGTTTCTTTCTCTCAGTTGAATTGCTGAGATAACTGGTAGAGCGACAATAAGGGATGACTATCACTCATTCCCCGCCCCCTAGGAAAGAATCAACACTGTTAAAAGAGAATCTGAGATTTCAAAATATTAATGAAAAAGTTTACAGCCAAATCACTGAGGATATAAAACCAATCTTTTGGGGAATATATTTTAACAGTGAATGAATAAATACCACTTGAAATCAAGTGACTACCGGTATGTCTTAAGCATTCTACTACTACTACTTACCTTTTGCCAAAAGAAACATGATCCAGCATAGTTTCTGAACTAATGAAGAACTCAGTTCAGCACAAGTTCTACAAACAGAATATTAAAAAACTACAGTAAAGACTCTACATTTGCTGCTTTAAAACAATTATAAAGGCATGCAACCAAAGGCTACAGCCAAAGGTTTAATCATTTGTGTGGCAGTCTAAGTCAAGAAAAAATATAGTTATACTTGGGAATGCTTAAATGCAGATAAATTGCTTGCTGCAGAATGAAGTGCTTTCTTTAGAGGAAACTACTAACATTTAAAGCAGCCCCAAGAAAGGGCAAAGCAGTGGGATTGCCTTTCTACTTCTCAAGTCTCACACAAATCTAGGCTTGCCCATCCTGTTGCAACTGTGTGAGTCTTCTTCTAAAGATCTGCCACACACAATCAATCCATAGCTATGTTTCTTAATGCAACTTCTAAACATAAAAATGTTTCAAATTAGATGACTTTACTATGTCCTGCAGCTACTAAGTTCACACACCAAAAGTTTTTATTACAGTTATTTCGATAGATGTATTCCTGATTTGAGTGGGACAAATCCCATTGTGTTGCTTGTTGTTGTTGTTATTGTTGTTGTTGAAAGGAAAAGTACAGCTTCTCTATAAAGAACATGAATCATACCTACTTCCGCCCCACCCACCCATTACTTACTGCTGTCCCAAGCAACTTATGTACCAGCGATTAGCCGTTCTTTCTTATTGTATGAAAACAGACAAACTTACTGATCACTAGGTTGGTCAACATAGATCAGTCCACAAGTCCT
Organism: Shinisaurus crocodilurus; assembly: GCA_021292165.1. NCBI lineage: Eukaryota > Metazoa > Chordata > Lepidosauria > Squamata > Shinisauridae > Shinisaurus > Shinisaurus crocodilurus. The sequence continues at coordinate 184,291,032 of CM037879.1, read as the reverse complement.
AAAAACAAAAATAATGCATTATATTATCACTGTGCTATAAAACCTCAGCTCAATGACATCTTAATCTTGGTTGCTTTGAAAAACATAATTTTCCCTCATCCAGGTGGGTGGGAGTGAGATAGGAAACACACACACATACACCCCCCTGACCTTAGCAGACAAAGGACTCCTGGTTCTTAGCAGAATTACACAGATGCAAAAAATTGGATTTTTACTCGCTGTAAATTCCCGTTCTTGAGGAATGCAGGAGGCCAGTCCCCACTCTTCAGATTACCCCTCCCACAGAACTCAGTAGGCAGGGCCAACTTACTGAATGTGCTCCTGCATGGGAAGATCAGCCACTCATCCAAACCAAGCCTGTGAACCCTTAACATAATAAAAACCAGAAATCTAGCAAGCATGGTCGTACTAGTTGTCAGCGCAACCTACTGTTCTATTTACAAAATTTAGCTCTATTTACAAGGATATATAGTAGGAGGCTCTACCAACCTAACCTAATTCAAAAGGATGAGCCAATACCAGCCCTGTGAGAGGTGAGCGACTGTCCTCCTGCATTTCTCAAGAACAGGAATTTACAGTAAGTAGAAATCCCCATTTTCTCCAAGGAATACAGGAGGGCAGTCCTCACTCTTCAGGATATAACACAACAGTACCAAAAACTACTGGGTAGGCATAGTTAGGAATGGTCCAACCCTCTGTAACATCTGCCTCCCAAAGGCAACATCTGCCAATGCCAAAGTGTCCACCCTTTAGTTTTTAGTGGATGCATGCCTAGAGGACCAAGTAGCTATCTATAGATCCCATCTAAGGATGAACCCCCTCTGAAGGCTGTTGAAGCCTCCCCGTTAAGAGAATGTGCCATGATGCCCTGTGGAGGCACTTTACTGATAGACTTATATGCTACTGAGATGCATTCCCTAATCCAGGGATGGGCAGAAGATAGATCAGAATCTACTGGTAGATCTTTGAGTGATTTGCAGTTGATCAGCAAGGGTTTCTGACTCACTACTGTCTAACAATAGCAACAACTAAAAAATTTTCCCCACTAAATTAGATTGCTGAAAAAGAATGCTTAGAGAAAACCAGGAGTGAATTTATGTGTGAAAGGATTTGTGGATTGGTTCTGGTACAAATTCATGGGCCGAGTATGTGCTCAGAGACATCATGTTCCTTAATTCTTAGCGTATGTCCACCTGCCCATGCCATTATTTTGTACCTGGGCTTTGGTTGGTGGACCTGAGTGTTTGAGTACAAAAGCAGATCCCACAACCTGAAGTCTACCCACCCATGCCCTAATCTAGCCTGGAATGTAGTTTTGATACATTCAGTCTCTAGCACCTGTGTGGATAAGAAACAAAGAATGCCGCAGATTTGTGGAGGCTCTCTGTCCTGTTTTGGTAGAAGCAAAGAGCCCTCCTCATGCCTAGCTTGTGCCAAGTTTGTTCCTGAGGGTGGACCAAGTTGGACAGGATGAAGGATCCTATGTTCTATGAAACACTGAGTTGACCTGCGGGAAGGTGGCATGTCACCCCACCACCTTATTGCTGTGGAAAACACACTACTCAAAATTAGATGAGAGCACCCCCAGCTCAGAGAATCTCTGGATAGATGCAATTGCTATTAGGAAAACTGTCTTAAGGGTTAGTTCAGCCAATGGAATTGTGGCCATCAGTTTAAAGGGCGGCCCCATGAGTGCAATTAATAGCTAACTGAGGTTCCACATGGGGGACCTGTGGTCTGTAGATGGGTTGATTAGAGCTACCCTCTGTACAAATAGTGGATATGCAGGTGGGCAGTATCAAACCCCTTGATCTGTAAACATTAAGGGCAACCATTTGATGCTTTAAAGTACCAGTGCTTAGCCCTGTATCCAACCGCTTGTAAAGGAACTTCAGTATACAGTCATGCCTTGGATTGAGAGCAAAATTCGTTCCGGAAATGTGCTTGTAATCCAAAACACTCTTATATCAAAACGAAATTCCCCCAAAAAAATTTGTATAGAGATTTTAAATTTAAGCCGTACTACAGTACTTGTATTGCAAGACGTCGCTTGTATATCAAGTAAAAAAAAATTAAATAAATATTTAAAATTTTGCTTATCTTGCAAAACGCTCTCAAACCAAGTTACTTGCAATCCAAGGTATTACTGTAGTTGGAATGGCCTCCTTTTCTTCTTGCCACACTAGGCAACCTATATTTTTCATATCAGTCCATAAGCTTTCTTGGTGGAATCCCCTCTCACGAATAGCGGTGCTCAAAACTACATCCACATAACCAAATTGCTCACCCTTCAGGTGGTTAAATGGAACATTTCAGGTCTTGAAGAAGGTAGTGTCATCTCAGTAGGACCCAGTGCCTCTGTACCAACACTGCTAGGGGAACCATAGTCTTCGAGGCCAGTGTGGCTGTGAGGGATCGGCAGGGCTTGCTGTTTCTTACCAGCTGTTTCGCCAGGGTGCCCTGCACCCTCCCAACTGCTGGGCTCATTGAGACTGGCTATGCCAGAGCAGCTGTGAGTGGCAGGGGCGCGAGGGAATAACAGCGCCAGCCAGCACACACTCAAAGCTCAGTTTGATGGCTCTGATTGGGCTTACCTGGTAGAGGGAAAAGGTGACGAGGAGGAGGAGAGGAGGAAAAGCAGACAAGCACTCGATTAAAAAATGGAGGGAAAAGAGAAAGGCGAGAAGAGATGGGGAGACAAACAGAGACCAAAACAAAAGGAGAGAAAGATGCAAGACAGGAGGGAAGAATGACTTTTTACAAGGGAAATACCAACCTCCACTCCTCTATATGCCTGCTGGGAGCCACTCAACTTATTGGGGAGAGAAGAGACCTACCCCTCTTCCTCCATTCCCCCTTGAAGAACAAGCTCCAAAAAGGCTTCAACAGTCTTATCTGCTCAAGGCTGGAAGAGTTGGCATTTCCTTGAGGAAAAATACCAAGGAAAAACATCTGAGAAGGACTTAGCAGCTGCCAGCATTATTTCTCCTCCTGCGTTGGGCAAAGACAAACTGGGGTAGAAGTACTTACCTGCCCAGCGGCAGTCCATGCCGTAAGTGAAGGGGGAGGGAATTTGCCTAGTGAATGAACTATTCCCCAATTGTTTTATGTTCTGTTTTGGAGACGTCTACTGTTGTAACTAGGACAGTCTTTCTAATTAAACTTTTGAGTTAAAACTTATTCCTGGCTGCTGTATCTCTAATACACCAGGGAGGTTTTGATGTGCCTTTGCCACAAGACCCGCTTATAGTGGCCTATTAGAATTATCTGTTTTTTGATCTCTTAGACTGGGTTTGCATGACATGACAACCAAACGTGGGTGCCAAGCCATGGTGGGCTGTCATGTCGTGCAAATATGGACTGCTGCCAGCAGGGTAGCTTATTTGTAGGCAACAAGCCACTCCAACAACCCATGGGTTGTTCTAGCAATTGTTGTACCCACAATGGGTTGGCTTGTCATCCGAACCCAGGTGACCAGCCCCATCGTCCATCCAGGGAAGTGCCTAGTAAGCCGCTTGGCAAGAGCGGCAAAAACCCCTTGTCACTCTTGCTGAGCTAGCCCGGGCCACCACCGGTGCCAGCCACTCCACCAATACCAAAAAGGCAAGGTGGAGCAACCATCACTGGCTCAGTGTTCCCCGCGATCATGAGCCCTTTTGCACTCACTGTGGCTTCCCCCCCCGATCATTTATTGCCATCACTAAGTTGACAGCTAGTGATAGTCTTTTCAAAGTACCCAAGCAGTACATTGGAGGGGCTATCACTGGTTTGTCACCCCATTAAAAAAAAAAAAACAGTGCAAGAAATTTGCACACATTTTTTCATCTATTTTTTTTTAATTAGTCAGACTTGCATACCACTGCAGGTCCAAAATGGCAAGCCTCACCTGTACAATGTCTGCTGTCAAAGTGCAGCAGGCATCCACCATGGGCATTGACCCAGAGAGGCTGAAAAGAGCTTTATTTTTCACTTTGCTATCTCTTCACCTAGAATCTCGGGAAAGGGTGGAAAAGTGTGAGGAACCTGACAAGTCAGGTCCAAAAACCACCCCCCTAGAGCATCTTTCGAAGAAGCGGGCGGTCTACTGGCTACCCCCTTTCACGAGCAAAGATCACTTGCAGCTTTGGTTTCTTTTGACAGCTCGCCTTTTGACAACTGTCAAGAGAAAGAAAACTGGGGTAAAAAGCTCTTTGCAGCCTCTCTGGGTCAATGCCCATGGTGGGTGCCTGCTGAATTTTTACAGCAGACACCCTCCAGGACATTGCCCAGGTGAGGTTTTCTATTTTGGAGCCACGCAAGGCTGACTAAAAAAATAATTTTAAAAAATGTATGAAAAAATTTGCACAAATTCTTGTGCTAAAAAAATATTAAAGAGAGGAGTGACAAACCAGTGACAGCTTCTCCATGTGCCACTTGGGCATTTTGAAGGAGCTGTCACTAGCTGTCAACTTGGAGATCATGAAAAGTGATCTCCAGGGTGGTGGTGGTGGAACGGTAAAGGGGTAAAAAAAAGCGCAAAAGGGCTCGTGATCACAGCAGGGAGGGCAGACATGAGTCCCTGCCAGAGAGTCCGCTGGGATACCTGCAGGAGGACCAAGGAGGAAGGAGGTTGGGGGACAACCCACAGTGAGCCCAATTGTGTATCAGGTGCACCGTGGGTTGTTTCACAAACAACCCATCCTGTGTAGCTTATTCGCAGGGTGCGTTGTCGTGACATGCGAACCCGCCCTTAGTCTACACAGCACACTGGTGAAGAGGCTGAAAGGGACACAGCAGTCACTTCAGCCATTCCTCCCCTAGTGCATCCATCCCAGTTTCTGTTTTGTAGTCTGGTCATGAATCTGAACACCTGTGTTTTCTGGAGCCATAAAAATAGATTCACCCTAGGCATCCCAAATTGTTTGGTCACCTGCTGGAAGACTTCTTTGTGAAACATCCACTCCATGTCTTTGATTATCTTCCTGCTCAACCAATCTGTGATTGTGTTTATGCCTGCCAGATGTTCTGCCCTTATGGACAGCAGGTTCTGCTCCACCCACAGTAGTCTCTGCTGCCTCCTGACGAAGAAATTGTGAGCACACACCTCCATACTTGTTTATGTAGGCCTTTGCCAAGATGTCTGAGCAAATTAGGACATGTCCTCCTTGAGTCTCCATTTGGAAAGCCTGGAGAACCAACCTGATTGCTCCCAATTCCAGCCAGTTTATGCTCTTCAGTGTTTCTAGAGCCGACCACATGCCCTAAACTACCTTGCCCGCGATAAGCTCCCAACCGTGACAGGCTGGCATTTGTCATTATCACCATATGTCTTGGGGTTGGGTGACCCTTTGGAGCAGCATGGAAGGTGGCATGGGGAACTGCAGGAGAAAGAGGGGATCGGCCAACCCCCACCCCACCATTCTGCTGGATCAAAAAGTTGTCAATGGAGGAGGGCAACTGGATGCAACCCGGGGACTCCAAATGCTCCGAGTTTCGTTTCCTGCTTTCCCTTAGATTTGGAATGTCCACTCCAGCTGATGCAGAATTAGACTGGAAGCAGTAGTACAGCCAAGTTGCCATATTCCTTCTTTTCATCTAGTTTGTAAACACTTGACATGTGCCAAATAAAAGCAGTGCAACTACTTCACTTTGACAATCATCAACTAAAAAATAAATACTTAAGTATTAATAAACTTCAAACTGTACTATACAGATGGAGAAAAATATTATTTGATCAGGTCAGCAAATTCAGTAAATGATCCAGCCAAATGTAAGCACTGCTGTCCTACCAATTTCAACGAGAGAGAGAATGGGGGTTGGGGGGGGGATAACTTAATTTGGTTGGATTGTGCCAAAGTCTGATACAGATTTACGACTACTACAACTTATTTTGTGAGCTACCTTGAGTGTGCAATTTGCAGACCAGCAGGATAGAGGTTTATGAAGTAAATGCATATATTTGTATCCAAATGTTCAAGAAGCATAAGATGGTGTACATGAGCTTATTCTTTGTAAAGTTTCTCTGCAACCCCCATGAGGCAAACTGGGCCAGAAGGTAGTAGTGACTGGCCTATACCATTATTTTCCAAGCTGTTTTTTTCCCTGCACAAGTTTAATAACATCTGTGCAAGCAAGTGACCTTGCAGTAAATATAGCAATTTGAAGTGAAGGAAATGAAACTGGAAGTGCTGTGCAGCACAATCCTAAGCGTGTCTACTTAGTCCCACTGAATTCAATAGGACTTACTCCCTAGTAAGTGTGGTTAGGAATGCTGACTTTATCACCAGAACCAAAATTAGTTGTAATGGCTTAACCCCCTCAAAACCGAAAGCAAAACAAACCAGCAAGGTTTTTTTAAAAAAATTAAGATTAAAATTTTTTTTTAAGAACAAACATTTTACCTTTCAAACCTCTGGTATAGTGCGAACAGTACATCATATTTTTTCTTCAGGCGTGATATAGTACTATCCACTTTAGTACTAATGGTGTCCATGTTGGCATCCATTTCTTTAATCAAGTGCACGAATTTGCACACACTAGAAAAAAATGTAAGAGGCAACAACCAAATCTCTTTTAATTACTAAATCAAAAGCTGCATGTTTCTCCAGATACAATGAAACGATATCCCTCTACTGTACTAGCCAAGAGTCCACAAACTGTGGCTGGATTTGTAACCATTATTTTCTACTAGCTAGCTGTGAAGAAGAATCTCCCAATACTGCAACAATATTTACATGCAATTCGAAGGAGATATTCATTTTATCAGACTGAAAGATGTATTAATAACTAAGGGAGCAATCCTATGGCCCCAAGACAGCACCTGAAGGTCATGGGATATTTCAGATTCCCAGATCCAAGGTCGGAGACAGTGCCCTGACCTTGGAGCTTGAAATTGGAGCTCTGCCCCCTCTTCCCTGCCCCCTCATAGCCAGCACATAAAGAACCGTGCTGGCTGCCCTCTGAGGTTGGGAAAGTGACCTTAAACAGCCCTGTTGCCCTGGTTTCCCCCGCCAAAAACATAGCGTGGGGGTCCAGTGCGCCAGAGCAGGGTCCCGTTGTGTCAATTCCGGCGCGCTGGAAGTGACGCGACGGGACCGGCATGGCTGGCGCCAGCAGCTCAAACGGCATGGAGAACGCTCCGCGCCGCTCGGAAGAACGAGGCGGGGGGCCGCCACCGCAGAGAGGAGAGGCGGTGGAGAGGTGAGTCCCCCAACAGGTTCGTGAACACCACTATCTGCAGCAGGGTTTCAAAGGATTTCTTCATTGTTTAATATATTCTGGTTTTCTATTTTCTTTTTACACCGTTTTACCTTTTTGTCCCCCTTCCTTATTGTAAATAAAGTTCACTGTTTCCAGTCTGGGTGCGTTCTGTTCTGGCCTCGGTACTAAATTCAGCGCCTTCTGCTTTGGTTGGGCTACTGTTTAGGGTTTTAGGCTGGAGGGCTAGAAATAGAGGGTGGTCAGGTGAACCCTTATTTCTGGGGCCCCAGGATATCCGGAAAGGTCCAAGTATCCCCTGGTTTGGACTGAGTGGATGAGAAGGGGTGGTGCTACCGGGTGGTTTGTTTGCCCGCTGGCCACAGGCTAGGGAGTTGAGAGTTTTGGGGGCAATCCCCTCCCCTCAACTTACCAGAACCTTCATAACATGTATTTGGAGTTCTCAGATATAGTGCAACAGACAATTCAGCATGATCCACTATTAGCCCTCCTGTCAATTTTCAGGGCCCCCCCAGGATCAACTTCTCAACAAAGCAGACATTATGAAAACTTCTGAACACTGGAAAACCTCTACAAAATATACTATTCTAGTTTGGTTCTAAAGGATCTGGCAAACAGGCCCACCAAAAATTTTAAACTCATGACAGAATAACAAGGTATAACAAAATAAGAACTCTTTATTGAAACACAGTATTTCTTTCATATACAAAGTTGTCTCTGGATTTTGTCCTCCTGTTATGCATCCCCCACTCCCCAAAATAACCATATTTACTATCAGACTTACCTGTCTGATCTTCCTAACTGGCTCTTATTTTGTTTGATATCTTTAGAAGTCTCTAGTCTCTCTTGTTTTGTGTTCAGTTTGACCAACTATATATTGTTTATATATTGCCAATAAAAAAATTTGTAGGGGGACAGAAACAAAGATAATGCAGTTGTCAGCCAAACACTACTTCTGTGACAAAGCAAGAGATTTGAAGTTAAACACTGTGATAACTGGAACTGAAGATGGTGAGGACAGACAAGCTGCTGTATTAATTGATCATGAAGTTTAAAAATGCAGTAAGCTTTCTGTCCCTGTAAAGGAAACAGATGACTGTTTGAACATCCACTTGGTTGAAGCAGCAGCATCACACAAGCCAGAACGCTATGTAATGATATGTGCATTGCCCTTCTGATATGTATTTCAGCTGTTTGAAAAAGGTCTGAGTGCTCAGGGTGAAGGTGTGCTTAAGTTAAAAAAAAGCTGTTTGTTTCCCTCATTTTAATTTCATTTCTATACTGCCCAATGGTCGAAGCTCTCTGGGCAGTTTACAACAATGCCCCTTCATACTGTGGGTAGGAAACTGAGGGCAACAACTTGCAATGTTCTGATAAAGGTCCACATCCTAACAGGATGTGCCACCACTAACAAAGTGAAAACCAAATTGTCTAAGTTGAAATTATCACCAGAGAAATTGCTTGTCAGCTCTGCTGAAGATAGCACATACAGTAAAGGGATATCTTGAAAAAGTCCTGCAACCATCAACCCATGATAAACATTTGATGAACTATGGTACGTACATGTTATACACAACAAAACCAGTATCATCGCTTCCACCTACTTCCTTCTCTTTTCATAACAGACACCTGAAAGGATGTTTCTTTCTATTATGAAAATGTCAAACCACATTACGCAGCAAGTATTAAATGCTTGCATCCAACACGTTTCAGGTGGTGGTGGGGGTACCTGGTGAGCAGCACCAGCAAAATGCCCGCTCACTGTCCTGAGGCACAGATGATTACTTGCAACTGTGGAACATGCAGCGCTGCCTAATATAAACGCAGAAGGAATGTCCATGGTTGTTCTGAATACAGTGTAAGGAAAAGCAATTAATGTTTCAGTATGAAAATGTGTTTCTATTTGCATTCAGCTGGCAAGATTCATCATAAGTTATCTTTTGTTAAACCTGAAGAAGTGCTATATTCTTTATTATTTGAGCTGCATAATCCATAGTGCAACCCTACACATATTTACTCTGAAACAAGTACCACTGTGCTCAACAGGGCTTACCTCCCTAGTAGGAGTGTTTAAGATTGCAGCCCTGATTAATTAAAAAAATTGTCACATTTCTGTTGTATACATTGTTTTTTGTGCCTTAAGTACAAACATCAGACCTGAGAGAAAAGCCACTGTTGTCATTTCCAGAAGTCATTTCTACAAACTTCTGATAACCTGATATACTTTGTCCCAGTGGTGTTAGAACCATGTCCAATGGCTGCATTCACCTAAAAACCTATGATTAAATACCCAGGGCAGTATCCATCCATGTCATTCTGCTAACACAGATTACACTGCACTAGTGTAAGGGACCTCTAACGCAATGCCAATAGTGTTAGCTTGCGCAACGGGTTTTCCAGGGTCATGCTAGAGTTCCCTGATGCTAGCGCAATGTAATTTGCGTTAGTGGAATGACACTGTTGGGTGCTACCCCCAGATTATGTTGCTTGGTTATCCAGGAGGGGAGATACATGCCAAGACATCATAAAGGTGACCATTTAACAAGATGGCATCCTCCCGGATTCCATACAGTAAATGGGGATGTCTACCAAAGTTTTTCTGTTCTTTCACATGTGGTTAACTAAAAGAGTGTTGACTTTGCCACAGGTGTAAAATATTTCAAACAACCCATACACATTGTATTAGTAAATCCTAGATGCTCGTTGGGCATGGATGACAGTGACCAGTCTACCTCTGTCTAAGAAGGGTCATGCTGGTGCACCAACCTAAGCTGCTGACATAGATGCCACCAAAGTGCTCAAGCTAAGTGCCAGATCTAATAATAATCTCAAACTGGGAAACTGATCCTTAAGGGGGAGTGCAACCACATCCAGGAACAGTTGTTTTTCTCCCAGCATAATTCATCCTACTCCCACTATAGTTCACCCATCAGGCAACCAAAGCAGTTGCCATTCCAAGTCTAGGCCTGAAGTTGGATTGAAATGGATCCAGATGTCATCCAAAGAGGTTTGGAGTTGCCTGGCCACTTAAACAAGCAGGGGATGTTTGTTCCAAATTTCAGCTAGTCACTATCTTGCAGGTCCAGGAGGATTTATTGAGAACCAACTACGTGACCCCCTGCTTCAAAACTTCCAGGGCCACTTCCTCAGCAAGACATTATTCACCTCCTAGACCCAGTCGGTCATCCCCAACCTACTAGCTGTAATTAGCCATGACAGACAAAGGCTGAACATACAGCTAATAGATTGGGCCCCTCCAAGTAACTTATCCATATCCTCAGGCTGCTACAACTAGAATGTGCCCATCCACTGGAATTAGATGGTTCCTACACATATTCTGTGCTTGAACCTTTATTTATTTATTTATTTATTACATTTATACCCCGCCTTTTTTCCTACAAGGAACTCAAGGCAGCTTACATAATCCTCCTCCTCTCCATTTTATCCTCACAACAACCCTATGAGGTAGGTTAGGCTGAGAGGCAGTGACTGGCCCAAAGTCACCCAGTGAGTTTCATGGCCGAGCGGGGACTAGAACCCGGATCTCCCGAGTCCCAGTCCAACACTCTAACCACTACGCCACACTGGCTCTCATATCAACTTCTGATGTTCTGGTGTCTAATTAAGGCAGATATGAATTGTTTTTTGTTAATAGAGCACTCCTTACCACAGCACAACTTCCCTGCTCACATGAACGGCCCTCCCTGTGCCATGGAAGCACCGTTTGCCAGGCACTGATCTCAGACCCCTCTAGGGCGAGTGACCGGACAGACCGTCCACAGCAATTAAGAGATGTTACTTTGTTAAATCCCAGCCTCTAATGAGGCATTGCTTGAGGCAAAACCACGTGCAATTGTTTCATATCTATTTAACTGCATGGATCTTAGTTGACACAAACCTACCTAATACTTAGACATTTCAGAAGCTCTGTAAAAGTGAATGTGATCTCATCCAAGTCAACTGCTGCTGTAAAAATGCAGATCCCGCACAATTCTTTATTAATATGGGCATCCTAGAAGAAATAAATAGTAGTTTCCATGTACATTGTAAATCAGAAGTAGAGTAGAACAGTCAACATTTGTTTATTTTGTCACTTCAAGTGCTGTATTATTTTAAAAATGAAACAAGTACCTACTTTCAGATTAAACAAAAACTGCATGTGGCTTTCTTCTCTACTGAGGCCACACTCCAGCGCACGTTCCACTAAAACTAACTGTCCTTAAGTAATGCCTCCATTTGACGCAGAAATTATGCAAACCTTGTGGGGTTAAATCCAACGTGGCGTTAGCAGGTCCATCAGTGTGATGAGACTCCTCCTCTCCTCCCCACTACAGCTCTCCATGCAGCCCAAAAATCTGTTTGAGGGTTTCCCAGCCCTCCAGAGATTTTGAGGGAATCACCATTCCCTCTAATACCGAATTTGAAACAACATGCCTATCATTTTGGAAGTGAAACAGGATCACACAAAAATAAGGTGGTGGTTTCTGCATAGTTTGGGAACTTGAAGTAAAATACCATATTTTTCGCTCCATAAGACGCACTTTCCCCCCCAAAAAAACTAGGTGGGAATGTCTGTGCGTCCTATGGAGCGAATATAGTTTTTTTAAAAATTTTATTTATTTATTTATTTACTTTCCTCTGCTGGTCTGGAAGAGCGGAGGACACCTGGGCAGGGCGGGGGAAGCCCCTGCCTCTCAGCTGATTCCCCGTGGAACAGCTGATTAAAAAAAAATTTTTTTTTAATTATTATTATTATTATTTTTACTTTCCTCTGCTGGTCCGGAAGAGCAAAGGACTCCTGGGCAGGGCGGGGAATCCCCGCCTCTCAGCTGATTCCCCACGGAACAGCTGATTTAAAAAATAATAATTTTTTTGGTACCATATGGTTAAGTGCGTCTTATGGTCCGGTGTGTCTTATGGAGCAAAAAATACGGTAGCTTTTAAAATAATTTTCATTTTTTAAAAAGAATTAATTATTTATTTAATACATTTCTACACCACCCATCAATCAAAAGGCTCCCTGGGTGGTTTACAAGAAAAAACAAAAGAATAAAAACAATCATCTTAAAACCAAAAGTGTCATTAATATAAAAATACAAACACAATATAATATAATACAATAAGACAAAAGCAGCCAAATGAATCAGTCCTGGAGGTACAGTAGGGATAATAAAAGTGGGAATAAAAATCTAACCATTAAAATATTGGGAGAATAAAAAGGGTTTCACCTGGCGCCTAAAAGATTAGAGGGTAGGTGCCAGGCACACCTCTTTGGGGAGCTGATTCTAGAAATGGGGTGCCACAACTGAGAAGGCCCTTCCCCTAGCAGTCACCCTCCTAGCTTCCTTTAGAGGGGGCTCTCTGAGAAGGACCTCCGAAGAGGATCTCAGGGTTCGCCACGTACGAGATGAGGCGTTCCTTCAGGGCTTTGAATGTTAATGTTAGCAATTTATACATTGTAACCACAGCCAAACAAGAACCTATGATCTCCTGAGCTACAGACTACTGAGGACTACAGACTACAGAGTCCAGGAGCTACAGACTACTGAGGGCATCTGAGCCATGGAATTTTATGGGTACCAATTGGAGAAGGATAGGGTTGGCCTGCTTGAGTCCCTAACAGTTTATACTATCCTGTATATGTTTAATGAGCTTGAAACACTTACTATACTGGGAGGTTTCAGGAGGGAAGTCTCGCCCTGCCCCTTCCCAGCATCCAAACAGGAACTATTTATTTATTTATTATTTATTATATTTATTATATTTATACCCCGCCTATTTTCCTGCAAGGAACCCAAGGTGGCTTGCATAATCCTCCTCCTCTCCATTTTATCCTCACAACAACCCTGTGAGGTAGGTTAGGCTGAGAGTCACTATTTAAAGTGGATAAGGCGGGGAGGTTCCTGAAGAATGAAAAGAGGAAGATGCGTCTTTTTTCTCCTCCTGAAGCATCCCTCCCTGGGAGTCCCAAACAATACTCTCTTGCAGCATTGCCACTAAAATTTCATTTTCCATTTCCCGGACCAACTTCTGTCAATTTCCCTGACCATCATTCAAAAATAAGCCCAAGTTAAAAGAATTCACAGGTTACACTGCATTAAATAACAGTTTTATTAAATAGTTTTAAACTACACAAGTACTGAAAGGCATTTATTTTGGGGGGTGGGGTGTCAAGATAGGAGCTTCAATATGAGCATCTTTAAACACTGAGACGAGGCTTGCATGACATGACAACCCACTGTTATAAGCCACGGTGGGTCGTCATGCAAACCCGGGATGGGTTTGTCAGGGTGGCTTATTTTGGAGTTATAAGTCACCCTCACAAGCCACAGGGTCTGTTCGGCCCAGAATGGATTGTCATGCTGTCCGAACCCAGACAACATGACCCATTGTGGGTCAACCCCAACTACAAGCAAGCCGCTTGGCAAAAGCAGCAAAAACTCCTTGCCACACTTGCCAAGCAGCTAGCAGGTAACCACCATTGCCAACCCCCCAAAAAGTGCCTGAGCAGCACTTTGGGGCGGCTGGTAAAGGCTTCCCCTGCTGCCACTGCAACCCGTTTCAGGATCACCGCAGTTTGACCTTTTTCTTTTTTAACCTTTTTTGGGGGAGATCACAAAAGCCAGCTGTCAAGCAGGCTTTCGTGATCCCCATGGGGGCATCCACAAGGTGCCCTTCCAAGGACCTTCTGCAGTATCCTGGAGGGGCTGTCCGTGGTCGCCCCCTTCTTTTTTTAAAAAAAAATTGTACCGATAATGCACGCAAATAATTGTGCTCATTTTTTTAACCTGACCTGCCCGATTTGCACAGATTGGGCAGGGTGGGTTAGCACAAGGGGGTCCCTGGGCCAGGTACTGGCCAAGGTGGCTGCCTGCTGGCCAAATCCAGCAAGCACCAACCCTACACAGTGCTACCTCAGGTTGCAGGTAAGTATTTCCCCCCTTTGCAAGGAGCTGACAGGTTTGACAGGTCCCTGTCAGCTCCTTGTAAAGCCGTGGGACATCGTGGTTTGCAGAAAGGGGCTCTTCCCCCCCTTTTTGCAGTGCAGTCCCTGGATTTGGGAGAAGATCAGGTGTCCCTCGTGGCTGCCCAGTTTTGCAATTGTCCACCCACTGCTAGCATCAGGGGAACCTTCAAAACTAGAGGGGATTCCTACTGACAGGAGCGAGGGCTCGGGTTTGACATGTGTCACAGTAACGCATACCCCCGGCACCAAGAACCCCCCAAAGTTTTGCTGCTCCCCAAGGTGCTAGCAACTTTGGGTCAATGGCAAAATCGAGGGGACACTTGGGACATGTGATCACACCAACCCACCTAGAGATCCCAACAGAAAAGGGGGGAATTAGGGGATGGACCCCAAAGCACCCTTTTTGGCATGACCCCCGAGTTTTGGGGGGATCTCATGAGCCCCTGGGTTATTCACACTTGGAAAAGTGAGGACAGCCCATGGTCACATGAGCACCCCCCAAAAAACCTGAAGATTCTGCTGCTAAGGGTCCTTCCTACACCCCACCGCTTTTTTTCTAGTGCTTGCCAAGTGGGTTTTGCAAAGTGCTACAATATTCATTTTTGGCAGGTACACTTGCTGGGAGACAAACTGTGGCTGGACTGGACTTTACAGCTGGCTAGAAGACATAATGGCTGGCTACTAAGTCCAGCCAGCCACAATTTGCTGAATCCTGTCAAAATATTCACATCTTCAAATCAACTGAAACTGATTCCAGTTTGTTTGAACGCACAAATTACCCAGTTGCAAGAAGCCAGTCAGCTTCTCCATAAGAAAATAATGCTATCACATGCAGGTTCATTTTATTCTGTTTTACTGTTAACAACCATCAGTCAATAAACATTTTTAGAATCATATAATCGTATTATGGAAAATGTATGCATCATTACATTACACTTGTATTCTGCCACTTCTCTACTCCAACTGCCTCAAGTGCAGACTGTCCTCTTGCAGCGGCATCTCAAAAAATCCATTGCACGAGTATAACTTAATCACGATTTCCCTGACTTTTGACCAATTTCCCTGTCTTTCCCTGACCAATTTTCAATTTCTCTGATTTTCCCTGTTTTTCCAGAAAGTGGCAACCCTGTTCTAGACTGTCCAGAGCAGAGCTCTCCAACCTTGGGTCCCCAGATGTTGCTGGCCTACAGCTCCCAGCATACCCAGACAGCATGGCTAATGGCAAGGGATTCTGGGAGCTGTAAACCAGCAACATCTGGGGACCCAAGGTTGGAGAGCCTGGTCTAGAGCCATGAACAGGCACACTCTTGTTAGGGGCTAGACGCAGGGTTCTCCAACCTTGGGTCCCCAGATGTTTTTGGCCTACAATTCCCAGCATGCCTCAGCCAGCGTAGCGTAGCTGGGGCATGCTGGGAGTTGTAGGCCAAAAACATCTGGGGACCCAAGGTTGGAGAACCCTGGGCTAGAGGTATACAGCAATTTGGCGCCAGCAGTATTAACTATAAATTTAAAAAAATAGAAATAAACATAAAACACTGGCAACAGATGCTAATAAATTCTTGTTTAGTAGAAACTTTGTAAAAAAAAAAACAAGTTTCTCACAGGAATTGAACATTTTATTTCAAGGACAAGGAGGAGTTTCCTCCAGCCCAGGCTGACTAGAGATTTTTATTTACCTGCAGTGTCTCATTTGCCTGAGCTCTCTTATTCCATAGCTTACATGCACCATTGGTATATTTTTATTCCTCTGCAGCCTGCCTGGCATACCCCACAGGGGAGATCATTCCACAGGGCAGGCACCACTGCAGAGAAGGCCCATCTCTGTGTTGTCACCAAGCAGAAATCCATAGGCTGCGACACAGACAAAAAGACCTCCCCTGAAGTTCGTAGTGGCCTGGGAGGGTGGTATACGGGGAGAGGTTCTTTAAGGTAACCTGATCCTGAGTTGAATATAACTTTGTACACTAACATCAACACTGTAAACCTAGCTCAGTAACAGATTGGCAGCCAGTGTGGATCCTTCAGCACAGGCATAATATGTGCGTGGTAAGGAAGACCAGTCAGTAGGGACGTGTGCGGAGCTCGATTGGGAAGTGGAAGTCCAGTGAACTTGCCAGGCTCGACCCCCCAAGCTCTGCTCGCCCTACCTTTTCCCCGGCTCAACTCGCATTCTCACGAGCCAAGCCAGGGAAGACTTCTGGGCGCTATGTTGTTTACGTAGAAAGTGGCATAAGATACGTTAAAAACTGTTGCGATTTGCGCAACTTGTGCAAATCACAGCTGTTTTTAATGTATCTTATGCCATTTTCTACGTAAGCAACATAGTGCCGGGGACTCGGAAGTCCAGCGAGCACCTCAGCTGGCGCTTGTGCTTGGCTCCTGCGCTGCAAGTCGAGTGCTGGGCCGATCGCCCACCTCTACCTAGATGTCAGTAACCTAGATGCTGCATTCTGCACTAGTGCAGCTTCTGAACAGGCCTTAAGGGCAGCCCTAAACAGAGCACATTATAGTAATCCAAACTCAAAGTTACCAATGTGTGGATCACAGTGGCCAGGCTATACACACACACCACAATCCATCTTAAACTATCATTTTAGATTATTATTTGGGACAGGGCTTATCTATATGTAGCACAGTGCCAGGCCCATAGCTGATACTTTATACTCAATAATATTTGAACTTGTTCAATCAGGTTATTGCTGTCATATTCAGAGACCACATCCAGGATTTTGTCCCCACTGCCTTTAGGATGGAATAAGAGCGGGAGGACATAGCAATGGGAGGCTCTGAATTAATTTAGTTCAGAACAATGCATGCAGGAGCAGAATCTATGGAAGTACTTTACACAACAATGATACTGGCAAGTCATAAGACCATAATTGTATAGTACTAAATGAATCCAAAAGGCCATTCTAGTCCATCAGTGCAACATTTCATCCAGCCTCTTAAAAGTTCAACAAATAGGATTTTGCTATCAGGATTATTAATCCTGGTAATACCTTATGTAAAGTAATAACTTACTTACAGTAACAGAAAACCAGTATTCAAATTGCCCAGTAACTTAACACATGAATATCTGAACTGCATTAACAAAACGAAATGAATGCTAGTCAAATCAAGCAGCTGGAGATCACTGGCTGGGCCACTGGACCTCTCAACAAGTGAAGCAGCTGGTGTTAACTCACTTTTACTACAGGACAGTACTGTAGTTGAGCTTCAGGAGCAGGCTCAGCCTAAACATAATCTTCACCCTCATACCGACTGCTGTTCATCATATGGTAGGCCCACTACTACAAGGCATGGTGAAAGGTAAGAGGCCATCTGGCTACCACATGTGGATACAAGCCTGGTCTACACCCTTCCAGCGGTTTCTACACCTACTTCCTGAGCAAATTGATTTTGTTTGGTGTTACTGTCTCAGCCTTTTCCTAAAAGTTGAATATGTTGAATGCTTGCTAACATGAATGGCCATTACACTGTTTAAAAGCAAGCCATATACTCACTACAAATCCATCCATGGACACTTTTTCACAGGCCTTCCAAGCCGTTACTCTCACACTGTCCGTTACTCGTAAAGCATCACATAGGGCAACAAGGTCTGTTTCAGCAAATGGAAGCCTAAGAAAGAGAAATATATTATTTAACAGATTGAAATATGTCACTTTTTCAAATATATATAAAGGCATTGTGGAAGATCATAAAGTTCATTCTAGAGCATATAGTATAGCAACCACTTTAGCACACAATACATTGACTTTTCACCTATATTAACAGTATTCCTATTGTGCACCAGCACAAGAAATACACACTGTAAACTGAAGCTGCACTGCACAAGGCCTTATGTGGTACAGAAGATGCAAACACATAGTATGGTGGCATCCTGTCCTCCTTCTAGGGTGCTGCAGACCAAATCCTAGCAGAACAGCTTCTCTGAAAAGAGAACTCGGGATTTTCTCTTTTTTAAAATCAAATTTAAAAATAAACAGAACATAATTTTCTGCTAATACAACTACCCTAACCCCCACAAAAAAATCAATACTTTCACTTTCACTTTCCTAAGAAAACTATTATCCCTAAGAGCAGGGGTAGGCAACCTTTTAGGCCCATGGGCACATTTGGAAATTTGAGAAACTGTCCTGGGCACAACCATAAAATGGATGCCATGGGTGGTCATGGCAAGTCACAAAGGACAAGTATCCTGCCCAGAAGCATTCCTGGGAAATTAAGGCGGCAGCAGCTAGAGGTTCCCACTTCGCTTTGAAGCAATCTCTACTGCCAGTAAGAAAATATAAAAATATTTTTAAAATAAAAACTGGGAGGAATAGCGTGTCTCTGTGGGCACCAAGGAAGGCATCTGGGAGCACACTGGTGCCTTCGGGGACCACATTGCCTACCCCTGCCTTAGAGTTTCAACATGCTCCAGCCTTATGAACTTCACTTCAAGTTAATCTCCTTGTTAAAGTTCCAAAGGGCATAACAACTGGACAGGTCTTCTAATAATTGTTCAGGATGGGAGACACACAGACTTTGTTATCATGCCTTGGAACGTTTCCTCAATTCATCCAAACTTCCAAATGGATTTTGACATTTTATCAAGACGAAGTCATCCATTTTAAGCTCAGTGCTCTGCTTTGAAGAATTGCTGTAATGCAGTACTTTTCTTGGAGGCTGGGCTCTCTTCTGTTGAATGAAGAGCATGGTCTTTAGCTTTTAGTTTCTGATTAAAGCTTGTCTTTGCTGATACTTCTGAGGGTTATTTGTACCTCCTTCAACAGGATCAATATATCAGTTCATGGTGAAAAGCCTTTAGCCATGAATTACAACTCATGTAATTGTGAGTGGCTTGTCAGTAAATTTTCTGCTCGCACAGGGCCCGTCAGGCAAAATCTATTGTTAAATGCTGGATATGCATATAGACAAACAGTACTCTATGTCCGCAGCCCAGAAAACAAGTTCCCCACTCCATTTAGGTTTGCCTTTTGACCTTCCAAAGGGTCATGCTAATTATATGGAGAACATAACTGTCCCCAAATACAATTTGATTTTTTCCAGGGCTAGGTTTAACTATCTGCCTTCCACTGGGTCTTGCCCCTGTGGGGATGGGGCTATAAAAACATTATCTAGTGTCTTTTTTGGTATGTAGCTTCTTTGAAGATTAACAAAATAGATTACCGTATTAACTCCTATCTTATCAAAATACCCAGGTAGATATTTTAAATGTTATCTGGTTTACTTACTAGCTGATGAGAAAAAATAATAACGAACAGTGGCCAGATTTCTTTTATCCACTGCAAAGGCTTGCAGAAGGATTATCTTTGCTTAAATTCAACTTGTGCTGTCTCTTCCCTAGCTTATATATATATATATATATATATATACACACATACCATATATTTTAATTTTTATATTCTAATTTACTATCCTATATATTTTAGTTCACATAACTTAATATTTTGTGTCATATATCACACAAAGCCTGCATATTTTAATTTAGCATATAACATTTTTACTTGAGGGATTTTAAAGTACTTTGTTATTTATTCCAGTCCACATATTGTAATTTATCTTATCTTAACTTGGCTGTTTCTGCTGTGGAAGGAGAGGGAGAACCCACGGTGAGATCGTCCATCGAGTGCACCATGGATTGTTCCGCAAACGAACAACCCACTATGGCTTATTTGCAAGGTGGCTTAGCATGATGTGCGAACATGGCCTTTATGTCTCCTGCAGATAACCTATTTTAGTTTTATTTCTCTAGAACAATGAGTGGGGGGGAGTGGGGATGGAGTGCCGTAGAGTGGCTGATAGGTCCACCTTCTAATCCTAGGGCACATTTTACCAGGGGCTCCAATCACTGCACTTTGGGGGAGGGATCGAGTTCTATTGAGAGTTTTTAATAAAAGTCTCACTGCCTTCAGCTTGGGAGTAGGAAGTGAAGTGGTAGGATCTTTTGTGGTGGCGTGAGCTGGGATTATCTGGCTTCAGGTCACTCATTCATGATTTCATTCTTTCTGTTTTAACTCCAACAAAAATCCCTTTCTTTAAGATACCCTTTGATTTCTCAGTTGTTCTGTGTCTTTGTGTAGAATTAGATACTAAATCCATTTCACTATCCTCTCCTAGTTAGGAAAAAGAAATTAAATAATTTGAATGTAGTTCCTGTTGTCCTGCAGTTTTTCTCATGTATGTGTGCTACACATCCTCAAATTGTTGTCTGTGTCTCTCGCTTTGCTTTCTCACCAGGCAGTTCACCATGTTCTTCTTTCCCCTGACTGAATTTTGAAAGTTTTTTTGTTGGATTTTCCCCATTGCTTTGGTTCCATTCACCTTCTGTTCCAGATTTCATATAGTACAATTTGCATTACATCAGTGTTTATTAATTATGATTAATATTAGTTATTTGTTCATTCATTAGCTTTTCTCTAGAAATTCCTGTTTTGCATGTCTTACACTGATGAGAGGTGGAAATTTTTCCAGTGCTTTATTTTTCTGCAAAACAAGTTCTGTTTCATAAGTTCATTAGTAAAAAATCAATGTATGCCAACTGCAAATACAATATTAGACAAGCTTGGCAGTTTCAAAATTTAATTAATGTTTTTCAGGTGATTATCCCAAATGATGTGGAAATTTTAGAGAAAGTAGTCACCTTCAGCTCTCATCCCTGTAGAGTGAAAGATGTGGAGTGAAAGTATGTGAAGGATTGTTGAAAGTAAGATAAAGAGTCTAAGTCAGAATGTCTGTAGAGCAAAAGTCAACATAACACATGTTTATGTAAACATACCATTCGGAAGCACTCCCTTATAAGGATAGATCATGCGCTGTTCCTGTGCTGACAACATAGAATTTTGAATTGTCCTTGTGTGTGTGTGTGTATGACCGGATACCCCAAATAAGGTTACTGGTTTCTTCCAAGAACGGATTCCTTCTTTGCATGGGTATATGCTCCCCCCACCCCCTATAAAACCCCGGAACTGTGTTTGTGAGTTTGTACTTTCCTTGTATCTGTGCCAGGAATTTACCTCTTATCAGACCAATAATAAAGTACTTGGTTTACTAAAAGCAGAGTGGTTTATCTTTCCAGTGGGCCTCCAGACTGGACTAGGAGAAATTCCACGACCCTAGCAAATATGTAAGAGAATACATATATGTCACTGAAATACATATATGTCTCAGAGT
Organism: Shinisaurus crocodilurus; assembly: GCA_021292165.1. Classification (NCBI taxonomy): domain Eukaryota; kingdom Metazoa; phylum Chordata; class Lepidosauria; order Squamata; family Shinisauridae; genus Shinisaurus; species Shinisaurus crocodilurus. Next base: position 184,269,692 of record CM037879.1, on the reverse strand, counting down.
GAAATGGAACTAATACGTTCTGACAGTGAAACTGAAGGTGCCCCAGCAACCTTAGTGGAAGAGAGCTGAATTCTGATGAAATAATGTTAATAGTTTTCACTACCTTCCCCCCCCCCCGCCCATAAATTTAAATTAAACAATATAAGGGAAGTACATGCTATTGCTTTTACATTTTTACAAGTATTCCAATAAAAAAAATCTACATAACATAACATTTAAAACACACTAAGGATGCACTTCTATGCAAGTTTAGACAGAAAAAAATGCCTACAACTATGCTGGCTGGGGCATGCTGGGAGTTGTAGGCCTTTTTTTGTCTAAACTTGCATAGGATTGAACCTTAAGTGTTCTTTAATTTTTTCCCATCAAATATTTCAGGTCAAACACTTGTGGTGTATTGGGACAAATAAATGTGTGTGTGTGTGTGTGTGTGTGTGTATACATATTAGCTTTGTTGTTTACTAAATACTGTACAGGAATAATATACATGCTAAATTAGATGTCTTTAGGGCATTAAAAAAAAATGCAAACTGAAATTTTTCCTATGCAAATTAACCCTATTCACAAATTTCCAGAAAACCAACATCAGTGGTGTGAAGGACTGCCAACCAGTCTTTTCCTCAAGAAGAGAGGATCAAAGGTGCAAAACTGCCAGCCTTAGCTCTGCCGTCTTGACACATTCTCTCAGGGCTCTGCCCTTAGTCTATACACTGGATTTAGCACTGAACCACAGAGGAACCACACATACCGTGTGGGGTAAAATCAGGAAAGTTTATTTAAGGTAAACCACTTACAATAAAAGGTGGGGAATGAGGGAAGAGGGAGAAAGGTGGGGAGACACTTTGGTATACACAAGTAGAGCTACAAAACAACAAAACTAGTCTCTTACTATATAAATACCCAGGCACCTACTCCTTGCCTGGGGGTTGGTCTTCTTAGGGCTTGCCTCAGCAAAAAGCCCTACTCCACGCTCCTTCGAGTCTAGACAACAACAACTCAAACCAGAAGCCACAGCTGGCAGTATAGATTCCCCACCCCACCCCTCCTTTCGGTAGCTTGGCTGTCTTTGGCCAATCAGGATGAACTTCATCTGGGCTAGGCAGGTGAGGGGTGGCTCCTTGATCATGACTAGAGTGCTCGGACCGCATTTGCATGCAAATACCTGTGGCACAGGGATATCAAAGAGACATGGGAGACTCTGAGGCGACAGGGGCCATCAGAGGGAGCTATGTACATTTGCATGGGGTTCCCAGCCTCCAGCTGGGATTACACTTGTTCACACGTGTGTGGTGCAGGAGACTCTGACGCTTTTCTTCACAAGTGGTGTCTTAGGCAGGCAGTTCAATCCAACAACATAGGGCAAGGATGGGAATGTGAGATGGCCATACCTCCAAAGCCACCATACTTCACTATGAAAAAGCCTTAAACTGGTTTTCAAGGACCATAACTCAGTCTTCTTCATTGCAAAGCTACTGGCAGCTCTTAAACGCCTGAAGTGCAGCCCTCACTCCTCCTTTCTCATTCCATTTGCTTCCAAGGAAATCCAACTGATTGATTGAATGATTAGGCTGAGCGGACCGCACATCAGCTCACTTCCAAGGAAACCCAATCGAACAAATGATTGATTAGCCCAGGTGCCCACACAGCAGCAGCATTCCTAGAAGCCTGCCTTTTCCAAGCGAGCCCACTTGCAAAGCAGCTGCAGGAAGGAGGACTCATTGTAGAAAATGGAAGAGCAAGAGAGCTGTTCGGGGATTCAGCAGCTGGGGAGGGGGAGGGCAGGTACGCAGCGGCATGAGTGCCTCTAAGCATGTGGATAGTGTCCCCCCTCTCTCAGTACTCCGAGACAGATGGCTCTCCTTCCCCTGCCCTTTGTGAACACTGGGAATATTTTGTAGACTTCTAGCCAGTGCACTACTTTCCCACATTGTCAAGGGAAGCTCCCGCACGGGCATGACTGTGTCTAAGCACATGGGGTGCCCCCCTGCTCTGAGGTGGCTTGCTCTCCCTCCCCTCAGAGGAGGCTGGTTCTCCCTTCCCCTGCCCTCTATGAACACTGAGGATATTTTGGAGACTCCTAGCCAGACACACTCCCTCACTACCTTGCTGAGGGTAGCTGCCACCATTACCAGCCTGTGCCTGGAAAGTGTGGCAGGCATATCCTGGAGCAGACACCAGAACACTCAGGCAGGCCCAGTGTGCGTGAGTGTATCTAAGCACATGTACAGAGTCTCTCCCCCCTGGGACTATGAGGTGGCTGGCTCTCTGAGATGACTTCTGTGCCCAGTGGGCGGTGGGAAGGTCAACTCATCATGGGTTTGCTTACACGGGCAGATTCATAAGGCAGAATTCCTCAGTGAAGGTGAAGGGAGATCCTGGGGCTGCAGGTGGTGAAAGAAAATTTGCCTGTTACTGTCCTGACCTGAAGCAACAGATCTTGATCTGGAGCAAGACATTTTGGGATAGTTCCCTGCTTACCCCCTGCTCCTCACTTAATGTCTTTTGTCTCTCTTTTGTTTGATGCTTCTTCTCCATAGTTGGTAGCTTCTGCCCCAGCTATGGGGAGAAAAAAGTGGGTCTTTGTGGGACAAGGCAATGGGAGGCTTTTTCCATTGAGAATAAGGAGAGAGAGAGAGAAAGGGATGTGTGCTGTCTGGTCTCTAAATCCCAGAGAGGTGTGTTTACAAGGAGGGCCCTCCAGCCCCAATGACCCTTTTATTCCTAGTTGGCAACTGTAAGAACAGAATATTGGACTAGAAAGGCTATCAGTCTGATCTAGAACAGCTCTTCTTACGTTCTTAACACAATACTTCTTCTTGAGTTTTATCTTAATTATGAGATATATAAACAAGTAACAAGAATGCCCATTAGAAACAATTGGAGCTATTTGAAGGTCTTTGTGTGTGTGTGTGTGTGTGTGTGTGTGTAGGGGGGGGGCAATACATTAAACCAGCTTTCCCCAACCTGGTGCCCTCCAGATGTTTTGGATTACAACAAAAGAAGCATTGGACCAGATGCAAATCAATGCCATCCGATAGAGGACACTGGCCAGAGCATGTGTGCGATCTGGCATGGCTAAAACTTTATTGGGTGGTTCATACCTCCAGTTCCTTGTCTGTAATTGTCACTTGGGAGCCATCATACATTAACATGCATTGCACAAAAATGACAGTTTTGATTAGAGATAATTATTGTTTATCTTGAAGGGAACAACATTTATTTTGGGGTGCAGAGCTTTATACACTTTAGGTCCTTATTCAGTTTACTGATTGAACTATGTTTCAAACTATCACTCAAACAAGGAAGTGGGAGCTGGTAACCAGCCTCATTGTGCAGGCTTCAGTTTCCCTGAAGTAGCTCTGGGAAGTGCAGGTCCTAATCAACCATCTCTCCTTGCCCTCCTTCATATCTACTTCAGCTACTGGGAGGTATAGAAATGTGATAAATAATCTGATAAGAAGGGGGGTAGTGCAGTACTTATTTTTGAGGTGCAGGGCATATGACCCTTTATTCAGTTTACTGACTGGGCTCAGCTTTGAACATTTGCACAAATAAGGATCTGGAAACGAGTAACCTCGATAGGCTGGAGCGCTGGGCCGAAAACAACAGAATGAAATTTAATAGGGATAAATGCCAAGTGCTGCACCTAGGGAGAGGAAACCAAATGCAGAGTTACAGAATGGGGGACACTTGGCTCAACAATACTACAAGTGAGAAGGATCTTGGAATTGTGGTAGATCACAAACTGAATATGAGCCAGCAATGCGATGTGGCTGCAAAGAAGGCAAATGCAATTTTGGGCTGTATTAATAGAAGTATAGCTTCCAAATCGCGGGAAGTGATAATTCCCCTTTACTCGGCACTGGTTAGGCCTCATCTTGAGTACTGCGTCCAGTTCTGGGCACCTCACTTTAAGAAGGACATAGACAAACTGGAGAGGGTTCAGAGGAGGGCAACAAGGATGATAAAGGGACTGGAAACAAGGCCCTATGAGGAGAGACTGAAAGAACTGGGCATGTTTAGCCTTCAGAAGAGGAGACTGAGGGGAGATATGATCGCACTCTTCCAGTATTTGAAGGGATGTCACACAGAGGAGGGCAAAGATCTCTTCTCGGTCATCCCAGTTTGCAGGACACGGAATAATGGGCTCAAGTTACAAGAACCTAGATTCCACCTAAACATCAGGAAAAATTTCCTGACTGTCAGAGCAATAAGACAATGGAATCAACTACCTAGGGAGGTGGTGGGCTCTCCCACTCTGGAGGCATTCAAGGTGCAGCTGGACAGACATCTGTCAGAGATGCTTTGACCTAGATTCCTGCATTGAGCAGGGGGTTGGACTCGATGGCCTTGTGGGCCCCTTCCAACTCTACTTTTCTATGATTCTATGATTCTAACCAACTTCAGCATTGTGGTGACCAGTAGGTAACTAAAATGGGATCATTCACAGACAAACTAGGGTTTCTGCATATTTGGAAGACTCCCAATTTACAAAGAAAAATATTATGGGGGTGGGGTGGGGTGGGGGAATCTTTCAAGGGCAAAGTCCTTCCGGAGGAAAATGTTAGAAACAAGTGTGAAGATGGGACATAGTGGAGGTTCAGCTAAGTTCCCCCTTCCCCCTCCTCTGATTGAATTGAATTCTTTCACCCTGGTTCTCTTGCTCTTCCTTGGAATATGTTGGGAGTCCTTGGGTAGCGTGAGATAGTTAGTGGCACCTGGGAGATAACAAGTATCTGCAGAGCTGTGTAGCAAGGCCAGAAGTTAATTGGGATGAAATCATGAGAAAGTGCCCGCAGCTGGGAAAGGGTGGGGGGCCCTCCTTCAGAAGGTAGGAAGATGGGATTGGTGGAGGCTGGGCGGGAAAACGGACCCTGACTTTGGATAAAGGAGTTGGGTGGGGAAGGCATGGGGTTCTTCTTTCGGGCCTGGATGCTGTAGAAGTTCCATCTGGGGCAGGTATGCTGATTTTGCAGGATAGCTGGGGAAGCTAGGCCTGGTTTGGCTCAAGCAGTTCTTTGCAGACTTTGGGGGTTTGTTTTAGATATCCTTTTAGAGTCCCTTTTTATTCCCATTCCCCTTTCCTCACAACAACCTACCTCACCTCCTTTTCCCTACCCTCTTTTTAGCCCTTTCTTATAAGGGGTGGCTCACGCTGGCTCAGCTTGTCTGAGCGTGGAAAGCTAAGCAGGGTCAGGCCTGGTTATTACTTGGATGGGAGACCCCTCCTCTAGTTTCCTGCACTGAGCAGGGGGTTGGACTCGATAGCCTTGTAGGCTCCTTCCAACTCTATGATCTATGAAATTATGTTTATATGTATTGGACTATTGGAGACCCTACACTGCCTAATTCTTAATTTTTGTTTTTAATAAAGTCTCCATCTTAAATTTGTGTGTGTTCCTTTTTGGTCTGTAAGGCTGGGCTGCTACACCAAATTGGTGTAAGGGAACCAGGGAGGTGGGCGGCAGTCCAGGGGGGAATTGGTACTGTGGCCTACCTTGTAGGACAGGCGTAAGCAGCCATCCTTCACAACAAGTAAGAGTCCTGAAGTTGTACTCAGGTAGGGGATAGTATCCAGATTCAGGGTTAGCCCCTACTGCACCCTGTACTATTCCAACTGGAAACTCACCAATACTATCCCTCAACACCAGTTCCCTCCCCACAATGATTACCAAGGGAGAAAGGAGGCTCAGCTCCACTGTAAGCCCCCACAGGTTTCACAGATTTCATAGATCACAGAGTTGGAAGGAGCCTACAAGGCTATCAAGTCCAACCCCCTGCTCAATGCAGGAATCTAGAGGAGGGGTCTCCCATCCAAGTAATAACCAGGCCTGACCCTGCTTAGCTTTCTATGCTCAGACAAGCTGAGCCAGCGTAAGCCACAGGCCTGTATGTTTCCTACTTGCTCTATGCTTCACAGAAGAAAGGAAACTGTAGGTTATTATTTAAGGCAACTATAACAGAATGCTGTACTGCCTGAGAGGGAGAAAAAAAGTGATTCTTAGAAGCTCTGCTGAGCATCTGCCACAGCTGATTTAGAGGCATGTGCTCTGGGTGAACCTTGTATCCACACCACAGTGTCCTGCTACATTTTCTTGATACCAAGATGCATTTACTGACAAAATCCGTAGTGGCTACACATACAGACATCGCTTGCAAGCACCATCTGCACTGCAACATATGATGGTGCAGGCTGGTTTGCATAGTCTTCTTGACAGCTTCTCAAGCCCTGAGGATCCCTTTTCCCCTTCCACCACGAAAGACATTATTTTTGTGTCTCGCTTGGCAGATACAAGATACTCAGGTTATTTAAGTTGCAATAAGTCTGTTAGTCTTTAAGGGGCCACGTGACTCTATTTTTGCGAAGACAAACCATATAGCACGGGCACAGCTAGCTTTCTCAAACCATTTCTTCGGTTTGTAACGCATGTGCACCCTCTCCACGAGGAAAAAATATAGAGCCATAGCCAATTTTATAAAAAAGATACAGACTACACGAACTCCAGCTAGCATCCACCAGTCACGTAGGGTGGGGAGGTCGAGTTTCCTTGGTTCTGCCGGTAAAACACGGCAAACTGCTGGTCACTCAACTGAAGGGAGCGGGAAACATTTTATATGGGTGGGATTCTGCTCGTCCAACGCCAAGGGATTCTGCTCGCCCCGCGCTCGCCCAACGCCAAGGGAGCCGCGGTCGGCATCCTGCCGCCCGCGTAGGTCCCACACCCAGAGACTGACCTGTCAGGGGCCGGGGCCGGCGTTGCCGCGGCAGCGGCTTCAGAGTCGACGGCGAGATCCAGGCTCTCGCTCCGAGCCGCTGGCACAGCTTCCTTTCCCCTCGGGGAACTGGTTGACGCCATGCTAGACGCCTCCAGCCGCGAAAAGTTTAGCCTTAAATCCAAACAATTACCCGAAGAGGCCGACCGGCGGCGGCTCTTCCCGCCCCTCCCCCAACCATCGTCTCCGCGTCGCTCTCAAACCGCGGGAAAACGCTTCACGCCCACAGGTGACGTGACTTCCGGTTCAGAGCTACGAGCGGGAGGCGCTCCCGCAGAGATGTAAATATTTCGGATTCGCGCACCGCGGCAGCCCTGACTGGCGTCTCAGATTAAACGGGGTTTGCATTGCGTGTCCAATTTAAAGTCTACCGGGTTTTCACCATAGAGAAGTTCCGCGCTCTCAGAGAGAATCATGGCTGGTGGCAGCTTTCGTTTTTTCACCGGAAACTTGGACAGTCTCCCTCTCTCTCTCTCCTGTCTCCTTCCTCAATTTTCGGAGATTGAGCGTTTGCGAAGTGGGGAGGGGACCGGATTGGATACGAAGCTAAGGAAACCCGGAAAAGAGAGACGCCGTGAATGACACACACCCATGCGCGCACAAAGGCCAACCAATGAGCGCCTCGACTTTTGGCAACTCGGGAGGCAACCTCGGCGAGATGCTCCACAGAAATAACACGGAAGGAAAGTCTGACTGCCAAAGGAAGAGACGGTCGAAATAACGCGCGCGAAACCTGCGTTTGCTTAGACCATAACTTTTGAGCCTGCCGTGACCACTTTTCCCGCTAGTTCTGAACACAGGCAAAGCATCTGAGCTACTGCCCTGTCAGGAGACAAAGATCCATAGTAGTGAGAGGTTTGAAGGGCATCGAAGTCAGTGCCTTGAGCACAACCGAGAGACTCCATGATGGCACTATGGTCCGGACTGGAGGAAACAGGTTGTGCAAACCTTTCAGAAACTGCCGAACCATCGGGTGGGAGAAGACAGATGGAAGGACGGTATACGGAGATGGCTGCCAAATAAACTTTAATGGAAGACTACAGACCTGTGTCAGTCTGATGTCAATGCCAGGCAAAATTCTTGAACAGATGATTAAGTGGTCAGTCTGTGAGCATCTAGAAAATAATGCATTGATTACTAGTAATCAACATGGGTTTATCAGGAATAAGTCACACCAGACCAACCTTATCTCCTTTTTTGATAGAGTTACTAAGTTTGGTAGATCAAGGGAATGCTGTAGACATGGTATATCTTCATTTGACAAAGTTTCCCATGATATCCTTGTTGACAAGGTGGTAAAATGTGGGTTGGACAATACTACAGTTAGGTGGATCCACAGCTGGTTGAGCAACCATACTCAACAAATGGAGTGCTGCAGGGCTTTGACTTAGATCTTGTGCTGTTCAAAACAGTGCGTTCGCAAACGGTGCGCCGAACAGAGCTAAAAGGAGAACGATCGCGAGCAGACTCGCGTGAGCCGAACAAGGCGAGTTCACAGTACTGTTCGCACTTGCTGAACGGTTCTCCAAAAATTCTCACACAACCCTTGGAGAACCGTTCAGCAAGTGCGAACTCGCCTTGTTCGGCTCACGCAAGTCTGTTCGTGAACGTTCTCCTTTAGCTCTATCCAGCTCACCGTCTCAAAATGCAAAAAAAAACCACAGAACGGTGACATCCCTAGCTGTAAGCTCTAGTCAGGGGGTGCAGATTCAGAGGAGGAAAATATGGAAAACAGAGTCAGAGAGAGGTGCAAGTTCTAGTTAGAGGGTGCAGATTCACATGGGGGGGAACATGCAAAGAAGATTCAGAGGAGGAGCAAGTTCTAGTCGGGGTGCAGATTCAGAGGGGGGAATATGCAAAGCAGATTCAGAGGGGGTGCAATTCTAGTTGGGGTGCAGATTCAGAAGGGGAATATGCAAAGCAGATTCATAAGGGGGTGCAAGTTCTAGTTAGGGGGTGCTGATTCACGGGGGGACAATGCAAAGCAGATTGAGAGGGGGGTGCAAGTTTTACAGCGAGAGGTGCAAACCATTTTTCAGTAATGGGTGGAGAGGGGCAACAAGCAAAACAGACTGAGGGGGCAGCTCCGATTCTACAGCAAGAATGGCTCAGCCGCAACTCCTCCCCTTCCCCCCCCCCACAGGAGACACAGGGCAGTGGGCGGGCAGGCGCCCCGCCACCGGTTCAGCCACGCCTCCTCCCCTTACCCCAACGCAGGGCGGGCGGGTGCCCCGCGCCCCACCACTGGCTCAGCCTCCCCTTACCCTGCAGGTGGGCGGCCTGCGCACCACTGCCGGCTCAGCCGCAACTCCTCCCCTTCCCCTGCAGGAGACGCAGAGCGGCCACCGGGCTGGATGAAAAGACCCAGCAGACCAGATGTGTCCCGCGGGCTGTAGTTTGAGGACCCCTGGTCTAGGATGTGGACACTTTAAAAATGGCTTCTTCTGTTCTGTGTCCTGTTTGGGGTTGAGGGCTTGGATCTTTGCTGGCCATCTCCAAATGTCAAATGCCTCATTATGCGACCCCCGAGCGTTTTGTACTGTTTTTAATTGTGTTTTATACTGCGTGTGTGTGTGTGTCCCTTGTATTTTATTGCATTGTACATCGCTCAGAGTGGCCGGATGTCTGGCCACATGGGCGATTCATAAATATAATAATAAATAAATAATAAATTATCACAGTGGTCTCTTGCATCTTAGGCACAGTATAAACAAGCAACCAAATATATTCTAGCAAGAGAACAAAGGCAGGCATATTTCTTGCTTGAAGATCTGTGTTATTGTTTGCAAGCTGCTATCAGGGGCCTTCATAGGGTTTTCTACACTTTGTAAAAATAATGCTGTTGCTGTTTAAAAAAAAAAAAAGTCAATAAAAAGCTACACTATTTATGAGTTGGTAATGTATTTGAGCTTGAACTGGTGAAGGTATTGCGAGTGGGTGGACAGACATGAGGAGAGAAATGTTAGCCTTGATTTGTGAAAATGGGGCTCTTACACGTTTATATGAAAGTGTGTGTGTGTGTGTGTGTGTGAGAGAGAGAGAGAGAGAGATAACTGACTTCCTTCTTTTCTACCTTCCCTCTCCCCCAGCCCCCCCTTTATGGTAGTTGTGTGTAGTGGTGGTCACGAACCTTATGGGGGGGGCTGCCTCACCACCGCCTCTCCTCTCCGCAGCGGCGCCCCCCCCCTCGATCTTATGAGTGGCACGGAGCTGTTCTCCGCGCCACTCAAGCCACCAGCGCCGGCCGCACTGGTCCCGGCGCATCACTTCCGGCAGGCCAGAAGTGACACGACGGGACCCTGCACTGGCACGCTGGACACCCGCGCTACGTTTTTTGCGGGGAAACCAGGGCAACAGGGCTGTTTAAGAGGCGAGCCGCCCCAGGGACCACGTAAGTCCCCGCGAGCCTCTGGCGGGCGTGAGCGGGTCCGATTTTGGCCCGCTACGCCCGCGGCGAGGCGAATCATCTACCCCTAGTTGTGGGGGGGGGATTACACAGGCAGAGTATTCTGGGAAATGAATATAGCCCTCCCCTCCATGGCCTTCCAAAAATTCTGAGCAAATTAGATTGTGCCTTTGAATTTGGGTTTGGTGGAGACGAAGAGAGCAAGACATTTTTATCGCTACAAAAAGACTTCCGGTGCCTTAAATATGAGACCCTTAAACATCATGGTTTCTACCTTTGTGAGTTCTGAAACCCCACAAGAACTCTTCTTTTGTGAGTGTGCTGTAACAGATTAAGGCTGCAATTCTGCACACGCTTACTTTGGAGTAAAACCTGTTGGGTTGAATTGTATTGTAATGTAGCTAACACCCTCCTCCCGTGGAATGCAGTGCATCCTCATTTTAGGGAAGAGCCACTTTGTGTCTGAACCCCCAACATTTTTAATAGATCCTTCAAAAAATGCCTCTTGGAGCCCTGTGTCCAAGCTCTGGGGCCAGTCAGGTTTACAAATGTACTGAGCTAAGAACAAAGGAAGAACCATGCTGCCTGGATCAGACCAAACGTCCATCGAGTCCAGTGCTTGGTTTGCAATGATTTGATCTTGGTACCTAGGAATTAAAAATGTCCCCTCATCTACCCACCCCCACTTTGTACAAGGCTTTCTCCTTTTTTTTAAAAAAAAGGTTCTGGTCTCTTAAGAATTGGAAAATTATTTTTCAGCTGTGTGTAAACTTAGTACGACTACTTTACACCTTTTGCATTTGCTTTGCGGAGGCTTCTCCCCCCTCCCTTTGAAGCACTTTGGTACCGTTTTGTGTGTGAGACACTTGAGGAGAGTGATTGGAAGTTGTGAGGAAGTGGTGTGTGTGTGTGTGTAGTTCTGTAAGTGTCCGGACTGGTGCCCCAGGACAGCTGTGTGTGAGTACATGCAAAAGGGAGTTTTATCCTCTGTCCACTGAAAGTTCCATCGGATCCTCACAAACATGTTTTCAGGGTGGGTCTTCTCTTTTCCATCACGCAGAAAGCCAAAGAGGTCAGAGAAATGGTCCCTCACACTTCAGAACCAGACCACAAACCTCCGACTCCATACATCAGGGGGCCCCAACGTGGTGCCCGCAAAGCTCTACCTCCCTGCCCCCTTCCAGAAATGTTTTTAATAAAACATTTTAAAATGTGAGGGCGCCAAGTAGTTCTTCCTTTTCCAGAATGGCTGATCAGCTGTTCAGTGGGCAGAAAGAGAAAGCAAGGCAAAGGGGTGGAGGGGAGAGAAAAAGCGAGGGGAGAGGCTGGGAGTGGAGAGAAACGGCAAGTTACGGGGGTGAGTGGGAGAGAAAGAGCAAGGCTAGGAAGGCTGGAGATGGGAAAGAAGAGAAATGGCAAGGAAAGGGCCTGGGAGAGAGAAATACGGAGGCTAGAGGCTAAGAGGGCGGGGATGGATCATGGAGCTACACTGGGGAGAATAACCAGTCATCAGACTTAGCGCAGCTATAATGGCCTCCCGGAAGCCCTCAATAGCCGAGACATCATTCACACAAACGCGATAAGCAACTGTGTGAATGTTCTCTTTACTAAAGGAAATAGGAAGCAAGTCCCCCAATCAGAAATGGGAGCGTGGCAGCAGTCTGTGTACAGGATAGCAGCCTGAAAGAGCATCCAGACGGATCTATCGTCACCCGTACCATTTTCTTTCTATTAAAATGTAGAACTTCACATGGAGTGTGAGTAACTCTAACAATAACCATCATCAGGGGGAAATGTCTTTAAACCTTGTTACATGATGTAGACTCCACAGAGAGACGTTGCCAGACCATTGAAAAGACAAGTTCCAAATGAGGGAAATGAATACAGAGATTGTGGGGCAAGGAATCTTCCTAGATTGGTCCCTAGTTTTGTAAAATGACTAATAGAATCAGGTTTGGCTTTCATGACAATGCAGCATTTTGAGACTGGGTTTATACATGTCTCTCCCCCAACTGTCACTGGGCAGCAGCCAATCCACCAGGCTCCCTGAACTGTCTCCATCTCAGGTGGCCATTATCACTTTCAGAACTGGGGCCTGCCTTTGCCTTTCTTCCTTCTCCCTCCCCACCCCTCTTTCCCTTTGTGACCTCTTTTCCAGGGTAAGCCTGAGGGCTGGGACTGCCAGGTTGCTTTTTATTGAGGTAAAGGCCACTCTGGAAGCCCTTTTGGGTTGAAGAGTGGGATGAACAGGCTTAAAGAAAGAAATAACTTGTCCTATGATCCCAGCCGGAGCATTCAGCAGAACCTTTGGCCAATTATTTTTAAGCATGTACTAACAGGCCTGTGGCTTACGCTGGCTCAGCTTATCTGAGCATGGAAAGCTAAGCAGGGTTAGGCCTGGTTATTACTTGGATGGGAGACCCCTCCTCTAGATTCCTGCATTGAGCAGGGGGTTGGACTCGATAGCCTTGTAGGCTCCTTCCAACTCTACTATGAAATGAAATCTATGAAATGAAAGAAACATCATCCTTTGTATGAAGTGGCTGCACTGTAACTTTCAAATAGGAGGCTGCAGAATATATTGCGATGTTTAGAAAGTGTAAACAGCCTTCAGTATATGGATTCTGAAGAATTGTTGCCCTTAAAGTCTCTCATAGCCTTGGTACAAAGAAAGGAGAAAAGCAAAAAGGAAGGAGAGAGAGAATGATTTGGATGCTGATTTATTCAAGGTATTCATATACTGCTTTTCAGACTGAACTCACAAAGCAGTTTACATGAAATTATTAAAACAATAAAATCAATAAAATTATGCAATCAAACAAAAAAGACAAGCAATTATTTGTCTTGGAGAAGTTGATTTTGGTTCTCCTCTCCTCAGGGCAAGATGGGAATCTGCATGCCAGTGTGCCACCCTCCAGTGGAACTTGGAAACTGGGGCAGGGATATGGTGCCCATGAAATCTACACACAGAATCCCCACACCTGCTGACATTCGCAGAGGACTCGACTCATCCACGGCCATTCTATTCCAGGCAAAATTCCGTGGGGCACCTTTGATGCATTGCTCATAGAACAGGGGAATGATAGAATTCTAGAGGCGGAAGGGGCCATTGAGGTAATCACAGACAACCCCCTGCTCTGTGCAGGAATCCAGTCTCAAGCATCCCTGACAGATGGCTGTCCAGACTCTGCCTGAAGACCTCCAGCAACAGAGAGCCCACCACATCCACAGGCAGTTGGTTCCCTTCTCTGACTGCTGTGATGGTTAGGACGTTATTCCTGAGGTTCAGCTGAAATCTGCCTTCTTGTAATTTAGGCCCCTATCTCGTGTCTTCGATGACAGAGGGCACGTTGCGGCCTCTTCTCTGTGACAACCGTTTAGGTACTTGGAAAGCGCTAACATACCCCCTCGGTCGTCTCTTCTGGAGGCTAAACATACCCTGTTCCATCCATCTTTCCTCATAGGACTAAGTTTCTAGTCTCCCGATTATCTTTGTTGCCCTTCTCCAAGCTCATTACAATTTAGATGAATCCTTCTTCCAGCATGGGGATCAAACCAGGACACAGTATTCAAGGTGCGCTCTGACTAGAGCTGAGGACAGTGGAACCATTACTTCCCGTAATTTTGTAATTATGCTTCCATTATTGCAACCTAAAATTGCATTTGCCTTCTTTGCAGAGCACTTGATACTTCTTTACTGTCTTAGCTTCCACACTGCCTGTCCTCGAGCATCAGCCTCTGAGGACTCGCAAATTTCAGATGACCTCTCAGTGCCTCGACTGGCACACCCCGCCCCCGGGGACATGCGACTCCTCCTGCCCTAGAAGAGATGACTTAGGCTGCCTGGACATCCCACTGGTTGCTCTCCCATGGTGGTTTCTGGAGGTGTCCCCTCTTCTCCTCTGTGCCCCATTGATCTGCCTCTTAAGGGCACCATCTCTGTGTCTGGTTGAGCCTGCAAGTGGGCAGAGAGCGCTCCTAGTGGTGGGTGATCCCCATGCACACACTGGGAACAAAACATACCGGAGTAGTGAAAAAGGCTACCTCACGAGCCCTGCCGCTTATTCAAATGTGACAGATGTTAACTCCACCCCTATCGGATGTCCGACTCCATCCCCAGATATCCTACCTCCAGAGGTCCTGCCCCAGATGGAGGGATCACACGTCATGCAGCCGTGGACCCATACGCTGAGGGTTTATCCTAGGGACGCCAGAGGAAACCGAAATGGACTCAAATTAGTTCGAATTTCAAGAATCTCACCCGCGGATTCATCACCAGACTGTCTCTTCCAGACTGGTGGGGATTCCGTTGAGGACTGGTTTTTTTACCTTCCGTAATTTGACACAAATTTTGTCGTAGGAAAATACGGAAAATAAAAGAAGAACACCCACCAAAAATGCACATTTCCCCTATAGGCTAAATATACACGTTAGTGTATGTTGGGGGAGGTGGTGGGCATTTTGGGGGAATTTGTGAATTTGCGTACTAATGCATTTGCGCAAAATCCGATTCCGTCAATGCGCGGACGATGCAACAAAAGCTGCCTGAACATCTGCAAAATGTAGACGGAATGGATTTCACAATCTCCGTACATCCCTAAGTTAGACCCCCGCCTTACATGTGCGGGACTGGAAGTGACTACACGGGGGTCATTTCCAACACCATGCTCAGAAGTCCCATCTCTGGAGGTCCTGCCCCGGATGGAGGGATCACCTGATGGGGTCAAGTGACCCGTCCACAAACTCATCATGCCACCATGAAGCAATAGAGAGAGGTTTCAGACAACTGCTTTTGATGGGGGAACAAAGGACCCCACATAAAAACTAGTTTTCTGCAGAAAAAGAAGGGGGAAAAGGCAGTGCTGCTAAATATGATGAACCTACAACTCTCTATCAAGAAAAAGGGACCTGCTCTTTTCTTTCTCCCTAGACTTGTTTCTGTGTTGATTAGTGCCTAAGTATCTTCTACATCTCAAAGGGAGATCCGTGATACAAAGCCCACATTTAAAAAATGGGAAAACCACCTTCCTGTAATTTATTTCAGGTCTCGCAAGACCGCTCTGGGCCAATCCAGGAAGGGTTGGAAATGACCCTGGTGGGGTGCTTTCTTCCCCCATGTTCAGCAGCTGTCTAAAACCTCTTCCTGTTTGGCCACAATGGCATGCTGAGTTCATAGAGGGGGTCACATGACCCCCTCACGTTTCTCCTCCATCTGGGGCAGGACCTCCGGATCTGGGACTTCCAGGGATGGTGTTGCATATGAATCCTGTGTGGTCACTTCCAGTCCCCCACATGTATGGCAGGGGTATAAACCGTCTTCATATGGGTCCATCTCAGCTTGACGAGTCCCGAGAGGGTTCAAATGACCCCCATCCGGGTGATGCCTTCATCCGGAAAGGGCATCTGGAGGTGGGACTTTCAGGGGATGGGGTGGGGCTTCTGCCAGGAGCAGGGCTAAACCACCTGTCACATTTGAATAAGGGGCGGGGCTCAGAGTTAAATGTGAGGTAGCTTTTTTCAGTACTCACTTGACCTTAGCTCTCCATCTCCCACAGCAGGCTCACCAAAGTCCAAGTCTAAGCACCTTTCCTTGTGCGTCACGGGGCTCCAGTCCAGGAGGGATGATGGAGATGTTCCTAGGACTAGATAAAAAGAGGGTCTTTTGCTTCTCAATTCTCACCCTGAAGCGTTAGGCATGGGCAGCTCCTGACACGGCAGGAGGCCAATGGGAAGCGGTCTGCACACCATGTTCAGTGCCTGTTCTGGGCCTCACTAATCAACGCAAGGTCCACTTTGGACAAAGCGGGAAGCAAGGCTGGACCCTTGAGAGTGCACTGTATGAGATACTGACTGGAAGGTTCTCCCCTGAGCAGTGTTCTTTCTGGTGAGGGAGCACAGCCATCTGAGGCCTTCACATGGCTGGCAGGACCTCTGAGGATGTTTCAGTATCAGCTTGCCTCTCACTTCAGCAGGTGCCCTAGATCTCCCTCCAGCCCTACAAGAGATGCCCAGGCAGTCTGAGCCAGCCCAGTAGTTGCTCTCCCTTCCTGGATTCTGGAGCTCTAACCCCTTCTCCTCTGTGCCCCATTGATCTGCCTCTTAAGGGCACCATCTCTGTGTCTGGTTGAGCCTGCAAGTGGGCAGGGAGCACTCCTAGTGGTGGGTAATCCCCATGCACCCACTGGGAACAAAACATACCCGAGTAGTGAAAAAGGCTACCTCACGAGCCCTGCTGCTTATTCAAATGTGACAGATGTTAACTCCACCCCTATCGGATGTCCGACTCCATCCCCAGATGTCCTACCTCCGGAGGTCCTGCCCCAGATGGAGGGATCACACGTCATGCAGCCGTGGACCCATACGCTGAGGGTTTATCCTAGGGACGCCAGAGGAAACCGAAATGGACTCAAATTAGTTCGAATTTCAAGAATCTCACCAGCGGATTCATCACCAGACTGTCTCTTCCAGACTGGTGGGGATTCCGTTGAGGACTGGTTTTTTTACCTTCCGTAATTTGACACAAATTTTGTCGTAGGAAAATACGGAAAATAAAAGAAGAACACCCACCAAAAATGCACATTTCCCCTATAGGCTAAATCATACAAACACACGTTAGTGTATGTTGGGGGAGGTGGTGGGCATTTTGGGGGAATTTGTGAATTTGCGTACTAATGCATTTGCGCAAAATCCGATTCCGTCAATGCGCGGACGATGCAACAAAAGCTGCCTGAACATCTGCAAAATGTAGACGGAATGGATTTCACAATCTCCGTACATCCCTAAGTTAGACCCCCGCCTTACATGTGCGGGACTGGAAGTGACTACACGGGGGTCATTTCCAACACCATGCTCAGAAGTCCCATCTCTGGAGGTCCTGCCCCGGATGGAGGGATCACCTGATGGGGTCAAGTGACCCGTCCACAAACTCATCATGCCACCATGAAGCAATAGAGAGAGGTTTCAGACAACTGCTTTTGATGGGGGAACAAAGGACCCCACATAAAAACTAGTTTTCTGCAGAAAAAGAAGGGGGAAAGGGCAGTGCTGCTAAATATGATGAACCTACAACTCTCTATCAAGAAAAAGGGACCTGCTCTTTTCTTTCTCCCTAGACTTGTTTCTGTGTTGATTAGTGCCTAAGTATCTTCTACATCTCAAAGGGAGATCCATGATACAAAGCCCACATTTAAAAAATGGGAAAACCACCTTCCTGTAATTTATTTCAGGTCTCGCAAGACCGCTCTGGGCCAATCCAGGAAGGGTTGGAAATGACCCTGGTGGGGTGCTTTCTTCCCCCATGTTCAGCAGCTGTCTAAAACCTCTTCCTGTTTGGCCACATTGGCATGCTGAGTTCATAGAGGGGGTCGCATGACCCCCTCATGTTTCCCCTCCATCTGGGGCAGGACCTCCGGATCTGGGACTTCCAGGGATGGTGTTGCATATGAATCCTGTGTGGTCACTTCCAGTCCCCCACATGTATGGCAGGGGTATAAACCGTCTTCATATGGGTCCATCTCAGCTTGACGAGTCCCGAGAGGGTTCAAATGACCCCCATCCGGGTGATGCCTTCATCCGGAAAGGGCATCTGGAGGTGGGACTTCCAGGGGATGGGGTGGGACTTCTGCCAGGAGCAGGGCTAAACCACCTGTCACATTTGAATAAGGGGCGGGGCTCAGAGTTAAATGTGAGGTAGCTTTTTTCAGTACTCACTTGACCTTGGCTCTCCATCTCCCACAGCAGGCTCACCAAAGTCCAAGTCTAAGCACCTTTCCTTGTGCTTCACGGGGCTCCAGTCCAGGAGGGATGATGGAGATGTTCCTAGGACTAGATAAAAAGAGGGTCTTTTCCTTCTCAATTCTCATCCTGAAGCGTTAGGCATGGGCAGCTCCTGACACGGCAGGAGGCCAATGGGAAGCGGTCTGCACACCATGTTCAGTGCCTGTTCTGTAAGCAGGATCCACGTTGGTCATGCTTGGAGGCAAGGCTGGGGGCAAGGCAGGCCCTTAGAGAGCACACTGCACAAAGTGAGGAGGGCCGGGAGAATTTTCAGGGAGCTTGGCAGGCGGAGATGGAAAGTCACAGGACTGATGATTTTGGTCATGGGAAATTTATCCTCCAGCTTTTGACGGGGGTGTTCAGTTTTAAGATATTTTGTGGAGAGCCAAACCTTATCACCTATTTGCAGCGCTTGGTCCAGGAGACCTTGTGGTCCGAATATAATCGAAGGTAGAGTTGCGCTTTCCACTCTGCTGTAGAAGTGTCTGTGCAGGGTACAAAATGAGCCATTTGGGTAAAGGCATCAACTACCACTAGGATGGCTGAGTATCGTTGAGACAGAGGTAGCCATGTAATATAGTTCAGGGTGAACTATATTACCATGGAACCTTGGTCTATCTGGAGTCGGCAAGGGATGTAACAGGCCCTCTGGTTTCCCAGACTGATCCTTCACATGGGCACACTTTTCACAGGAGGTAACATAACGGTGTGTGTCTTCCCTCATGCATGGGCACCAGAAATCCCTCATGCATGGGCACAGAGACCCATGCATTTTCTGCCCGTTGTATTCTTTAGCTGTTTGAAGGTGCTCAAGATTGCAATGATCGGTCTGAACTGCCACGGGGTACTGGCTGCCTGTCAATAAGGGTGCCAGGCTTCAAAGGCTACCTTGATAGCCGGTAGCCCCTTGTCCCAAATGATACCATTGCATTCCCATGAGGTCAGAAAGGAAGATAGCTTGTTGTACTAGCAATCATCCATTTTACAATTCCGAAAGGAAACAGCAGTCAATCTGGTAAATTCCACATGGCAAAATAAATTCAAATTCAAATTAACAGTTAAAATGAAGCTATTACATCCAAAAAGTCTGATTTCACCTAGAAAGTAGAGTCCCATGGGCTAAGTGCCCAGCTTGTAAACAAAATAGATTATTCAGATCAAGTCTTTGATCTTGTTATTTTTGGATATCAAGGCAAATCTAAGACATTTTGCTTTTCTGAATGTGGTCTGTCTGTCCAAGTCAGAGAGCAAGTACATGAGCAAATGGACAGGGAGGTTCTGTGTCCTGTCCTGGCCGATATCAAATGGCTCCAATGGCCACACTGGATGCATCTGCCTCGACAGTAACTGGTTTTCTCAGGTCAGGGTAAAGGATTACTGGAGCTGGGGTGAATTGCTTTACTGGATTACTGGAGCTGGGGTGGCCAAAGGCAGCTTGAGCCTGAAGGGTCCACTTGGAGGCTATCTGGGCTCACAAAAAGGTCTGTCAATGGAGCTGCTATACTGGAAAATGGGAGATAAGGCTAATGGTGGGAGGTTGTGAAGCCTAGGAAACTTTGTGTGTCGATCACATCCTTTGGTGGAGACCAGTCAAGTGCAGTCTGTACTTATTGAATTCTGTCCAATGTAAAGTCTTCTAGGTGCAGAAGCTCCATGTAAACCTGAGACTGAGCCACAACACTGGGAAACATCCCTGGACATCCACCAACTTTTTGTGGGGACTATCTGGACATCTTCCCCAGTACGGTGCGGGGGCAGGTGCAACTGTTACAATTTTGTTAGCCTTCAGTTGAGTTTAAAGTCTCAGATTTTCAGCAAAAAGTTGGGCCACTGAAGCTCACAACGTCTGGTTTCCAGCCAATAAAGCCTGATGCTCAGCTGTGGGAGCCTCCATTCCACACGTATGGGCTGGAAAAAACTGTCTTGGCCCGGCGTGAGGCCCAGGGGAAGCCATCTGCGCACAGTGTTCACGGCATGTTCTGCATCACACTGAGCAAGGCAGGGCCCACATCACACAAGGCTGGAGATGAGGCTGGAGCTTGGACAGTGCACGGCAAGAAGTGCTGACTGGAAGGTTCTGCCACAAGGAGCTGTTGTTCCTGGGAAGGACTGCATTCAACCAAGGCCTTCTGAAGGTGGGCCAAGCCTGGTCTTCCAGAGGCTCCACCCCTGCTCGGTACTGACTGCAGCTCTGAAAGGGCCAGTGTCAGTTTCCGTGGTCTCATGCTCCCGCGTTGGTGAGGAACAGGCGAAGCTGCAGGGGCATCATCCTCAGAACCAGATGATGGGGGAGCAGCATCCTCTGGCCAAGCAAGTATAGAAGGCGGTGGTGAGAACTCCCTCTAAAGGGGGGTTGCCTGTCTGAATCGGAGTCCCCCTCAGGGCACTGCGGAGCCTCAGGACCAGGAGACATGACGGGGCAGGTGGAGCTCAACGTCTAAGCAAGCATGCTTTGCAGCCAAAGAAATGCTCCCAGGTTGTTGTGTCACTGGCTGGCTGAGCTTGGACCCCTTGCACACTCAGGGCTTCAAAGAGGACTCAGTTCCATGAGGCTGAGCTGACAGAGGTAGAAACCATCACTCTGCCTGTCATCGAGAGGGTCCACTGTCAGCGCAGGAAAAGAGGCCTGCAGAGCTCCCTGTGGAAATGGGTCGGGAAGCGTGTGAAGAAGGACCACTGCCCCCCCGAACACCTGCCAGGGAAGGTCTGGTGAGTCGGAGCTTCGAGCTCTCAGCCAGACTGAAGAATGAAGGAATTGCATCACATCTGCTGTGGAGCTTCAGCCACATCTGTCTGCATTGGACCAAATCCAGTGGACAGAGACCCTGAGCCAAGGCCAGTGCTGCTGCCTGCTGCTCCCCTGGCGTGTGCCTTCCTTTCCTTCAAGGCCAGGGTGCAGCAGGTGCTGTGAAGCTGATGGGGGGCAAAGGAGTGTGGCGGCCTGCCATGTGTGCCCCCTCCAGCAGGGCTGTGGATGATTAAACCCAGCAATGGACGTGGGGGGAGGGGTGTTGATGCTGAAAGCCAGCAGTTAATCTGCACCACCTGCAGAGCAGGACCAGTGGCCAAAGCAGCAGTCTTCTTGGTTGGCGAGCAAAGCAACACTGATCATGGATTTTTCTGTGGGTGGGTGATCCTCCAAGAAGAGGGCTGTAAAGGAGTAACTCCAAGATCTCCCTAGTGGCACGTTTGACAATGGAGTTTTAACACGGGCAGCTTGAAACCTTTGAGAAATCCTCCTTGAGGATAAAGAAATTCCAGGGTACTTCAAGATCGCTGCGGCCTTCTATGTTGAGGGGAGGTGTGTTGAAATTGTCCGGGATCTCTTGACAGGTGGGTAGAGCACGGAGCTGGAGGCAGCAGGGGCAGGCGGGTGGGTGGGGGGTCTCCTTGTCTGTTGTGCCTTTTGCTTCACGAGCTACTACGATCTGTTCCGGGGCTCTTGACAATGGCCCTGGCTTCTGGGTCCCGGCACAATGAAGCATCTTCGAGGAATCCTCCTTGAAGAGCTGATGTCCCCCGTCTTTCTCAGAAGGAGATGCCTGGCATTGTTTCCCTTCCATGAAGAGTCAAGAGAGACTTCCCACGGCCTAGTTCTGGGGTTTCGCTGCCGTGCTCATGCAGGCGTGGGCTGTGTCGAAGTGCCAGTCAAGTGTCTCCAGGAATAGAAGGTGGAAGTCTCCATCTCTCTCCCTCCTTTTCTTACTCCTGGGTGGACCCTCTTCATCCATGAGAGGAGCTCCTTCTCTTCTTCCAAGGGAGCCAGGCAACATCGGATCAGAGACACACACACCCCCGATCAGAATGCAGGCCACCTCCCAGCCCTTCCAGTGTGCTTGCCTTCTTCAGGGAGGACGGGAGGTTCTTCGAGTGGTCGCAAGCTGGAGAAGGAGCCCCGCGTTGTGTTAAAAGGATCCTTCTGAGAAATGTTTCCCTAAAGTATGGAGAGATTTAAACACTCTTTGGTTTTGCCTACAGAACGCATTCAATCACTCTTTGGTTTTGCCTACAGAACGCATTCAATCACTTCTGCAGAGTCAAACCAGGTGGGTTTTTTGTTTGCTTTTTAAATACAGAGTAAGCCCACAATAAAACAGCACCACCCTATCAGTTCTGGTCTTCAGCTGAAGTGCCCTACTGTCCATCCTGCCTCCCCAGCCCCAGAAAATTCCATTGTGACCACCACAGCAGGGCTCACAATGGGATGTGCGCCATTGCAGCTCTCCCCCTGACAATGGAAAGTACCATTACACAGGTCTCCCTCTGCTGATATGCAAATAGACATCCCAAATAAGGTAATGGGCTTACCTCTGAGTAAGTAATGTAGGGATGTTTCATGAACCTTTTGGGGGGCTCGGTTCTCCGCCGGCTCAGCTCTCCGCGGTGACAGCCCCCCGTGCTCGATCTTCTGAGCGGGACCAGTGTGGCCGGCATGGGCGGCTTGCTGCAGAGAGCCGAGCCAGCGACCCACCACCCGGCCTCAGGTAGGCTTGCGCGAGCCTTGCACAGGCAAGAGCCGGGCCAAGTTCGGTCCCACTCAGCCCGAGCGAGCCAAAAGTACTGTAACATCCCTAGTTCAATATGACTTGGATGAGGGTGTAAAGTGTGGTTGGTTATCAAATCTGCAGATGACACAAAGCTAGGAGGTATAACCAATACCATAGAAGACACGACCAAGAATCAAAAGGATCTAGAAAGGATGAAACACTGGGCCAAATCTAACAAGATGAGATTCAACAGAGATAAATGTAAAGTCTTGTATTTAGGTACAACAGATCAGACACAAGTGTAGGATGGGGAAAACCTGGCTTGGCAGCAGTGCATGTGCAGAGGACCTAGAGGTCTTAGTGGATCACATGTTGAATATGAGCCAGCATTGTGATGTGGCAGCTAAGAAAGCTAATGAAATTCTGGGTTGCATTAACAGAAGCATAGTGTCCAGATCATGGGAAGTAATAATTCTGCTCTATTATGTGTTGGTCAGGCTGCATTTGGAGTATTGTGTCCAGTTCTGGGTGCTCCATTTTAAGGACATTGGCAAGTTGAAGCATGTCCAGAGAAGAGCAACCAGGATGGTGAGGGGGTCTTGAAACCAAGTCCTAAGAAGAATGGTGGTCCTTCTTGTCTTTATCGTTAGCCTTGCTTTGATTTTGTTACCTGTTAATCATTACATTCAGATTGTTTTTCACTTCCCCCCTCTCATTTTACTTTGTTTACTGTAGTTTTACTTATTGTTACTGACCTGCCTACATTTTTGTGTTATATTTTTCATCAATTGTTGATTGGCTGTGTTTGTTTATATTATATATTTTGGCACATGCTTGCAGCATTCTGGTGTCTTCATTATTAGTTGTTACTACTACGTACCATATCTCATGTTAATTATCACAACATGTTTTTCACTGGTAGTTATTTATATATATATATTTGTTTATTCCTTGTCAGGGTCAGTCGACACATATCTCTTTCTGAGGGGCTACCGTGATAATTTTCGATAATATATTTTCTTTCTGTGCAGTTGTGTGCTCCGTGGCACTTTTGTTTACATATTATCATTATCAACTGCAGCCTTCGCTGTTTTTATGTCACAATTTAAACCATGCCTAGACTACGAAAAGAAGTAAGACCTCATAGGCAATACTTCCATTGATTATTGGGATCAACAAAAGAATATATTTTATGTATATTTACAATATGTACAGAGTCCACAAGGATGGTTACCTGTAGCTTGAGCAACACCTGGGAAAATTTTGGATATTATTTCTCTTCTACCTTCCAAGCTAGAATTGCTGAGTACCACTAAATCCTTGATATTATTGGTCCTTTTACAGGTAAAATATTTTTTTCCCTAGAAAATAAATATATTTTCCAAAATATGCCATTGTTTCAAAATGTTTTTTATGGAGATACTGGCTTTATTGAAGGTTGAACTACATACATATCTACTCCTACCCGTCTGATATAACATTCCTTGGTTATCTTTGGATGTCAAAATCTCACAGGAGGTGAAAAGGGCTCTTTGGTATGCCTTACAGATGTCCTTATTTGGATAGCCTATACTTCTAAATTCTTCCTTTAATTTAATGGCTTCTCTTTTTTAATCTTTTATTTCTACACAATTTCTGCCTATTCTCAAATGATCCACAGGAATATTTTCTTTCATATATCACAGATGTGAACTCTGACAATGTAAGTATTACAATCTGTAGGTTTTTTGTATGTCATATTTCCCTCCCTTCTTTATAACGATAATACCCAAATAATTAATATTGCATTTCATACCTAATGAATTGAATATTTATTACGGTCATTGACCAGAACCAGCAAAAAAAAACATTATAACAGAAAAACAATCCATGCTACAAACATAACTGCTGTACACAAACATACATCTGAAGTGTATAGGGTTCATAATTTTACATCAAAATTATATCAGAGTCAGAGGCTAAGAAGGTGTGGCAAGTTATAGCATTTGCACAAAATTTAGCCACTTTATTAGCAGGGATGTTGAAGAGTCCTTGGCCTCGAGTCACGAGTCGAGTCACGAGTCTTTGGACCCGAGTCTCGAGTCGAGTCTCGAGTCCAAGGTCCAAAATGGTGACTCGAGTCTCGAGTCCTGAGTCACTCCCAACGCGGCGGCCCATGGAGGGAGCAGGAGGGTCTCCGCGAGAGGAAGAAGAGCTGCCCTTCCTCCCGCGGAGACCCTCCCGCTCCCTCCATGGGCCGCCGCTGCCACCGCCCCCACTTACCATAGGCGGGTCCTTCCCTCGTCCCTGCTCCTGCCGCCGCCGCTGCCGCACCAGGGATGCATTACGAGCCCTCCCTGGGTTTGTAGTTCTCCGCGGCGGCGGCACGGCCCGATCTCGCTCTTCTGAGCGGCACGGAGAGTGTTCTCCGTGCCGCTCGAGTTGCCGCCGCCGCTGCCGCCTCGCTGCCTCACCGCCACCCGCTCACCGCCATCTCCCTCACCGCCACCCACTTGCAGCAGCCGCCATCGTATGCCACGCCGCCGCCATCGCACGCCACGCCGCCACCATCGCACGCAGCCGCCTGCGCCGGTCCCGTCATCACTTCCGGCGCGGCGGAAGTGATGACGGGACCGGCGCAGGCGGCGGCGTGATGGCGGCGTGGCGTGCAATGGCGGCGGCGGTAGCTGCGAGCGGGTGGCGGCAAGGGAGACAGCGACGGCGGTGACGTGAGTGGCGGCGGTGGCGGAGTCCTTGGGCTTGAGTCCCGAGTCGAGTCTCGAGTCCCATTGAAAAAATTGGGACTCGAGTGGGACTCGAGTCAAAGGGGGGACTCAGTCGGACTCGCGAGTCGAGTCGTCGAGTCCGAGTCCCCATCCCTGTTTATTAGTAATCTGTGGAACCATATCAGAGTAGCAAGGAAATGGAAAAAAATTTAGTTCTGCCTGGGCAATTATATAAAATAGGTAAAATAAGATCTTTATGTAGATCCCAGTAGAAGGGGCAGTATAAAAGTACGTGACCCACAGTTTCAACTTACCCGTTCTCGTTCTTACAGGAACAGAGACAATCATGAAAGGGTATTCCCTGATATCCCCCCTCCACGAGCCTAGAGGGCAGGACATCAAATCTGGCTAACGTAAAAGCTTTCCTATACTTCGGAAAACAGAAATTCTTCTACTCACCGTGAATTTCAGTTCTCCACGAGTGGAGGAGGCCAGCAAGTTTGGGGTAAGCCCCGCCTCCGGGGCTGGGAAGGCAGACTTTGATCTGAGCTTCCCGGAGGAGGTGGGGCCTCCCCAGGAAGCCCAGTTGAGACTTCCAACGAACCGGTCATTGCAGACGCCCTTGCTATCTTGAATAGAAGGACCGCCGGGTCCGTCGGCTGTAGGCCTGTGGAGACAAGAGGAGAAACTCCCTCCCACGGCCCAAATTATCATGCGCCCCGGAGGAGGCCGACCCAGGGCGGGCCTTGCTGGCCTCCTCCACTCGTGGAGAACTGAAATTCACGGTGAGTAGAATTTCTGTTTCTCCTAGAGTGTCGGAGGCCAGCAAGCTTGGGGATGTAAAAAAGCATTCCATCCCCCGGGTGGGTCCAACACCCATTGCCGGCCTCCTACTGGGGTGAAATGACCTTCTGCAGCACGCGCCTTCCGAAGGCACCCTCTGCTGAGGCCGCAAGGTCAACTTTATAATGCCTGGTGAATGTGTGAACAGAAGACCAGGTGGCTGCTCTACAGATCTCTTCTAGAGGGGCTCTCTCGCTAAAAGCAGCTGATGTGGCCATTCCCCTGACTGAATGTGCTTTGATGCCCTCCGGGACTTGTATTCCACTGGAGGAGTATGCCATTGTGATGCAGTCGCGTAGCCATCGTGCCAGAGAAGCCACTGACACTTTCTTCCCTAGAGAAGAGTCACTGAAGGAGACAAAGAGTGAATTGTGTTGCCGAGTTGGTTTTGTTCTATCTAGGTAAAACTTGACTGCCCTCATGGCGTCAAGCGTGTGCCACTCCTCTCGTGGAGAGGAGGGATGTGGGTAGAAGGAAGGTATCACTAAGTCCTGTGACCTGTGGAATGGGGAGCTGACCTTTGGTATGAAGGTCGGATCTGTGCGCAAGACCAGCTTGTCTTTGTGAAAAATGCACAGTTCTTTGCTGCATGACAGTGCCCCTAACTCTGAAACCCTCCTGGCGGAAGTGATTGCTATTAGAAATATTGTCTTAAAGGTCAGTATCTTGAGTGAGGCCGCTCCTAGTGGTTCAAAGGGTTGTTTTGTTAACGCTTTGAGTACTACATTGAGACTCCAGGTGGGGAACCTGTGCACCCGGGGTGGCCTAATCAGGGCAGCCGCCCTGAGGAATCTCTTAATGTGAGGGTGCGCCCCGAGGGGCGAGCCCTTGTAGTCTCCTAGCACTGAGCCAAGTGCCGCTACCTGACGCCTGAGTGCTAAGGCCTGATGACAGCCCTTCTTGGAGGAACTCGAGAATGTCTGGTGTTTCCGCACCTAGTGGGTCCCTTCCAGTGGTTCGTGACCAACGGAGGAACGCCCGCCAGGTGCGGTCGTATGTCTTATGTGTGGAGGGCCTCCTGGAGGCCAGGAGGGTATTAATTACCTTATTGGAGTAACCCCGCTTGGTTAAGAGGCCCCGTTCAGTCTCCAGGCGGTCAGCTTCAGGAACCCTGGGTCTTGGTGGAAGATCGGGCCCTGGCTGAGAAGGTCGTGCCTGAGAGGAAGCCTGATGGGTCTCCCGACTACCAGGTTTACCAGGTCGGGAAACCACGGCCGTCTCGGCCAGTGAGGCGCTATTAGAATTACTTGCGCTTGAAGGTTTCTGATTCTCTGAATTACTTTCGCTATTAACGGGAGTGGAGGGAATGCATAAAGCAGGCCCTCCGGCCAGAGACTGGTGAGTGCGTCTGTGAGCTCTGCCTCTCTTGCTTGGTAGCGAGTGGCAAAACGTGGGAGCTTCGCGTTCTGTGTGTTCGCGAAGAGGTCCAGGCACGGTTGGCCCATGCTCCTGACTAGAAGGCTGAAGACTTCTGGGTGTTGGTCCAGGGTTGTTCTGCTGAGCCAATCTGCCTGTATGTTCAAAATGCCACTCAGGTGCTCAGCCCTGATGGAGCTGAGGTTGCGTTGTGCCCAATTGAACAGTGCCATGGCTTCTTTCTGGAGGGCCTTGGATCTCGTGCCCCCTTGTTTGTTACTACACTGTCCGTCTTCACTAGAACGTGTTGTCTGGATAGTGTTGGGGCAAATTCTTTCAGTGCTAGTTTCACTGCTCTCAGCTCGAGCAGGTTGATGGAGAGCTGAGTCTCTTCTTTTGACCAGAGCCCTTGCGCGTGCCCTCCTTGGCAGACTGCTCCCCAGCCTGTTACGCATGCGTCTGTTGTTAGTGTGACCCGTGTTGGAGTTTGGATTGGAACTCCCTGAGAGAGGTGCGCCGGGTGGCACCACCATTTCAGTGCCTTGGCCACTGGGAGAGGAAGGGACAGGGGCGGATTGAGATTGCGGGCGATCTCGAGCTGGTAGTCTAGGAGGAAGGTCTGCAGTGGCCTGGAGTGGAACCTGGCCCATTGTACCGAGTCCTGGCAGGACACCATCATCCCCAGAAGCCTGGCTAGATCTTTGAGGGGAACCATGTCTCTGGAGAGGAGGTGTGCTGCCAGCCTGCTCGTTGATGTCTGCCTGTCGGGGGACAGGAACATCATATCTGTGGCAGTGTTCAGGGACACCCCTAGATGCGTGAGTACCTGAGAGGGGTTGAGGGAGCTCTTCTCTGTGTTGATCAGGAACCCGAGGCTTTGAAGTGTTGACCTGGTCAGGCTTGTGTCCCTGATGCACTGCGCGTGGGAGTGAGAGCGAATCAGGATGTTGTCTAGGTAAGGGTGAAGCTGGACTCCCTTTGAACGTAGTAGCGCTACTGGGGCCAGCAGCACCTTCGAGAAGACTCTTGGAGCTGTTGACAGACCGAAGGGAAGAGCCTGAATTGGAATTGTTTGCTGCCATAGCTGAACCGCAGGAACTTGCGGTGAGCAGGGTGTATGGGAATATGGAGATATGCTTCTGTTAGGTCTATCAAGGACAGGTAGTCTCCTTTCTGCAGGCACTCCTTTATAGACTTGAGAGTCTCCATCTTGAATCTCTGCTTCTTCAGGAAGCGGTTGACTTTCTTTAGACTTAGGATGGGCCGGACTCCCCTGTTCCTCTTTGGTACTGTGAAGAAGACTGAGAATATCCCTTGGTTTCTCTGCGACGTCGGGACTTTCTCGATCGCTTGGATGCGTAGGAGGTGTTGGATGGCTGCTGCGGTTTTCTGATGTTTGACCGGGTCTCTGAGCCGGTGGGTCCTGAAAAAATTCTCTTTTGGCTTCTTCTTGAATTCTAAAGAATAGCCCTCTTGGATTATTTCCAGAAGCCAGCGGTCGGAGAACATCTGTTCCCAGGTCTGTGAAAAGCCGCGAAGTCTCCCTCCCACTGGGGGAGGGGGGCAGTCAGGCGGAGTTGGGCTTCTTGTTCTGGAATGAAGTACCCTTGCGTGCCCCTCCTTTTGTGTTGTTGTTATTCTTGTGCCATCGAGGCTTGTGGCCTCCTGTTGAAAAACTGCGATTGGAGGATGAGGAGGATGAGGATGGGTTAAATGAAGATTTGCTCTTGTTGGAACGAAAGGAGCCATACTTCTGAGACTGTCGTTTGCAGTCTTTCTTCTGAGAGTTCAGCAGGGCTTTTTTCTTGTCCTTTGTCTCCACAAGGACGTGCTCTAATGGGTCGCTGAAGAGTTGTTTTCCGGCGAAGGGCACACTTGCTAGGCTTGATTTGGTCTTACCATCGACCCCCCAGTTGCGCAGCCAAATGTTCCTTCTAGCAACAATGCTGGAGGCCGCAGCTCTTGCTTCTAGCTGAAAGGAATCTAGTGAGGCATCTGCTAAAAAGGATGCTGCGGTATGAGTATGTATCTCTAATGAACTCTTTGATTTCTCTAGAGTTGGGTTTCTTCTGGAGTATCTTGTCAGTTCGGAGACGCAGTGCGCGCGCTACAATGGTAGCTGTGGTGGAGGATCTCACAGCGGTTGTGGCAGCCTCAAAACATTTGCGGAGCGCTGTGTCGGCCCTCTTGTCATGGCTGTCTGGGAGCTCGTCTCTTTCCACAGGCATCAAGCATTTTGATGTCAGGGCGGAGACCGGGTCGTCGACCTTGGGAACCGTCAGCTGTGCCATGTCTTTTCTTGCCAGACGGTATAGCTTACTGCAGGCGCGATGTGGGGGTTTAGGGTTAGCAGGTCTGGCCCACTCCTCACGCAGAATCTTGCGTAGGTTCCAAGGGATTGGAATCTCGGGATGTGTAGGCAGCTCTTCTCCTGGAAATACAGACTGATTTCCTACACTTTCTGGAACTTCGTCGGTAGATCCACTGCCCTCGCTTTTCAGGTCCACCTCGGACAGAACCCTGGTTATCAACTTGGGGAAGGCTTCTGTCGCGAAAAGGCGCCCTTTGGGGGGCGTGTCCCTTGGTTCGTCGCTGTCATCTGAGATTTCTCCGTCTTCACTCTCGGAGATGGATGCTGCGCTTGCCCGAGACGGTGAGCGGCTGGACCAGGTGCTGACAGAGGCTGTAGGAGACCTCTCTCTTCTTCTATAGGCGTTCTTTGTCTTTGCTGCATTGGCAATGCGTTTGACTTTTGGCTTGGGTGGGCTCTCTTCACATTCTTCCCAAGAATCTACAGTAGAGGCTGGAGAGGGTGATCGCCGCCTACGGGGTCGGTTTCTGCTCTCTCGCTCTGCCACCCTGCTGCTAGTCAACTCGTTGCTGATGGTATGCATGGTTTGCACCATTTGTGCCATCAGAAGACACATGTTGTCTCCCTTGTTTGCCTGGGTATCTTGCACAGTCCCCTGTGACTGTGTTGCATCATGGTGTGTAGCGTCCGTGGGTAAGGCTGAAGCGGGAGCTGCATTGGGTTCCATGGTTGTTAGTTATCTTCCTGAGTGCAAGAGATGAAAACGTGAGGTATTATTATTATTATTATTATTATTATTATTATTATTATTATTATTATTATTATTACTACTACTACTACTACTACTACTATTATTATTATTATTATTATTTTTAAGCTAGCCTACGCCCCCTGTGGTGAGAGGAGGAAGCACCCAAGGCTGCTTCTCAAAGAGCGTTCGGCTCTTAGCCAGCAGCCATGGATGGAAGAGGGTGCACTGCCCCCCCACGAGCCACGCGCTGCTGTGCGTGCGCGTGCACGCACGCTCTCAGCTAGGGTCTGCGCCAGCCCGATGACGGTCAACGGTGGGCGGCCCCGGCAGCCACCAAGATGGCCGCGCCTAGCTACCCAGCACGTGGGAGAGGAACAGGCATGGGGCGGCTGATCATGAGGCGATGGAGGGAGGGGGGAAGACGGGCCCTCTGCAAGCTACCCTGTCGACCCGGAGCCCCACACCAAGCGATGCGCGGCCGCCACAATGCCCCGGCGCCACGAGGCCCGGGACTAGCTCTCCAGGGGTGGGCCGCGATCCGGGGCAGCGACAAGGGAGCAGCGACCGCTGGCGCACGCGGTGCCAGCCCAAGCCATAACCGTTGTCGGGCGAGCGGTGCCACGACGGCCTCTGCTGAAGCCTCCCGGCCCCTTGCAAGCCGCGTTGGTCTGAAGCGCTGCGGCGGGGGGTCCGGGAAGGGGGGGCGCCACTTTGTGCCGTCCCTCGTTGCTGGCTGTGGCGGAGCGCTGCAGCGAGGGGCCCGGGCAGGGGGATCTGCCTTGCCTCCGTCTCCCGCGTTCTTGGGCCTTGCCGGTACTCCCGTCACCTGCATGGGTGGGGGCCGTGCGGCAGAGCGGCGGGCGCGAGTTCACTCGCGCCCGGCGACTGCAGCTATGCTGGCGGTCGCCGCCGCTGGGCGGGGGGGGAAGGGGGAGAAGCTCTATCCCCTGCCCTACTGCATAGGAACTTGGGGGGGAGGGAAGGGCCGAGGCGCCTGGGACACGAATCCCTTCCCCCCCTAAATGAGCCCAAAACCCCCAGGAGGAGCTGCTCCCTCCCCCCCGCCGGGCCCTCCCGGGACGGATAGGACATTCCCTCCATGTTTGGTGGGAGTTATCCCGGGTCAGGCCTTCTGCTTTTCCACCCAGGGTGGTGGCATGAGGCTTTGGGACCCTTTCCTACCGTCCCGGTCTTCTTCGAGGATTCTTTCTTCTTCTTTTATTTCTTTTTCTTTGTTTTCACGCTGGAGCAGCGCGAGGTGTCTGCCTCCTTCCCGAGGCAGGAAACTAAACTGGGCTTCCTGGGGAGGCCCCACCTCCTCCGGGAAGCTCAGATCAAAGTCTGCCTTCCCAGCCCCGGAGGCGGGGCTTACCCCAAGCTTGCTGGCCTCCGACACTCTAGGAGAAAGTCAACTCAGCGAAATAAGCTTGGGGCTCAAATATCTTATTTCCTAAAGGGCTAAATTTACGCAGTAAGCTTATATGTTCTTCTGCTTAATGGCTATCTTAGAGTAACCCAGCGCTAATAAAGCATTGGGAGAAAATCCTAGACGTGATAGTTGGTTACACAAATGCTTTTTCCATTTCGATTGGAAAGGATTCAACAATATCGGTGGAGCTAGTCCGACTGGTAAGAATATAAGTTTTAACCAGTAATTTATCATATACAGATTAGCGTGGGCAGCAATGGGAACTAAACCAGCCTCTAGCCGTAGAGCTGCATTAGGAACACAGTGAGGTACAGAAAATATAACTCTTAGAAATTTGGTCTGAATAATTTCTAAGGGACAAAGATTATGATAAGCACATAATTGGGACCCATATAACATTTGGGCAATAATTGTGGCCACAAACACCTGGATCGCAGAGGAGGATAAACTGCCCACCTTTAGTAAAGAAAAATCTTATCAGTGCTGCGGCACTCCTCCGTGCATAATTCCCAGGTATTTGTAGCTAGCAACCTGTTCAATGAGATTTCCATTAATTGTCCATTTGTGCTTAATTTTCCTCCTGATAAAGACCACCACTTTGGTCTTGGAGTAATTGATTGTTAACATCTCCTCGGTGCAATATGATTGCAATGCCCTCAATGAATTGCATTTCAAACCTAATATTTGGATCTCTACGATTAAAGAAACAATCCTATGCAGGTTTAGACAGGAAAAAAGTGAGATAGTCCTAAGAAGACATTTGCAAGATTTAGAAGAAACTAAAAGGTTTGGGGATTTTCTGTTTGTGTTACTTGAAATACACATCACATATATTAATGTGTAGGAGTGTATTTTATAATTGTTGTAGGTTTTCTTTATACATAGGAATATACAGTTATGTTGTATAGAAATTGTTAGTTTTTTCAAGAAGTTATTTTTCCCTTTAAGATATGTAAAGTAGTATTTACTTTTTTTAAAATTCAATTTTCCACTTTCCCATGAGATTTTCTCAAAATGTGTTGGGAACAATACATCAGTGCAGCTGTCTTTTTTAAAAATTGGTTTTGATTTTTACAGCTGTTTTTAATCACTTTTGTGGTTGTGGTTGTGTTTCACCAATGGAAATGGTACCAACTATGTGCTAGAAAAAAACAACAAAATTAAGGACAACAGATATGAAGTAACTTTGCAAAATTTTATTTTTTTAGTAATTCCTACTTAATAGTGCTTCTTCTTGGTTAGTCCCTGTCACATGATTTATAGTCCTTTAGGGTGCAATCCTATGCATGGCTGATTGGAGGCATGCTGGAATTTGTAGGGCATTTTTCTGTCTAACCATGCATAGGATGTATGCATGTTTAGAATAGTAGAATCTCAATTCTACTTTAGAATACTATTACCATTAAAATCCAGTAATTCTATGTAATTCTAAGACTCTAAAGAAAACTGTACAAAAAAATTACAAAAACGTTTAGACAAACAGATTTGTAATATTTATTTTCCATCGCACATACTTAGCTTATATACATGTCAATAACATGAAGTTCCTGTTCGATTTTGTTACAGCAGTTATATTAGAACAGTCAGTTGGAAATCAAATTTAAGTGAAACTGCATTAAAAACACACAGAAGAAACTGCAGTTTTATTTATTTCATCAATATGCTGTAATCAACCACATCACTAGTTGTGCTGTTAGTTAATATGCTGCTTGAAATCTCAAGTGTCATAGTCTATTTATACATGCATTCTTTGTTTTTAACTCAGAGGAATTATTCTATCCAATTTTACTATAAGATGTGAAGCATTATTGACCTCTGGTATTTCTTTAAGGTTCATTACATGAAACACACTAACAACTACAAGTTTGTACAGTTGCTATTCAAACATATAAAGAGGACACCATGCTTCAAAATATGAGAATGAATGATAAAGGTGTATCATGAAAGAAAAAAATGTTGAGATTCAGCTATAAAGCCTTGTCCACTACTTACACAAATGATTTAAAATTAAAATCATTGCATATAATATAAACAGTGGGGTCAATGTGTTTTTTCAGTGTTCTGTTACAATATTATTCCTTATTATTCTTCACAAATGAGCGTTTCCACAGCAAATCTGTTCTCAAAGTGTCTGATTTTTCGGCAGTTACTTGCTTCACGCTTCTGAATTCCTGTCATGGGAGAGTTAACAAGGTATCAAGTTATTTCATTAGGGGGGGAAAGCTCCATTTTGTTTCCTATGAAAGGGAAACTGTACTAACTGAAAAAAACCTGGTGTACTGAAAAAAAACTACTAACTGAAAAAACCTATATATTACCCATATAGGCCCCTTATTTAGGACTATTATCATAACAAATGCAGGAGTCATGACTCTAACAAATCAGGGCTCTAGCAGACACTCCCCAAACTCTGTTTTGCTCCAACATTGTTCAGATTCTTCTGGCAAAAGCAAGCAAGTACAAGAAATGTTGCCTTATTTACTCCCCAAATACCCTTCTGACACTCTCGGGTGGCTCAATGTCCTAGTAAGAACAGGTTGGTGCCTGCTGTCAAAACAGACATCCATGGACATTGACCAGCCAAGGCTTCAAATTTTGGGTAGTCAGAGTTGAGCACTTGTGCAACTCCGAACTACCAACCCTGCAAAAAATAATTAAAAAATTACCAAAAACATTTGCACACATTTTTGAAGCAAAAAAAAAAAAAAAAGGTGACAAACCAGTGTCAGTTTCTCCCACGTGCTGCTTGCTTTTCGGACATTTTTTTTAATGTCCGAAAAGATTTGTGCAAATGGCTTGTGCTTAAAAAGTAGTTTAAAAAGAGTGTGGCAATCCAGTGACAGCCTCTCCAATGTGCTGCTTGGGCACTTTGGAGCAGCTGTCACTGCAGTGATCATGAAAAACGATCTCTGGAAAAAAAAGCGGGGAAAGCCACAGTGACTGCAAAGAATCGTGATCGTGGGGGGGGCGGGGGAGCCAGTGATGGTCGCTCCAAAGTGCTGCTTGGGCACTTGGTGGAGCGGCTGTCACTGGCAGTGGCTCAGGCAAGCTTGGCAAGGGTTTTTTGGTGCTCTTGCTAAGCGGCTTGCTTGCCACTTCCTGCAACCCACAATGGGGTTGGTCGCCTGGGTTCGGATGACACGGCAATCCATCGTGGGTCGAACAACCCCTAAAACAAGC
The DNA here is from genome assembly GCA_021292165.1 of Shinisaurus crocodilurus. Taxonomy (NCBI): domain Eukaryota; kingdom Metazoa; phylum Chordata; class Lepidosauria; order Squamata; family Shinisauridae; genus Shinisaurus; species Shinisaurus crocodilurus. The sequence continues at coordinate 184,234,674 of CM037879.1, read as the reverse complement.
CATGGGTTGTCAGGGTGACTTGGGGAACAACAAGCCAACCTGCAGGAAGCAGTCCAGGTTTATTTATTTAATACATTTTTATACCGCCCAATAGCTGAAGATGTCTGGGCGGTTCACAACAGTTAAACGGGTTCACATGACACGACAACCCACCATGGCTAGTTACCCATGATGGGTTGTCCCCCACACCCTCCTTCCCCACACCCTCCTTCCCCTCGGTCCTCCACCCTGTATCTGAGGGGACTTGGCTGTCTTGTCTCCTCTCCCCACCTGCGATCGCGAACCCTTTTTTGCTCACTGTGGCATTTTTTTCCTTTCCCCCCGCGGACATCGCTTTTCACAATCTGTGCTAACAGCCAGTGACAGCCCCACCAAAGTGCCCAAGCAGCACATTGGAGAGGCTGTCACTGGTTTGCCACCCTCTTTTTAAACTACTTTTTAAGCACAAGCAATTTGCACAAATCTTTTCGGACATTTAAAAAAAAAATTAGGCAGACTTGTTCAAGCGTGCAGCTGTGTACTTGCAGGGGCCCGGAAATGGGCAGCCTGGCCTGGGCGATGTCCTGGCAGGTGTCTGCTGTCAAAGTGCAGCAGGCACCCACCATGGACATTGACCCAGAGAGGCTGCAAAGAGCTTTAATTTTTATTTTGCTTTCCCCAGACAGCTGATAAAAGGCAAGCTGTCAAAGGAAACAAAAGCGAGTGATCTCTGCTCATGAAAACAGGTGGCCAGTTGATCAACCCCTTTGCAGCGAGATCCTTCTAGTTTTTTGGGGTGGACATGAGTGTTCTCAGTGTCCTCACTTTTCCACCCTTTCCTGAGACTCTTGGTGCTTGGGAAGGTGGAACAGTGCAAGCCACCCCATTTAAGGGAGAAGAGAGTTTTGACAGCTGGTTGTCAAAACTCAGGCTCCTTTTAAAACAGGGTTTTTGACAGGGACATAGACTTATGTATATGCTTATGTATATGTCCCTGTCAGGAAACCCTGATTAGACCTGTCAAAAAAAAAAAGTTTAAAAGGAAGTCTGAGCTTTGACAGCTTTCAAAGCTCTGTGCTCTCCTAAATGGGGCAGCTCACACTTTTCCACTTTCCTGAGCACCTAGAGTCTTTAAAAAGTGGGGGGAGGGGAAAAAAGATGTGGCAAGCAAAAAAGGGCTTGTGTTCATGGCGGGGGACACCGAGCCAGTGACTGTCGCTCCACCATGCCACTTGGGCATTGGTGGGATGGCTGTCACTGGCGGTGGCCCAGCAACAGCAGCAAGGGTTTTTTTAATGTTTGTGGAGAGAAAGCTAGCCCGGACAAACCCACTCCCACTTCAGTCAGCAAAGACTCTGCCAAGGGCAGAAACAGTCCGTCTGGGTAGCCTGGTCATCTACATACATTCACCTCCATGGGCCATCTACATATTCCCCCCCCCCCCAGTAGCTCCTTCCTCCCAATTCTGCCCGACAGGAAAACAACCCTCGGGCACAGGAGGGGCGCCAAGGGCTGGGCAGTCTCAAAGAGCTGCCAAGTACCACCAAGTACCCAGGCCACAGAGAAGGCAACTGGGAAAATCGGTTTCCCCTGAAGGCGAGAGGGGAGGGGGAGCGAGGAGTGAGGGGGAGTGAGGCAGGAGGTAAAGGCGGGTCTTCAAGCCCCAGGTTGTTGTTGGTCAGTGAGTGCAAGGCTGCATGGACATCCAGGGCTCCGGTCCGGACTCAAAGACTCAACCCCGGGAAACTCCTGGTGAATAAGCTGGAACTCCGATAGCCAGCAAGCTGCGGCTTTCGAAGAACTTGGTTCATTTAAGGTAACCCTTATACTGCTCTCTGCTCGATTCTGCAAAAGTGATTGGAGGCGCGTGCGCCTTGTTAACGCTATCTGTTTGTTTTGATACGCCTCATTAAACGTGTTTATCCATAAACAGTGTAATAAGTCATTCATTCGCTATTCCACTGTCAAAATTGGTCGCGGCTTCATCCTAAGTGCTGGAGAGCCAGTGTAGGAAGGGCTTTCCCAGCTCCGGTTAACCCTTTCCGCCCCGAACCCGCACATAGGACCAGCTGTGGTCCTTTACAATGTTCTTGTCGAGCGGCTCACTAGCTGCTTCCCTGGACCCACGAGGTCAGTTGCCCAGGTTTGGACAACACAACCCATTGTGGGTCCAACAACCCCTAGAAGAAGGCATGGGTTGTCAGGGTTGTTTGTTACCCACAAACAAGCTACCCTACAGGAAGCAGTCCAGGTTCGCACAACACAGCAACCCACCAAGGCTTGTCAACCACGATGGATTGTTGTGTCGTGCAAACCCAGTCATTCTCTCTACCCAATAGAAGAGCAGTGGGGACAGCATTTTCACACCACACTCCTAGTATAGAGAAAGTATGAGAAAAGAAAGAACCATGGCCAAAATGTGGTAGGGTTCATGAACCCTAAGCTATGTATCCAAAGCTCCAAAGCTATGTATCTTGGAATAAACCACATGGAGCACAGTAGGATTTACTTTTAAGTAAACATGTATAGGATTGCATTGCACAGCCTTAAGACCCTCTCTATCAGATCACAGCTTTTATTTCTTTTTTAGAAGGAACCCAGTCTGCTGGTTTCACGGAAATATTTTCTCTCCGTTCACTGTCTTAAACAATGCTTCAGCAAAGTTACTCAATTTTATTTCAACATATAGAGCAGTGATGGCGAACCTATGGCACGGGTGCCACAGCTGGCACGCAGGGACCTCTCTGTGGGCACTCGAGCCATTGGTCACCAGATCGCGAAAAGACCGTCCCCTTCTGCAAAACACTAATGATCTTGTTCTTTCTCACAGTGTGGAACAGAATGATTTTATTCTAGAATTCCTGTTACAGAATTCTTTTCTACATTGTTATCGCATTTAAAAGATTTTGAAGAATGATGCACAGAGCATGGCTTGGATGTAAAGCCCTAACAGTTGACCTGAGTGCTGCATGTGTTGCTCTCAAACTAACGGAGTATGAGCCAAGGTTTGCCAAATTATCAGCATGCATGCAATAGCAAAAATCACATTAATTGTGCAAAAGCATGCCCAATGCAAACTTTTACCTAATGCAGTGTTTGCAGTCCAAGACATAAAGTGTTTAAAATGTGTTAAGCACATTTAGTTTTCTTGTTGATCTTGCTCATCCTAGTACAGGTTGACTTTTACTTTTACTAATCCGACACCTGTATAAGCAGGGAAAGGACCCGGGGTAAAGCTTGCCCCATACAATTTCAGTCTGGCATATAATCATATTACAAGTTGAGAATCCCTTATCCAAAAATACATGTGCCTAATTATTTTAAAAGTTTGTATAAATTCCCTTCAGGCTATGTGTACAATGTAGTACTATAATAATTTTTTGAGTTGCTTTTTTTTCCCAACAAAAAACTGTTTGTATCATTGAAAGCTCTGTTATTGTGTTTTTCTTTTAAGACAAAAGATGTTAATTAGTTCGGACAACTGTAAGAGTTGTTTTTCTAAAACTAAAACCTCGGTATTCAGGTTTAATTGCAGTGTTGGCACTTTGAAATAAATAAGTTGGTTTTGTGTTGCAGTTTGGGCACTCGGGCTCAAAAAGGTTCGCCATCACTGATATAGAGCAACCCATTTAAACACACCAGGCCTGATCCAGTGAAAAATCAAGGTGTTCAAGTTCCACTGATTTTAATGGGAAAGTTTTATCCATGTGCTTAACTCACCTACTGCAATGAATAGGGCTTAGGAGTGCTTACATTTTGGCTGGATTGTGCCGCATTGCCAGCTTTCCCTAACCTGGTGCCCTCCAGATGTTTTTGACTACAACTCTCATTAGCCTCAGCCAGCATGGGCAATGGTCAGGGATTATGGGCATTGTAGTCCAAAATATCTGGAGGGGACCAGGTTGGGGAAGGCTGCCTTATGTAAATGGCTTGATGTATAAAAGTAGTATGGTTTAAATCAGTTTGACAATCTTAACCAAAGAACTGAGTATAGCTCTTTGTCCACATGACAACGACCCACAAGTATTACCCTCAACAGAGCTAACCATTTTTTCCCCATCCATATACAAGCCATACCTTTCAGAGTTTCTTTGCGCTGCAATTTATAGGTCTCTTTGCCACGACATAGGCGATAAATAAAAAAGCCCAGCTGATCCACATTTTCTATGCGGTCAGTAACTATCATCTGCTCATGAATCAAATATGACTGAGGCAAGTAGGTTCCAGCCTACAGCAACCAAAATAAAAATGCAATAGTTTAGTATTTAAAAAATTAACATTGCCATATTAACTTTCATATTAATAGTTTTAAAATATAAACACACTTGCTTCAAGTTCACAGAAAAGAAAGCTTAGCCCTGCAGAATGTATGTCAGGGAAATAATATTTGGAAAATATATATTTTTAATTATATATTATTTAATATTATTATGCATATTACCAACCAACATCAAATATGTGTTAGATATACAAACATAGCATTACATCCCAATATTAACAGGAGAACTACATAGCAACCTAACACATACCTATTACCTTTCCACTCAGACAGCAACCAGCACATCTATATGTCCAACCTATACCCCACCCCCTATCTTCCCTACAAATATCGGTATTAGAGTGCATTCTTAAGGAATTCCTCTCGATAGACAGAGGGCTCCGAGATCAGAGCCCTCTGTTTATCCTATGCCCCGCCAACAGAAGCCAGGCAGGCCAGGTGGACAATTAAGACAAAAATGTCTCCCATTCCTCCTTTTCTTTACATTTACAGCTAGACATGCCTCTTGGTGTGTCTAGCTGACTTATCTCTTGTTAGGCAGGATAGGCAATGGAGAGGCTTTAAAATCTGCAGACCCTGGTCTCTTCTCCTCCCTCCCACCAGGGCCCACCGCCCCCTTTTCACTTCAACCTGATAAGAGAAACATTCTGTGGTGTCTGGGGTGGGGGTGGGAAGATCCATGATTGGATCCCCTCCTCTGGTTTCATAGATCTGTCTACAGCTGTGGAGGAGATCAGCATCACCCAAGAGCTCCCCAGACATTGTCTGGGGAGCCATAGGATTGCTCTACCCCTTTCTTTTTCAATATTTCCTCTATTCCTAATAAACATCATAAGTAAATACACATATTAATGGTTATACATTTCAATAAAATTATAAAAATCTATTCATACATTGACATTAAAAAGTCCTGTTAAAAGTCATTGGGAATCAAAAATGATCAAAAATCTTCTACAAAGCAATATGCGAAGTCATAAGTAGCCACCTACCAATTCTCAATATGTGAATGCAATCTGAACAGGGCCTCAGATGATGATCTCAGGGCATTGGTGGGAACATAGGAAAAGAGGCAATTCGTCAAATACTGTGACCCCAAGTCATGAAGGGTTTTATACACCAACGCCTTGAACTGAGCCCAGAAATTAACTGGGAGCCAGTGAAGATGGTACAATACTGGCATAATAAGGTCATAACATCCAGTTCTTTTCAGTACTTGATTCCTATTTTGTACTAACACGTTGCAGTAATCTAACCAGGAGGTTACATGGGAATGGACCTCTGATGCTCTCCCTATACAGGTAGGGTCATACAAGCACCCCAAGCCATGAACGTAATAATTTAGAGCGAGTGCAACCCCTTCAAGAACAGGTTGAACACAAGTCACCTGGGGAGATGAATCACCCATCAATAGTATCTACCTCTTGTCTGGATTGCGCTTCAGTTCATTGGCCTCAGCCAGTCCATTACTATGGCCAGACACTGATTAAGCACTTCCACTGTGTAGGGATTGGGGCCCACTCTTCCTACAGAGAAGGATCTGGGAACAGATTCTGAGGAAGATGGAGAGGAGATGGAGGGGAGGGAACCTGCAGCTGGTGCCCCAAGGCCAGCGGACTTAAGAGTTAGACCCAGCGCTCTGGGAGGATCTTTCGGTGTCAAATTCCATGGGACAGCAATGTGAGCTGTCTAATCGGGAGGAGGCTGAATCCATCGTCACTAATCCCCAGGTCAGACATCAGCTAAGGAGGATGGACCAGCTGAGGAGCGTCAGGCGCTCCAAGAGATTGGCCCTTAAGAATAAGGAACTGCCTTAGGGGTGTGGGTAATTTGAGTCTGGAAGGGAGGAGAGGTTCCCAGTTTGGAATCAGCTTCTGAACAATAGGGCATTCTTTCTTAAGGGCTGGTATTCTAACTAAGCTTGATTCCTTTGTGATTGACTCTGCAACTCACTTCTTTTGTAATTCTAGGCCAGTTTGCTAAGCTGGCATCTGTCCTAATAAAGCTTTTCAGTTAGAAGCCATTGCGTGGATCTTCTTGGAAGGAGGAGGGGAAGTATGGCCTCAACACACTGCCTCACCTGGATCTGATAAAAAGAGAACGAGAACTGTGTGTTGACACTGCACTCTAAATATCTGAATGACGTCACTCAATGGGTTCATGTAGATGTTAAAAATAAGGGGGGCAAGATGGAACCTTGTAGGACCCCAAAGCATAAATGCCATGGGGTCAAGCAAAAGTCACCTGGCATCACCTTCTGGAAACAGCCATCCAAGTATGAGCAGAACCACTGCAAAGCTGTATCACCCATACCCAACTCAGACAACCTCTCCAGAAGGACACCATAGTAGAAGAATACCATTTTATACCCGCAATTTTAAACTTCAATAAAGATACATATTCTTTGAATATATTCAACAGACTCTTATAATTTAGTCATACCTTGATGTTGATCAGCAACTCCAAGAAGTTTTTAGGCGGCATAACGACTGATGTGTTTAGAGGAATAACATAGCACTTATCCAGGCTGAGGTCAAGATAAGCTGTAAGTCTCTGATGAAGAGATGTCATGAATACTATGTTAGTTAGTTTAAAATATACAATATGTGTAATACATTATAATTAACCACTTAATTTATCCTGCTGCATATTTGAAAGACTGAATATCTGAATATTTTGGAGAGTGCCTATTCTACCTCAGTCTGCAGATACCATTTTTAATGCTGCTTCAGATTTTTAAAAAAAAGCTGAAAAAACTTAGCATATCAGGGAGAAAAGCCCAGCTTACTGTGCTAGTTTTCAATTTGCAGGGAGTTTTTCACATAGGGGAGAACTCAAACATGTGATCCATCACCTGTAGCCTGAAGTGCAGTAATATATTCTACCACCTGAGGTCTCCATCACCTCATTGCACTGTATGTGTATTTCTGGCCTAAAACAGTAAGTGCAGAACATGTTAAAACCTACCATATTCTGTATATAAATGCTCTAGTTGATCATATCAAATATTCAGATGCACTAAAATCCTTCAGATTGTAACTGTTCGATCTATGGCCACTAGATCTAAACTACTGAGAGTATTCAGTAGAGTCCCCCAAATTCCTTGCATCCCAAGCCATAGAATCATAGAATCACAGAAAAGTAGAGTTGGAAGGGGCCTATAAGGCCATCGAGTCCAACCCCCTACTCAATGCAGGAATCCAAGTCAAAGCATCCCTTACAGATGGCTGTCCAGCTGCACCTTGAATGCCTCCAGAGTGGGAGAGCCCACCACCTCCCTAGGTAGTTGGTTCCACTGTCTTATTGCTCTAACAGTCAGGAAATGTTTCTTGATGTTTAGGTGGAATCTGGGTTCCTGTAACTTGAGCCCATTATTCCGTGTCCTGCCACATCTAAATGATCCAAAATTGTGAATGACATTCAAAGAATATATCATATGATTCCTTATTCAATGCACAGAGCCCATATGTGTGATACACAGAGACCACAAAGAAGACCCAAAAGTCCTCTCAGAAACCTCAGTTCTCAAACCATCCAAACATCCAGGAATCCTGGCTCCTAGCCCTTCTTCTTCCACTAATCCACTTTCTTAATTATCCTGACATCTCACACACTGTTACCTGTAACTTTTTCAGGGGGAAAAAACCACCCCAGGGATGAAACAGAAAAAAATATTCTAGGAACAGGTTCTACAAGTCCTACCATAGAGTAGCCTCATTCCTAGAATGTCCTAGGAAGCAGGCAGGAGCCTTTTAGCACAGCTTCCTAGGGTGCTCCAGGGATACTCTAGGAATGTGGCTTATGGAGAGCCAGTGTGGCATAGAGGTTAAGAGTGCTGGACTGGGACCTGGGAGATCCAGGTTCTAGTCCCCACTCAGCCATGAAGCTCACTGGGTGACTTTGGGCTAGTCACTGACTCTCAGCCTAACCTATCTCACAGGGTTGCTGTATGGACAAAATGGAGAGGAGGATTATGTAAGCTGCCTTGGGTTCCTTACAGGAAAGAAGGTCCGATATAAATATAATATAACAAATAAATAAATGGCAGGAACGTAGAGCCTCTTCCTAGAGCATTTCCCCCCTTTCCCCTGCTTTTTCTCTGGGGGTCAGCCAGAGAGAACATGGTAGCCCCCAATGGGCTGCAGTTTTTGCACCCCTGGTCTACAGGAAGGAAACCGCTGGCTACAACCCACTGTTCACATTTAATGCCAAAAAGAGGAACTCCTGACTTTGCTGCTGTGTGCGGGGGAGTGGGGGGGGGGTGGACGAGAAAAAAAAAATCTGTAAAGGAAGAAAAGACAAAATAGTTCTTCCTCCATCTGGAAGAAGCACCCAATGTCAGTGAAATAAAGGACAGTGAAGAAGGCATGAGGAGAGTATGCCACAAGGCTAAAAACTCTCCTTCCCACCCTATACCTCAGTAAAATCTTTTAGCATTATATAGCACAGCAGGGAAATGGTGGGAAGGAAAAAGGGTGTCCTCTGTGAGCTCCAAACAGCCTTGCAAAGTTCCAAGCTACCGGTAATTGAAGCCCAGAACATGAACTTCCCTGCTGGGGCACTGGGATGCACTGCAATTTGGGGGGTGCGGGTGGATCAGAAAATCTTTTCTATTCTTTACTTGTCTAGAACAGGAATTTGGGAAGAAAATTGGGACTTGGAAAGGGCTGCAATCTGTGCCATTTCCAAACCCAATGGACACTAGAAATCCCTCTCTGTGCATAACTGTCCAGCATATAGCTTACAGGTTTGAGAACATGTACCCCTACATGTGGTTATTGGAGTTTCCTAAACATCTGTCTGCTGCAAAGCCTGCTTTTGAATAATAAAGGCAACTGAAACAATGTCTATGAACAAGGGTATGCCAAGCAACTCTCTGCTCTAGTTCTATATGGCGCTTTTACATGACCCTTACCCTGTGAAAATCATGAACAATATCAGCTGGATCACTGTCAGCAAATTCTGGAACAGGCACACTGATGAATTCAACATCCTCCTCCTGGAGGATCTGAATGTTCTCTTCAATTATCTGATAACGAGGAGCTGGAGCATCTGCGTCTGGCTCAGTCAGAGTTAAACCATCTTCAATATACTTTATTCCACAGAAGTAGACACCGCTTTCCTAAAAGTCAAATAAGAAAATATGATACAAGTTTTAAGACATTTCTTGCTTAATTAACTTTAAACCATAACATATCAGCCCGTTTCCATTCTCAAACCTCTAAGCACAGAATGCTGCTCTTCACTATAGCCCTCTTCACATGTTCTCCTGAATGCCTGTGAGCTTAAACTGGGTACAGGACTGTGCATACTGGCCCCGCTCCCAAAGTGCCTGTGTGCACTGGCCCCACCTGCTCAGTTACTGGAGCTTGCTGTGTTAAATGAGAGCCAGTGTGGCCTAGTGGTGAGAGTGTGGGGCTGGGACTCAGGAGATCCGGGTTCTAGTCCCCACTCAGCCATGAAGCTCACTGGGTGACTTTGGGCCAGTCACTGACTCTCAGTCTAACCTACCTCACAGGGTTGTTGTGAGGATAAAATGGAGAGGAGGAGGAGGATCATGTAAGCCGCCTTGGGTTCCTTGCAAGAGGAAAAAAGGTGGGATATAAATATAATAAATAAATAAAATAAATGGCAAGGTCTGCAGGGAGGTTCTTCTTGCATTCAAGCAAAGGTGGTTAGAACTCACCTGCAGAATATGGGCTGCCCCATCCCTAGTTTAGGCCTTCACACATCCCGAAAAAAGCGTGAAAAGGATTTTTTTGAGGAATAATTTGCAAATAACTCTGAATGCAAGATTGGAGGGGGTATGTGGACCCACTACAGATGACTTGGCAGTGAATCTACTCACCAATCCCCTACCCGCTTCTTGCTACAAAAAAAGAAAAAGATGAGCGAGGGGAACATCAAGCAAATGAAATGCTCATCCTTTCAGTTGACTCTGTCTCCCTCCTTTCTTCCCAGCTTAAGAGGAAGTCAGGGAAATCCTGGATATGAGCAAAAGAGTCAACCTTCCTTTTGCAAATGTGCTTCTCTCTCTCCAATCTGTGAGCTATTTCAAGAACCATGGTGGAGAGCAAGTGGGGGAGCAAATGTGACCCAGGAACCACAGGTTGCTGACCCCCATTGTACGCACACGCAAGTAAAGTATGGGGAAATTTTCCCAGCCCCAGGGCCACATTCCCTTGTGGCTAACTTTCCAGGGGCTACATGCTAACAGTGGAAGGGGCCAAAGCTAACAGCCAGTGGGGCTCCCTACACACACATCCATACACATCCAGCCTGCTTTCAGACGGAAGGGCCCTAGCACTGGCAATCAGGAAGCCTTGCGCAGCTGTTCCATATTTTCTTTCTTAACGGATTTTCTGCATTAAGAAAGAAGATGGAAGAAGTGAAGAAAACATGGGAGGGTTAGAAGTGGAAGACCATGTCATCTGAGGGTGCTTCCCCAGATGAGGTTTTTATTGCCCCATCTCCCTGCCTCATTCACATAACTTTACAGGGGCTCCAGATGTCATCATCTTCCTCATTCTCCCACTGCTACTTCCGCCTTTTTTCTTATCGCAGAAAAGGCAGTCTTCTGACTGCTAGCACGAAGACTCCTCTAGCTGGAGGCACCCTGGATTCCCTGTAAATCTCCATGAATGAGGCAGGGCAATGGTACTAGAAAAGCCTTATCTTGCTGGGGAGGTAGGAACAGGAAGCACAGACCCTTTCCACAACATCCTTCTTCCCTTGCCCCCCAATAAAATCTTGGGCAAGAAGAGATGAACAACTGAGTGAGCAAGCAAAGCAAAATTAATACACACACACTCACATGGCTGACTCAGTCAGAATGAGACACAGCAGTGTGTACAGCGAGAAACTCACTGAAGAAAAGGCAAGGACTCCAGTATAGACACACACCCAAGCCTAGCTCGCACCAAGAGTGGGAGGGGAGAGGCAGGCCCACACACAGGTGCTCACTCGCTTCTCTTCCATTGTCTGTCTCCCAGCCCCCAATGGGGGCTAATGCAGCCCAAGTTGGTGCTGCCAGTCTTGCTTCCACACTGGCCACAGCCAGTCATACCCACCCCCCTAAGTCTGTCCTCATTATTTGTTGCAAACAACAACAAAAACGTATACCGAGGGCAGCATAGCATCTATGAGCTAGAGAGAACACATTTCTGGAAATTTCCAAATTTAACAAATTTCCTTGGAATTTTGAACCCATGAAAAAATATTTATTTCCAGAAAAAAATGTTGGGAGGGGGATGTAAATATAGGCAATATCTACTTTCTTATTAAATCTAAACTTACTTTACTGCTTTAAGAACATGAGTTTTATCATATGTAACTCCACGCAGGGAACGCGATGGATGAGCGAAGCCCACTCAACCAGTGCTTGCAGGAGCTCCTGGAAACGCCAGACGAGTGCGCAGCCACCACTCCCGCAATCCCCTGGTTATCTCCACTGTGAAGGAAGGCAGGATGCAGGGGAAGCCCCTTGTTATCTCCAATCCCAGATCAGATATAACAAAGGGATTCCTTTCATCCAACCTCTTCCCAAGGCCTTTGGAAGCCGCCCGGCCAGGGGCAGAGCTTGGGGCGGGGAGTGGATGGGGCCCGCAGAGGGAGCCCAAGCCTCTGTGGGCCAGGCTGACAACCTCTGCAGCCAGAGGTTGCCTTCCCCTGATTTATATCCATTTACATGTATTTTCAAATATTTGAAAATACTTTGGGTTCAATTTTCATTTCCTCAGCACAGGAAATCAAGAGACTTTAAGTTCATGAATGCAAAGCAGTGCGAGGGAATCCACACAGGCACAGAAAATAATGATGATATTCTTAGAGCCACACAGAAAAAGAGATCTTTGGAACCCCACAAACAATTCTGAGTGCATCCAAAATTCACCCCTTTGTATGTAATGGTAACAAGGATAATACTGATAATAATATCCCACACGCCACAAAAGCTCTCCAGGCAGCAATCCATGCAGCCCACACTCACTCCAGGCAGAAATCCACCCCCCCCCACCTCTAGTGACAACACACAAACAGAGCAAACACACGCATGAACACCAGTGCCACACAGAGATCACTACTAACCCCCCTCCCATCGCTCCAGCCATGGAACAGAATCCAAACATCAGCAGATTTTTTACAAATGGAAAAAAGAATCGCTTGGCATTGCCAGCAGGCAATGACCAGCAGCTTTTTTACTAGGATAAAAAAATATTCCTCCAACTACTGGAAATTTTTTAAAAAGCAAGCACACAAACAATACCATTGCCAGCAAGTTTTTTTTTACAAGCAAAATAAAAAAAGAGCAAGAATTGCCAGCCCAACAAACCACAAGCAGACTAAAAAAAAAAAAAAAAAAAAAAAAATTGCCCAAGCAACCACACCAGATTTTTAGAAATAGGAAAAAAAGAGACTCCCAAGAGAGATTAAGGGCGCAATCCTGTACCCACTTTCCTGGGGGTAAGCCCCATTGAACTGAATGGACTTACTGCTGAGTAAAGATGAACATAGCTCAGTCTTCCAAGCAAATTTCTTCCTATGTCAGCAATATGTAGAATGCATGTTTGCCATTTTGGATTATTGAGAGGGAAAAAAAGAGGATACAGATTCAAAACACAGATCCACAGATGGAACAGGGGGTGGAAAGGCAAGAAAACGAGAAAAACAGTAGGAAAATGATAAAGGTACCGTATTTCATCCCAAAGGGGTAGAGAATTGAGGTGCCAAACTGTGTTGCAATTTATGAAGAAATGGAGATGCAGGGGGAGAAGAACGTTGACTTCTTCCAAAAAGGGGCTGTTGTTTTTAACTCCAGCATTCAAGAGTTGGAAAACAAAACTCAAATACCCAAACTTATCGAGGGGGGGGGAGCAACAGAGGAACAACAAGGAGCTTTAGGAATCAGTTCAGGATTGGGGTCAGCGGAGGAGGGGAAGACAAGGCTTAAGGACGGTGCAAAATTAATTGCAAAGGGATAAACAAGAGTGAGAGTTTAATGTTGCCAGGCTAGGCAGATCCACCAGATTGTGTTCCTGGGGGCTGCCTGACCCTGCTGGACGCTGGGCTGAGAGTGGCAGGGTCAAACAGTATAAAAAGAAGCCAAAACATTACCTACCTTTTAAAATCTGGATACTCTACGTGAACTCCCATGCCTGCCTCTCACACACACAAAGACTGAACAAACAGCAAGTTCAAGGAAGGTGAATAAGCCACTCCTCACAACCCATCACCCCAGCCAGTCCCACAACAATTTTTATTGCCCTGTGCAGCCCTATCTACCACCACCCCAACTCCAGTGACAACACACAAACAGAGCACACACATGCACACACCCAGCACCACACAGAGATCACTACTACCCCCCCCCCCCGCCATTTGCTCCAGCCATGGCACAGAATCCAAGCACCAGCAGATGCTTTTACAAATGGAGAAAAGGATCGCTTGGCATTGCCAGCTGCCCATTCTACCCACCCCACAACTCACTCCCTCCCAATTAGCTGGGGCTGCTTGGTAATGGGGCTGTTTCCTCTTTTCTTCCATACTTCCTGCCTGATAGGAGTGCCGGTTAGGCCACCCTCCCCATGTCTTTGCAGTTCTGCATTTGCGTGCTTGTATCCACATACTGTATAAAAAAATGAAGCTGGTGCACACACTCTCCACAGGTACAACTAGCAATCCTCACACCTGTGAGGAGAAAGAAGACATGTCAGGCCTTAAAAAAAACCTTTTTATTTCCGTGAGTGTGGGTGGGGACCCCCACCCACACATTTATTGCTGCCACTACTGCCCTCCCCTTTCTTCCTCTCTTTCTTTTTTAATAATCATATTCCCTCCTCCTGTCATTAAATGTGCATTCTTTTATTACTTACTTCGGCTTGGTCTTCTCCCAAGAGAGAGTTTATATCCCCCCTGGCAAACCTGAAGTGCAGACTGAAGGGGCAGAATTGCAGCTTGAGATTGATAGGCAAATGGTCAAGGAGCACCTGATTACTTTAGAGTTTAAATCTCCAGGGCCTGACGAACTGCATCCTAGCGTAATAAAGGAACTGGCAGAAGAACTCTCAGAACCACTGTCTATTATCTTTGAGAAATCATGGAGGACAGGTGAAGTGCCAGATGATTGGAGGAGGGCAAATGTTGTTCCTATCTTCAAAAAGGGCAAGAAGGAGGAACCTGGGAACTATAGACCAGTCAGTCTAACATCAATCCCTGGGAAAATTTTGGAGCAGATTATAAAGAAGTCAGTCTGCAAGCACCTTGAAAATAATGCAGTGATTACTAGAAGCCAGCATGGATTTGTCAAGAACAAATCCTGGCAGACTAATCTGATCTCATTTTTTGATCGGGTAACCTCCCTTGTGGACTGTGGGAATGCTGTGGACATCATATATCTGGACTTCAGCAAAGCTTTTGACAAAGTGCCTCATGATATCCTGATTAGCAAGCTAGCTAAAAGTGGGCTAGATGGAACAACTATCAGGTGGATCCACAATTGGCTACAGAATAGGACTCAAAGAGTGCTTATCAATGGTTCCTTCTCAAACTGGGGAGAGCTCACGAGTGGAGTACCACAGGGCTTGGTCCTGGGCCCAGTGCTCTTCAACATTTTTTATTAATGACTTAGATGAGGAGGTGCAGGGAATGCTTATCAAATTTGCAGATGACACAAAGTTGGGTGGAACAGCTAATACTCTAGAAGACAGAAACAAAATTCAAAGCGATCTCGATAGGCTGGAACGCTGGGCCGAAAACAACAAAATGAAATTTAATAGGGATAAATGCCAAGTGCTGCACCTAGGGAAACAAAACCAAATGCAGAGTTACAGAATGGGGGACACTTGGCTCATCAATACTACAAGTGGGAAGGATCTTGGAATTGTTCTAGATCACAAACTGAATATGAGCCAGCAATGTGATGAGGCTGCAAAGAAGGCAAATGCTATTTTGGGCTGCATTAATAGAAGTATAGCTTCCAAATCGCATGAAGTGATAAATCCCCTTTACTCAGCACTGGTTAGGCCTCATCTTGAGTACTGTGTCCAGTTCTGGGAACCACACTTTAAGAAGGACGTAGACAAACTGGAGAGGGTTCAGAGGAGGGCAACAAGGATGATAAAGGGACTGGAAACAAGGCCCTATGAGGAGTGACTGAAAGAACTGGGCATGTTTAGCCTTCAGAAGAGGAGACTGAGGGGAGATATGATCGCACTCTTCCAGTATTTGAAGGGATGTCACACAGAGGAGGGCAAAGATCTCTTCTCGTTCATCCCAGTTTGCAGGACACGGAATAATGGGCTCAAGTTACAGGAACCTAGATTCCACCTAAACATCAGGAAAAATTTCCTGACTGTTAGAGCAGTAAGACAATGGAACCAATTACCGAGGGAGGTGGTGGGCTCTCCCACTCTGGAGGCATTCAAGGTGCAGCTGAACAGCCATCTGTCAGGGATGCTTTGACCTGGATTCCTGCATTCAGCAGGGGGTTGGACTCGATGGCCTTGTAGGCCCCTTCCAACTCTACTTTTCTATGATTCTATTAAGAATTTGTTCTGCTCTTTATTCCCTCCCACCCCTGATGGGATGAAACAGTGGAAGGCAGGCAAGAAAATTAGCAAAAATTAGCAAAAATAGTAGCAAAAAATGATAAAGGTATCCCCTCCCACACTCTCTTCCTGCTTTCTCTGTTCATTATCCCTGTATTCCTGGATTCATCTGTGTCTCCTCTTTCTGAGATCAACTTTAACAATGTTAACAGAAATTCACCAAGGAACCTTAGCAGATTCATTTGCAAGCATGGTTTTGCTGCTTTGTGCATGTGTATGTGGTTGTGTGTGAACGTTAGTGAAAAGGAGCATTTGCTGATGTGTTTGTGTGTCAGTCCAATCATAGGATAGATTTAAACCAGAATTACTGTTTAAGCTATAATCAGGTGTTCTCTAAGTGGTTAAACTGAGCGTGTGAGGAGAGGGAGCATGCAAGCCCCACCCCACTCTGTTGTTACGGTGGAAAGTTACTTGTGGAAAGTGATTTTCTGAAGAGGAGAGCCTCTTATATCCATGGAGGCTCTCCAGGCGATTGAGAACACTGATTTTCATTGGGCTGGCTTCTGTGCTTGTTGGGTGCTCCAAGTTCAGACCTGGAAAGGAACAGCGGAGGCACGTCAGGTTGCTCTGCCTCTGCACCTGTCCGGCACACTGCGCACCCACCAAGTGCAGAGGCAAAGCAAGCCTCTTCCCCCATCACCTCTGAACTACTGGGGTATCTGGGCTTGTTTTCTTGCCCCTCTCTCTACAACTCCAAGCTTAGACCTGGAAAGAAGAGCAGGAGATTTTCCCTGCACCTTATGTCGAGTTTCAGATGACAGGACTCTTGGTGACATGCTTTTGTTTGGCCAGTAATCATACATCATACATGCTTTCGATACCATTGACCATGGTATCCTGCTGGGGCGGCTGTCTGAGTTGGGAGTGGGGGTACTGCACTGCAATGGTTCTGCTCCTACTTGCTGCTTGGTGAATACTGATGAGCCCCAGTATGGGGTTCCTCAGGGGTTGGTCTTATCCCCCATGCTATTCAACATCTACATGAAACGGCTGAGTGGGGTCATCCGGAGTTTTGGAGTGCGTTGCCATCAATATCCTGATGACACACAGCTCTATCTTTCCTTTTCATCTCTAGCAAGTGAGGCTGTGGATGACTGTGTGCCTGACTGTGACAATGGACTGGTTGAGGGCTAACAAACTGAGGCTCAATCCAGACAAGAGTGAAATGCTGTTAGTGGTGGTTCCTCTGACCGGATGGAGGGTGTTCAACCTGTTCTGGATGGGGTTGCACTCCCCTTGAAGGAGCAGATTCATAGTTTGGGGATCCTCCTTGAGCCATCATTGTCACTTGAGGCTCAAGCGGCCTCAGTGGCAAGGAGTGCCTTCTACCAGCTTCAGCTGGTGACCCAGCTACGCCCCTATCTGGACAGGGATAGCCTGGTTTCAGTAATTATGCTCTGGTAATCTCGAAGCGAGACTAGTGCAATGCACTCTATGTGGGGCTGCCCTTGAAAACTGTTCAGAACCTGCAGCTTGGGCAAAACACGGCAGCCAGGCTAATAACCAGGACCAGAAGGTCTGAACATGTAACACCAGTTCTGGCCCACTTGCATTGGCTGCCTACATGCTTCTGAGCCCAATTCAAGGTGCTGGTCTTAACCTATAAAGCCCTACACAGCTTGGGACCTCAATACTTCATGGAACGTCTCTCCCAACCACAGTCTACCCAGACACTACGCTCAACATCTGGGGCCTTCCTCCAACTGCCACTTCCGAGAGAGGCTCCGTGGCAACAAGGAAAAGGGCCTTCTCAGTGACGGGCCCCCCATTCTGGAACAAGCTCCCCACTGAGGCCCGCCTGGCACCAACTCTACGTATCCTTTCTGCGCCAGGTTAAGACTGCCCTCTATGCCGAGGCATTTAACAGTTCCAAATAGTACACTGGGGGTGGTAATGGTGGTTATGTCAGCTTTTTAAAAGGTCTAGTTGTATTAATTTCTTAGTTATTTAAGTCATTTTTAAATTCAGTTTTTAAATTTTAGTAGTGAAATTTTTATGATGTTTTTATTGTTTGTATTTCATACTGTATTTTATTGTATTTTTGAATTGTTATAAACTGCCCAGAGAGCTTCGGCTATTGGGTGGTATAGAAATAAAATAAGTAATACTGATATGTATTTTTTCCTTCTAAAATGCAGGTACCCAAGATTTAAAAGCAATCTGTAAATTAGCTCTAAGTGGGCACTGGGGTGTAGCTAAAATACCTTGAGATTTTCTCTCCACACATTTTAAAAAAAATGCAGCAGATCCAACCAACCTGAAGTTCTGAGATTTGGGTCAACAATTCCAAAGAGCCTGACTGCATAAACAAGCCTTTTTACTCAAATGAAAAACTTGCTTGGAATGTTTACATTACTGCTGGATAGGTGACACATCTTTGAACATTTACCTTTAGATAAACTACTACTCATCTAACTAATGAGTAGGAAACAGATGAACGACTTCTTCTGCCAGCTGAAAAGCTAAGTAGGAGATCTAGAGATGTCCAACATTCTCCTGGCTTTTAATTTCCACAACAGGAGGGATGGTTAATAATACTAATAATACTAATAATATCATCAGCGCTCACGCTGGCTCAGCTTGTCTGAGTGTGGAAAGCTAAGCAGGGTCAGGCCTGGTTATTACTTGGGTGGGAGACCCCTCCTCTAGTTTCCTGCAGTGAGCAGGGGGTTGGACTCGATGGCCTTGTAGGCGCCTTCCAACTCTATGATCTATGAAATCTATGAAATCTTATTAAATCAGCCTAAACCAAAATATATTTAAAGTACACTTTGTTCTGGGCTTGGCTTTGCCAGACTTTAAAAAAAATCAACTAATCATCCAAATGGATGTGTTTGTTTTCATGTGAAGATTTAGGCTAAGAGTTAAAGTTGGATAATTTGTAGCAAACTGACAAAATAGTACCTACAACACAATTAAAGTATTTACTCATGTAAGCAATGCATTCAACCTACCTGGAATGCAAAATACTTGTACAGATAGGCACCACCAAGTATCACAACAGCAAGCATAAAAGCTAATCCAAAACACATACACCAGCACCAAGTCCTCCTTTGTCCAATGGGCACCACTTCACCTGGATCCTAGAGACACACAGAAAAGAAACAGTCATCAATTATAGGCTATATCCAACTACATTTTATGAGTCAGTCTTCCCTAATCAGGTGCCCTCCAGATGTTTTGGGCTACAACTTCTAGCATTCTTGACCACTGGCCATGCTGGCAGGGACTGATGAAAGTTGAAGTTCAAAATATCTGGAGGGGAAGGCTACTACAAGATAAAACAAAGAGATACATCCAATGCCGCGCAAGCAGACATCCACTTGCACAATGGACTTTTACAGTCCTCTCCTCCCCAATGCAATTCATATTTTTCAACCATTTCAAATTTGGTAGATTAACCTAGTCAAATCATCAAGTAAACAGTGTGTGTGTGTGTGTGTGTGTGTTTAAAAGACCCTTACATTCAAAATAGTTACATACATTTTTATTCTAAATCATTGAAATACAGAAGAATTTTTTCTTATCTTAAACCATTGCATATTCCAACCATTATCTTAAACCATTGCATATTCTAGCATATTGACATAATCACATGTTAATGTTTATATGCATTCATATACAAATGCGTGTATGTATATTTTAAAAAGGGGGGGGGATAACCACATTTTAATGTTTAAAGTACTGAAGCGATTCATTTTAAAGATAAGAACTTTTTTAAAAAAAATATATGTATAGTCGGAAATACTCAGGACTGATTTCTGGATGCAAGACCTGGAATTAAAATGTAAAATGTTGTACAATAAACCCAGTGGGAAAACTGCATCAAAATGACGGCACAATGTTATTACACAGCAGCCAAGTTAGCTAAGATGAATGGAAACTGCTAAAATGCGCTAAACATAACCATGGGGAGTGTATAGAAATTGTAGCTAAACTCCAGAGTACTGCATAATTCTGATGAGCTAGTGCCGCTATAGAGCTAAAAAACAGAAAGATTCTGAGGAGTCTATAGTCCTATGCAAGCATTTGCCCAATGGCAGCTCATGGACAATCTTACTGGTGGGGCGGATAGTAGGTCAGCAGAGGCGAAGCCAAGGGAGGTCACAGGGGCAGAGCCAACCTGTGAAGAACCGCTGCCGGTCCTTTGCGTGAGTTCGGGAGTTAACGGGTTAACCAGAGCTGAGAAAACTCCCTTTAAGCGGTTCCCGGGCACTTAGAATGCAACCGCTACAACAGATGCATTTGAATGAGAGAGTGAAATTGACAAAATATGAGGCTTGTTTATAGTATGTTTAATGAAGTGTATCAAAACAAACAGATAAGAACTCCACCATAAACACAGGGAATGTCCATAAAACTCAATGAAGCGTGCAAGCTTCAATACACATTGGGACAGAGCGTAGCATTCAGGCAGAGACAATGCTGACCTCAGAATACCTTATTTCCTTGAAAGCGAGTCACTGCGAGCCTTGCAGCCCTTTCAGCCATTACCAGGCATGTTACCCAGGGTTGTGTTCTGTTGTCCTGACCGAAGTCGTGGACAGTCCGTGCAGTCCTGCACCCAACATTCAACAACCTTACCGGGGCTTGGTGCCCCTCTTTTACCTCCTCCTCTGCTCCCCCTCCCTTCCTGTTGACAGGTAGAACCGGTTCCTCCTGCCAGAATCTCAGTGCCCCTTGGTGCTTGAAGAGTACTTGGCAGCTCTTTGAAACTGCCGGGACATCCTGGCGCCGGCTGGTGCTTGAGGGTGATTTGCAGCTCTTTGTGAGACTGCTAGGGGAAGCCAGGGTTTTTTTTTAATGTATTTGTGTCCTATTGAAGTGAATGCAAATGTAGGCTGATGTAGATGACTGCTTGGAACTGGACTGCCTCTGCCCTAGGCAGTGGCAGTCAGGGCCGGTGCTACCATTAGGCCAACTAGGCAGCTGCCTAGGGCGCAAGGCTAAAGGGGGCACCAGAAACGCCTTGAAAAAAAATACAGCGCTCTCAAGTGGGAAGGGGGGGCACTAAATATCTGATCTTGCCTATGCCTTGCACCGGTCCTGGTGGCAGTGTGGGTGTGTGTGCTTGGCCTGGCTTTCTCTCCACACAACCATACCTAGTTTGTGACACAGCATTCTCTCTTGCAAACCCTAGGATTGCACCCGTAACTTTTTTTCTCATCCTTCCCTATTCCTTTTTCCTTGTGTGTCATGTCTTTTTAGATTGTAAGCCTGTGGGCAGGGACTGCCTTCTTTTACTGATTATTTGTAGACTGCTCCAGGAGCCTTTTTGGCTGAGGAGTGGGAGAAAAATATTCTAAAATAAGTAAATAAATAGTTTTAAATAAATATTTTAAAAATAAAAAAGATGAGCATCTGGAATTGGCGGGTGGGCAAGTTTGGGGCTGCGTAAAGAGCCCAATGGAAGCAGCACTCACAGGACTTCTCCCTTCTCTTGAATGGCCATGGGGATTGGGTTAACCTTCACCTAGTTGGTTTTTTTTTTTTACAACTTTGCATACGTTGTTTGTTGTTTAGGGGGTGCCCAAGTCAGACTTAATCTTTCCTTCACCAATGTAAATGCAGGAAATCTGAATAACTAATACAGACCTAATGGCTATCAATTAGCAGTACAAAAACCTGAAAAGGCCTTAGGCTTATAAACTTTAAATCAACATAACAAAGCTTTCCCTCAATTGATTTTTTCTGTTTGAAGGAGGTGTTTGCTATTGTTCTTGGCTATCAAAAGAGACTAAGATGATCTGTGGACAACCACCTATTGTTCCTCCTAATTGTTTCAGTTGTTTGGAATATAAAGTTCCCATAAAGCATATTCTTATGCAGATTTCTGGGACATTTTATGTCCAAGGCATGTTTGGTTTATAGAAAGAAAACTGTAAAAGGCAGGTGGCAGAAATCTGGGGATATTTTTTGCTACCCCGTTTTAGGCAAAGTCCTAAAAGGACAGGATTGTAGGCCAGTTATGTATAAATTACACCACAGAATGTGAGCCTGAGGTAGGGAAAGCACGCCAAGATGCAGGATGAAGGTTTAAGCTACATAAGCTTCATGGATTTGAGAAGCTGCATAAATAATCACCCCAAATAGATATCCTTCAACAATGTGCATTTCTTTTTTTTTCTTTTTTTAAATATTTTATTTATTTTTCAAAACAAATTATAACACAGAAAATATATTTAGCAAAATACAAAATTATCACACAAATATAACATAATCAACATACAATAAATCATAAAGTGCTCCCCCCCACCCTCCAAGGGACCAATTAATATACTTCTATCCTCTTGATCAAATAAAGTCTAAATTCCAAAAATATAACATATCCTGACAAGGCATGTTACCCTTCCCCTTTATTAATACA
This sequence comes from Shinisaurus crocodilurus, assembly GCA_021292165.1. Classification (NCBI taxonomy): domain Eukaryota; kingdom Metazoa; phylum Chordata; class Lepidosauria; order Squamata; family Shinisauridae; genus Shinisaurus; species Shinisaurus crocodilurus. The sequence goes on along the minus strand of CM037879.1, from coordinate 184,212,449 downwards.
TAGTCTAGTAATTGATTCCATATCTCCATAAAATTATTCTTCTTTAGCAATCCTTTTTTGCATTTGATACTACTACGGTAGTTAGTTTATCATTTAGAGCTATGTCCCAAACTTCCTTATACCAGTCTGTTATTAGGAAAACATGTTGCACTTTCCAATTTCTCGCTATCATTAGCCTGGCCGCAGTTAACAAGTTTACAATTAACTCCTTCGTATTTTGATCACAAATAAGTTTCTCAGTTATTGATAACAATGCTAATTTTGGACAGGCCTCTAAATTAGTACCAATAATTTTCGATATTTCTGTAAAAACCTCTCGCCAAAACACCAATACATTTTTACAACTCCACCACATATGAGCATATGTCCCTTTTTCCTGACATCCTCTCCAATATAATGCAGAACAATTATTATCTATTCTATTTAATCTTACTGGAGTTAAATACCATCTCCAAATTAGTTTATAAAAATTTTCCTTTATCCTAATTGACATCATTTTCACAATCCGTCTATCCCATATATTGTTCCACCCCACCTTCGAGGTCACCTCTTCAAATTCATTATCCCATACTGTCTTAAGCTGATCCTCTTGTTCTTTTGCTTTTTGGATCAATCTATATAAATCCCTTGTTATACCTCGTTGATGCATTACCTGGTAGGCCGTCTCTAGACATGACCATCTTTTCAAAATTAGTTAAATCTCTCTCGTACTCAGTTTTCCTTTTCCATTTCTTCGACCACTGTTCTAACTGTAGTAAATTTAACCACGATAATCTTCTTCTCCCAACAATTTCCATTATTTGATCTCTAGTCCCCATCTTTTCCACACAATGTGCATTTCTTACCCTTATCTTCTTCTCATTCTCAAACAATTAATCTGTCCAGACACGTTATATACACAGTGGAACAGAGAGAAGCTGCTGCTGCTGCTGCTGCTCTCTGTGAGTGTCTGTGATCTCCCTGCCCCCACTTCCTTGCATTGCACAGGCTCCAGTCATGTGGTATGGTGTAAGTGAGATGGGGTGATTTTGCAGATGTCTGACTGGCTGAGGGCTGACTCCCCTTTGCCCCTATAGCCATGAGAAGGGAGGGAAGGAGAACAACCAATCAGTTTTTGCTCTCCAGCTCACAGCCAGAGGGCACTCTTGAGTAACCCAGGCTTTTGGCCGGCAAAGGAACAGGCAGCCCTGGCCCCTCCCTGAAAGGCCTACTCTTCCCCTACAGGTATTTGCATAGAAAAAAAAGTAGTTCCTTGGGGAATGTCCTGAGCATGTGCAACTTATCACACATGCCCAGTGTACCCCCTAGCCAAAGCAGGAAGTAAAGAAGAACAAACAGTGTTGCACTGCTGCTGCCATCCAGTTTACATTGCATCCTATGGAAGGAAACAAGGTCTGGGAAACAAGCAATGAGAAGCAAGTTAGGCAGGACAGGCTAGGTGGGGCTCCGCTCCCCTTGCCCTGTATGACAAGCCTCCACTGCATTTGCCTGGAACCTGGCTACAGCTAAATTGGGGATAGGACATACGTGAGGGTGCACACCCCACTCCCAAATGTCCCAGCATCCCTGAGTACATCATAGATGTTCATGCATTGAGTATGAAGGTCTGTATTGGGGCTTGTAAGCACATTCAGCTGATTGCACTTACAGAGCTCCCACAACTAGAAACCCTGCCTCATCCGCCAAATGTGCTTACAAGCCCCTATACAGACATTCATTCTCAACCTGTGAAGATCTATGACACAGCCAAGGACATTTGGAAGTGGTGCATGCATGCTCATGCACATCCTGTCCACAGTTTAGCTGTAACTAGTTTGCAGCCAAACACTTGCATAGGACTTCTTTGAACTACACAACACGTCTATACATATTTTTCAGAAATGGGTTTTTGCATGATATCATAATGAACTTTTCTGAGGAAAACCAGCAAGGGAAGACAGATCATTAAGTAGGAGTAAAATGTGGACTTTTGGGAGATCCAGTGCGGTGCAGTGAACCTAATGGTGAACCTGGGCCAAGGAGACCTGGGTTCAAATCTTCACAGCACTAAGTGGCCTTCACCAAGTCCCTGTCTCTGAGCCTAACCTACTTCAGAGGGTTGCTGTGAGGATAATGGGGCCAGGGGATGTGGGGAGACTCTTTTTCCCAAGGAGCTACCCCAGGCTCCTTGGGAAAAGAGCAGGATAAAAAAGTAACCCATTAAAGCTTGAGAAAATTAAGTTGCAATGTTGCGGAGATAGTCAAGGGAACCCCTGGAATTACTCTCAAATGCAAATAATAATTTTTGCCATTTCTAAATATCTGAATGAATTTCTCTACAGATAAAGTTATGAGTACCTTTCCTTCTTGTTTGTATAACAACTAGAAACATATTTTAAAGGGTTTTAAAGATGTTTTTAGGATGCTTTAAGATGTTTTAATAGTATGTGTTGTGTTGTTTAGTTTATGTATTTTATATTTTCTGCTGTTCCCCGCCTCAATCTAGATGGAGAGGCGGGTAATAAATAAATTTTATTATTATTATTATTATTATTATTATTATTAGTAGTAGTAGTAGTAGTAGTAGTAAATGTTACATTTATATCCCATCCTTCTTCCATGGAGCTTATGTATCCTTACAACCCATGAGGTAGGTTAGACTGGAAGATACATATTGCCCAAGGTCTTCTAGTCCCATTAGGAGGAAATCCCACTGGAATCAGTGAAACTTACTTTTGAATCAGCATGGATTAGTTCACCCTACATGACCCCCTACATGAGTTTACGGCTGATGTGTGTTCACATTCGCATTTTTATTATTCTGTATACAAAGTCTAGGAAAGCTTGCAAAATACCTTGAAATTTGTCTTGTTTGTCCCTCTTATTACAGACACACTCTCATGTGCTGCTAAGACTAAAAGGAACCCTATCCATTAGGCCAACATTTGGAGGATGAGTTGATTTTCACCTTTGAATAGAATAATACATTTTGCAGCCAGGACAGCCCAGAGAAACAAGGCTGAGCAGTCTTTGCATAGGGCCCACTTCACCAGGATGGAGCCTAGCACAGTGAATATAATTTGGACATGGAAGGAGATCTCAAGTGTCCTTTTAATTCTAGTTATAACTTCATTCCAAAAGAAGCCACTCCCATAAGGAGCGCCTGGATAAAACTGCATCACCAGCATGTATCATCTAGACAAAAGAATTGTGTTGGCATCTAGTAAGTTCTCAGCAAAAATACTGTTGAATTAGCCATATGCAAAGATCTAGGGCCGGGGTGTGAATCTTTATTCTGTCAAGGGCAACGTTTTCTGGAAGTAATCGGCCAGGGACTGCATGCTGCTGGTGGGCAAGGTCAGAGGCAGCAGTGGGCAGAAGCCAGAGCCAGCCAAAACCAGTCAGGATTTGCATCATTATAGGATTACAGGGCCAGTTCACACAACTGAACAGCCACGGTTGGCTGTGACACATGCCAGAGGCCATTTTGAATATTCAAGCCCCGGCTGTGGCTCATCACCCAGTCCAAACCTAGGGACTATGGGTTGTGTGAGGGTTAAACAACCCTCGAATAACCCAACAAAAGACCAAGCAGGGGCTTGGATATTCAAAACCTCCCTGGCATGCAGCACAGGCTGTTTTGATAGTGCGAACCGGTTTCTCTGACCTGGTTTGCACAGCATGATAAGCCACAGTGGGTTGTCACCATGGGTTGTTTCATAGAATCATAGAAAAGTAGAGTTGGAAGGGGCCTACAAGGCCATCGAGTCCAACCCCCTGCTCAATGCAGGAATCCAGGTCAAAGCATCTCTGACAGATGTCTGTCCAGCCGCACCTTGAATGCCTCCAGACTGGGAGAGCCCACCACCTCCCTAGGTAGTTGATTCCATTGTCTTATTGCTCTGACAGTCAGGAAATTTTTCCTGATGTTTAGGTGGAATCTAGGTTCCTGTAACTTGAGCCCATTATTCCGTGTCCTGCAAACTGGGATGAACGAGAAGAGATCTTTGCCCTCCTCTGTGTGACATCCCTTCAAATACTGGAAGAGTGCGATCATATCTCCCCTCAGTCTCCTCTTCTGAAGGCTAAACATGCCCAGTTCTTTCAGTCTCTCCTCATAGGGCCTTGTTTCCAGTCCCTTTATCATCCTTGTTGCCCTCCTCTGAACCCTCTCCAGTTTGTCTATGTCCTTCTTAAAGTGAGGTGCCCAGAACTGGACGCAGTACTCAAGATGAGGCCTAACCAGTGCCGAGTAAAGGGGAATTATCACTTCCCGCGATTTGGAAGCTATACTTCTATTAATACAGCCCAAAATTGCATTTGCCTTCTTTGCAGCCACGTCGCATTGCTGGCTCATATTCAGTTTGTGATCTACCACAATTCCAAGATCCTTCTCACTTGTAGTATTGTTGAGCCAAGTGTCCCCCATTCTGTAACTCTGCATTTGGTTTCCTCTCCCTAGGTGCAGCACTTGGCATTTATCCCTGTTAAATTTCATTCTGTTGTTTTCGGCCCAGCGCTCCAGCCTATCGAGGTCACTTTGAATTTTGTTTCTGTCTTCCAGAGTATTAGCTGTTCCACCCAACTTTGTGTCATCTGCAAATTTGATAAGCATTCCCTGTACCTCCTCATCCAAGTCATTAATAAAAATGTTGAAGAGCACCGGGCCCAGGACCGAGCCCTGTGGTACCCCGCTCATTACCTCTCCCCAGTTTGAGAAGGAACCATTGATAAGCACTCTTTGAGTCCGATTCTTTAGCCAATTGTGGATCCACCTGATAGTTGTTCCATCTAGCCCACTCTTAGCTAGCTTACTAATCAGGATATCATGAGGCACTTTGTTTCAAGGTAGCTTGTCGCAACGTGCCAACCTGGAGCATCCCCCCCCCCCAGCTTGCTGCTGGGTTTATCCAGGTGGCTTGTCACGATGCCCGGACCAAGCAGGGCAACTGCACTGTGTGCTGTCAGAAGCCAGGGGGCCGCCTGGCAAGAGTGGCAAAAGCCTCCGCTACTCTTCGTGGTCTCGCTTGTGCCACTGCCACCCTCCCTCACCCCGCCAGTGCCCTCCACCCCATGCTCCTAAAAATCGAGAAGAAAGGACACCAGAGTGTCCTGAATGTGTTCACAGCCCTTTCTTTTAAGTGTTTTTTTTCCGTCTCCACAAGTGCAGCACTCATTCTAAATTCTGCTGCTATGAAATTTACATAATTTCCCCCTCTGCTTTACTGCTTTGCTGTGAAATTTGCATTTCTTTACCGATCCACCTCACTTGTATGTCTTGAAATTTGTGTATCTTTACCCATCCCCCTCACTCCCTGCTCTGCCTTGACATTTGCGTATCTTTACTGATCCACCTCAGTGCTCAACATAGCATACCTCAACTGACAGCTAACAATGGAGACCAGCAGAAGGAAGCGACAGGCACAGGGTGGGGGGGTGGTGAGAGAAACCGAAAGTGGCTGGCGGCTGGAAGAGGAGGAGCTTTTCAGGCAGGTGTAATTACCTTGGTAGTATATGAAACAGCCTTTTTGAAAAAGTTGTTTGCTTGCAAGCCAAGCCTCATAGTGGAGGATGAAATTGACAAGGACATTGAGAAGAGGGAGATAGCGGGTATGACAGGTAGCAGACAGGTGGTCTTGAGCTCCTGCACACTTGCGCAACACCCAGAATATTTTTTTTAAAAGTTTGGAATGCATTACTGTGTTCATAAGGGCACAAAAATTATATGCATTTGGTGATCTGATGCAGGGAGGGGAGGAGTGTCCCTCATGAGTCAGCAACCCCAGCGGACCAATAGCAGAAAGGCTGCTGACATAGGGAACGAGGATTTGTGCTGCAAAGGCAACTGGGATACATGCCGGGAGCGGGCAGGAGAATGAGGTTGAAAACAAGCCACGGCAAGCCAAAGAGTGCCTGATCATCTGTTGGGAGTAACAAGGAAACCACTAACCCACCATGGCTTATTCTCAGGGTGGCTTAACATGACGTGATGTTAAAAAGTCAGAATCATGGAGAAAAATGCCAGAATATTTCTATCTACCATAGATATGATCAAAAGTAGTTTACTAGATTTATCAGCATGCTGCATGGCAGTTAATTTGACTGGGATCAAGTGGACCTGGGAGTAAGCCCCATTAAATTAAATGGGGCTTACTTTTGAGTAGATATGTATAGGACTGTAATGTAAACGTGTCATCCACTGTCTTACTGGATACTAAATACACTGATTACATCAAGTAAATCAATAGTTCCATGCAAGTAATTAAAATTTGGTACATAGGTTGTTCAACCATTAAAACCCAGTCTTTGTCGTAAAATACATCTGTTTACATAAAGCATTGTTTATTTGCCATTGCATTTTTTTTCTCCGTTTATTCTCATCTCTTACATTTGTTGATATGACTCCAGGTAACCATCCCAACCAAAACAGCTGCCCCTTCACGACTAATCAGCTTCCCTAAGTTAACTTTAGCAACAGATCCGGATGGGATACTGCAAGGGGAAAAGAAGTAGTGGTCTTAAAAGCCAAGCTGGACCTAGCCCAAATGCTGCCTAGCTAAAATAAAACCACTACGGGCTCAATTAGATGCATGTTTAGAGAGAAAAAGTTCTACAACTCCTAGCATGCCCCAACAAGCATGACAGCTAGGAGTTGTAGGTCTTTTTCCTGCCTAAACATGCATAGGATTGTGCCCTAAAAGTAGAAAGAAACCTAAGTTTAAAGATTGTTTTCATGTCAGCCATTTTAGATTCATGAGCTGAAGTGAGCTTTGCTAGGAATACAGGATATGTTCTTCACCTCCTCGTCGCGCTTTTAAAACACCTTTTCTAACCACCACAGGACAAGAACTTGAGGCATATGCGCTAGTTTGTTGTTTTTTTTAAAGGCCCTACGCGCCCTAGGCCATTCTGCGAGCGCCTCAGCTGTAAACTTGGCCTTTTGTGGGCGAAACACCGCCCGGGCCCCCCCCTTGCATCCTTCTTCTCAAGATCACAAACAGGGGGTGGGCTCCTTTCCCCCCAACCCCTGGACTCCGGGGACTATCAATATGTTTTGTGTCCCCCTCCCCACAAAAATGAGTTGTGATCTTGCTCGAAGGACTCGGCACGGCACTTTCTATCTGCGGCATCAGGCCGCAGTCTTCAAGACAGGCGGCCGCTCCATTTTCCCCACACGCCGTCGTCTCTGTCCCCAACCCCTCCGTGCTCTGTCAGGCTAGCATTTCCCGGTGCAACCGCTGCTGCCTCCTCACCTTGGCATCGGGGGGCAAGATGAGCACTCGACTGCTGCCTTCCTTGTTCCCGCCCTCCTCCTTTTTGCCCGCGTCTTTCTGCGCCAAGGCCGAGTTAAACGACACCTTCACCATGGCTGCAGAGAGTTCTCAGCTAAGGCTTAAGGGTGGAAACAAAGCGAGCAGCGGCGACCGAAAGGCGATCCGGGAGCTTCCGGGTCGCATCAGCCCCCGCCACTCCTTTCTCTGCACGCAGCGGAGGTAAATCGGTGCGGCCGAAGGCTCCGGCGCTGTTCCCCCTCGCTCGCTCAGGTGCCGAACGAGTCCCACGGAGCAAGGAGGGCTGTGAGGTGGCAGGAGAACTTGAAAGGGGTGGATTCGGGGGACTAAGAACAGGGAGGGAGCACGCTTAGCGCGCCAATGGCCGGTGAGAGGCAGCCAGCCCACCGTTGCGAGACGTCCGTGGGCCAGAATCGGAGTGCCAAGTTGCGAGGGCTCTGGCGCTCCCGCAGCCGAAGATCCGGAACTCTAGGCTGGCTCAATGTAGCGCTAACTTGGCAGCAGCTCCTAGCGTGGCTAATCTCAAACAAGAGTGGGAGAAACCAGGTAAGGGTTTTGCTCTGCTTTACCGCTGTTGTTTCCCCAACCAGCGGTATGTGCTTTGCTGAGCAAAATTCCGGTTGTGTGTTCTCCCCAAAAAACCCTCCCTGCAGCAGTTACAGCAGTACAATATGGGAAGCTTCCTTCTCTGTTCGTCAATCTCAGAGGTAGGTAACATGGTGCCCATGGGCACCAGTGGCCCCCTGGAAACTGCTCTTGGCACCTCCTATCCCTCCCACTTGGTTGTTGTTTTAAAAATTACAAATTTCCGTACCAGCAGCTGGGACCACCTCAAAGCAAAGTGAGGGCCTCCAGCCTCTGCCATCTTCATTTCCCATAAATGCCTCAGGGCCTCTGCTTCTGAGTGTGGTTTTTCATGTGCTTGTAGTAAGGGGGGAGAGGGAGGGAGGGACATGTGTCTATGCGTGTATATGTGTGCATGGATGGATACATTGTGGGGGGGCAAGAGAGGGAGAGGTGCATAAGTGCCCATAGGTAGTTGTGGAGAAAGCCTGACACGAGTATGCATGCACGCGCGCGCGCACACACACACACACACACACACACAGTCTCCGTCCCAGGGAGGGGGGCGAGGAGGGGGGATTGAGTTACAGGGGAAGCAGCCAGACAGACCGGCATCCCCAACAATGGAGAGTCTCGGTTGAATTCCACAAGACCCAAGGAAGGACCATCAAGAACCATCAAACTATCAGGGCAGTCTCAAAGAGCTGTAAAGTACCCAGTACGTCACCTTCTTCCCGGGCAGGAATAAGCCCACCTGATATGAAGGGGCAGGCATAAGCCCCCACCTGACCTGGAGGGTGGGGAGAGCGGGAACTCAGGGGTAGAAAACCCCTCTCCCTTCCGGTAAGGGGTTGTTGGGAACACAGGGTGCTTTGGAACAAGATTCATCCTCCAAGCGGCGGCTGGAGTAAGCTGTTCTCATCCCCGGATCAGCCGACCAGGAGCCAGGGTGAAATTGACTAGCGTAAAGTCTTTAGTCTAAGGTAACTGACTAATCCCAATGCGCTAGCCTGGGAGCCTGTTTCATTGACAAACGTAGAGGTCACCTCAGGTTGTGTTGACGTTATAGTATTCCTAGAAAGCTGTTAGTTCCGCTCCGTATCTTGTGTAAATAAATAAAGCCTTATTTGGTCATTTAAAGGGCTCTAGTTTCCTCTTGTGTACACGAACCTCCCAGGCGGTTTCACTTGCTTGTACGGGCTGTAACTCAGTGCCAGTTAACCCGTTAAGCACCGAACTCACGCAAAGGATCCAGGTGCTGATCCTTCACAGTAGTGAACCAGAATGAGAAAGGAAAAGAGATGGGGGGAATGAGTTGGCTGGCAGGGGCAGGAGGGCAAGAGAAAAAGAGTTTGCCTTCTGTGAAAAATGTTTCTGTTGGTGCTGAAAACTGGGTTCAAAGGAATTGCTTAGTGTGTTGGTGCTCAGACTCCATCTCTGCCTCAGTCTTTTGGGCAGGTTACTTGTCCTTTGTGACTAGCCGTGCCGCCCATGGTAGCCATTTTGTGGTGGTGCCCAGCACAGTTTCTCAAATGGCCAATTTTGCCCCCGGGCCCTGGTCTAGGTTGACTGAGGGCTGCCTTCTTCCTGTGGCAGTAGTGCTGGGAACCTTGAGCTGGGGAAAACTGAAGGATTTTGCAAGCTAGCAGAGAAGAAGTAACACTACCTCCCTTTAAACTAGGGCCTAGTTCTCACAAGCAGCAGCTTGTGAGAACTAAGCCTGGTTCTGAGCTGTAGCAGGTCAGATTGTAGGTGGAAGTTTACATGCTTGACTGGATGCTCCTCCATATAAAACAATTCTGTCCTAGTTGAAAACTGGCATTACGCTGCTTCCTGACATTTAGTTTTCTATGTGCAAGGAATATATATTTTGAGTCAAACATATGACTGCATCCTAAAATAGCATATGCCAGCCTTCCCCAACCTGGCACCCTTCAGATGTGCCTTCAGATGGCACCCTACAACGCCTATAAGCCGTGGACAGGCTGTATTTTCTGGAACCTCTTGTTAAATCATGGTCTCTCTTTTTTTTCACCCCAGAAATGTGTTATTAACACTATGTGAGTCTGAGTTAAGAAGTTAGGAAGCTGCCTTATATTAAGTCAGACCATTGGTCCGTCTAGCTAAGTACACTACCTGACAGCATGCATCTCTCCAGGGTTTCAGGCAGGAGGCTTTCCAGCCCTACCTGAAGATGCCTAGGGATTGGACCTCCTGGGACCTTTTGCATGCAAAGCAAACTGGGCTACACCGCTTCATCATTCTTCAGGGTTGAACTTGCTTCCCATAATCTTTAAAAGTTAACAGTGCTGGCTAGATGCATCTTGTCTCTGTTGCACATTCATGAACATTAAGGCAATACTAGCATCCTAAGTCATCCTAGCACTGGTGGTGCTGCTGCTGCTGCCTCTTCTTCTAGCAAGGAGCAGCATTTCACAATTATCCCTCAATCACACGGTACTTCTTCACACAATGCATAATCAATTTGCTGCCACAAGATGTGATGGCCAGTGTTGTAGACTGCTTTAAAATATACACACTTTCCTGTCAGTAAGTCCCATTGAATGTAATAGGACTTACTTCTGAGTACACATGCATAGGATTGCATTGTTCTGTTTTCAGAGCAATGGTAAATTTTACTTGGCTCTACCTGTACCCCATGTGAAAGTCTTTTTCTAACACATGCTGAAGTGCAGTGGAGAAAGCTCTCTGAAGTAATGATTAGGATTATTCTGCAGGGATTTTGGATTGTAGTTTTTTTTAATGCGTTAGGAAGGGAGTTAGCACACACCATCCTCAAGAGAAAGAAAGAAAAAATCCGAACTATCTCAAATAGCAGCAATAAACATCATCATTCAATTTTGGCATTATTGTTCAATCACTGTGTTCTTGTTTTTTTTTTTTTTTAATAAAGTACAATAGAGCCCACATGTTTTTTTCTGAGTGGAGAAAATAGGAGCTTGCAGAGTGGGCCTGTGAACCACTTTGCACACTCAGAGATATCTCAATTTTCATCTATCAAATGTTCTGAGCATTGTTCTATTTCATCCCCAGCACACCTGTTGCTAGCAGCTTAGCATTCTCAAGGCTCATGATGTTCACTAGGGGTTTCTGACACACCATTTGCATGAATCACTGGCATAAATTCATTTTTGCTATAAATCAGGTTATGATTTATAAATTATAAATTTATAAATTATAAATCAGTGCTCAAGGAGCTACACTGGCTACCAGTTGCTTGCCAAGCCGAATTCAAGGTGTTGGTTTTGACCTTTTAAAACCCTATACGGCTCCGGTCCAGTCTATCTCAAGCAGCGTCTCCAGCAACTCCAAGTAGGCCGCTCAACAAGATCTGCCACAGACGGCCTTCTCCTTGTCCCTTCAGCCAGAGCAGCTAGACTGGTGGGGACTAGGAAGAGGGCCTTTTCTGTGGCGGCCCCCGTACTGTGGAACTCTCTCCCGAGTGACCTCCGCCATGCCCCCTCTCTGCTGAGCTTCCGCCGCTCATTAAAAACTTGGCTATTCAGGCGGGAATATGGGGTGGGCTAATGATTTTAAAATTTTATATTGTTTTAAATGTATTTTATCCTGTTTTTATCTTGTGTTTTTATCTGTGTACATCGCCCAGGGTGGCCGGTTGCCGGCCAGATGGATGATAAATAAATATAAATAATAAAGAAATAAATGTGTTGCAAATGCTGAGAAAATTCCTGTTCTCTGTGTTTGTTCCTAGTTCTTTAAGGCAACTTGTCCAAAAGTGTCTTGATCCTGGAATACCATGTTTTATGTGCTAGCTTAACTTAGTTACTATGAGGAATCCTGTTGATTTCTACATTAGCAGACCTGCACGCAATAATAAACTTACCACATATGCATGTGTGTTCGCAGAATCAGCACTTTGGTGTGAGTACCAAATATAAAATGTAAAGATGTTATTACTGTCCTCTCGGTGGACACACTGGCATGTAATACAATTGTGGAGAAAGCCCAAAACTCAGTACACACACGCACACACATCTTTCCCCAAAGGAGGGGGCCAGGGGAGGAGGGATGAGGTCACCAGGGAGTAGCCAGAGAAGTCATCAGCCCCAACAAAGGAAGACCTCGGCAGAGATCCACAAACGTCCAGGAAGGGCCATCAAGGACCATCAGCACACAGGGCAGCCTCGAAGAGCTGCAAAGGTTTCCCTACGTCACCTTCTTCCCGGGCAGGAATAAGCCTATCTACACGAAGGGGCAGGCATAAGCCCCCACCTGACCTAGGGGGCGGGGGGAGAGCAGGGAATCCGGGGTAGAAAACCCCTCTCCCGTCCCGGTTCGGGTTGTTGGGAACCACGGGGCCAGATCCTCCTAAGCAACAGCCGCCCAGGCACTCCGTTCTCCGCTAGGAAGCGCCGATCGGGAGCTGGGCTGAAACTGACTAGAGTATTGTCTTTGATGTAAGGAGAGTGACCTGAATGTAACCTGCTAGCCACGGAGCCCGCTCATTGGGTAAGACGCGAGTCAACTAAGGTTGTGTTGACTGTAAACGTATTCTTAGAAGACTGGTAGTTCCGATCTAATCATTGTATAAACAAATAAAGAGCCTTATTTGGGCATACAAAGGCTTGTGGTTTTTCCTATTGTACTGCGAGCCGACACGAGCTGTATTGCTCTGCCGGTTAACCCTTGAGTTGCCGAACTCACGCAAAGGATCCGGTTGCTGATCCTTCACATGGTGGCAGGCGACGGGACAATTGGAAACCACATTTGACAGTCGGAACTAACAGGACTTCGGGCAGGCTAGTAGATTGCTGGGGAGCGCTCAGAGCAAGGAAAAATGAATAGTCTGAGCCAAGAGCAGGTGGAGCTAGTGAGCAGCCCAGAAACCCCAACCCAGACCTCCACAATGGAGTGGGTGGTGCGGCCGAAGACGGCAAGGCAGGAAGGGGGGGAAGCCCCCTCACCATTGTTAGGAGGGCAGGAACCCAAGCAGTGGGGTAGCCCCAGCCTTACCAGTAGCGGCAGGAGAAACGAGTTAAGGGACCTAGAGGCGGAGGAAGACCTCGGCAGAAGGGTTGCTGGCGGAGCCATGGGGGGAGGAGGGTTGGATGCCCTCTTTCCCCAACTCAATTGGCAACAAGCCAGGGAGTTGATGCAGCATCAACAAGAAATGTTACAGATGCAGCTGGAGTTGGCCAGACTGACCAGGGGCACCGGACAAGGGGGAACCCCTGCACCCCAGGGTGGGGGCACCACAACCCCCAAATGGGACAGGAAGCAATTCCCCACCTACCAGTCGGGACAGGATGTACTGATCTTTTTCACCCTGTTCGAGGCTGCCTGCCTAGAGCAGAAGGTGCCGGACAACTTAAGGATGTCTGCCCTGAGGACTCAGGTCAGCGGGGAACTGGCTGATCTCCTGGGTATCCACACCCAAACTGCTCCCTTGGACTATGGGGCGTTCAAAGAAGCGGTGAGAGAGAGGTTTGCCCTCACCGCTGAGCATTGTCGCCGTAAATTTCGTTACGGGCAGCCTACCCCAGGGGACACGTATGCCTCCTGGATGGCGCACCTGGGGCAGGTGTGGGACGCATGGATCGGGGCCACCGGGAAGACCACTTTGGCGGAGGTGCGGGAGCTCCTGATCCAGGAACAATTTTGTGCCACTATCCCTGAGGACCTAGCCACGGCGGTGAGGGATCGGGACCCCCCAAACTGTAGGGAAATGGGCAAGTTGGCCGACCAAATGGGACTGTATCGGCAGCCCAAAGGACCCAAGGGGGGTAACCTCAGTCATGGCGGGGCTAAGGGAAGTGTGGAGAAGGGCAACCCCAAACCTCGGGAGGGAGCCCTAGGCAAGCCCAAAGAAAACCCCGGCACCAGTGGATGTTTCTATTGTAAAGAACCGGGGCACCTCAAGAGGAGCTGCCCCAAACTGATCGCAAAGAACCGCCACGCCAAGACATCGCCGGGCAAGGTGGGGAGGATGCTTGCTCCTGAGTCCCGCGAACCGGAGGAGCACGAGGAGGATCAACAGTCCAGCTCGTCCCTCGAGGGAGACGGTGAAGATGCGGCGCGGTCCCTGAGGAGCGGAGGACAGCATTCGCTGGGGGCCATCTCGCAAGCATCATTGTGATGACCTGTGCCATAAAGCCCTATAACTCTCCCAACATAGCCGTTCCCCTCGCCCGGGTCTGGGTCAAGTACAGGGGGTGGGAAGGGGAGATGGACGTTATAGTGCATGGCCAACAAGAATGGGGAATCATCATTGGGAACGACGTTGCGTTCCGGGCTGCCCAGGTCAAGGTGGGAGTGGTGACCTGGCGTCGGGCCAAACAAGCCCCTGACCCGCAGCCTCCCAGGTCCCCCGGGCCCGCCTCCCGGTCGCGGTAAAGCGACCCCGGCAGCGGCAGCCAGCCGTCCCCCGCCGCTCCCCACAGTTGTGGGGAGGGAAGAAGACCCCGGGGGGTTCGCACCAATGGCCCGTGATTTTGGGACTCAGAAGGCGTTTCAAGAGGAGCAGCAGAGCGACCCATCCCTCCAGGGATGTCGGGATCGGGCCAGTCAAGGGCCCGGGGTAGGGGACCAGTCAGAACACTTTTTGTGGGAGGCAGGAGCCCTCTACAGAGAATTCTGCCCAAGGACGGGACCGGGTCCCCAACCAAAGAAAAGACAATTAGTTGTGCCTGCGAGGTACCGCCAGGCTGTACTACAGCTGGCCCACGATGTGGCGTGGGGAGGGCACTTGGGACAGAAACGGACCCTGGTTAGGGTGACAGAGGGGTTTTACTGGCCCATGGTGGCAAATGAGGTGCAAGAATATTGCCGGTCTTGCGATGTCTGCCAGCGGGTGGGGCATAACCGGGACCATCCTAAAGCCCCCCTGCAACCCCTACCCATTGTGGGCATCCCCTTTGAAAGAATAGGGATGGATATCGTGGGACCCTTGAATCCCCCCACCAAGACGGGGAAGAAGTTTATCTTGACTGTGGTTGACTTTGCCACCCGTTATGCAGAGGCTTTTGCTCTAGCCTCCATCTCCGCCACCAGCCTGGCTAAGACTCTCCTCTCTCTTTTCGCCCGCCTAGGAATGCCCCACACGGTGGTTTCGGACTGCGGCACGGGCTTCGTGTCCAAACTGTTTTAAAAAATGTGGGAACTGGGGGGGGTGGAGCACCTGACTTCGGTGCCATACCACCACGAGACCAATGGGTTGGTGGAGCGTTTCAACCAGAATCTTGAAAAGATGATCAGGGCATATGCGGCGAAGCACCCTGGGACTTGGGATCAAGCCCTCCCCTACTTGTTGTTTGCCTACCGGGACTCCCCCCAAGAAAGCCTGGGATTCTCCCCCAACGAACTGATGTTTGGGAGGGAGCTCCGGGGACCTTTGGCTCTGTTGCGGGCGGAATGGGAGGGGGTTGCCGCAGAAGCCTCCATGCCTGTACATACGTTCATGCAACACCTCCAGACCTTCGAGAGGTGAGGGAGACGGCGCAGCAGCATCTCGAAACAGCACAGCAGCGGCAGAGCGCGTGGTACAACCGGACGGCTGTGCCACGGACTTTCGAAGTGGGGGACCAGGTGTTGGTACTGCGCCCCCAAAAGACGGACAAATTGTGCTTGAAGTGGGAGGGCCCAGGGACCGTCATTGGAAGGTCGGGGGAGGTGAATTATCAAGTGGCTTTCCCGGGGCAGCCGGGGAGGCAGAAGGTTTTCCATGTAAATATGCTGAAACTGTATGTAGAACGCGTAACGAAGGTGGGGGGAGTACAAGAGTGTGTGGAACCGGGGGACCCTGATGGGGGGTTGTTGGCCGAGTGGGGGGAAGGGGGAGGAATGGAGGAGATCAAACTGTCCCCCTCCCTGTCCGAACAGCAGCGGCAACAGATCACCCAGGTCTTGGAAGAATTTCAGCCCATGTTCTCAGACCGACCGGGATGCACCACACTCACACAACACACCATTGACACAGGGGATAGCCCCCCCATACAATCCCTACCCTACCGGGCGGTGGGGCCCCATGCCCAAGTCGTGGCCGAGGAGGTCCAAGCCATGCTGGACTTGGGAGTCATTGTGCCCAGCTCGAGCCCCTGGTCCTCCCCGATCGTGTTAGTAGCCAAAAAGGATGGGGGTGTCCGGTTCTGCGTAGACTACCGGAAAATAAACAAGGTGACCGTCCCGGACCCCTACCCCATTCCCAACATGGATGTGCTGCTGGAGAGGCTTGGGGGGGCCAAGTACATCACCACCCTGGATCTGACAAAGGGGTATTGGCAGGTTCCGCTCGATTCGGATGCTGCCTTGAAGTCTGCTTTTGTGACCCACCTGGGGTTGTTCCAATTCACCACCCTCCCGTTTGGGGTCCACAATGGTCCGGCTACCTTCCAGAGGTTGGTAAACGGAATGCTAAATGGGCTGGGGGAGTTCGCCTGCGCGTATCTGGACGACATCGCCATTTTCAGTTCCACCTGGGAGCAGCATTTGCAACATGTCCGCCAGGTGTTTCAAAGGATTCAGGGTGCTGGGTTGACGGTAAAGGCAAAGAAATGCCAGGTTGGGAGGGGGGAGGTGGAGTATCTGGGACACAAGGTAGGGGGAGGTAGTGTCAAGCCCCTAGAAGCCAAAATAGAATCAGTGCGCACCTGGCCCCAACCCCAGACGAAAAAGCAGGTCCAAGCTTTTTTAGGGCTGGCTGGCTATTATCGTAAGTTCGTGCCCCATTTTAGCCAGCTAGCCGCCCCCCTGACTGACTTGTGCAAGAAGCGGCAACCCGTTAAGGTCCAATGGTCAGCCGCTTGCCAGGCAGCGTTTGAGGGACTGAAAGCCTGCCTGATGGCAGCCCCTGTGCTGCAAGCCCCAGACTTTGGAGCCCCTTTTGTTCTGCAGACGGATGCCTCGGAAGCGGGGATGGGAGCCGTCTTGCTGCAGGAACGACCAGAGCAGGGGCTGTGCCCGGTTGCCTTTTTAAGTAAAAAACTTTTGCCTCGGGAGCGGAACTTGGCCACTGTCGAGAAAGAGTGCCTAGCAATAGTGTGGGCAGTGACCAAGCTTCGCCCCTATCTGTGGGGCCGCCGGTTCCGACTGCAGACCGACCATTCCCCCTTGTGCTGGCTGGATAGGGTGAAGGGGTCCAACCAGAAGCTCTTGCGGTGGAGTTTAGCCCTGCAAGATTTTGATTTTTCAGTAGAACACATCAAGGGTAAGGACAACATCGTGGCAGATGGGTTGTCCCGGGCTTTCTCAGTAGGAGACAGTTAGATAGGGATTGGGGTGGTGGACCCCAATGCCATCTTTCCCCAAATGGGAGGGTGTGGAGAAAGCCCAAAACTCAGTACACACACGCACACACATCTTTCCCCAAAGGAGGGGGCCAGGGGAGGAGTGATGAGGTCACCAGGGAGTAGCCAGAGAAGTCATCAGCCCCAACAAAGGAAGACCTCGGCAGAGATCCACAAACGTCCAGGAAGGGCCATCAAGGACCATCAGCACACAGGGCAGCCTCGAAGAGCTGCAAAGGTTTCCCTACGTCACCTTCTTCCCGGGCAGGAATAAGCCTATCTACACGAAGGGGCAGGCATAAGCCCCCACCTGACCTAGGGGGCGGGGGGAGAGCAGGGAATCCGGGGTAGAAAACCCCTCTCCCGTCCCGGTTCGGGTTGTTGGGAACCACGGGGCCAGATCCTCCTAAGCAACAGCCGCCCAGGCACTCCGTTCTCCGCTAGGAAGCGCCGATCGGGAGCTGGGCTGAAACTGACTAGAGTATTGTCTTTGATGTAAGGAGAGTGACCTGAATGTAACCTGCTAGCCACGGAGCCCGCTCATTGGGTAAGACGCGAGTCAACTAAGGTTGTGTTGACTGTAAACGTATTCTTAGAAGACTGGTAGTTCCGATCTAATCATTGTATAAACAAATAAAGAGCCTTATTTGGGCATACAAAGGCTTGTGGTTTTTCCTATTGTACTGCGAGCCGACACGAGCTGTATTGCTCTGCCGGTTAACCCTTGAGTTGCCGAACTCACGCAAAGGATCCGGTTGCTGATCCTTCACAACAATAGTGGGTGAATTGTAACTTCAAGTGCAAAGCAACGTGGCTTATCCCTCAACGCTACAGTCCTGCACACTATGCAGCATACTTAAGTGACAAACTACACATTCTATGTAGCTCCAGTATTGTTTTTCCCTCTGAATTTTTTTTAAATGCAAAGCATTCATGGGTGGCTTCATGTTGACCAGCAAGGGATAGACTTTTCGTCCTTTCTTTTCTGAATAATTTGTTCAAAATCTTCAAACAAAACTGCTTTTCTCCCAATATGGGCAAAAATACAACATACCTATACCTTCCCTGCCCCCCCTAGCTGAAAAGCCACCAGTTTCAGGGTGATTTTGAGCAGATAAACTGCAGGAAGAGAGGGAATTAAATAGCCCCTCCCTCACTAGTTCTCCACTTCCAGCTTCTTGAAGCTGCATTTTGGAAGGAAGGAAGGGAAAGAAATAAAGAAGTGTTTATTGCCCATCAAATTGCCCTTTGTTCCCCATGTTTACAACTCAATTAACACTAACCTTTCCCTCCCCCCCCAGCTTTTCCCAACCTCTCAAAAGTTACTCTCAACTTCTCTCCACCATGCTGCTGCTACTCTCTGGATAAGCATGAAGGAATGCTGTGGGGTGGTCTGTGAAGTTGGAGGGTATTTTTCCTCTAATTGGCTAAGGGCGCCTCAGCAGTTGCCCACACCTTAAAGCAAATTTTGTGTCCTGCATTTCAGTAGGAGGCTCAAACCTCACGATCCATGATGGGAGGCAGGGGGAGCAGTAGTAGTAGGCGATCACTCGTGACTGAGTAAGATTGTCTTCCAGGATAAAAATTATAAAAAGAAAATTATAAAAGGAGGACTGTCAAGGTTCCACTACTGCAGGGACCCCTTAACCTTCCTTTGTGAGATCTCTGCCTCTCCTCAAAGCCCCTCCCGTTCCAGGAGATCAAGTCCTTTTACAGCTTCCAATAGCATGGGTGTAGGCTGTAGGTGTGGTGAATAAGTCACTCCAAACTCTCAGGGTAAACAACAGCACTTTACTTATAATATTAGGGTTTTTACTTAATAGAGTGGTTATAATTCAAAAGCAAGTATGATAAAATAAAACAAACAATCCAATGTTCTCTAAGTTAACTTCAGACTACCTATCTGCTATGCAGCCAGTTTCTCTTTCTCTCTCTGCTGGTCTCTCTCTGCTGGTTCTCTGCTTCTGCTTCTAGCTCTCTCTCAGCACACTAACTGCTAGCTGACCACACCCCACATATATAGCCTTCCCAGGAATGGAAGGTTATAATCATGTGACCTTGAATAGGAGATCTAATTCTTAACTTCTATTGGGTAAACTAAAACTCTCAAACTCCCCCTCCCATCCAAGTGTTTGGGCCCTCAGGCTTCAACTACTCGAGGGAAGTGTTTGGGCCTTCAGGCTTCACTACTCGAGGGAAGTGTTTGGGCCTTCAGGCTTCAACAAACTGAAGCCTGTGTAGGCCTCAACAAACCCAATCCTGTGTAGGCCTCAATCCCTCACAAGGACATTCTTTAAAAATTGCGTAGACTCTAGCGATGGGTCCATAAGTGACTGTGGAGGCCAATTCTAGATCCACACAGCTTCCCACAGTGAGGACACAGGTTACCAGATGGAAGATGGTCCTGTAAAGGATTCGTTTGACATGCTTTTCGCTTAGCACGTTTCTCCCTTTCACCTTGCACTCGGGCTTCTTCAAAGTCCATAGAACCTTTGAGAGGCCAACCTCCATTTAGATCGTTCATGGGCCAGAGCTTCCCAGTTTTCGATGTTTATATTGCATTTTTTTAGATTAGTCTTAAGAACATCTTTAAACCTTTTATACTGACCACCGATATTCCGCTTTCCATCCTTGAGTTGGGAATAAAGTAACTGCTTTGGGAGACGGTAGTCAGACATTCGAACAACATGACCAGTCCATTGAAGTTGGCGTTGAAGGATCATTTTTTCAACGCTAGTAGTCTTGGCTTCTTCCAGTACACTGACATTTGTTCGCCTATGTTCCCAAGTAATTCGCAGGATTTTCCGGAGGCAACGTTGATGAAATCTTTCAAGGAGGTGGAAATGATGTTTACAGATAGTCCATTTTTCGTAGGCATACAATAACGTTGGTAATACAATGGCTTCATAAACCAGCGTTTTGGTCTTCTTACAGATATCCCGATCCTCGAACACTCTATGTTTCATTTGAGAAAATGCGGCACTTGCGGAGCTCAAACGATGCTGGATTTCACTGTCAATGTTAGCTGTAACAGAAAGATAGCTGCCAAGATAGAGAAAATGATCAACATTTTCCAGTATTGCCCCACCAAGCTGGATAGATGGCATCACCAAAGGGTTAACTTGCACTTGCTGATGAAGCACTTTGGTTTTTTTGACGTTAAGTGAGAGACCAAGTTTTTTGCATGCTTCTGCAAAAGCATTTAGGATAGTTTGGAGATCATCTTCTGAATGTGTGGAGACCATATTATCATCAGCATACTGAAGTTCCACAACGGAGGTTGTAATTTCCTTACTTTTTGCTTTCAGCCTACTGAGATTAAAAAGCTTTCCATCTGTTCGATATATAATTCTCACACCAAAGGGGGGTTTCCCCTTGACAAGATGTAAAATCATGGCGATGAAAATAACAAATAATGTTGGGGCGATAACACATCCCTGTTTAACAGCTGATCCCACTTTAAATGGAGCACCATGAGAGCTGTTGTTGTCCAAAACGGTTGCCGTCATGTCATGGAGAAGTCGCAACTCGCAAGATATTCACAAATTTATTGGGGCATCCAATTTTCAGAAGGATAGTCCAGAGAGCCATTCAGTCTACAGTATCAAAGGCCTTAGCCAAATGTCTGACCAGATGGGCAATTCATAAATATAATAAATAAATAAATAAATAAATATAAAGGGGTTGATTTTGCTCCCAGCATTTTTCTTGGTGCTTACGTACAGTAAAAATCATGTCTACTGTCCCTCTAGAGGGGCGGAAACCATTGGTCTAAGGCAGGGGGAGCATTCTGCTGCTCACTGCCACTTGGGGAACGTTCTGAGCATGTGCAGGATGTGACAGGGAGGAAGAAACATGGAAGAGGAAAGCACTGCCACACAGCTCTGCCATTCTTTTTTTTCATTGATTAAAGTCTGGGGAGGGGGAAGTGGGTAGCTGCTCTCCTTGCTCCCAATATTGAGCCATCCCTGGAGAAGTGGGAAGTGTTTTTGCAACATATTATGCAGCTATACTATGTAAGATCACATGTACCTGAAGCAGGCAATTCATTGGTGCATTCCTGTGCTCCTGTGTAGAAGGTTACCTTCTCTAAAACTTTCCTTAAGCTTCTGTTGGTGCCATTATCCCATTTGAAAATGGGACATGGGGACATGGCACGTACAATACAGTTCTATTTTCAACTACTTGTAGTTGAATCTCTACAGTGAGTGGTACATGCACATGTAGAACTACAAACCAAGTACAAGATGGAGGACCAAGGCCATTCACATCAGACATTTCCATTGTCTGGCTGTACTTATCTCCCGTTCCCTGAAAAGCAACATGGTAATAATTTGAAAGATTGTTGCTGGTAGAATTTTCTTCTGAAAATATGGGATGATGAGCAGTGGTTGCAGCACTTCCATATTACCAGGGTGCTCCTTTTGAATTTGAAGGAGAATTTACGGTAATCTGTATTTGAGATAAGACATATCATCATGTGTTGTGGAATTTTCTCCTTTGATTTCGGTCTGGAGGTCCACTGTACAACAATAACCCACTCTGCCTTTAGAGCAATCAAGTACTTTTAATTGTTAGTCTGATTAGCACAGATCTAAGGAAAGTTACAGTACCAGAGTCTTAGCTCTGGGGGTTTATAGCATGGGTTATTACAAAGAAAAAAACTTCTCTTGGAAGAGAGCAGGAAACTTACTATCATCTTTCTACCTACCGTAATTTGGGCATCCGGTCACACACACACACTCTCATACAGGAAAAACAGTAGCTGCTAGATGTTTACAATCCTAGCACAGAGAGTGATTATTTCTTATCTGGTAACACAGACATGCTGTCTTCTGCATGTTAGGATATTTTCACTAGCTCCACAAATTTTCAGCTTTCAGATGAACAGGCCAAGCTGACTGAGATTCAACCCTTGACACAGTTCATACATACATTCCTTTACTCTAGCCAAGGTGAAAGATTGTGTCTTCTCTGAACTGCAGCTTCAACCATCTAACTCAGGCTTCTCCAACCTGGCGCCGTCCAGATTTCCTCAACACATGAGACAGCACATATCAGTGGAAAACAGAGTCACCATAACTATTGGAGGCTTGCTAATTGCTTCTGCAGTGTAATAGTTTAGAATTGGAAGATCTACAGTGGCAGAAATTGTAACTGAAGCCTGCCTGGCCATGGAGCATGTTCTACTGAAACCCACTGAATCTTGGGAATGTGAGGCAGGTGTATATGAACATGTATATGTCCCCTCTGCATTGAGCACAGGTTCACATCTGCATAGGATCAGTTCCTACTAATTCCTTATGTATCCATCTTTCCAGATAAGGAATGGATTCAGAAAACTTCATTGTATTGGAGCTTGTGGGGGGAGTCACATGTGGCCATTATGTCTTCAATTTGGCAGGGAAACAATTTCATTAACAGAAAGAACTATTACTCCATGTGTAAAAATTGGATAGAGTTGAAGTTGGTACCCCTAATTACTAGTTGAACCAACCCCACCCAAGTCTCAGTAATACACACCAGATCGGCCTTCTCATTCATGATTAAATCATGAATGAGTGCGGCCTTATTGCAGACCAATCTGGTGTTAAATAGCAGCACCGCAAGACAGGAGGGCTCAGTGGATGAGCTACCAGGTATATGAGAGCTAGAGGAGGGGGGGTAGAAGGGAAACAGTGTATAAACATCTGTAGCCCATTCTACTCTGATGTCCCAATCCCCTCCTCATGCCATATACTAAAAAATATATTACCCTTTTCTACAACAAAATGGTACTTATTCCCGAACAAAGGTGTTTAGCATCATGGCAGCAGAAGCAAACTCCATTTCATTCCTGTAGTCATGATGTTGCTATGATTTAAGTGAGTTTAAAATGTGAAACTGTACATGCTCAGGGTATTTCTTTTTTTTAAAAGTCAGGGTTGGCACACAGTTGTTTTTTGCTATAACATATCAGAAACATAGAAGCACTGGTAAAGTGTGGAATGGCAGCTGTAAGAGAGAAATTTTAGCTGTGTAGTTCACAACTAGAGTAATACACATTTATTTATTTATTTATTACATTTCTATACCACCCAATAGGGGCAGTTCACATAAATTAAAACCACAAAATACAACTTAAAATACAGTATAAAAATTTAAAACTACAATATAAAATAGGAGTAGAAGTCAAAATAAAACCTAGCAGCAGTACAGAGATTTAAAATACAGTAAAGGATTTAAAACAGACTACAAGATAGCCCCATAAGACCATTAGGTCCAGGGTCTAAAATTACCTGGCTGCACTACTGCCTGCAGACTTACAATTTAAAAAATATAACACAAAAGAAATGAGGAGGGAAGAGGAAAACAAGAAAACTCAGGCACCAGTTCTTTAAAATGTCATAGTAGTTCTTATATTGACCAGTTGGAACGGTTCAGGGACAGGAGGCGCCAAAGGAAACCAGCAAACCTCCATTTACTGCTCCTTGGACTTCCTTGGGTAGCCCTCACTTCAGTCCCGGGGAGGTTTTGAAATAGCGTCTCTAATAAAAACCGGAAGTGCGTAAATGCGCTGCACTTTATACATTCTTACGTCTCTGCGCTACCGAATTGAAAGCCGCCATTGGCAATGATGCAATGTGGGGCGGGACGTTAGGATCTCCCATTTCCATTATCAATTGGCTGCCTGACTTTGGGGAGCCGCGCCCGCCCCAGCATGGATAGCCGAAGGCGCCCAGGCGTTGGCGTTGGAGTTGGCGTGGTGATTACCAGCGTGGCCCACCCAGGTTGCGTCCTTCTAGGCAAGAGGAAAAGCGCCGTCGGCGGGGGCACCTTTCAGCTCCCCGGAGGGCACCTAGAGTTTGGGTAAGTCATCGAAATGTAGTGACGTCTTTCTCTGCGGCGGCGCTGGGACATGTCGTCAGCCTAACCAGAAAGTACTGAAAGTAGCGAGCTTTCCGCGCGGTTCGCTGTGGGTTTAAATTAGAATTTCAGTAGGCGTGATATAGTCTTAATGAGACCCGATATTAATTTTTAAAATGCCTCATTGGAATGGAGGGAGCATGAGTACGTACTTGAAAGGTCATGAATTGCTTCTTTAAATCACCAACAGGAATGTTATTCGTCTAAAATAAAAAGACGAAATTCTGGACTTGGCTTTGCTCTCTGACCGGAGGGGACAATGACGACCTGTGAATGTGATACATCAGCTGGACTTCTTAGCAGTGTTGGGGCTTAGCTTTGTTCGACTCTACTGTTTGTTTAGCCTGTTTAGTCCTATGGTATTTCTCTTGTTAAATCAGTGGGGCTTACTTTTGAGAAGACTTGCATATCTGAAGTGGAGACATGCACAACACATGGACGTTTGTAGTAGTTATGTCTATTACTAATAAAAATGTATCTTGTGATCTTTATATTAGCCAGAGTAGCCACTGCAATCTTTGTCCTCATTTCAGGCATTATATAGGCCACTCACACCAGCAGTTAGCTATGTCAGTACTTGTGGTAATTAATAGGTGCCCACTTCATGGTGACCAGATGCAAAGGAGGATGGGGTTACATTAGCTTCTCACCCAGAATATTGCACATTTACTCAAAATAAGTCCTACTGAGCTCTCTAGGATTTACTGCCAAGAAAAGTGCATAGGATTGCACCCACAGTTATGTAGTAGAAGAGGTGATTTGAGCAGATGCCGTTTTGCTTGCCCCTTTGTGACCAGCTATGTCTGGCAAATTCTTTCTTATACTCAAGTCCCCTTGCATATGTTGCTTTCCCTGCACAACACATACCCATTTACCTCCAATGTACTGTTTCCATGCTGATATTTTTATTTAGTGGAGATGGGGTGATCAGACTTCAGACACATGGTTATCAATATTGCTCCCCAATGTAGGCTTCAAGGAAGGAAACTAAGGCGTAAAATGAACATCCACACCCTTCAAGATCCTATTAAGCAAACTCGTCTTCAATCATTTCTTAGGGAACATCTACCTACGGAACCTCCTGATAACATTGAGGACCATTGGTCTAAGCTGAAAACTTCCATTACTGCAGCTTGTGAACAAACTATTGGATATGAAACTAAGAAACATCAGGATTGGTTTGATGAAAATGATAATGAGATTAAATATATAATTGACCAAAAAAAGGAAAGCCTTCCAAATATGGCAAAATATTAATTGCGCTGCCAAGAAAAAAATCTATGCCAGTGCAAAGGCTGAGGTCCAAAGAAGAACAAGAGAACTTCAGAACACTTGGTGGAAAAAGAAAGCTCAAGAAATTCAACAACTTGCAGAATCTCATGATGCACAGGGCTTTTTTAAGGCCACAAAGGCCATTTATGGACCAAAAACCTATGGTACAAACCCTTTACAATCAAAAGATGGCACCAAACTCTTAAAAGACAAAGAGTCTATTGCACTGCGTTGGAAAGAGCATTATTATGATCTTTTAAATCATAAATCTAAGGTGGATAATGAGATTTTTTCACAAATCCCGCAAAAACAAATTAGAGAGGAACTTGCAATACTCCCCACTTTGGATGAAGTTATAAAAGCCATTAATCAAATAAAGAATAACAAAGCTAGTGGACCAGATGGGATTCCTGCTGAAATCTTTAAAGGGGTGGTGGTGAACTTGTACAACATCTTCATAAACTCATCGAAAAAATCTGGATAAGAGAAGAGATTCCAGAAGATTTCAGGGATGCCATAATTATCACCCTCTTTAAGAAGGGTGATAGAACAGACTGTGGAAACTATTGGGGTATTTCTCTCTTAGCTACCACAGGTAAAATATTTGCTAGAATTCTCACAAACCATCTTCTATCTATTTCAGAAGAGATCCTCCCTGAATCTCAATATGGTTTCCGCCCCTCCAGAGGGACAGTAGACATGATTTTTACTGCACGTCAGCGCCAAGAAAAGTGCCGGGAGCAAAATCAACCCCTTTATATGACATTTATTGATTTGGCTAAGGCCTTTGATACTGTAGACCGAACGGCTCTCTGGACCATCCTTATGAAAATTGGATGCCCCAATAAATTTGTGAATATCTTGCGACTTCTCCATGACAACATGACGGCAAGTTCCCGAGTGCAGGGAAGAAGCCCGAGTGCAAGGTGAAAGGGAGAAACGCGCTAAGCGAAAAGCACGTCAAATGAATCCTTTACAGGACCATCTTCCATCTGGTAACCTGTGTCCTCACTGTGGGAAGCTGTGTGGATCTAGAATTGGCCTCCACAGTCACTTACTGACCCATCGCTAGAGTCTACACAATTTTTTAGAATTTCCTCTTTTTTTGAATTTTCTTTTTGTAAATTTATCCTGGAAGACAATCTTACTCGGTCACGAGTGATCACCTACTAGTGTTTCCATGCTGATATTTTTGTTTAGAGGAGATGGGGTGATCAGACTTTAGACACACAGTCTTCTTTTCTTTTTTTAATAGAGCCCTGTGGCCTACTTAATGTGACCAACTCCTTCACTTTGTTCTCAGATGCTGCACCTCTTCCTCCCTTCTGTGGGGTAGCTCAGCACTTAACTCATGTGCTGCCCAAGCCCCCTGCCTTCTGTGGCAGTGTCCCATTCAACTACGGGAAGAATGTGCACCCCCTGAAGCTACTGGACATTGCAAAGTGCTCAGGCAAGGAATGCTACTGGGATCTAATGGAGAAAGTGTCAATGCAAGGCCCACCAAGAATGAGATGGCGGTGGTGTGGTATTTTCCCCCCTTTGCAAATGCTGCTGTGGTCCACTATGACTTACCTTCTTCTATACATCAGAGGAATGTGGACGTGACAGCACTCTCTGTTTGAGCATGCTTCCTACTATAGACTCCCAATGTATGGGCACATATTTAAAGATTTAGGCAGCGTGTACAGAAACCTTTGCCTGAGCACTTTAATGACTTATGTAAATTCTATATACATGCCTGCTTGCACATCCCCTGATGAATGTATTCTAACCCCCAAGTATAATCCCAACATCCTGCCTTTTTCTGACCCACACCCCACCTCCTTTCCTTCCCTTTTTTATTGTATGGTTTTATTTAGTTCCATAGTAATGGGAATTAGAAAACGTTGTTCAAGGAAGGTATAAATAATTTTAAAAGGAGAATGAAGCAATATGGGTAGTTTCCTATTCTGCCAGTGTGCTCAGGGGAGTGAATGCACATACAACAGGGCTTTTGTACTTCTAAAAATAACCCAAAATGAGCAGAAACGCTTGTTTCTGGAACAGGGCAGGTCAGCAGAGTTCACAGAAGGGAGCGTTGCTCACCTGACCCAATCTGGAAATGAGTGTTTCCGCTTCTTTCTGGACTACTTTCAAAGTGTGAAAGCCCCATTACGCAAGTGGTCTCTTCTGCAAGTGCAACGGAAACAGCAGAGGTGGAGTGGACCCGTTGGATACTGCCCTATATTTCCTTCCCCCTTTTAAGATTTGTGCAGAAGATGGGAGAATGTGCAAGTGTCTTACAGCTTCCTTCAGAAAATGGAAGTCTTACTGAAGTGAGGAAAATGAAAGGGAGCACAAGCTTGCACAAAGGAGATGCAAGCAGACAATAAGAGATGCAAAAAAGCATTTTGAGGAGCATATCACTAACAACATCAAGGCTAACAATAAAGAATTCTTTAAATATATCAGTAGCAGGAAACCAGCTAGGGAGGCAGTTTGACCACTGGACGATAATGGAGTTAAAGGAGTCCTAAAGGAGGATAATGAGATTGCAGAGAAGCTGAATGAATTATTTTCACCTGTTTGCACTGCAGAAGATACAGTGCCTGAACTGATGTTTTCAGGAAGGGAGTCTGAGGAACTGAGACAAATCGTGGTGACAAAGGACCAAGTTCTCAGCCTTACCAACAAATTGAAAGTTAATAAATCACTGGGCCCAGATGGTATCCATCCTAGAGTTCTTAAAGAACTCAAATATGAAATTGCTGATTTTCTAAGAAAAATATTGTGGAGAAAGCCAACCTAAGCCCCCTGCCTGACACACACACACTCACCAAGGAGGGGGGGGAAGGAGACCCAGGGGGGGGAGACAGCTAGTCTCCACAGATGTCAAAGGGGACAAACAACATCTGCATAGAATCACCCTAGGGGGGAAGGCAGGAAGCATCACCAGGTTTGCCAATGCTCTCGCATATCAGCCCCATCTACATAAGACTTGAATACCTCGCCAGAGCAGACACTTCGGCACCCCTAAGAAATGGCCACTCAACACCATAGGATGGGACCATTAAGCAAGTGGCTTCAAAGGGACCCCATCCCATGGGGGGAGGGCGTCACCCCACCTGACCCAAAAGGCCGCCCCTCAGGGAGGGTGTCAACCCACCTGATCACGGAGGGAAGGGCTACCTGAAACACCAAGGTATAAAACACCCAGCGCAAGGGAACTGGTGGCTGTCAGCAATCTTGCCCATGCCTGGGGTAAGGGAACGAAGGATTGGCAACCCCGGGTAGCAGCACCCGGCGCGCTCCAGCTAGCTGGAATCACTGGCCGCTTGGGTTGACCGGACCCCCGGGAAACCAAGCTGAAATCACTCACAAGCCGCTCGGGTAGACCGGGCCTCCGCCGGGAACCCAGCTAGCCGCTTGGGCAGACCGGGCCTCCGCCGGAAACCCAGCTAGCCGTGTGCGGTTGACCGGGCCTCTGCTGGGGCCCGAGCTGAACTAACTAGCTGAGAGCCCTGAACTCACGGTGTCCTTGAGACTTCTTGCTTGTTACTTTGTACCGTACTGATAAGCTGTATTGCTGGCGTGGGTCTGAGTTTGTGAAGGTAATTTTGTAAATAAACTTGTTTTCTAAAAGATACTTTTGTGGCTATAAGTTATCCCTTTGTTCTGGGCTAAGGGTGAGACGCTGGGGACCTCGGAGAAGGCCCGCCCCAGGACTCGCTACCCCCTTAGCATTGAACCCACGCAGAAGACCAGGTTGTCGGTCTTCCACTAATATGTAACATGTCTGTAAGATCAGCCTCTGTACCAGAGGAATGGCCAATGTAACACCAATTTTTAAAAAGGGATCCAGGGTGGATCCCGGGAAATTACAGGCTGGTTAGCTTAACATCTGTTCTGACTAAATTGGTTGAAAGCGTAATTAAAGATAAAATCAGTAAGCATATAGAAGGACAAGTTCTGCTGAGAAAGAATCAACATGGCTTCCACAAAGGTAAGTCCTGTCTCACTAACCTTTGAGAGTGTCAATAAACATGTGGACATGGGTGGTCCAAGTTTACTTGGACTTCCATAAGGCTTTTGAGGAAGTCCCTCACCAAAGACTCCTGAGCAAATTTAGCGGACATGGAAGAAGGGGAGGTCCTCTTATGGATCAGTAACTGGTTAAAGAACAGAAAGCAAAGAGTAGGAATAAATGGTAAATTCTTGCAATGGAGGGATGTAAAGAGTGGGGTCCCACAGGGATCTGTATTGGGACCAATGCTTTTCAACTTACTCATAAATGATCTGGTATTAGGAATAAGCAGTGAAGTGGCCAAGTTTGCTGATGACACCAAATTATTTAGGGTTGTTAAAACAAAAAGGGATTGTGAGCAGCTCCAAAAGGATCTCTCCAAACTGAGAGAATGGGCATCAAAATGGCAAATGTGGTTCAATGTAAGAAAGTGTAAGGTGATGCACATTGGGGCAAAATAATCCCAACTTCAAGTACAGTAATACCTTGGATTGCAAATATAATTCGTTCCAGAACCGTGCTTGTACTGGAATAAGCAAAGACTACTAGCGTTGAAAAAATGATCCTTCAACGCCAACTTCAGTGGACCGGTCATGTTGTTCAAATGTCTGACTGCCGTCTCCCAAAGCAGTTACTTTATTCCCAACTCAAGGATGGAAAGCGGAATATCGGTGGTCAGTATAAGAGGTTTAAAGATGTTCTTAAGGCTAATCTAAAAAAATGCAATATAAACATTGAAAACTGGGAAGCTCTGGCCCATGAACAATCTAAATGGAGGTTGGCCTTTCACAAAGGTTCCATGGACTTTGAAGAAGCCCGAGTGCAAGGTGAAAGGGAGAAACGTGCTAAGCGAAAAGCACGTCAAATGAATCCTTTACAGGACCATCTTTCATCTGGTAACCTGTGTCCTCACTGTGGGAAGCTGTGTGGATCTAGAATTGGCCTCCACCCACAGTCACTTAGGGACCCACTGCTAGAGTCTACACAATTTTCTTTAGAATTTCCTCCTTTTAAAATTTTCTTTTTGTAAATTTTTATCCTGGAAGACAATCTTACTCGGTCACGAGTGATGGCCTGATGATGATGATAATGATGTAATCCAAAACACTCTTATATCAAAGCAAGTCTCTGGCGGGCGTGAACGGGGCCAATTTCGGCCCGCTACGCCTGCTTGAGGCGAGCGGTTACATCCCTATAAATTGTCTTGCAAGACCTTGCTCGTTTATCAAGTCAAAAAATTTTAAATTTTTTTGCTTGTCTTGCAAAATGCTCTCAGACCAAGTTGCTTGCAATCCAAGGTATTACTGTATAATCTGATGGGATCTGAGCTAGTGGTGACTGACCCAGAAAGAGATCTTGGGGTTGTGGTGGACAGTTTGATGAAAATGTTGACCCATTGTGTGGCTGCTGTGAAAAAGGCAAACTCCTTGTTAGGCCTAATTAGGGAAGGAATTGAAAATAAAATGGAGCATAAGGGCAAATCTATGCTGTGACCACACTTAGAATACTGTGTACAGTTCTGGTCACCGCACCTAAAAAAGGATATCGTAGAGTTGGAAAAAGGGCAGAAAGGGGCAACTGAAATGATTAAGGGGCTGGAGCAACTCCCCCATGATGAAAGGTTACAACAACTGGGATTGTCCAGCTTAGAAAAAAGGAGAGTAAGGGGAGAGATGACAGAGGTGTACAAAATTAATATGCATGGTGCGGATAAAGTGGACAGGGAGATATTTTTCTCCCTCTCTCATAATACTAGAACCCAGGGTCATCCCATGAAGCCGATTGGTGGGAGATTCAGGACAGATAAAAGGAAGTACTTCTTCTCACAGTGCATAGTAACTTAGGCTATGGTATTCAATTCCACAAGATGTACTGATGGCCACCAATTTGGAGGGCTTTAAAAGGAGATTGGACAAATTCATGGAGGAGAAGGCTATCAATGGCTACTAGTCTTGATTGGCTATATGCTACCTCCAGTATCAGAGGCAGCATGCCTATGTACACCAGTTGCTGGGGAACATGGATGGGAGGGTGCTGTTGCACTCATGGGATCCTTGGGCAGCTGGTTGCCCACTGAGTGAACAGAATGCTGGACTATGGACCCTTGTTCTTATCCAGCATGGCTTTTCTTATGTTCCTATAAATTACTGGGCACAGGCAGTTTTGTGCTACATTTAACTTAGGAAATATATCTTGTCAGCTCATCCCTGGAATGTCCCTTCAATGGGCACAAAAGGATTAGGACCTGGGGCAAAGCCATTCAGTCACTGTCTCCAGATTAAGTGGCTGCTGGCTGGAAAAATACAAGTCAGTGGATGTGACAATGGTTTGACAGTGGAGTATGAAGACAGTGATTGTGATGAATAGGTTCACTGGAACCGCTCAGGGCCGGATTAAGAGCATTATGGGCCTGGTGCTGAGGATTTTGGTGGGCCTTTTTATGGAAATAAATAAAATGAAGACGCAATTTTATATTAAAACAAATTAAATATTTTAATTACCATTAAAGTGTCAAAACAGAAACATATTGAAAATATTTCTTTTTTTGTAAACAATAAGCTTGTTAACTCAATAAAACCGTTCATCACATATCGTTGA
The DNA here is from genome assembly GCA_021292165.1 of Shinisaurus crocodilurus. Classification (NCBI taxonomy): domain Eukaryota; kingdom Metazoa; phylum Chordata; class Lepidosauria; order Squamata; family Shinisauridae; genus Shinisaurus; species Shinisaurus crocodilurus. Next base: position 184,180,572 of record CM037879.1, on the reverse strand, counting down.
TGATAAGTACCTCCACGTTTTTTAACCTCTAGGGCAGTCTTCCCCAACCGGGGCCCTTCCAAATGTTTGGGGCCCCAGCTCCCATCTTCCCCAGCCACTGGCCATGCTGCCTGAGGCAAATGAGAACTGTAGTCCAAAATATCCAAGAGGGATATTTGGTGAACTCTGTTCTCTGGGTTTTTCAAAATAAAACTTAAAATGCCACACAATTCCCCATGAAAGCGCACGTGCACACACACACACACCACACACACACACACACAGTATTAGCCAAGCACACACACACACACACGTGCACACACACACAATACACACACACACAGAGAACTCTGTTCTCTGGGGTTTTTCAAAATAAAACTTAAAATGCCACACAATTCCCCATGAAAGCGCACGTGCACACCACAACACACACACACACAGTATTAGCCAAGCAGGTGACATTTTGCAGGCGGCAGGAGGATCAACACCCCCAAAAGGCAGACACCCACACCCACAAACACACAGCCCTCTCTTACGTTCAGTTTGGCTCACAAAAGAGGGAAAGCCCTTTTACAGAAAAAAAGGAGAAGGAGGAGAACTTGCAGATCAAAAGAGTCAAACTTTTGAACCTTACCCGTGCAGAGGAGGGCCATCAGGACCAGCGGCAGGTAAAGACCATCCCAGAGGTTTGTCCCATAGCAAGCAGAAGTCATGGTGGAGATTTTGGAGGCGGGTCTGCAGAGAGGGGTCGCTTGACGGAGCAAAAACTCAAAAACTCCTGCAGCTCATCAGTAAGGGTCTTCCCAATTTCCCCCAAATTATTTATTAAAAAAAAAAAAAAAAAGCAGCCACAACAAAAAGCCAGGAAGCTTTGCTTGACCAAGAATAATTGTGTTGTTCTTGTTGCTTTTTTTTTTTTTTTTTGTTAAACTAGCATTTGAACAATTGAGCTGCGAATCAGAAAGATCTTTTGCTCGAGGCTGGAGAGAGAGGTCCCTTCTAAATCTGAATATTACAGACCCTAGCAAGCCCCCCATGTGCTAGAAGTTCTCACAAAGAAATGTAGTAACAGTGATTGAAATGCAAAGATACTGAAATGCTAATTTGAGAACAACAGTTCTTGCTAGGTCTTGCCTCAAGCCTGTAATGCAGATGTGCTTAGAACACCTTTCTAATCTTGAAAAAATCATTAATTATGCTGAATGGTAACGATCAGAGCTAACTCCGAAGGGGGAAAAAATCGCCGCGTGTCCCTATAATTGCGGGCCTATTGTCTGTTAAGGGCCTGGAGCTGCCGCTCCAACAGCCCCTAGCTTAATCCGGCCCTGGAACCGCTTTGCCTGGAAGTAGTTTCATTATTTAACTGAAACTACTTGTTCATTGTATTTGTTCATTATTAGTTACAAGTGAATGGACCTGGCTTCGCACAGGTGGTATCATTTGATACAGCAAAACCCTGAAGCAAAGTTATGCAGCTGTCAGAGTTGTACACATTGACGGGGTTCGCACGACACAACAAGCAACCAATGATAATTGACAGCAGTTGCTTGTCATGTCGTGCGAACCCAGTTGTGGTTGGCAACTGTTGGTTCTTATTGTGGCTGGCAACAATAAGTTGGTTTGCGTTTGTGTAGGGTCTGTTTGACCCGTGATGGATTGTCATGTTGTCCAAACCTGGACAACACGACCCATCATGGGTCAAGCCCCACAACAAGTGAGCTGCTTGGCAACAGCAGCAAAAATCCCTTGCTGCTCTTGCCAAGTAGCTAGCCCAAGTGGCACTTGGCGGTGGCTGTCAGGGGCTTCTCTGATCCCCACTCCGCACCGCTGCCCCGTTCTTGGGACAGTTGAGTGGTGATGTCATCCCTGCCTCCTGCTGGAGAGGTCTCCTCTTGAGCAGGAGGCTTGTGCCTGATCCGCTCTGCACTGCTGCCCCAAGGGGCAGCGGTGCAGAGTGGATCCCTGCTTTCTGCCTGCTATTCCTCCCACCTGCTACTCCTCGAAAGGAGCGGGAGGCAGCCATCCGCTCTGCGCCACTGCTCCATCCTCGGGACAGTGGTGCAGAGTGGAGATGTCAACCACCTGCTGCTCAAGAGGTCTCCTCTCAAGCAGGAGGCAGGGGCGCCCTGTCTTCTCCACGCTTGCTGCTCCTCAAGAGGAGTGGGAGGCAGGGATCTGCTCCGTGGCGCTACCCTGTGCTCAGGGCAGCACCACAGAGTGGATCAGGCACCCTGCCTCCTGCTTGAGAGCTCTCCTCTGGAGCAGGAGGCAGTGGTGCTCTGTCAGCTCCCCCATCCTTCCCATTGCACTTCAAGGCATGAGCCCTGTTTGCACTATGGGGACAAAGAAGAGTACCTATTTTTTTAATCTTTGTCCCCATTGTGCAAATAGGGCTCGTGCCCTGAAGCTCAATGAAGTCAACTTCCAGCCTCGGCTGGGGCAGTGTGCAGGGGACTGCCCACTGCAAGGGCACAGTGTGCAGGCCCCTGCACATTGTCCGAGCTGAGGCTGGATGTTGACACTGTTGCTCTTCAGGGCACAAGCCCTGTTTGCACAATGGGGACTCTCTGACAGCCATGGCAAGCCAGAATCTGCTCGCAATTGCAGCTGTCAGAGAGAGGAACCTCACTCCTCCCCATGGTGTCCGCTGGGCCACCTCCTGCAGGAAGGAGGGGGGAGGGAGCAAAGCACCCACAATGAACCCGATTGTCAGGCTCATTGTGGGTGCTTGGGGGGTTCCACCACCCTATCATGGTAAATTACGATGGGGTGGTCAGAATGGGTGGGTTTGCACGTAATGGCAACCCATCATGGTAAAGTACCATGATGGGTTGCCGTTATGTGAGAACCTGCCCATTCTGACCACCCCATCTGAGTGAAGCCAAGCCCACTAGTACACTTAGGCATGACTCTTGCCATGGTGTACTGCTATAGCCCACTGAGGGAGGGGTCTGTCCACTCTATTTCCCTGAGGGGTGGGCTTCCCCAAAATAGGGTGGGAGGGAGATAACTGTCCCTTGGCCTGGCTTCAAACTGTATCAACAGCAAAACTATGTGCTGGTTAGGGAAATATGCCACCTACTAACTGAATATGTAACTGCAGGCTTTAAACACATTAAAATTAATTAATGCATTTAAAAAACCAAAGCTTGAGGAGCGCACTCATAGGATCCCCTTCATATGTATGCCAAGTTTCAGTTCTCTAGGTTTCACAGCCCTGTTGCCATGGTGCTGACAGACAGTCACACATCCTTCTTTATTATAGATAATATTTTTATTTATTTATTTATTTATTATATTTATCAGTCGCCCATCTGGCTGGTCACCCGGCCACCCTGGGCGATGTACAACCAAAATACAGCAACACAACACAATAAAATATAATAATTAAAGCAATATAAAAAATTCTTATTAAAAACCTAACCCACCCCATATTCCCGCCTGAACAGCCATGTTTTTAATGCACGGCGGAAGCTCATCACGGAGGGGGCATGGCGAAGGTCACTAGGGAGGGAGTTCCATAATGTGGGGGCCGCCACAGAGAAGGCCCTCTTCCTAGTCCCCACCAGCCTGGCTGCTCTGGCTGATGGGATAAGGAGAAGGCCGTCCGTGGCAGACCTTGTTGAGCGGCCTACTTGATGTTGCTGGAGGCACTCCTTGAGATAAGCTGGGCCGGAGCCGTGTAGGGTTTTAAAGGTCAAAACCAACACCTTGAATTCGACTCGGCAAGCAACTGGTAGCCAGTGCAACTCATTAAGCACTGGCGTGATGTGATCACGCCGGCGGCTGCCCTTAATCAGGCGAGCCGCCGCGTTCTGTACCAGCTGAAGCTTCCGGACCATCTTCAAGGGTAACCCCACGTAGAGCGCATTACAGTAATCTAGGCGAGAGGAGACCAAGGCATGAACCACTGATGGGAGCAGGTGATTAGGAAGGTAGGGGCGCAGCTGCCGTATCAGATGAAGTTGATACAGCGCCGCCCGGCTCACAGCTGCCACCTGAGCCTCCATGGACAGCTGGGAGTCTAGAATGACCCCCAAGCTGCGGACCTGGTCCTTCAGGGGTAGATGTACCTCATTCAGCACCAGGTCAACATCCCCTAACCTTCCCTTGTCCCCCACCAGAAGTACCTTGGTCTTGTCGGGGTTCAGTTTCAGCATGTGGTTATTATGTATGATAAATGCAAAACCATCTTCGTGGGACTGCATATTTCTTAGACCTTTGCAATTAATTACTAGTCACTGGGACATTACAAAACTGAAAAATAAAAGTTTAAGGAGAAATTACACTTATCTGAAGATTAGCATATAGTAGTTATTTTGAAATGCAAATTTGAGGATGTTCCCATGCTTCACTTTTGGCAGATTTAGGATATATCAGATATCATTTCTGAGTGTAAAACACTTTTGAATGTTTCTGTTACAATTTTTCCCATGTTCAGTACTTTTCCCTATATCTTCCTAGACTATAAATTTTTCTCTCTCGTCTGTTTAGTGAAAGCTTGGCAGAATGTGCAGAAAGAGAGACTTTGGAAGAAGCAGCTCTCCACCTAAAAAATGTAAGCTTTGCTTCAACTGTAAATGCTGTTAGTTGGAAGAATAATTACCACTATGTCACCATCTTAATGAAAGGAGAGGTCGATATGAATCATGAATCTGAACCAAGAAATCTTGAACCTGAGAAAAATGAAGGTATAATATTTATTTTAATCTCCAGTGAACATTGCCTAGTTAGGAAGTTTCTGTATCTACATTTTGTGTATAACTTTACATTAGATCATAGTTTTCCATTTCTCCTCTTTAGAAGATAATTTCCCCATATGTGTCAGAGTGCAGTTCATGTACATTAATTTTTACACTGCCTCCAGTGAGACATAAACTGCAGTCCTATGCAGTTACCTTGGGTTACAGTGTAACATGGATTACAGTGGGACTTGCTTCCAAGTAAACATGCATAGGAATGGATTGTAAATATGCCGTAATTCATGGAGGTGCCTCTTACCCATATCCTGATGGTGTTAAGAGATCTGCAGTGATACAAATAGAACAGCTCTATGACCTCATACCCCATCTACTGTTGTTGTTTTCATTCAATTTTGTATTTCTCCCAAGTCTTACTCTACAAGTATATGGCTTGAAGGAATAAAAAGTATTAAGCAACCACTAAAGTATTTAGTCTCTAAAATCACCAACTTTCTCAAGGGCATGCTTTCAAGAGAAGTTATAGGGGGACACAGGTTTCATGTGACATTTTGTTGTTTCATTGAAGCACAGTCAGTTGAGATAATGCTGAAATTGGAACAGATGTGGTACCATCCATCTGGAGATTTCCTCCCTTCCTTTCTGATTGGTACCTTTTGGTTTGTCTTTACTACTGCAGACAGGTCACAAACATGTCCTGGAAAGGTAATCCTCCATGCATCTCTTTCTCACATGAACTCTTTCAGAGTGAACCAGCTAAGAGGCCCAGTAGTGTTTGAAACCCCTGCCATAAGGCTGAGTACCTTTTCCATCACAGCTGAAAAGTAGAAAATACACTACCTCCCAGTTGAGCATTAGGTATACTCCACAAATGAGTGGGTTTTGATGTAGTGCAGTAAAAGGAGCAGTTGCCTCTTCCTTCACATTACATGTTTATGGTAGCAGCTTATATATTACCAGTGCCTTTCTAAATCTAGATGCATCCGCAACTCCAAGGATGAAAGTATTTGGTGCTACTTGGCCCTGGCCACAGTTGGTAAATTTACTAGCTTCTTATGTTGAAATACTTTTCTTTTCCTCTCTCTTTTTGCAGGTTGGGAATGGGTAAAATGGGAAGAATTTCCTTCAGCAGACCAGCTGTTCTGGGCTTTACGTTGCTTAAAAGAGCAAGGTTACAATCCTTTCAAAGAAGAATTAAATCATCTCATGGGCTACACTGGAAATCACGTTAATGTAACAGAAGAATGTTAAATTTACTGTGTAGGAAATGTTTGTTTTCAGAGAGACCAATTTTTGTGTTAAAAAAAGCTCTGTTCCATCCTGTAAAAGTCTTAGGTTTTATCTAGACATATGAAGATATGTCTACTTCCATGTCATGACTGGCACTGATAACATGCATTTTAGCAGTCAGCATCACATAGTATTAAAGCAAATAAGATTTTTATACAGTACATGTGCAGCACTATATACCAACTAATGCATGTGGAGCACCATTTAAACAAAAGGGTTTCATGATATGGGTTGGGGCAACCTCTGCTTTGTGTTTAGAGACAATTGTGTATTAAATTGTTGTTCCCTCCATGACCCATATGACAGTCTGGTTTCAGTATTTTAGGTAAAGGTATGTCTTGACATAAAATGTTCCATGTTTGTAAGTCTATCTTCCTCTCCTTAACTTCTTTGCAGGCATCAGAAAAAAGAGGGGGAAGTGAAGACAATTAAAACCCCCAGAGGATCTGAAACCTCTGTGGGTTTAAAGTTGCCTGGGGCCCTAAATAATGATCCGGCACAGCAGGGTTCCCTGGCCATCTCCCCCGCCCTCTTCCCTCATCTGTCCTCCTGCAGGTTTCCTAGGGTATACCACAGGAGCACTGAGGGTTCCCTTCCCCCAAACACAGGGGATTTCCTCTGCTTTTGCCACTTCCCCAAGTGCTGTCGACTTAGGGTAAATGGCAAAACTGAGGGGACAGTTGGGACTTCCCAGCATCCCCCAAACCCTGGGGATCCTGCATGGTGTTAGGTTTAGTGGGGGTGCAAAAGTGAATGGAGTGCAAAATATCTCCTGACTTAGATTCAAGGTGACTATACGTCACGGTCTGGCGACACATGCAAGTCAACAAGTTTGCAAGTCAACATGTTATGTAATTGTTGCGTAACCGTTGTATAACCCTCCTATTGTTTATAGTTAAATACTATAAAGTAGGGGTGAGCACGGTGTTGTGCTACCATCTTCAAGAACCTCTCTTCTGCGTGTGACATGCCTTAATCTCGTAAGAGTCTTACAACTGAATAAACACTTTACTATCAATACATTGCTTTCGCTGTCTTCCTTCCGTGCGTAATACTAAGAGTTAAGCGGGCAAAGCTTTTACTCTAGTTTACTCTCACATCGGTTGTGTGCCCAGGATAAGATAAGAAAGGCAATGTTTATAGTAGATGTTTATGCTTACTGAATGCTGTTTGTGCGGTTTGGAATGCTAGAGCTTTGATAACAGAGGCTCGGATTACAGCACTTCTTTGACTGAAAGTACAGCAGAATGGCAGAAGAACGCAGAGACAGAGGCTTCACTTTTCCACAGCTGACAGATCATAATTTCTCAATATGATCTCAGCATATGGAAGCACAGCTACGCATGGACAATATATGGCATGCTGTAACAAATGATCCACCAGCGCAAGTGACGGCTGCATGGACAACTGCTGATCAAAAAGCAAGTGCTCTAATAACTATGGGTGTCTCTGATGAGCAACTGGTGAATGTTCGAGAACCACGAACTGCTAAACTCAAGTGGGAGGCACCACGAGCTATTCATCTCCGGCGGGAGACTGGATCTACAGTTGTTTTCTTTAAGAAGCTATATCGGGCTGAGCTAACCAAGGATGGTGACGTATGTGCTCATTTACGGCATCTGAGGTTGCTGCGTGACGAATTGTTATCTCGAGGAGTCGAGATACCGGATTTACAATTCTGTTATGTTGTTCTCAGCAGTTTGGGTGTTTCCTTTGAAGGCATCGCTTCTCAGCTGGCAGCCATCCCAGCAGCACAGCTGACCGTGGAACTGATTCAGGCGAGGCTTATGGCGGAAGTGGATCGCCGTGTCGCTGCCAGTTACCATGGAGAGGAACAGAAAGCTGTACCAATCAGCAGGGGCGTGACTTCAGCTGAAGAATCAGTGGCAGCTTTAAAAGCGAAACAATGCTTTTCTTGTGGGAAGATAGGACATTTTAAAAAAGATTGCAAGAAGAAAAAGAAAGCTGGAAAACAGCAGGGGGCTTCCAAGCCGACCTCTGGGGCGAAAGCATTGTTAATTGAAACAGGCAAAACAAAGGGAACTTCTTACTTTGTTTTTGACAGCGGAGCTACCCGACACATGTGCAGAGATAGATATTTGTTTACAACTTTTACTAAGCAAAAGGGGAAGATTCATCTTGCCAATGGTCAGGTATTTGACAGTCATGGTTTTGGAACTGTGTTTCTTGAGAGTTTGAACACAACAATCAAGAATGTGTTATTTGCCCCTGACTTATCAGAAAATTTACTGAGCATTTCTCAACTGACTAATCAAGGGTTTATTGTAAAATTCTCTGTAGCTAAATGTGAAATACTGAAAGATGGGAAAGTATTTTTGTTTGGAAAGCTACAAAATGGTTTGTTTCTTTTATCATACAGGGTTTGTAATGATGTAGAAGAAATAGGAGGGAGTAAAGTTTCTACTTCAAAGGTCAATGCTCCTGTACATGATAATTGTATACATGCATACCATAGAATGTATGGTCATTTGAATTTTCAGGCTGTGAAGAAAATGCAGACAGTGGTTGAAGGTATGCATTTGCAAAAGTGTAATTTTCACATGAAATGTATTTCTTGTGCGCAACACAAGGTAAAGCAAGCACCTAAAGGTAAGCAAACTGGGAGACAAGCTGAAAAACCATTTCAGTTTGTTCATGGTGATCTAGTGGGTCCTCTGACAGTTTCCAGAGGAGGGGCACGCTACTTCATGGTGTTGGTTGATCAATACATGAGATACACGTTTGTTTACATGCTAGCAAATAAAGCTGAAGCATTGGACAGATTCCAGGAGTATTGTGCTTGGGTGGAAAAAAAGCATAATACCCATATCACTTGTTTGTTTACAGATATGGGAGGGGAGTTCAATTCAGCGCAATTTGACGCATTTCTAACTAAACGTGGTATTGAACACATGGTAGCCAGTCCACGCTCACCATGGCAAAATGGATTGTGTGAAAGAAAAAATCAGACACTGTTACATGGATTTAAATGTCTTTTAACTGATGCTAATTTGGATGATGTGTTTTGGGCAGAAGCACTGAATTGTTTCAATTATGTACACAATAGAAGTTTCAGTTCTGTGTTGAATTGTACACCTTATGAGAAGCTGTATAAAAAGAAACCTACTGTGAAACACTTCAAGATTTTTGGGTCTGATATGTGGGTGCACACACCTCAGAGTCAGAAGCTAGGAAAAAGAGGCTTGCATGGGATTTTTCTAGGATATGAGAAAGGTGCATATCGTGTTCTCATGTCTGACACCCAGACTGTAAGGTTGTCTAGAAGTGTTGAGTATAATGCTAATTGGGAAAAGGTTGAGATTTTTCAACCCTATTCTGTAGGCACTACTGATCCTGAGGATTCAGGTTCAGAGTCAGATTCAGATACAGAATCAGAATACAAAAGCATTAAGAGTACTCCAAGACAGTCAGGTGAATCTGACTCCTCTGATACTGAAACACCACATGGTTCAGAGGATGAAACTGAACAGAAACCATTGTTCACCATTGGTGCAAATTCATTGAAACAGGAAACTGATAGTTCTGATGAGGAAAGGAAAAGGTTGCGTAGATCAAAACATCCTACTAAACAACCTGTGAGATATCAGGATGAATTTGCAGGAAAAGCCATTTTTGAACCTCAGAGTTACAAAGAGGTAGAGGAATTGTCTGCTAAGGAAGCTACACCATGGCTTCAGGCTATGCAAGCTGAGTTAAATTCTTTGGATAAGAACAAAACATGGAAGCTGGTAAAGAAACAGCCATCCATGAAAATAATTGATAGCAGATGGATTTTTAAAGTGAAAACTGACCACACCAGAAAGGTGGCACGTCACAAAGTGAGATTAGTTGCACGTGGTTTTGCGCAAATTGAGGGTTTGGATTACCACGAGGTATTTGCACCTACAATTCGCTTTGAAACAATCAGACTGATGTTTAAGATTGCTGCTGAGAGAAATCTGAATATTTCACATTTGGATGTTACCACAGCGTTCTTGTATGGTCAATTGTCTGAGGACATTTACATGCAACCACCGGATGGTGTTGCTGTGAAAAAAGACGTGGTTTGTCATTTACAGAAGTCTTTGTATGGACTTAAGCAATCAGCAAGGTGCTGGAATTCTGTTTTAACTCAAACACTGCTGGATTTGGGATTTGCACAGGGAGTGGCAGATCAATGTTTGTTTATTAAACAGGAACAGGAACATAAACTGTATGTACTTTGTTATGTTGATGATCTATTGCTTTTCTGGGAAGACAAAAAGCAATATGATAAACTGATACTGGGTTTGAAATCTCATTTTGAATTAAAATTGCTTGGCAATGTGACCAACTATCTCTCAATTGAAGTGGAAAGGGAGAAAGAAGGCAGTATTTTGCTTCATCAAACCAGGAAAATCATGGATGTGATTGAAAAGCTGCATTTGGAGCATGCTAACTCGGTAGATACTCCAATGGTTGTTAATTTTCAAGCACATGCTGATGGAAAACAGTTTGAGGATGCAACACTGTACAGAAGCATATTGGGACAGCTAAGTTTCATTGCACATGCAACAAGGCCTGATATTGCTGTCAGTGTGAACCTATTGAGTAGGCAAACTGTTAACCCCACAGAACATGCTTGGAAAGCTCTGAAAAGAGTTGTGCGTTATCTGAAGGGAACATTGCACTTCAGACTACGTTTCACATCTCAAAGCACAGGTGGCTTACAGATTCATGCAGATGCCAGTTTTGGTAGTGATAGTAAGGACAACAAAAGCACCTCTGGAGTTTGTTGTTGTTATAATAATGCATTGTTTGATTGGGCTTGCAAGAAACAATCTACTGTAAGTTTGAGTTCAACTGAAGCTGAACTGAATGCATTGAATTATGCCATTGTAAATCTTGAATGGTTATTGCAATTGTTTAAAGATGTTGGAATTGATGTGGAAAAACCTATCACAGTTTTTCAGGACAACCAAGCCAGTATTGCTATTTTGAAAACAGATAGCAATAAACAAAGAACAAAGTATTTGCAGATAAAATTGAGTCATGCAAAGGAATACATCAGAAGTGGTCTGATGCGAGTTCAGTTCCTGGCTGGTAGAGATATCCCAGCAGATCTCTGGTCAAAGCCAATTGGAAAAGAACAGCACCAGAAGCTGACAAAACTGTTGCTGTTGTATTAGATGGATACCACGTTCTACACCTACACTAAACGCAGGGGGATGTTAGGTTTAGTGGGGGTGCAGAAGTGAATGGAGTGCAAAATATCTCCTGACTTAGATTCAAGGTGACTATACGTCACGGTCTGGCGACACATGCAAGTCAACAAGTTTGCAAGTCAACATGTTATGTAATTGTTGTGTAACCGTTGTATAACCCTCCTATTGTTTATAGTTAAATACTATAAAGTAGGGGTGAGCACGGTGTTGTGCTACCATCTTCAAGAACCTCTCTTCTGCGTGTGACACGCCTTAATCTCGTAAAAGTCTTACAACTGAATAAACACTTTACTATCAATACATTGCTTTCGCTTTCTTCCTTCCTTGCGTAATACTAAGAGTTAAGCGGGCAAAGCTTTTACTCTAGTTTACTCTCACACATGGAAGGGGCAGGAATTGAGGGGTATCCCCCCAAAACCCTTTTTTGCAGTATCTTGGGGGTTTGGGGGGGGGGGGCTTGTGCCTCTGGGCTATCCACACTTGGGAAGTGAGGGAAGCCCAGTGGGACATGAGCCTCCCCTCCAACTCCAAAGATTCTGCAGCAAAGGGTGCTTTCTACTCCCTGCCAACTTTTTAATTTAAAAAAATGTAAAAGAAATAGTTAGCAGTGGGCTACAAAGTTCCAATTTGGCATGGATACTGTGTCCTTTCAGACAAGTGTCCTTGCCAAATTGGAATTGTGTAGCCTGTTGCTAGTTTTTACATTTAAAAAAAAAAGATGGAGTGGAAAGCACCCTTTACTAGCCCCTTGGTGAGAGCGGCAGCCCTTTTTTTGCCACTCTTGCCAAGGGGCTCTGTGCCTTTTTGGCTCCTCAGTGGGTCAGCCTGTCGTCTGGTTTCAGACAAAACATTAAACCTACTAGGGTTTTCTTAACCCTACTGCAAACCATGGCTTAGCAGGGTGGTTCTTAAGTCACACCAGGTTGGCTTATAAACCACCACGCAGCATTCAGACAACACGCTCAGCCACTCTGCCTCTTAACCTACTGAGGCTTAGCTTGTTGTGTGAACCCAGTCAATGAGTCTAGGAAACCTGTGACTTTTCATCAGCTCCCAAATTTCCCCTATGGGGAAAGCCATTGTATGGTGGCCTTGTAGGCCCCTTCCAACTCTATGATCTATGAATCTATGTAGCCTTTAGGTTGACAATAGCGGGTAGACAAATTCCCTACCTCTACCAACATCTATTTACATAACAAAACATGCAGTTTTGGGGATTGGAGTAGCAGTAGAAACATCTCAGGACTGAGCATTTTATATCCATCAGGCTGCAGAGAGAGAGAAAGGAAGCAGGAATACTATCAGTTCTGCTCAGAAGCCAGTTCCATAAGGCTCCATCCATCAACTCTCACCTGGCAATAGCCATTCCATTAGGTTGAGATGAGGGAGAGGCGGGAAGCAGGGTCACTCCATCGGCTCTGTTGAGAGACCAGCACCTTTTGGCTCCTCTTCTTGAATGTTTTTTGTTCTAACTAGTCATTATAAAAACTCTAATAACTAGTGCCTGAGTTTTCCTTCCCCCCCCCTCTCCCAATCCCTTTTCCTTTTGTGTTGTGTCATTTACATTGTAAGTGTGAGGGTAGGGACCATCTTATTTGATTTATACCCTGCCTTTCCTAAAAAAAATGGCACTCAGGACAGCTAATAACAAATTAAAATAAAAGCTTAGTTAAAACAGTAACAAATGAATTAAAAAAATTAAAACACAATAAAAGAAATAAAAAACAGCACCCAACCCAACAGAACCCACTCCAGCAACCAACCAACTTGCATGCCAAAGGCCTGCTTGAATAAAACATTTTTGCCTGCCAGCAGAAGGTCAGCTGAGATGGAGCCAACCTAGCCTCTTTTGGCAGGGCGTTCCAGATCCTGGAAACGGCTACCAGGAAGGCACTCTCATGTCCCCACCAAATGTACCTCTGATGGTGTCAGGACCGAGAGAAGGGCTTCTCCCAGGGCAGGCTCCCGTGGGAGAATGCGGTCTTTCAGTTAGCCTGGTCCCAAGTTCTATAGGGCTTCATAGGTCATTGATCTTTATCAATAGTATTGATCATTGTAAGCTGCTCTGGGAGTCTTGAGTAGGGTAAAAATACTACACCCAATAACAGTTCTCTGCCCCCTCAGAGATACATTCATATTCTGCAGTGGATGGAGGATAGCTTTGGACGGGTTGCTTCTCCCACTCACTTCAGTAGGCAGGAATATGCAAATTAGGCTTGAAGTGTACTCCCTAATGGAGAAGCAGCTTCCAAAGATGCCACAGGAAGAGACAAAACAAGGAGATAAAAACTTCCAAAAAGCCACAGAACTATGGGACTAAAAGTTATGACTTGGAAAACAGTAACCAAGAAATTATGTGGAAGACAAGAAAAATGAGTTAATGATATTCCCTACCTGTCAACCATAAACTACTGAACCCTACCCAGCAGCAAGAAATACTCCAGTGAAGGGAGGATATCCTCTATCCACTGCACAAAGTGAATGTATCACAGTAAGCCCCAATGTTCCTTTTACCTGCAGTGGAGGATATCCTTGGTTGGAATATAGAACAGTGGTAGCCACAAAGGGTGGGCTCCTCACGGCAGACCTGAAATTTGCACCACTTGCTGGAATATCCAGTGTCTGAATGAGGCTTTGGCTGAGACAAAGATATCCAATTTTAGTGTTGCTTGAAGGACACTGATTTTCATGTGGCCACCCTGCATGTATCAACTAGAGGGGCATTCATGCTGAAGGTAGCAGAGATGGCAGCACCCATTGTGGAATGAGCAGGTACACCAGGCATAGAAGAAGCAAAAGACTCATAGTGAGATGCAAACTTTGATAACCTGAAAAGAATAAACAATCAGAGGCGTGAAAGACATTGGGGCATTTGAAGTAAATTTTGATGGCATGCTTGACATCCAGTTTGTGCCATTCCTTCTTAAAAGAACAGAAGCAACAGAAAGGGAGGTGGAGTTGTGCTGTATGTTAAAAATATGTATCTCTGCACAGAGATACAGGAAGATGAGCTTGGCAGCCCCATTGAGAGCATGTGGATTAAAATAAATGGGGCAAAGAACATGGCGGTTGGAGTCTACTACCGACCACCCAATTAAGGAGAAGACGAGGATGAAACTTTTGAAAAGCAAATTGCCAATGTATCAAGGAGGCATGATGTACGTAGTGATGGGGGACTTCACTTTCCCTGATGTCGGTTGGGAGACAAATTCTGCCAAACATGGCCCCTCCAAGAAATTCCTGACTTGTGTTGCTGATAACTTCCTCCTACAGAAAGTGGAGGAAAGAAATAGAGGATCGGCTATCCTTGACCTGATTCTAACCAACAGAGACAAGTTAGTGGAAAAAGTGGCAGTTTCGGGAAGTCTGGGGGAAAGTGACCATCTTATACTTGAGTTCTTGATTCTAAAGGAAGCAAAAGCTGAGTGCAGCCAAACATGTACCCTAGATTTTAGGAAAGCCAATTTTAATAAACCCAGAACAATGATAAGTAAGGTCCCATGGCAAGCGACTCTAATGAGAAAAGGAGCCCAGGATGGGTGGGAGTTTTTTTTTAAAGGAAATCCTTAAGGCACAATGGCAAACAATTCCCACAAGGAAAAAAGGCAAGAGGGCTACAGAAGAAGCTAATGTGGCTTAACAAAAAAATTCAGAGATGACCTGAAAACAAAAAAGGACACACATAGGATGTGGAAGGAAGGCCAAGCTACAAGGGAAGAGTACAGGCAGGTAGCACAGAACTGCAGGAATAGTGTTAGGAAGGATAAAGCTAAGAATGAGCTAAGGTTAGCGAGGGATGCTAAAAACAACAAGAAAGCTTTCTTCAGATACATGCATAGTAAAAGACAGAGGAAAGAAATGGAGGTTCAACTACTCAATGAGGATGGCAAATTGATAACAGAAGACAAAGAAAAGGCAGAAGTGTTGTTAAGATGAGATATAGTTCTGATCATTTGGTTATGGCTACACTTCCAAAAGGAAGTCCACAGCCCTCATAAGAAGCGTTGGGTAAGCAAGGGTTCAAGAGAAAAGAAGCAGCCGGCCCGCCGGCCCACCTCCCCAGCAGGGCAGAAGGCAAAAGGTCATGACTGAAGGCTTGAATGGAAGAGTGAGTGAAGCCTAGAGGCATGCATAGGCAAATGAGTGGCAGGCTTGCATTGATTAAGACCTGAATATTGCATATTGCCTAAAACACAGGAAGATTTCTCCTGAAAAGATATGGCTCGCCCCCCCACTGGGCGAATACCACCAGAAGCTTACTCCAAAAACAGTCCCATCAGCAGGAAGACCCAAACCTTTGTACACCCATCAAGGGCTATCAAAATACAAAGAGCAAGGTCGTTAGCAGGGTTGGAAGACATCTGTGGGGCAAAGACCACCCCCACTGCTCTCATTCCCTCCAAAAAGGCAGGAAAGAGACTATAAGAACTAAGAGGTTTTAGCAAGGTGTGTCGGGAGAAAGAGCTGAAGGGGTCACCTTGGAACGCGAACTGCAGAGCTACAGCTGGAACCTCATCACAGCAGACAGGTAGTAGCTGGGACTTTGCTTTTCTATCCTTCTAGGCGGGAATCTCTCTCCCCCCCCCCCTTTTTCCTATTCAGGCTTGTCAGGGCAAAAGGGACTCTTTCTCCTCTCCAGAATACAGGGTGTGTTTGAACCATAGCGTAAGGATATTTTGCTGCCTGACATCACTAGGTTTGCTTTACCAACAAGTAAGACGCTGTACCTACTCTGTATTCTTCTTCAATAAAACCACCCTTTTGTTTCTAGAGTCTATGTGTGTGTGTGTAGGTTTGTTTAAGTATAAAAGGAGCAAAGCGCACACTTCCCCCCCCCCCAGCAGCGCAGGTTTTACCCCAGCCAAAGATCCTAAACCTTTCGTAAGAGTGTGGGGTTAGAGGGAATCTAGCGCCCAGAATTATCTGTCGTAACAGTGTTCAATTCCTACTTCGGCTCGGTCTTCTCCCAAAAGAGGGTCTATGACCCCCCTGGCAAACCTGAAGTACAGACTGAAGGGGCAGGATTGCAGCTTGAGATTGATAGGCAAATGGTCAAGGAGCACCTGATTACTCTGAACGAGTTTAAATCTCCAGGGCCTGATGAGCTGCATCCTAGAGTAATAAAGGAACTGGCAGAAGAACTCTCAGAACCACTGTCTATTATCTTTGAGAAATCATGGAGGACAGGTGAAGTGCCAGATGACTGGAGGAGGCCAATGTTGTTCCCATCTTCAAAAAGGACAAGAAGGAGGAACCAGGGAACTATAGACCAGTCAGTCTGACATCAATCCCTGGGAAAATTTTGGAGCAGATTATAAAGAAGTCAGTCTGCAAGCACCTTGAAAACAATGCAGTGATTACTAGAAGCCAGCATGGATTTGTCAAGAACAAATCCTGCCAGACTAATCTGATCTCATTTTTTGATCGGGTAACCTCCCTTGTGGACTGTGGGAATGCCTGGACTTCAGCAAAGCTTTCGACAAAGTGCCTCATGATATCCTGATTAGCAAGCTAGCTAAAAGTGGGCTAGATGGAAGAACTATCAAGTGAATCCACAATTGGCTACATAATCGGACTCAAAGAGTGCTTATCAATGGTTCCTTCTCAAACTGGGGAGAGGTAATGAGCGGGGTACCACAGGGCTCGGTCCTGGGCCCAGTGCTCTTCAACATTTTTATTAATGACTTAGATGAGGAGGTGCAGGGAATGCTTATCAGATTTGCAGATGACACAAAGTTGGGTGGAACAGCTAATACTCTGGAAAACCGAAACAAAATTCAAAGAGATCTCGATAGGCTGGAGTGCCGGGCCAAAAACAGAATGAAATTTAATAGGGATAAATGCCAAGTGCTGCATCTAGGGAAATGAAACCAAATGCAGAGTTACAGAATGGGGGACACTTGGCTCAACAATACTACAAGTGAGAAGGATCTTGGAATTGTGGTAGATCACAAACAATATGAGCCAGCAATGCGATGTGGCTGCAAAGAAGGCAAATGCTATTTTGGGCTGCATTAATAGAAGTATAGCTTCCAAATCGCGTGAAGTGATAATTCCCCTTTACTCAGCACTGGTTAGGCCTCATCTTGAGTACTGCGTCCAGTTCTGGGCACCACACTTTCAGAAGGATGTAGACAAACTGGAGAGGGTTCAGAGGAGGGCAACAAGGATGATAAAGGGACTGGAAACAAGGCCCTATGAGGAGAGACTGAAAGAAGTGGGCATGTTTAAGCCTTCAGAAGAAGAAACTGAGGGGAGATATGATCGCACTCTTCCAGTACTTGAAGGGTTGTCACACAGAGGAGGGCCAGGTCTCTTTTCGATCATCCCAGTTTGCAGGACACGGAATAATGGGTTCAAGTTACAGGAACCTAGATTCCACCTGAACATCAGGAAAATTTTCCTGACTGTTAGAGCAATAAGACAATGGAACCAACTACCTAGGGAGGTGGTGGGCTCTCCCACTCTGGAGGCATTCAAGGTGCAGCTGGACAGCCATCTGTAAGGGATGCTTTGACCTGGATTCCTGCATTGAGCAGGCGGTTGGACTCGATGGCCTTGTAGGCCCCTTCCAACTCTACTTTTCTATGATTCTCCATAGATTTGCTTAAATGGGGACAAAATGTGGGTAGTATCAACTCCTGTGCTCTGTGAAACACAGAACTGGCTTTCACAACGAAAGTTTGGTCCAGACACACCACCACCAAATCTTGGTGAAGAATGTACACCGCCATGGCCAATAACACTCCCAATTCTAATATCCTGCATGGAAAGAACTTTCCAGGATAGGTAATTGAAGAAAACTGTGTTTGATGGCTCAAAAAAAAGATGAGTCAGATCCCTTTATTGTTTAAGTCCCAAATGGGGTATCTGCAAACTATAGGTAGTTTCAAGAGGGCTGTCACTCTCAAGAGCAGCTTGATGTCAGGATGTGCAGCCATAAGAAGCCAGTAGAAGAGCTGATACTTGCCTTTTCAGAGTATTAGGACACAGAGCCTGTTCCAGTGCAGCCTGGAGGAAGGCAAGAATAACCTTAACTCCTGCTTTTACTGCATCTCTCTCTCTCCTGCACCACCTGGTGAATGCCCTCCAGGTATCCTCATAAATTCTGTTGGTGAGGGTCCAGTGAGAAGCCAGGATACCAATGAGGCCTTTGTAGCCCTCATGCTCCAGTTTCAACTGTTCATTAACCAGGTGTGGAGCTGAAGCCAGTCTGGATCTGGGTGTAGAAATACCCTCTGGCCAAAGAAGCTCTGTGATACTGGAAGGGGCTGAGATTCTTCTTCTGCTAGCACCCCCAGATCCAAGTACAAGGCCTTTTTTGGCCAATTGGGGGGTCACTAGATAGATTTGTTTGTATACAATCATTAGACCATTACAAAGCAAACATTTAACAAAGAACATTCACACAAAGATAACATATGTACATGAAGTTTAACACAAACTCAAATCATATAGAATAAACTTAAAATTCTGGATCCCAGGAGAGAGTGGGTCCTTCAGAGAACAGAAAAATGTTTAGGCCGATCCTATGGAAGAAGAGTTATACATGCATATCAAATGCTAGTGAGCTTTAGACAACAACCTTCTTGAATGCTTTAAAATCACCCAACTGTCTGTGGAGAAAATGACTCTAGCTAGCTGAAACTTGAACACTCCTCCATAGTGACAGAATATTATTATCATGTAGAAAAACTGAAATTCCTATAAACTGCTGCCTCAAGGAACATAAGGAACTAGTAAAGGTTTTAGAAAGCTTCTGCTTCTCTAATCTAGGGAATAGAGTAAGAAGCTACTTCTTGTCCTTGGGGCTGTTATAGCAACCTCAAAGACTCCAAAAGGAATATCTGCCAAAGAAAAGACTAAAAAACAAATCAGTCTCAGACTTAAAGCATAACCTCCATATATTACAAGCTGTACATTTAGTTGATCATATCTGCTGCCAGGTTGCGGGCAGAAAAATGTATAGAAAAATGTACAAGATTAATCTTGTATCTACCATCATGGGCAAAATCCTTAGCGAACTTGCCCAAATCTTGCACCTCAACAGAACTTTATTCTCTGTATGCTCCAGGCAGGCATTTCTTTGGCAAAAGACTGTTGTTGGGTCTGTGACCGCATAATAAAGATTGATTGAATGATTGATTGGCAAAAGACTGGGAATCCTGGTAGAAAAAAAGGCAGCCATGCAATCTTAATGGGCTGAGTTTTATCTAGTTTTGGAACTGCCATGTCAGGAACCAGTGTGGCTACAGAACCATCCACAGGGGAACCTTAAATTCCTCATAGAGTCATGAGGGAATTATTTTTAAAATTGCAAACACTAGAGGAGCCAATAGGCTGTTGCCTAGGCCACTCTCCCATGACCTCTCAGTGCCTGGGAGAGGGGCAGCTCCCTAAACAGCTCCTCTTGTTACAGCAGCTTCAGAGAAAAAAGGTGGGGGAAGTCCTCAGCTGAGAGGGAACCCTTGTTGCACCCGATGGCTCACTGTCCCAGTTTCTGAGCGCCCTCTAAAGAAAAAAGCATTTTCTGGAATTCTTTAGTTTCCTTGCCCAACAGCTTACCTCTCCTTGTTTTTGTGGGAGGAGGGGTCGAATGATTTCCCTGGAAATGAAGTACTGAAACCCCTTGGGTTCCTCACCAGCATTTGCCACCCCTTCCGTTTCTGAACAGGAGGGGTCTGGCATAGTTAATCTGTTAATATCAAGTTGTACCAACATTGGGTATCGTGGATTGACTGACAAGATTTGAGAGTATTTCCTTGTATCTCCCCAACTTTGTGGAACACCGTGGGCTGGTGTCAGACTGAGGATGAGGGGGGGGGGGAGAGAGATCTCACGCCTTTTCTCACCCATCAGACCTGAATCTGGGGGCCCTCCTTTCACTGCGAGGGGTGGGACTTCCCAGGCCACACCTCAGGGGCGCCAAGCACCTGTTCCAGCCCCTTGGTTATAACCTGGTTTATCCAGGAATTTAAAATTTCAAGTACAGGGCTTTCCCATCCATGATGAGGGTTGGTGGAAAAGATGCTCCCCCCCCCCCCCAGCCTCTCCACACTTACCTTTGCTGCCTCTGGCATGCTTTCATCTGGATAAGGGAGATTGGCACCTGCCTGCCATGACCACTGTGCTACACCAGGGCTGTGTCATGTGAGCCAGATCCCCCAAGAATGAGACAAGATGTACCACTGTGGGTGGGCTTTGCTTTACTCTTGAGGCACTGGGCCTCTGAGGAAATGATGTACCCAGGGCAATAAGACGGTTGCACTACAACTGAGGGGTCTTAACGTGATGCCCCTGGGCAGCCCAAGGAGAGCATTTCGAGGGCTTTGTTCAGGAGTACTGTGATATCCTTCAAGTGGAACAGCCTAGTGGAGGGAAGGAGTCCTGCCCTCCAAAAGCTTTCCCTCCTCCTGGTCAAAAGGGTGGAATTAAGGGCCCCATCGTCCTCCAGACCACTTACGGAGGAATCTGCTTGGCTTCCTTCTTTAAGAACAATCTGTTTAATTCAGGGGTGATGAACCTTTCAGCCAAAGGGCCAAATTCAAATTCAGAGACAAAATACCAGCATATTTTAGCCTTAGGAGGCATGTCAACCATTTAGAAGGGGGGGGACCTGCACAAAAGCCACCAATCAGCAGTCAGGGAGAGGTGGTGGGAACAGAAGGGGAGGCCATTTGGGAAACCCCAGGCAGGCCTGATTTAGTCCATGGAGTTGAGGTCCCCCCCCCCAAATTTAATCCATTGACATAACTGGGTGAAGAGAGCATCCTTCAGTAATGGGAGTAGGTGAGCCCTGAATACCCTCCTCAGGCTGCACGTCATCAAAAACTTACCTCCTGCACTGCTGCCTCAAAATGGGTTCCGTGCCCCAGCCAGGGTGGGAAGCAGTCTCTCTGCTGGTCCCATCCTGCTCACAGGGCAGGGTGAAGGAGGAATGGAGGTGGGAAATGGACTCAACCAAGTCTGCCAGCTCTGGGCAAGGGTGTGTGTGTGTGTGTGTGTATGTGTGTGCGCACATGTGCGTTGCACCTGCTTAGGAGAACTTGGCCCCTGGAATGGCTGTTTGCTTGCATGGACTCAACTGAGTCTGGCAGCTCTGAGTGGGGGTCACACCCACATGGGTGGACTTCACTGCCAGAAAAGTTGTCTGCTTCCTCCTTCAGGCTTCCCATCTGTCTGCCAAACTCTGAAGGGACTGCATGGCTGGGCTGGCCTCCTATCAGATCACAATGCTAGAATCCTACTAACCCTTCTCCCCACCTTAATGTCAAGAAAAATTACTTGGAGAAAAGAAAAGTTCGACAAGTAGCCATCAACAATCTGCCTCTGAGCTAGGCAGGAAGGAAACTAGAAATAGGTTGCTCCTCCATTAGGGAGGAGGCACTTCAAGCCTAATTTGCATATTCCTGCCTATTGGAGTGAGTGGGCACAGCAAACCATCCAAGGATATCCTCTTCCACTGTATGAAAATTGCTTATTTTTAGAAGCCAGTTCTAGGGAAACATCTAAAAGAGCACAATTAGACAAACTACCATATTGCTGTTTCCCCGCAGTTAAATTTCTCAGGAGATCCAAAGCGAAGCTCAGATTGGCAAGGTGGTGGGGTTCAGAAATGGTGCATTTTTCCTATTGGGTCATACACACATAATTAACAGACCCATGCTGCCTGACATCTGGGCTCCTTTAGGCTCCCCATCCCTCCCCAGCGTGGAAGTGAGAGCTATCCATAGAAAGCAATGGAGCAATCCAGTAGCTTATTATAGCGGACACTGTGCTGCCCAAACAAAAGGTAGCAACATGTTATTTCCAACTCAGGTCTTATTTTATGCTTCCTTCTGCTCACGTAATTATTTGATACAACAGTATCTTCAGATTGCATTTTCAGAAAAAAAGCTGAATGGTGATATTTTATTTGTAAGATAGCTATGCACAATATATTACAAAATTAGTTTAAGCATATAAGACATACACAAATTTGGTCATAAGTTGAATCCTAGCAACAAACTTTTAGCATCTAAACCTGTTTTCTTATGTACAAGGAAGACTAAAGCCATTGAAAAGTTATAGTTATTGGACTGAATTCAGAGATCCTGTGAGCATGGAATGGGGGGAGGTGATTTGCCCCATTCCCTCCATACCACTGTGCGGGGTTGAAGGACCTTCCAGAACAGTGTGGGAGGCTTCAGGGAGAATTGAAAATTGCCTGATTCCTTTCCATTTGCAGAAGTCTCTGTGGAATCACAGCCCTTTCCATGAATAGAAGGAATATTTCGTGAATAGAAGGGCTACACTGGATCCAAGCCATGATGGTTATAACTACCTATAGATACTCATTCAATTTATTTTTCAAGGACTTGTATCACAATTTCAAATAAATTGTGTCACAGCCACTGGAAGTATGCCTAGTTATATCCAGCACTGTTACCAGCCATTTTGGATGAGCACTAATTCTATACAGTTTTCTGCTGCGTACTGCACCCTCCATCTGGACTGAATGTTGTACAAGGTACAGTTTGCTTTCAGTAGCACAAAAGTCAATACATTCTGATGCAGTCCCTAATCTGAGTCACTACTGCTAGTTGAGGAATCTGTTGACATAACCTCTACATCATCTTCATTCTCCTTGTTATGTCCAGGAGGTTCCAGGATAAAGTCATTGCTATGATTAGGAGGTAGCATGTTTATTGACATGTCACTTGATTGCCAGGGATACTGAGGCGCAAGTACATCTGAAGGAAAAACAAAATGATAAACAATCACACTATAACCTAGTTATTTTCAAAACAATGTATTTTAATAATTTGGAAGTAAATTTCACAGAACAGGGCTTAAGTTCTGACAAAAAATGCATAGAATTATGTTATAAAACTGCATAGCATTTCAACCTAAGACAAACAAAGCATAACCCAGCCAAAGTTAAGCATGTTTTAAGTCCCACTGACTAAGACACATGGACATTGAAGCCACGGTGGCTTAGTGTGCTGTCTGAATATGGTGCCGCCCGCGCAGGGTGGCTACAAAGGCACCCTGCAAAGCCATGGCTTGTTCTAGGGTTTGCTTAACCCTCCGTGGCTTAGTGTGTGTCGTCCGAACCCAAACAACATGCTAAGCCACAGTCAAGCTATTTGGGCAACAGAGCCCCTTGGCCAGAGTGGCAGAAAGTCTTGCTGCTCTGGCCAAGCTGCTCTGGGCTGGGGCGCTGTCCTCAGGCTCCTTGGGAGGAAGCTGATGACAGCAGGCCGGCGGGGAAGGGGAGATCACTCCAGCTGGCTTGCTGGAGAGATCTCCTCTGCCCTGCTGTCTGTCCGAGTGCTGCCTTCCCAAGCCCCCCAAGGGGCTTGAGGCGCCTCCCCCCACTGCCCGCTGGGAGGAGGCCCAGGAGAACACCACCACCCCTGCCTGCCGGGGCGAGGTGTATTCTCCTGAGTCTCCCCCCAGAGAAGGCCCAGGAGAACGCCACCCCTGCGCAATCGCAGGGAGGGGAGGTGCATTCTCCTGGGCCTCCTCTGGGGTAGACTCAGGAGAATGCACCCTCTTTGCTTGAATAGAAGGGCTACACTGGATCCAAGCCATGATGGTTATAACTACCTATAGATACTCATTCAATTTATTTTTCAAGGACTTGTATCACAATTTCAAATAAATTGGTGCACCGGCTGCTAAGCGGCTGTTGTGCTGAACAAAAGCGGGACAGGAGCCACCTTGTGGTGGGCTTCCTCGAGAGGAAGCCCAGCACAAGGCGGTTCATCTTCACTGCTGCCGGGGTGCCTCTGACAGCTGCCCTGAAGTGCTGTTTGGGCACTTTTTGGCAGCTGTTGTCCTTGCTCTGCTCCACTCAGTGCTCCCTCAGTGTCCCCTAGGATACTGGTGGGAGGACTGAGGGGGGAAGATGGGGGAGGAGGTGCCTCAGGACCCCCGCTGTGCCAGATTGTTAAGTCTGGCACAGTGGGGGGGGGGGGAGGCTAACTTGAATGTGCTTAATTTTCATATTAAACCCTTCTATGCTAACAGAAACACAGCAGCTGTTGGAAATGTGTTACACGTTTTAAAAAGCAAACCTGAAGCACTTTATACTCCCCATACTCAACAACTCTTGTGGTTATACCACTTCAAAAGCACCAGAGTAGATTTTTTGTTTTTGTAAAAAAATAAAAATCTTTCTATTCCTGTGTGTACAAGAAAATCATTACAAAGCACTACCCCAAGAATAAACTTTACCCTAGGGGGTTAATACTGTTCCAAGTTGGCTTTATCTTGACACAGGGTTTAATACTTACAGAGTGCAAATTTCAACACTGATTTCTTATATTCTTATTACGGTACTGGGGTACACTGAATGCTTTCCATTATTTACTATGAGCCCAGTATTTCACCTATGCATTTTAGGATTCTGCTTTGCTTTCTCTTTCATTTTCTCCACCAGTGCTTCCTAATAGCTGAATGTGGGCTGGCTAATTGGTGGGTTGTATCATTTCCCAAGTCACATGCTTGTTTGCCCCAAACAAAACAAATGGATACTCACTGATCTCTGTACATGCTTTTTTTGCTAAAAAAAATAAGTAAATATTGTGGGGTTGAGCATTCCCCAATAGTTCTGTTAGTACCACAGTCAAAAAATGTAGTCTAAGAAAATCTAGTTGTTTATGTTGAACAGGAGTCATTTTGAAATCAAATCATATGTTTATTTCTAGCCAGAATTTTAAAGGGGTCCATTGGACCCCAATACCAGACTGCCAAAATAAATGGTGGAAGAGGGTTAAAAGCAATGGGAAGAAGTGCTTTTCTTTGGCTAAATTGTGCCACAGGTATTTTAATACAAATGAGAGGTTTTCTTCTTTCACTCAATATCTCATAACTAGCATCAAAGTCCACAACAGACATAATACAATGTTGCTAACCATAGTTAGCCTAAACTAGTTTGAAAACCTTCTTCTAACCATAGTTTCATACTGTGGTTTAGCACTAACCAGGGTTAGTGAAAACATCAGTGCAGAAGTAACATTAACTACAGTTATCTCCTAGAGGTGGGGGAGGACCATATGATCTGATAAATGGTCAATGCTACGTATGTGCTTGAGCCAAGAATATATATGCCAATACTGGAATAAAAGCTAACAAAAAGATAATCCCTGCTAGTTATTATTGTTTATTGTGATAAGAATAGAATAAAAAGCTGATTTTTTAAGTGTCCAGTTTTTAAAATAACAGAAGTACTGTTAATTTTAAGTGCTTTGGCTTTGACTTTTTCTACAAGAATATTTAAGAAAATTAAAGTCAAAGGCATTTCCCCCCCCTTCCAGTCCAATTTCGCAGTTGGCTAAATAAAGTACTGTATATACTCGACTTTAAGTCTAGTTTTTCAGCACATTTTTTGTGCTGAAAAAATGCCTAGACTTATACGTGGGTCAGCGGCCCCCCAGGACCCCCGCCGCCACCGCAAGGGACCGCCAGGCACCCCCTCCACCCCCAGGACCCCTGCTGCCACCCCCAGACACCCCACCCCCACCCTCGTACCTGCACCCGCCGCCGCCGAAGCCCCTCCCCCGTCGAAGCCGCGCCGCAGCCCCCCCATGCCACCCCCAGACACCCCCAAGACACCCCCCATCACCGTACCTGCTCCCGCCGCCGTAGCCCCACTTCGGAAGGGGAGGGGCGCGAGCGATCCTCTTCCCGCCCGAACCTGCGCCTTTCGCGGCCAGCCGGCCGAGCTGGCTGGCGGGGGCCAGCTCGGAGCGCGGTGCCATCGCGCTGGGGGAGGGCGCACGGAGGCCCCCTCTCCGCCGCTCTCCACCAGACACCAGATCCAGGGGGGCGCCTGAAGTTTCCTTCCCCCCCCGCCTCTCTCTCTATTTTTCTTCCGGCGGGGGGCGGCGTTTGCTTTCCTCCCTTCTGCCGGACGGTCCGTCCTTCCTCCCTTCCGCTCAAGCAGCGCCCGGGCAAGCGGGGACGGCGTTTGCTTTCCCTGGATCTAACGCCGTCCCCACTTGCCCGGGCGCTGCTTGAGCGGAAGGGAGGAAGGACGGACCGTCCGGCGGAAGGGAGGAAAGCAAACGCCGCCCCCCGCCGGAAGAAAAATAGAGAGAGAGGCGGGGGGGAAGGAAACTTCAGGCGCCCCCCTGGATCTGGTGTCTGGTGGAGAGCGGCGGAGAGGGGGCCTCCGTGCGCCCTCCCCCAGCGCGATGGCACCGCGCTCCGAGCTGGCCCCCGCCAGCCAGCTCGGCCGGCCGGCCGCGAAAGGCGCAGGTTCGGGCGGGAAGAGGATCGCTCGCGCCCCTCCCCTTCCGAAGTGGGGCTACGGTGGCGGGAGCAGGTACGGTGACGGGGGGTGTCTTGGGGGTGTCTGGGGGTAGCGTGGGGGTGGCATGGGGGGGCTGCGGCGCGGCGCGGCTTCGGGGCTTCGGCAGCGGCGGGTGCAGGTACGGGGGTGTGGGTGGGGTGTCTGGGGGTGGCGGCGGGAGTCTCCCCTCGTACATTTCCCACCCTAGACTTATACTGGGGGGCAATAAGTTTTCCCAGTTTTGGGGGGTGAAATTAGGGGCCACGACTTATGTTAGGGCCAACTTATAGCCGAGTATATACGGGTACATACATTTTTTCTCACTCTAACACTATTTGAAACTCCTTCTCAAATGCTTTGCTAGCAACCTTTTGGTTCATTCAACTACCACTACTCAATGAAGAGGTTTCATTCCTCTTTATTTTCTGTTACCTGGTAATCTGCCCGCTGCAAGGGCATCCCCTGGTAAGTGTCCATTGACTCCATTTGCTGATGGGTTGTTCATCTGACCCAACAGACCACTTCTCATCTCCAAGTCAGTTGGGTATGGCCTCCGTGGATCCCCTTAAAAATGAATAGCTTTGTTTGCAATTCTGAATGAATAAATTTTTGTAAGGTAACTATGCAATCCCTGACAATGGTCTTTCCTTTTAACACAAATAATGTTTATGTAGGAAATTATGTATTACACCAATATCTCCGGAATAATTTAACAAAAATTAGTATACATAAATATATACTTGCAATTACAGTCATGCCTTGGATTGAGAGCATAATTTGTTCCGGAAACGTGCTTGTAATCCAAAACACTCTTATATCAAAACGAAATCCCCCCCAAAAAATTTGTACAGATTTTTAATTTAAGCCATACTACAGTACTTGTATTGCAAGACGTTGCTTGTATATCAAGTAAATAAATAAATATATATATATATATTCAAAAATTTGCTTGTCTTGCAAAACGCTCTCAAACCAAGTTACTTACAATCCAAGGTATTACTGTACAAGAGAGGAAACATTTACATACCCAACTATCAATGAAAATACGACAAAAATAAATAGTTGTGAAACTTGTTATTTACCTGGCACCCATGTCAGAGGAGCACAAACAGCATTGCTGGCACTAATTCTATGAGCATATTTTATTATTTCTTCAGATAAAATGGCCCCTGAGAGAAATTGAGGGGAAAATATTCAGTGAAGTTCAAGTCTGCAATACAAGATTTACTAGCACAGGCAGATTTTTTCAGGAAAGAAATGTAAAAGCACTGATATTATAAAGATATCACTGCAGGACTTTGCTCAAGTTTCCCGAACCACCAATTCCCCCTCATTTTTTCATAACTGTGTGTTGATTCTTAAACTTTCTTAAAGTGTGGACCACTATTCTGATAAGCTTATTCTAAACCCGCCATTTGTAAGGGCACGCGAGCTGCTTCCACTTACTGTAAACAATCTCCGATCGGAGGATGTCAGCATGACGTGCGAACCTGGAGCGCTGCGTTCTTTAGGGGCTAAACAATCCAACAGTTAACCCAACCACAAACTATGGGTTAATTGCTGGGTTATTTAACCCCTGAACAACCCAGCGCTCTCAGTTTGCATGTCACGCTGATAACCTCCAAACATAGCCCATCATAACTTACGATTTACCACCATGACATATGAACCAGGTCAATTTCTTATGTTATGTTAGCTACTACACGGGAGGCTACTTAAAGTTTCTAAATTAAAACTGTGGAGGACCAAAAGCCTGGTCCTTGGCGTGAGTTCGGCACTTAACGGGTTAACCGGCACTGAGAAAATGCCCTTTATGCGGCTCTTATGCGATTAGAACACAACCGCTACCTAAGAATAACATGAAAACGTGCTTAGACCAAAGAATAGGGTTTATTTACTATAAAGCTAATGGAGCGGAACTAATAGACTACCAGGAATTTCACACTATAAACAAAACAGGTCGTAACCCGGAAAGCTTCAATTTTCAGATACGAGGCATAAGAGAAGTCACCTCACACCAGAGAATCTGACTTATGGACTTAGCACAGAGATCTGCATGGCCGGCTCCGAGCGCGCCTCGCTCGGGGTTGGAAGCTGCTTAAGCCTAGCTGGAGCCAGGGGCTTGAGGTGTATCAGCCTGCACCGTGTTCCCAACAACCCTTGGACCTTTGGCACATATCTTTTCTACCCCCTCACGCCCCCTCCCCACCCCTTGATGACCAGGTGGGCTGGTTCCGCCCCACAGGATGGTGGCACCTTGTGTTTATTGGCATCTTCTAGATACTTTGCAGCTCTTTGAGACTGCCCCCCACCTTGGGAATGTTTATGCCCTTCAATGTGGATTGATGCAGATGTGCCCTATTGAGGGTATGCAGATGTGGTCACGCACACCCAGTCTGACCAGAACTGTGTCTCCTGTCCCCCGGGTGGGGATCATGCATAAAGAGGAGTGTCAGTGTAAAGGGGAAAACTATGTCAGGGTTCAGGTCACTGTGTGTGCTCAGGCTTTCTCCACAAAAACCATTACTTCCTGCTCCTTAAACCAATTTCTTTTGCACAGGTGTAGCAAAGCCCATTTGTTCAGTACATTTGTGCATGCTGAGTTACTGACATGTTTGTCATTAAAGACAATACTATTCAAGACTGACTGAAACAACAACACAAACATCCCAGTGTCACGGAGCACACAAAATAGTTTTTTTAAAGCACTTTTATCCTGCTCCTGAGCCAAAAAGGATCCCGGAGCAGTTTACATATGATCAATAAAAACAAGACAGTCCCTGCCCACAGGCATACAATCCAAAATGCAATTTTCACATTCAGTAGAGCAGCATCAGAGTGCAGAAGGAGTTGAAATTTAATTCGGTGTTCTGGCAAAAGCCTTCAGCATTTCTCTTTATTATTTCAATTGCTGTCCCCAGCATGCATCATCCGACAGAACACTGAATCTTTAAGTTTAAGCAACACTGCTCTAAAGTAAGCCTATATATTCCAAATACTAGGTACCCTCCAAAAACAGGTGTATTTCATGCATGTTGATTTTAACATTACCTATTCAAGAATTTGGATGGAAGTTTCTGCATAGCAGAATGGAAGTTTCTGTATATGCTTTCCTACTTGTATAGCTTGAGGGTATGGACAGGAGTCAAGGGTCCAGCACTTGTGTGCTGGACTCTTGCCCTTCCTGACTAAAAACTGGTGGGGGGGACGGGACTGGCTGAGTGGGCAAGGGTAGTGGTGAAGGCCTCTTTACAGCAAGGTGTGATTCTATCTTGCCTAAAAGAGGTGGTGGTAAGACCTCTGTTTAAAAACCCTTCCTGAACCTCACTGTATTGGATAATTTCTGGCAGGTCTGCAATATTCTATTCTTAGGAGGCAAGTTGCTGAAACGTGGTGGTTTCTCTGCTTCAGGGATTTCTGGATGAGTGATTAAGGAATTGTGCATGTGTGTTATATTGCATCTGGTGGCCATTGCTGGGAACAGGCAACATTGCCATTTTTCCTGAGTCCAGTAATTGTCTTGATTGAGCAAGATTATTCTTATTTTAATTTGGGAAAGGGGGAGAATTGAATCTAACTTGCCACTACTACTACTGGGATTCGAATGCCAACCAAAAACACAGTTTTCTTAACTTTCTAGGAAAATATGCCTGGAATATTTTAATATTAATATTCCAATAAAACTTTATTTTAACACACAGGTCTAGAAGTGTAGTGTGTGTGTGTGTGAGAGAGAGAATGACATATATCCAACTGTATATCTAATTGTTACATTACTTGGGAGATATAGCTTTATAAAGTTGAATTTTTCATTCTATTTATAAGTTTATATCCTGCCTATCCACCAAAAATGGTGCTCAAGGCATTATGCATGTCCAAATTGAAAGGTGTTTTATAGTACAAGTTCCAAGGCTAATCTGAGAAGCAAAGATGAGCTTTATTTTTTATTTTTGAAGAGTATTAGGAATATGCAAATGTAATTGCTAGATTAAGCAATTACATTTGCTCAATCTGACAATTAAGATTTAACTAGATTGCAGCTCTAGAAAAAGTTAGTCTACAGGATTTGTTTGAAATTTTAAAAGATAACACAAATATTTTCCTTGTGATCAAGTCACATTATTAGTTTTAACTGATAGTCAACAGGAAACACAGTTATCATGCAATAAGACCAGCTCTTACTTGCAGGCATTTAAATGCTAGTTTTCGTATTATTTAGTTGATCTGTAATAAATGTTTCATGCAGGAAAGCTGGCCTTGGTACATGGTTGTGGAAACTGGCCGTAAAACTTCCTAATATATAAATAAAATGTAATACTCACCCTTCCTTGCCTTTTCTATTGATTTCAGTTTTTCTTTTGCTTGATAAACAGCTGTGGCCTAAGTATAAAACGATATTAGTAAACTGATTTGTAACCAGAGGCTCAATAAGGTAGGCTCTCTTAAGACCTCTTTGTAACCCATAGGAGTTTAGTAAAAGGGAATTTCCAGGTCATTGTAGCTGGACTAAAAGTTTTGCATAATTACCATATTTGACAGAATTTTAAGAATGTATCTTTCATTTGTTAATGTGTATTTCTAGCCTTTGTAGTTGCAGGAAAAACCTTGAGACAATATGACTCCTATAGGTACATATTGAAAGCCTTATCCACAACAAGGCTTTCAACATGTAGCCTTGTTGTGTTTTTGTGGCATTTTGTCTGTCTTTTACTGTGTGTTATGTAAAAAAAGAAGAAACCCTGTCCACAGTAACTATGGTTACTGGGTAGCACTTTTGTAGTACCAGGAATTAAGTCAGCCAGGAGGCAGGTATACAGAAGCCAAACCTAGCAAAGAGCCAACCCCTAGCGAAGAGCTTAGGGTTGCCAACCTTAGCCAACCCATGTAAAAATGAGGAGCAATAGCAGGGTAGAACTGGAGATCCTGGGTTTAAAAGGGAACAGAAACCAGAAGGATTCTGATGAATCGGGAGACTATAAAGTGATAGTATCCGAGGAGTAGAAAAAGAAACTAAAGACTTCTCAAGGAAGTTAAAAGAGGCTTAGGATGGTAGAGTAACCAGGGCCATGGAGGGTGGACATTTACTTGGGTACTTTGTGGCCTATACAATTGTGATTGACAAGTGTAAGCCACTAGATGTGCTTAGGACTTTCTGCATGGCTGACAGTCTGCCTGCCTGCCTACTGAGATGTCAGCATTTTACCCAGACTCACCAGTATATGCTCTGCTTCTTTCAGTTGTTTTTGAAGCTGCTGAATATCACTGTCTCTCTTCTCCACCACTTTTTCCAACAGCTGCATTTCATGGTAGATTTTCCCTTGATCAATAGCCAGTTTCATTAATTCCTGGAACTCTTTATCCCTCTGAATCAACAGTTCCAGGATCTGTCCAACAAATAGTTACCGTATATGTGATTTTGATTGTTAAAGGGAAATTCAAAGCTGGATGAGAAACTGACTTGCTGCCAATTTGGGGGTTGTTGCTTGAAACATTTTTTGCATTGTATCACTGCCCAGTTTTATTCTTACTGCTGGGGGACCCTCCCTTCCACATACCGGTAATACGCTGGCCAAATCTGCTCTGGGCGTTTTATGCTGTTTTTCTGTTCTCTGTTCATAGCTACTCGATAGAG
Source organism: Shinisaurus crocodilurus (assembly GCA_021292165.1). NCBI lineage: Eukaryota > Metazoa > Chordata > Lepidosauria > Squamata > Shinisauridae > Shinisaurus > Shinisaurus crocodilurus. The sequence goes on along the minus strand of CM037879.1, from coordinate 184,148,487 downwards.
GAATTTTACTTGCAAATGAATATGCATGTCTTTTTTTTAAAAAAAAGAGGCTAATATGACTCAGTTCTCACTCAGGCATCATTTCTTAAATTATAAAGTTCTTGTAATGACCAGATGAAATGGAAAACAGCCCAAGGAGAGGAGCCAGAAAATTGTGGTCTCTCAGCGAAGCTGATGGAATGGCTCTGCTTCCCTTCTCTTTCTTCTTCTGCTGTAGCCCGATTACTGCCATGTGACAGTTGATGGAGGGAGGGGCTTCTCAGAACAGCATCAGCCCTGCATCTCTTCTTTTCCTCCTTTGATGTTAAAGCATCAGTAATCTGATGAGAGCACAGAGACTCAGTCCATAAACCCTCTGCTGCCCTTAACAGATGAGTGCTGAAATGGTGCTCCTGACAGCACTGCTCCTGAGAGCAATGCTGTCGTAGGGCTGATGCTCTGGTTGTGGGAAGGGCTGCTAGGACTGAACTCAGGCACGCCTTGTCATCCCCTAACAGTAGAACTGTGACAGCTATGGTTTCTGTACTGCTCAGTTAGGCAGGGTGGGATGGTAGTCCACATGAATTTGGATTTATTGACTTTGCTTCCCAGACTGGCAACTGCCGCAAGTATGAAAAAACAGCCACACCAATAAAAATATTTACTGACATAATTTATATTTTGCACCTTCAGTATAAATGTTAACTATTTTTTTAAAACGGAAAATAAAACAAGGTATACAACAGTGTTCTCCAACCTTGGGTCCCCAGATGTTTTTGGCCTACAACTCCCAGCATGCCCCAGCCAGCGTATATTTTTGCCTAGCACCTAAATGATAGTAATGAGAGAGCCCCACAGACCTTCCAGGGGGCATCCCAAAGGTGAGGAGCCACAACGGAAAAGGCTTACCTGTTCTGCATGGAATCCCCATCCTACTTCAGTACATTATCACTGCTATAAGCAGTGCTGATCTCTTTGAGGGCTAGTAGGCGTATGTCTGACTGTGCTCCCAACAAATATGTGGCCACTTGGCAACCCGAATTGTACATCAGGAGCTCTGGGCCTGAAAAAAGCAGTAAGTGTAATCCTATTTCAAGTAACAAGGCTTCTTGTGATGGTAGAGATGGGCAAACTTGTTTTCTTTAGCTGCCAGACTTGTCAACATGCTAGGTAAGGAACAAAAGACTGAACACATTTGATATTCTTTATAAGATTTTAAACTATTTGTTTACCTGGCTCTCTTCCCCAGGTTGTGTGAGTTTCTGGTTTCTTGAAATTGCCAACATTTCTATCAGTTCCCTGAAGTTATCATTACAAGGTGAAAAAAGACAATTGTAATTTCTGACAATGGAGTTACATCCCCATAGTAAATAAAAAACATATTAGGATATCACAACTCTTTAGACCCAAAGGAACACTTTCATACCAGTACCAAGTTTCTTCATGCCTTCCATTGTTCTTACCTAATGAGGGAAGTTACAGCTAGGTTTGACATGCAAGGGAAATAGAGATGTCCATATAGGTAGGAAAAGACTACGGGCACAGTCCTATGGACAGCATCTTCGCTGCCTGAAAGCCCCCAAACTTGGGAGGCTGAAGCTGACAGAGCAGGAGGAGTGCCGGAAGCAATCTTTGCCTCCCCGTCCTCAGATCTCCTTTACTTTCGCTAGATGGGCTTTTCAGCCCGTCCAGCCTAGCAAGGGCGCTTTGGAGGGGGGGGGAGGATGGAGGAGGCTCAGGATAAATCGCATCCTGGCCTCTCCAGTCTCCTCCTCTCCCTGTCCACTGGAAATCCCCCTTCCCCCACCTCTGAGGTCGATTTTCCGACCTCGGAGAGGCAGCCAGCATGGTTCTCTCCATGCCAGCGGCAAGGGGTCGGAGTCAGGGGGTGGATCTCTGACTCCCCCTTCTGAGGTTGGAGCACTGTCCCCAACCTCAGAAGGGGTTTCCGAGCCATCCTATGGTCCCTGGGATTCTCGCCCAGGGACCATAACATTGCTCTCTCCAGGGACAATTTACTCACCGGGGTAGAAGTGAGAGCTGCCCATAGAAAACAATGGAGAAAGCCAGGATTTTAACAGAACTGTGATTGGGCAGCAGCACGCCCCACCGCAGATTTTAATTGTGGTGAAAAATGTAATTTTATCTCATTTTAACACATTTTTTAAAAGCGCTCCTTAGTTCCCCCCACAACCCAAATCCAGCACTCAGTCGCGTTGCAGCAGTTTTGTACCCCACTGACTTGCATGCACATACACCATGCTTTTAAATGTTTAAAAAGTAAAAATACATTTTTTCACATGAAATAAGATCTAGGCTAGAAGGAACATGAGCTCCTGTGTTTGTTGCTAGCTTTTGTTTGAGAGTGGACACTCTGCTGCCCAATCACACCTATGCTAAACTACTGGATTTCTCCTGGTATTCTATGGATAGCTCTTACGTCCACACTTTAGGCTAGGGGAAAGGCCTAAAAGAGCCCAGACATCAGGTAGCATGGGTCTATTAATTATAAATGTGTGTGTATGACCAAATTGGAAAATGTACCATTTCTGAACCTTGCCAATCAGAGCTTTGCTTTGTCTCTCCCGAGCTTAGTTGAAGAGAGGCAGCGATATGGCAGTTGGTGCTAGTGCATGCTCTTTTCCATGTTCTGTTTCCTAGACGTTTAACTGGCTTCTAAAAAATAAGCCATTTTAAGGGGGGAAACCTCACACCGGCCAGTCTTTCAGGAGCATGAGGTAAGCCTATGGATAATAACCCCAGACTTCCCCATGCCTCCTAAACCCCTGCCCCATCATGAACTTGATCCTCAAATCCTCACTCACCCCTGCTCAGTCCTAGACCCCAACCCCAATGTACACCGTAGAAGGAACAAATCCTCTTGTATTCTAAAAGTACCTAGGGGAAATTTGCATAAAGTTTGGTAACTTAACTAGTGGTGTTTTTTCGTTGGTGTTGCTGGGGTTGTTTTTTTTTTTTTTTTTTACAATAGCACACTTTCTCAGCTGTCCCAGTTTTATCAGGGGCAGTCCCCATTTTCTGGTTCCTGTCCCTGGAATATCACCAGCCCCCATTTTGCCATTTGAGGATACTGTTCCTAGAGTTATTAGTTAGGGCTCAGCTCCTAACCTCCTCTGTCTAGAAGTTACATCTCTGAGTGGGGAATGGGTGGATCTTGTCTCCAACACCCACACAGGTAAAACCATATACAGTAATACCTTGGATTGCAAGTAACTTGGTTTGAGAGCGTTTTGCAAGACAAGCAAATTTTTAAATATTTATTTTTAAAAAATTGACTTATGAACGCTAAGGCACTAGGCAGTGCATACTGGAACTGATGAGGTATATTTTGAACTGTTGGTAACATGTAGGACAATTATGTTTTTCTCATATGTCTTTTTCCAAAGGAACAGCTACCTGGCTTTTCAACCAATGGAGGGCAAGTTACTGCAGAGTAAATGAATCCAGCACACTGACAGGCAGTTGAAAGTCTTCAAAAACGTGTAATAATGGAGGGGGTGGAGTTCACAGAGGAGGAAGAATATTGCAGCCTGTCATGTGTTTTATTACTGTATTTTATTCTATTGTACATTGCCCAGGGTGGCTGGCCAGATGGGCGATTCAAAAATGTAATAAATAAATAAAATAAAAGTGAATGTATTTTTTAAATCACTGCATCCCACATTAAAAATACAGCAGAATATTAATACAATTGCAGCTGAAAGAAAATCAAACGGGTAAACTGAGTGTTAATTTACTAGTGGGTTAATTTACTTGAGGATTATTTTACTAATTTACACCGCAGTCCTATGCATTTCTACCTCATTGAATGCAATGGGACTTCATCCAAAGTATACTCAGGACTGCAGTCTCAGATTTCTCATAGCAGGGGTCCCCAACCTTTTTGGACCCGTGGCCACATAGGGGAATTTGAGAAGCTTCTGAGGGCAACACCACAAAATGCCTAATTGGTGGATTGCCGCTTTGGCATCTACGGATCTTAGCCTGCATCTTATTCAGCAAAATCTTTTGTTTTGTGTCTACTGGACATGGCAACATCTCTTTAATAAGGGATTGTCTAATTTAGTTAATTGCTGGAGATGCAATACAGCCAATGCTTCTTTTAGGGAGCAATCCTATGGCTGGTGGACACTGTCTAGACGGCCATAGGAAAAGTCAGAGTCCCAGCTCCAACCTTGGAAAAGCACTCCAAGGTCAGAACTGGGACTCCGACTTCGGAGTGCCCTTCCTCTGCCCTTGCAGTTCTTTCCAGGCCGGCTGTGGCTCTGAAGATGGAAGATCGACTTTGGAGCCAGCACTGGGGGGGTGTTCCATGGGGCGGGGCAGGGAGGGGAGGATTCGCCGGGATATGAGGAGCTGGGGTAAAACACTTAAGACAGCTGAAATCCGGCCATCTAGGTGTTTTGGAGGGCGAGGGAAGCACGGGGGCAATCCTTGTCTCTGCACTTCTCCCACCTTCCACTGGATGCCCGTAACCCTCCGAGGTCACACTGGAAGGGGCTGCACAACATGTTTTCACAATGTCCAGTAGTTGCTTCTTTTGGGGAGGAGGTAATTACACAGATAAATGTTGTACTTGATTAGTCTTTAATATTCACAGATGTACACGCTTTTTAAAATTATTTACCTGCTTCATAGAAATTAACAAATGGAAGGGGAAATGGATTCTCTGTGCACTTTTAACACCAAAAAGACTGATATTACAAAACTGGCAGGATAAACACTCACATCTTATAATGCAATGGAATGAGAACCTTATAACACTTTCAATATATGAATGGGTGGCATATAGACGCCAACTTCAAATGGATACTAATTTGGATATTTAGTCGACTTTTGTTGAAGCCTATGTACAATTGCTACAAAGCTGCATGCATTTCACAGAAATCCATGTACGTATAATAAAAAACAGAAATATTTTTTAAAAAATTGGGTGCCCGCGGATGCTGTGTTGGGGACCTCTATCTTATAGTTAGTATATGTCTTATTCATTTAGCCTTTGAGGGTTCAGCTATGCATTGGCTTATGCTGACTCAGCTTGTCTGAGTGTGGAAAGCTAAGCAGGGTCAAGCCTGGTTATTACTTGGATGGGAGACCCCTCTTCTAGTTTCCTGCATTGAGCAGGGGGTTGGACTCGATGGCCTTGCAGGCTCCTTCCAACTCTATCTATGAAATTGTATACAGTCATGTCTTGGATTGAGAGCATAATTCGTTCCGGAAACGTGCTTGTAATCCAAAACACTCCCAAAATTGTAGAGATTTTTAATTTAAGCCGTACTACAGTACCGTACTTGTATTGCAAGATGTCGCTTGTATATAAAGTAAAAAAAATTTAAATAAATATTTAAAAATTGCTTGTCTTGCAAAATGCTCTCAAACCAAGTTACTTGCAATCCAAGGTATTACTGCACAAAGAAATCGGGGGAGGGGGGAATCCCAAGGACCCATTTCCTTGCTACAAAGAATCATTGGGAGTGGGGGATTTGGAACAGAAAAACGGTGGACCCAGTTTGTACAATCAAAACAAGCCACAGTGGCTTCTTTTGATCACGCAAAACAGATCAGCGTGTGTGCATGTGTGTGATCTGCTTAACCCTTCCCCAACACACCATTTGATTTGGATAACCAGCAAATATTTGTATTATTTATTTATTTAGGTTACACATTTGTGCTTAGTCTTTCAAACAAACTTTTTGTATGCATAATAGGTGCACCCAATTTGGGAAACTGGGACTTTGTCAAGCCTGTTTTAGGGATGTACTGAAATGAAAGACAAGCATGTTTGCAGCTTATTTGTGGCTTATACTGATTTCAGTAGAGCCTAGTCATGTCAATAGTCATTCTCAGCTCCCATTTTTTCCCTATGGAGCTTCAGATCGCTCCCATCGTTTCCAAGGGAAGTCTTCTCCTTCATCTCAGTACATACCACCCTTGTTAGGCCCAGTGAGAGCTCCCTAGTGCAATTAATTTCATTTTCATTTATGTATTAATAATAACGAAACAGAAACGAAGCTTATATTATTTTAAAGTCAATGCATTGAAGATCGTACTGTATCTTCGATAAAAGCTGATAAACGTAGTATCATATACATCTGTTTATAAAATTAACCTGATGGGCGGGGCCGAAAGGCCAAAAATATATGGGAGACTATTGGTATAGTCTTCCAAACATTTGAGAGATCTTGAAATTAACCAGTATGTAAGTATTATAATAAAAGTTTGAAATTAGTTGCTTCAAACCTCCAATAAAATTGTTACTAGAGGGGCAAGAGGAAAGGCTTCTCCGAGCCAGCTAAAGCGCGAAAAGGCGGAAGATAAATGAGCGCGCGGACTTCCCGACGAAGAACGACGCCGCGCACGCGCAGAAGCCGCCGCCGCGAGTTCCTCGGGGTCGGTTTGGGGCCCCGTGACTGACTTCCCGTCGGAGGCCGCGGTGGCGACGCCAGAGGGAACCTACCTGGCCAGAAGCTCCAGATCGTCCAGGGCAGTCAAAAGCCGGTCCCGGGTACTGCTTCGCTCTCCGTCTCCTATTGCTGCCGTCGCCATCACTAGCTCAGATCGAGGGCGGCCTTTGCCTGCCAATGAGGAGGAAGCCGTGGAAGAAAGAGAGGGAGGGAGGGAGGCTCCAACTGGGAAAGGAACTGCCTGGAAGAGACAGCGCCAC